>CM077096.1:156344202-156944202 GCA_039513925.1 Platanthera zijinensis
GGGAGGTATTTTTCTTCATGGATGCAATGAAATGAAAAGACCAGGGGAGGTTTTGGTAATGAAATAAACATTTAAGGGAGTTTTTTGTAATTTCGAAAATAAGAGGGGTGCTCTCACTAATTATGCTAGTTTACAGGGGAGGTTTGGGTAATTATTTCTATATATATATGTATATATAATTCAAAATAGATCATTGCATTTTCTCCAGTTTTTTATTTATCTTTTTAACTCCGATTGTTAGGTTTTGGAGTTAGAAGAACAACTCAGGATAGTAAATATCCAGAGAAAGAAAGCTGAGAAAGCAGCCGAAGAAGTTGTGTCCATACTTGAAACACAAGGAATCGCATGCATCAACGGGTTAACTGATTCGAGCACCGACCATGAGGACAATCAGCAGATATACAAAGAGGGAAATTTGTGTATATTGAGTAGGGATATTAAAGAGGATGCATTTCTCACTCCTTCTGGATTGAATAGAAGTAGGGTTGATGATGACTTGTCTCGTTCTGACAATAGCCTAGATTCTCTGGAGATGCAGAAAACAAAACAAAGTAGGCATAGACATAACAATAACTTCATCATTAATGTGAAATCCTCGGACCGACATCCTGGAAAGTCGTGTCGCAAGATAAAGAAACACTATCCAGGGTAAGATGATTGTAGGTATTCCATTTCCTTACATTTTCGTTAATATAAATACTGTAAGCTATTGTTTTCTTGGGTTTTCAGAGAGCTCATTTTCAGATTCTTAGCATCTAGATATCCTTTAAGAACTTGTCCATTTAATGCCGAGTTATTTATGATTTAAGTTTCTTACATGATTTAAATAATCATTGAACTGTCTAAGAAGTTCGCATCCAACCAAAGAGCAGAGTGCTATTTTAACAAAAGTTGCAAATTTGTTGACATTTAAGAGATCTATACTTTACGCAAAGTTCATTTTTTTGGTTTATTTGGCCTTGTATAAGAAAGAGTAGGGAAATCACTAAATAGTACGCCGAGTTAGTTTAATAGAGTTATGTAGGAGAAGAGGTAGATCTAAGATCACATGGATGAAAGTTGTGCAAGATGATCTTTATAGTACATACATTGCTTTATTATCACAATGCATAGAGCTGTAGTGGATGTGCGACCAAGGTCTTTCAACGGAGTTCTAATTCACTTTAGTTTACAAAATATCTGTCATGCTATGATATTTTTCCCCAACACTGGATTTGGAGGCAATAATTATTTATTGCTTTGCCATGCGACAAGATTGCCTCTTAAGATGGCGCAACCTTCAAATTCAGATTTCATATTGGTCTTGTCCGCATAATTAGCAACATAATATACAACGTAGACGTTCATTTTTTCTTAAATAATAAATCTCTATGAGGGGATCTTTTGATGTACTTAGTATCTTCATGGCGACATTTAGGTTGTTACTCTCTAGGATTATACTTTAAACTGGTTGTTCTTGCTAACAATAAAGCAATGCTAAGGCTCGCTACGGTCAAGTAAATGAGCTTGCCTACCAAGCAGTAACGAGCAACATCCTCAAGAAGCGAAGAAGTCCCATCCCAGGTTGTCTAAGCCATAGGCATAGGAGTGAGTCGATTTTGCTCCCACTAAATTGGTCTCTTCAAGAAGGTCCATGACAAACTTTGTTGAGACAATACAACACATGTGTTATATCTGACAATATCAGTAGTAAAAAAATATTGAGGTTCTCCCATTCCCTTTGTCACAAAGTGTTTACACAAACCTTTGCTTACTCAATGCCAAATTATTTATAAGAAGGATGTCATCCACATGGAGCGCAAGAACCACAATACCTATCTGTCTTTCTCATACAATCTGAATGAATAGCAAGGATTCTGCAGGAGTCAATGGTGTGAATAGTATGAATGAACTTATCAAACCAAGCTTTTGTGCTTTTCTTTGACCATAAATGACCTTTACTTAAGACTCCCTTTGAGCAACATACCATAGAGTTACTCCGTGTACACCGTTTTCTTAAGACGGACATATAAGAAATCATTTTTGACATCAAGCAAAGACACATCACACCAACAATAGGCAGTGCTAAAATTTATCTAATATTCATTAAGTTGAACAATAAGTAGGGAAACAACAATAAAATAAGGAGCATACAATCCTTCCTAAACACAATAGATCATATCATTTGTCAAAACATTGCAACGACGAATAATTCTGTAAGTATAGTGTAATAAGAAAGTGTTGAAAAAGCTCAAAACTTATATGTATTGCTTGTGTATCAAAATACAATGAGAAAATACAAATATATATGAGAGAGAAGGTGAGAAGAATTCCTATACAAGATGTGGGACTAAGGAGAGAAGAAGGAAAAATAATAAAAAGGGGCCCAATAATGGGCCCATTACATGGGCTTTTCTAACACTCCCCCGCAAGCTGGAGCGTACAAGTCGTATGCGCCGAGCTTGGATAGGAACTGATAGAAGAGGGTACTAGGTAGAGCTTTCGCGAGGACATCCGCAACTTGTTCAGTACCCGGAACATGCTTCAGTTCAATCTTCTTCATGTGAACTTTCTCCCGAATGAAATGACAATCCACTTCAATATGCTTTGTTCTTTCGTGAAAGACCGAGTTCTTGGCTATATGTATGACAGCTTGGCTGTCACAAAGGAGGAGAGCCGGTGAAGACAGTTTTACCCCAAGGTCAGCAAGAAGGCTCTCAAGCCACGTGAATTCCGAAATCACAGATGCCATTGCCCGATATTCTGCTTCAGCTGAGGATCGAGCAACTACCACTTGTTTCTTGCTTTGCTAGGTGATCAGATGCCCTCCAAAATATGTGCAAAACTCGCTGGTTGATCGACGATCATCGAGGGAACCCGCATAATCAACATCAGAATATGCCACCAATGTTGGGGTTGAAGATGAGGTTTTGTAAACTAATCCTTGGCCAGGAGCTGTTTTAAGGTATCGGAGAATCCGTTCAACGACCTGGAGATGAGAGCTTTGAGGAGAATGCATATACCGACTGACGATATGTTACCGATCTCCATCCGGAAGAGCCGCCATTGGTGAGTATACACTCGGCGAGGGAAGACGGCGGACGGGACTAGCCGTGGCGAACCTACTCCAACCACGGGCGAGGGCGAGACCGGAACGGGGGAGTAGCGGCACCGGCGACTTTATGTTATTTCCTTTTATGTTATTTCCTTTTTTAGGTTATTTCCTTTTATGTTATTTCCTTTTATTATTTTATTTCCTTTGTAAGCTTCTATGGGACCTCTATATATATGAGGGGTATGTAAACTTTATTTGGATCCTGGAATCAATTTGCTTAGTGGGGACTGAACCCTCGTCTCTCCTTAACCCTAATTCTCCTCTCTTCTAATCTCTCCCTTCCTCCCTTCACCTCTTACCGCCACCGCGATACCCCAGCGGTATCATTGGTCCGACCTGCCATCTCCGCCCGCATCGCGCCGCCGGAACGTCCTCCCATGGCACCCAACACGAGATCCACCCCCGCCGATTCCGCGGACAACGCCGACGAGGCCCGCCAACGCCTCGACCGCCACGATGCCCATCTCGCCACCCTCCAATCCTCCATGGAGGCCATCATCGCTGGTCAAGCACTGCTCCTAGGGCGTTTGGACTCTCTCCACCCCCCGTCACAGCCACGCCGTCGTCGGGCTCTACCGCCCATACCGACGCCGGGTCCATCCTAGGCATGCCGCCTACTCCGTCCATGTTTCCGCCAACACCCGCCCCGCCGCCGCTACTCAATCGGGCGGCATCGCTCCTCGATATTCCAGACTTCTCTGGAGTCGACCCCTTGCGGTGGATTGCACGAGCAGAACAGTTCTTCGACCTCAACGGAACATCGCCGGTGGACCGCATCAGCACAGCAGTAGTAGGTCTCAGCGGGTCGGCACTTCACTGGGCGCGTTGGCTCCGTCAAGTGCAACCTTCTATCTCGTGGCATGAGTTCAAACAGGAAATGATTACCCGTTATGACTCCCGGTACACCGGGTCAGCCATTGAACGCCTCTGCAGCGCCCGCCAAACGGCCGACGTGGATACGTATATTGATGAATTCGTGGCCTTGGTAACAGAGGTACCCGGCCTTCCACCTGACCACTATCTCGGATTTTTTCTCCAAGGCCTACTGCCCTCCATCCGTTCTCGGATCCGCACCCACCACCCGCGAACCGTCTCCGACGCCCTCAACTTGGCTCGCGCAGTGGAGGCTGATTTGGGGATCCGCCCGGGGCCGACCCCTCCACCACATCCATCCCGATCGCCAGCAACGCGGGACCGACCGCCTCTGGCTGGCGGAAGTCGCTCTCCGCGGCCGGATACCACTCATCGCATCTCCAGCCAGGACTACAACGAGCTGCGTCGTAAGGGGCTGTGTTTCCGGTGCCGCCAACCTTACTCACCGCAGCATGTATGCACCGTGAAGGAATTCCACGCCTTATTCGCCGAGGAGGATTCCGAAGTTACCATGGCCGACTTCGACGCCCTCGCCATCCGGGATGATGACGGACCCCCGGGCGCAGACACCGCCCTAAACATTTTGGAGCTGCCGTTATACTCGATGGGCGGCATCGCCGGCCCTCGCACCATGAAGATGGCCGGCACTATCCGCGGGCGGCCGGTTATTGTCATGATCGACAGCGGTGCAAGCCATAATTTCATTTCTCGCCACGTCGCGCGCGCCTTGGAGCTTCCGGTCTTGCCATCGCCGGCCTTCACGGTGTGCTTGGGGGACGGCCGCCGTCGACCTACATTGGGGCAATGCTCGGGTGTTCCGCTCTCCGTGGGCAATTGCGACATCACGGCGGACTTCTATGTGTTCGAATTAGGCGGGCTGGACCTCATTCTTGGAGTGGCTTGGCTCCAGACATTGGGCGAGGTCCGTGTGAATTGGGCGGCCATGACCATGCGGTTCCACCACCAAGGCCGTGCCTGTCACCTCGCGGGCGACGCAACACTCCTCCGCTCTCCTATCTCGGCTCGCGCGCTTCACCGGGTGGCGGACGTGGATTTCACCGCGTGGCTTTGGGCGGTCGAGACCATCGACTCCACTGCGTCGCTTCCAACGGATTTTCGACCGATGCTCGATGAATACTCGGACATCTTTATTACGCCTCGGGGGCTGCCACCACCGCGGGCAACCGACCACACGATTCTCCTCCAACCGGGCGTCGCCGCCATCTCCGTCCGGCCGTACCGATATGGTCACGCCCAGAAGGACGAAATGGAACGCCTAGTCCGCGAAATGTTATTGGGTGGCCTCATCCGCCCCAGCGCCAGTCCCTTCTCTAGCCCCGTCTTGCTTGTACGGAAGAAGGACGGCAGTTGGCGTTTTTGCGTCGACTACCGAGAGCTTAACAAGGCGACGGTGCCGGATCGCTATCCGATTTCGGTGATTCAAGAACTGCTGGACGAGCTTCAGGGAGCGACTTACTTCACCAAGCTGGATCTCCGCGCCGGATACCACCAAATCCGGGTGCGGCCGGAGGACATCGAGAAGACGGCCTTCCGGACCCATGACGGCCACTTCGAGTTCCTCGTCATGCCGTTCGGGCTCACCAACGCCCCCGCCACATTCCAAGCAACGATGAACGACATCTTTCGACCGGTCCTCCGTAAGCATATTCTTGTATTCTTCGATGACATTTTGGTGTTTAGTCGTTCGTGGCAGGACCACCTCGTTCACGTCAGGAACACCTTCGACACACTGCGGCACCACCAGCTGGTCCTCAACCGAAAGAAATGCTCGTTTGGCACAACCTCGGTCAGTTATTTGGGCCACACTATCTCGGCCTCGGGCGTGGCAATGAAGGCGGACAAGGTTCAGGCGGTCGTGCAATGGCCGGCCCCACGTCTATTCGGGAGGTCCGCAGATTCTTGGGCCTCACCGGATACTACCGATGCTTCATCAAGAACTATGGCTTCTTGGCGCGGCCACTTACCCAGCTACTCAAGCTCTCGGAGGAGGGCCCCTTCACGTGGACTTCCGCGGCATCCAACGCCTTCGCCGCCCTCCAAAAGGCTCTCGTGCACGGACCGGTCCTGGCCATGCCGGACTTCTCCAAACAGTTCATCGTCGAATGCGTTGCGTCCGGCACCGGGGTCGGCGCGGTCCTTATGCAAGACGGTCGACCGGTCGCCTACTACAGCCGGGCCTTCTCGCCCTCCGTGCGGAGCCGCTCTGCTTATGAAAACGAGCTCATGGCGTTAGTGCTCGCCGTGCAACATTGGCGGCCATACTTGCTCGGCCGGCCGTTCGTTGTTCGGACGGACCACCATAGTCTCCGATACTTGCTTCAACAGAAGATTGCCACGCCCACGCAACAAGTTTGGGTCGCTAAACTGCTCGGCTACGAGTTTTCCATTGAGTTCAAGCCGGGGCGGACAAACAGCGCGGCCGATGCCCTTTCGCGCCAACCACAGGCGGTGGAACTTTCGGCCATCTCCAGACCGATTTGGGACGAGGCAGCAAGTATCCAACAAGAGGTGGACCGCGACCCGCGACTCGCGGCGATCCGAGCCGCCCTCGTGGCCGACCCGGGGGCGCATCCTCCATGCACGCTCGAGGGAGGCCGTTTGTTTCACCGGGGCAGATTAGTCCTCTCCGCCTCCTCGGACCGGATTCCGCAATTATTAGCCGAGTTCCACTCCACCCCGACGGGCGGCCATGCGGGGCTTTTCGCACCTACCGCCGACTGGCGGCATCCTTATATTGGCCCCAGATGTTTCAGCAAGTGAAGGCCTATGTGGCGGCGTGTCTTCCGTGTCAAAAGGCCAAATACGAGGCGATGTTCCCAAGCGGCCTGCTGCAGCCCCTGCCCATCCCGGATCACATATGAGAGGACATCACGATGGACTTCATCACGCGCCTCCCTCGCTCCCACGGATTCGATTGCATACTAGTCGTGGTGGGCCGACTTTCCAAGTACGCGCACTTCGTACCGCTGCGTCATCCTTACACAGCTTCCACGGTGGCCGAGGCCTTCATCACGGAGGTGGTACGACTGCATGGGTTTCCCCGGTCCATCGTCAGCTACCGCGACCCGCTATTTTTGAGCAATTTCTGGACGTCTCTATTTCGCCTCCAAGGCACCCGCTTGCGCATGAGTACAGCTTACCATCCGCAATCAGACGGTCAATCCGAAGTGCTGAACCGGTGCCTTGAGACGTACCTACGTTGCTTCATCGGAGAACGACCGGGCACTTGGACCAAGTGGTTGTGTTGGGCGGAGTACTCCTACAACACGGCCTATCATCATGCAGCCAACACATCCCCGTTCGAGATAGTCTACGACCGACCCCCGCCGTCCATCGTTCGTCATCTATCCGGGGAATTCCCCGTGGCGAGTCTAGCGGAGCACCTTCAAGATCGGGATATCATTCTTGATAGTCTCAAACACCACTTACGAAGAGCACAAGCCAAGATGTCGGCTTTTGCTAACAAGAAGCGCCGGGACCTTTCATTCCAAGTGGGCGATCGGGTGTTCATCAAGCTGCAACCATATCAACAACTTTCTGCCGCCCGCCGGACTTGCCTGAAATTGGCACCGCGCTTTTACGGGCCCTACGAGATCATGAGCCGCATTGGGGCGGTGGCATACCGCCTTCGTCTGCCGGAGGGCACCAAGATACACCCGGTTTTCCATGTGTCCCAACTCCGCCGCGTCGTCGGCGACCACCCCACGATGGACCATATACCGGCAGAGTGTGCACAGCCCGACGACGACTCTCTGTACCCCGACGCCATCATCGGCCACCGACACCACCGCTCCAACGCCGTCGGCCCAGAGGAAGTCCGAGTCGCTTGGAAGAATCGCCCAGTGGAGGAGGCAACGTGGTTATTACGCACGACTTCCGACGACAGTTTCCAGATTTTTGCCTTGAGGACAAGACAAATTTCCCAGACGGCGGTATTGTTACCGATCTCCATCCGGAAGAGCCGCCATGGCGAGTATACACTCGGCGAGGGAAGACGGCGGACGGGACTAGCCGTGGCGAACCTACTCCAACCACGGGTGAGGGCGAGACCGGAACGGGGGAGTAGCGGCACCGACGACTTTATGTTATTTCCTTTTTAGGTTATTTCCTTTTATGTTATTTCCTTTTTAGGTTATTTCCTTTTATGTTATTTCCTTTTATTATTTTATTTCCTTTGTAAGCTTCTATGGGACCTCTATATATATGAGGGGTATGTAAACTTTATTTGAATCCTGGAATCAATTTGCTTAGTGGGGGCTGAACCCTCGTCTCTCCTTAACCCTAATTCTCCTCTCTTCTAATATCTCCCTTCCTCCCTTCACCTCTTACCGCCACCGCGATACCCCAGCGGTATCACGATACCAACAACAAATGATATATCTGGTCTTGTTACCGTTAGGTAGATCAGTTTCCCAAAAAGACGACGATAATATTCCGTATTTTGAAGCAGAAGATCAGAATCCGAGGCCTGAGCACATAGCCTGTGATTTACATCCATTGGAGTGTTCACATGCTTACAGCCTGAGGAGCCTGCATCATGAAGGAGATCGTGGCAGTAATTTCGCTGAGAGAGGACAAGGCCATCTGGTCGTCTGACAACCTCCAGACCCAAGAAGTATCGAAGGTTCCCCAGATCTTTTGTTTGAAATACGGAGCTCAAATGTTGTTTGACCGCCTGTATTCCGTTCGAGTCGTTTCCAGTAATGATGATGTCGTCAACATAAACCAATAGGAGAACCGTTCCCGTTTCCTGGTGGCGAGTGAATAACGAGAAATCTGCCGAGCTTCGAGTAAAGCCAATTTCCCGTAGGGCCTTACTAAACTTGTTAAACCATGCCCGAGGGGATTGTTTGAGACCATAGAGGGACTTCAGAAGACGACAAACCCGAGACTCCCCTGTGGTCTCAAACCCGGGAGGTTGTTGCATGTAAATCGTTTCCTTGAGATCGCCATTCAGAAAGGCATGCTTTATATCGAGTTCAAGGGCCACAGGAGATGCACAACCACGGAGATGAGGACACGAACCGTGTTGAGCTTGGCCATAGGAGAAAAGGTTTCGTCATAGTCGAGACCTTGTTGTTGGGTGAAGCCGCGAGCCACCAGACGAGCTTTGAGTCTGTCAATGGTCCCATCAGGAGCATGCTTGATGACAAAGATCCATTTACACCCAACCGGTTTCTGACCATGAGGAAGGGGTGCCAAGGTCCAAGTCTGGTTTGCCCAGAGAGAAGCCATTTCCTCGTCTATGGCGGCGCGCCAGCCAGGATGTTGGAGAGCCTCCTGCACAGAGTTAGGAACAAAAACCGAGGACAGTGAAGTAGCAAATGTCCGAAGGCGGGGAGAGAGGCGATGCAGGGAGACAGAGTTTGCCATCGGATGAGCAGTGGGGCGGGCACCGGATTAGCAGGGCTCGGAGAAGTCGAGGTCGAGGCCGACTGCAGAAGGGGAACGAAATGAGGAGGGCGGCGATTGTAGACTCGGATGACAGGCGGCTTGGAGGGAGCAGGAGCTGGGTCAGGTAGGACCTGTGGAAGAGGCGCAGTAACAAGGATGACAGGTCGTGGGAGGGATGGTGGTAGAGGTATCAGTGGTAGATGAGTGGGTAGAGGAGGAGAGAAGAAAGATTGATCCTCCCGGAAGGTAACATCAGCGGATACAGAGATCTTCCGGGTAACCAGAGAATAACACACATAGCCCTTTTGAGTACGGGAATAGCCGACGAAAATATGTTTGACCGCCCGAGGATCCAACTTGTCCGTGGACGGACCCAGAAGGTGGACGAAGCAGGTGCAACCAAAGACCCTGAGTGTGAGAGGGAAGACCAGAGCGGAGGGAAATAGGAGGCTGAACGGAGTGGCGTGGTGGAGAACAGAGGAAGGGAGACGGTTGATGAGGAAACAAGCAGTGGAGACTGCAAAGTTCCAGTAGACTTTGGGAACATACATGTGAATCATGAGGGAACGGGCAACGTCGAGCAGGTGTCGATTCTTCCGTTCGGCAATGCCGTTTTGCTGGGGGGGGGGGTGTAGGAACAGGATGTCTGATGAATAATACCGAACTCCGCGCACAGATTAACAAATTCATGGCTAGTGTACTCGTGAGCATTATCGGTGCGCAACGTTTTTATGGTAGTGGAGAATTGCGTACGAGTCTCTAGCACGAAAGCCCAAAACACGCGAGGAAGCTCGGAGCGATCACGAAGTAAGTAAAACCACGTCGTGCGAGAGTAGTCATCAATAAAAGTGATAAAGTAGCGATAACCAGAAATAATAGTAATTTTGAAAGGACCCCAAACATCGGAGTGCAGTAAATCAAAAGGAGCCGAGCTCCGAGTACAATGTGCGGGAAAGGAAGAACGCGACTGCTTGCCGAAAATACAAGAATCACACTGAAAGGGAGAAAGAGATACATCAGGAAGCGCCTTCTGGAGGACCGGATGAGGGGCATGCCCAATACGGCGATGCCAATCCACGAAGGAGACGGAGGAGAGGATGGTAGGAGAGGCATCGAGAAGGTAGAGCCCGTTTTGCAGTCGACCCCTACCAATGGTAATCTGCGTTTGCCGATCCTGTATCAAAAAAGCAGAAGAGGTGAATGCGACAGAGCAATCCATATCAGTAGTAAGACGACCAACAGACATTAAATTAAACGGGGAGCCCGGAACATAAAGAGCCGAGAGCGAAGAGAGATGGAGGGGTTGAGGGAGTGGTCAACACAGCCGGAGACCGGAACAGTCGCTCCATTAGCCACAGTGATACACTTCGGATGAGGAGCATCCTAGTACTTGGACGGCCGCAGCGAGGTGATGTGATGAGTGGCACCCGAGTCTAAGATCCAACGCGGACTGGAGGAAAAACAAGCAGTACCTGCCGTGGAGGTGGATGCAACAGACGCCGATGGAGGGCTGAGCTGCCCATGGAGTTGTTGTAGCTGTAGGCGAACAACCTCAAGGTCGGCACTTGTGGCAGAAGAGCTGTCAGCTGCAACAACAGCAGTCAGACGAGGAGGGTAACCATGTTTCTTGTAGCAAACTGCCTCAGTGTGGCCGTCCCAGCCACAATAGGAACACTTTGGGCGGCCCGACCACCAAGCCCCCTTCCGTGGGAGCCTGAACGTCCACCATGAGCAGAAGACGGTGGGGGGGGGGGGTCTGCTGGAGAAGGGCTGGAGAGGAGGGTGCAGGAGTATCCGGGGGCGGTGACACTCGAAGGAGCATAAAGCAAATATCAGATAAGGAAGGAGTAGTAGCCGAAGCCAGAACCTGAGCCCGGATACTCTGAAGATGTGGCGGGACACGAGCCATCATCATAGCGATGCAGACGGCCTCCTTTTGAGTTCGCTGAGCAGCAAGATCAGTGGTAGATGGTTGATGCTGGATCCAGGCATCTACAAGAGTCTTAGCACGAGCAACAAACGAGGTCATGTTCGCAGTCCCGCCAGCGTCGAGAGCCTGAAGATCGGTAATAATGTCATAGCGGTGCTGGAGGCTGTCCTTGCCCGAGTATAATGAGTGAAGTTCATCTCACATAGCTTTGGCCGTCTCATGATACATGACCATCTGGTAGGGCTCACCCTCCAGGGAGTTGAGGAGCCACGTTTGTACGCGACCGTCGTTGTGCAGCCAGTCGTCGGTAGAAGGAGAAGGAGGTCCCTGAGTGAGATGAAGCACAAGGCCCTTGGCCTTAAAAACTCGGCGAACCGAGTGCACCCATGAGATGAAATTCTTCTTTCCAGACAAGGAAATTGTGGTGATCCGCAGCTCATCGCAGAGGTCGGGAGGATAAGCCGGGGTAGCCGAGCGACCTGCAGGCGGAGTAGCCTCCTGGCCGGTGGAGTCAACAGAAGAACCCATAGACACAGGAGGCAAAGCTCAGCGGCTAGGGAAGAGACCGCTGCGAGAAGAGACGAGAGACCGCACAACAGCCAGTCCGGGAACTCTTGCACGACAAGGCCGCGCCGGACCAGAGAACTCAGCAGGCAGTCACTGCGACAAGAGCAGCGACCAAGGAGAGGGAGGCTGCAGGGAAGAGAAACACCAAGAGAGAGGGAGACCGCGAGCAAAATGCGGGAGCAAAAGACAGACCGCACGGTCTCAGTGAGCACACCAGCGGTCAGGAAAGAGAGACACGCCGCAAGTAAGAGGACTCAAGCGGCAAGAAGAAATCGCGAGGAGGAGAGCTCGCGCGGTAAGAAGAAGAAGCCGCGAGTAAAAGGACTCGAGCGGCAAGAAGAAGAGACCGCGAGGAGGAGAGCTCGCGCGGTAAGAAGAAGAAGCCGCGAGTAAAAGGACTCGAGCGGCAAGAAGAAGAAACCGCGAGGTGGAGAGCTCGCGCGGTAAGAAGAAGCCGCGAGTAAAAGGACTCGAACGGCAAGAAGAAGAAACCGCGAGTAAGCGAAACTCGAGCAGGAAGAAGAAGCCACGAGTAAGAGTACTCGAGCGGCAAGAGGAAAGCGGGTAGGAGGGGAGACCGGGCGAGCGGTCAAGCGGTTAAAAATATTAACCGGACAGACCGGAACAAGAGCAATAGAACCCGTGCGACAAAGAGGCCGCGCGGCAAGAAAGGTGCTCGCACGACAAGAGAAGAAGCCGCGACGAGAGCACTGGGAAGAGGCCTCAGCGGATAGAAAGACAAAAGTCTATCCGCACGGGAGTGGGGTCCACGGGCCAGGGAAAAAATGGCTATAAAAGAGCGTAGAAGAGAATGAGGAGGTGGATCCACGGGGGAGAAGGCAGAAGCGGATAGAAAACGAGAGGCCGCAAAGACCGAGCGGCTAGGCAGAACGGCAGGCCGCCCGGTTAACAAAGGAGCTGGGCGGTTAAAAAAAGACAGGCCGACAACCTCCCTCTGATACCATGTTGAAAGAGCTCAAAACTTGTATGTATTGCTTGTGTATCAAAATACAATGAGAGAATACAAATATATATGAGAGAGAAAGTGAGAAGAATTCCTATACAAGATGTAGGACTAAGGAGAGAAGAAGGAAAAATAATAAAAAGAGGCCCAATAATGGGCCCATTACATGGGCTTTTCTAACAGAAAGTAAAATTGACAATCAAATGGGAATTCTAAGCTTGCGAGCTCCCAAATAATCCACAATGGAATCCACCATTGTGTACGCCTCAAACTAACCTATCAAACTTTTCTACACATGCATAATAGGAGAAATCTGAAGGACTCACTAGGGCTTTGCTAGGGTGGTAGATATGGCATGGGTTAGGTGAATGTGGTCAAGGGTAACAAAATGTCAAAATCACACTTAAGCAAAAGTGCTGAGCACACAAGAAGCAATCCACCAGGCTAACAACACCACAACTAAAATTTTCAACAAAAAGAAAAGGTGATGGATTTTCTACCCTCACCCTTCAATTCTTTATTTTTTTCTTTAACTTATCATTTTTTTTTGAAAGATAGGGGATGATGAATTTATCCTCTCATCCTCACTTTTTATACAACTATCAATCACTTCTTTTTACAAACATCACCATAACAACATTCGCCAACCTCACACAAGTAAAATTCGAACTCATTGCCTAAGTGTGATAATAGGAAGGCAATCAGGCTTTGGTGAGACAAAGTTGTGCAAGCCAAGAAAATTTGGGTAAAGGACCAACATGTGTAATGGTGAAAATTTATCGGTGAGGTGCAAAGGCTCAAACAATTCAAGAAAAGGCCTAGATCCTAATCCAAAACAATCCCCAATTATGCAATGTTTCAAAAAATTATGATAAGAAAAGTAAGGCGACACGGTAGACTACTCAACATCAAATAAGCAAAGAAATTCGATCAATTGCAATTTTACACACAATAATATAAAACTACATCCATCATAACCTTGCATTGAATGCAACAAAGACATTTCACACTGTGTGAGCAGAATGGCGCAATTCAAAGATATTTTACTACATTAACCCTAAAATTTATTTTCAATAGAGTGACATCAGGTAAAAGAAACTGCTGAATTTTGTTGGTATAAAATGGACTATAGTAGTGTAGTCCACAAAAATGAATATGTCTGCAATGAAATAAAACAAACATCACAAGCATGGAAGTAAATGATACAAACATGCAGAACATACAGACAAACAAGTGATGACAACCACTAACAAAGATGCACAAACTAAAACAATAAATATGAAAATACAAACCCTCACCTTCATGCTAGAGATATTCAATAAGGTCGTTATGACTAACAAATAAATATGAAAACAGGGGAGGAACGAAGTTACCCAGAAAATAACAAGCTTCCTCCACATCCATGCCATGATCACCATCGTCCTGCAAATACGCAAAGCAAACACAAAATAAGGGCGATAAAAGAAATTAATATATAGAAGAGAATCATGCAGAATACACAAAAGTCATCAAGGCTTCTTTTGGAAAGTCCCCAGCTGGACTCATGCAAACATGAAAAAGAAAATAAAAAATGAAATTAAGTAAGAAAGGCAGGGGTAAACACATGATGCTTCCCAAGAGCACTTTGTTTATCGTCCTTGAGTTGGATCAAATGCCTGTTTTAAGCAGTCTTAATATAAAATATCAGTCAAAGAAAATGAAGATAAGTCTAAAATGCAAAGGTAAAAAAAAGGGCAGCCCATTGCACAAAGGCATCCCAACGCAACGAGAGTCCGGGAAAGGGTCCCACCACAAGGGTGAAATGCATGCAAACTTTACCATGCATTTTTGCAAGAGGCTGCATCCAGGACTTGAACCCGTGACCTCAAGGTCACACGACAACAACTCAGCCGGTGCGCCAAGGTTCCAGAAGGTAAGTCTAAACCACAAAGGTAGTTAAAAAAATCCACATGAAGATAATTATCAATATACAAGTCAGTTATATGCCGACTTGCAGTAGTCTCTAGATGATGGCCGAGACAGACCCGAATTTGGGCCATGAGATGGGGGAGAAACAAGCTTTTCCCACAATTCCCATCTCTTCCCCCATCCGTAGGGGGATGAGACGTGGGCGGCACACCTTCTCTTGATGAAAGGTAGAAGGTCATCCCACCTGACAATTTTATTAATCTGGTGAGTTGGGCTGGTTGCTCTCTACCCGCGGAGGTAGGAAATCAACCCACTTAACCGACTTCATCCTTTCAGATTGTACCACATCATAACTATCAGATTGGGGCTGCACACTCCTCGCCGATGATGGTGGGAGGGTATCCACTCATGTTGTTCTTATCTAAATCACTAAAAGTTCCCAAATACTTAGGTTCCAAATCAGCATGGTTGCCCGAAAGCTTGACCACTACAACTTCTTTTTCTGCATTCATTTTTCTCTTCCACATGATCTTCACCAACACCATCTATCTCAAAGATACAAATCAGCACGGGTCGAAAACAGGTGGAGATTTATTCTCCGATGGGCCCATCAATTGAAAATCAACAATTATTTTCTTTTCCCCCAGAGTGACTTCCACATCATTAGCCGATCCCTCGGTACAAACCAGAATAGCATTGGAAAAAACCAGGGACAAGCGCCTTTCCGCAATTGGCTCTATGCGGAAGTTCTCTACATCCTGAAGTGATAATAGGTTGCGGGAGGATCCTGTGTCGCATTATACATGAGTGTTTGTATTATTAATTTTACAATTCAAAAATATACCTTCCGACAGTGCTGATGATTCCTGGAAGGAGCAACAAGCATGGTTTTTTGGATTAACTTCAGTATTACTTGCAATTTGGCCTAGTTTCCCTTCCATGCTTTGAATAGCAACCCGTTGATTCTGGATCGCCGTATCAATATTTTCCATGTACTTTTCCATCATTATCTCAAGTTGTCTCTTCTCATTTTACTGGGGTGGGTGCTGATAGGAATTTTAATTTGACTCACTAGGGCCGCCTTGATATTTCCCCTGCTTTGAAGAGAAGTTCGGATGATTTCTCCATCCAGGATTGTACGTGTTAGATGAGTATTTGTGGGGCGGATTCCCACATAATCGACCACTTCCAAACCTCGAGGAGCGGTGGAGGAGGATCCCAAAACAGAACTACACTCATAGGCATGATGCCCAAGTGTGCCTCAATGGTCGCACGAGATGACATGAACTGCAACAAGAGGTGTAGTGTTAGCACCCAAAAAACTTAATTTGTCTAGCTTTTGACTCATAAGGCTCAGCTGTGTTGCCAAGGAGGTAATGTTATCCTCCTCGAGGACTCCAACCACCTTCTTCTGAATATGCCGAGCACCACCCCTCTGCATGTTATTCAACACCATCTCTTTGATTAGATCATACACTTCTTTCAGATTCTTGTCCATCAGTGACCCTTCTGCATCAGCATCAATAATATCATGGATAGGAGGCTCCACACCGTGATATAAAATTTGCACATACAACCATTTCTCTATCCCATGCTGAGGGCATTTGCGCATAGGCCCCTTGAAACGCTCCCAGGCTTCTGTTAGAGATTCCTGATCAAGTTGGTGGAATGTGGTAATCTCGTTTCTAGCCCGCATCAGCCTTTCTGTTGGGAAATATTTGTTCAAGAACTTCTGTAGGGCGTTCCAAGAGTCAATGGAATCTGAAGCATGTGATAATAGCTATTGTTTTGCCCTGTATCTGAGGGAGAACATAAATTTGTGTAATCTGGCGGCGTCATTTGTGACACCATTGCAGTTGAAGGTATCACAAATCTCCAGAAAGTTGTCAATGTGGAGTTGCGGATCCTCAAGAGGGAGGCCACCAAATTGCACCGTATTCTGTATCATGTGAATTATGGCCGGCTTGATCTCAAAATTTTGATTATCAATAACTAGACGGAGAATAGGAGAAGCGCTCCCAACCATCAGAAGAGAATACTCTTGCATTGTTCTTCCGGGGGGGAGGCTAAACCCCCTCCTCATCAACATTGACTCTACCGTCATCATGACGGTTCCCCATTTTTTCAACAATACATCTTAACCTTCACAAGGTTCTTTAATTTCAGGGTTGTAGGCGATGATCACGCGATCGCCTTTTCACACCAACAAACGAGAAGACACATGTACAAAGAACACCAAAAGCCCTTCTCCAAGCACGTTATCTCATACTATTGTTTTAAATGTCCTCCGACATGTCATTTTTAAGAGCAAAACGATATGTTTTTCTAAAAAAATAGATTGTCTTTTGTAAAATATAGACACACATGTCCGATTTTTTTCAATATATCGGTCAACACGACTTTTAAATATATCACCCGCTATTTATATTATGTTATATTAGCAGACTAACAACATATGTTTAAATCATTTATATATATATATTATGTATGTTTAAATCAATTAGACTTATTGTTTTGATTGCTTTAATGTTTTATTCTTACAAGCAATTTTGAATAATTGTTACACAACTTCTTAATTTCCTATTACAAAAAATATGAAAATATTTAATACATTTATTAGTTGATTGTTTGCATATCTTTAATATAAATTTAAAAGTTTGAAAAGACTGATATCCATCAAAGATTTTTAACTTTTAAATCTTCTTTATTTGCAATGAACTTATTATTATCAAAATAAAATTATTTTATACTATTAAATATATTTCACAATGTATAATTTTGTATTTGTTAATAATATTTATCTTATGTACTATTCGATTTTTTTTGTAATATAAATGACTCATTTTTTATCTATTTGTTATATTATTTTTCTATTTTTATAACATATAATTATAGTCAGTATATATAAAAATCAAAATTTTATTTATAAGACACGAAAATCTGATATTTTAAAATATTTCCAACTTGTCTCTGATTTTCGACATCCGACATTTAAAAACTCAATCTGATATGTCATCAACATCTGATATTTACAACAGTGTCTCATACAACACTTACAAACTAGAAAACAAAGAAAAGAAAGTGGCTAAATCATGCCATGAAATCTTCATCGAAGTACCTCCAAAGATTTCTCTGTGCTCCCCAATAATGACGTCAAAAACTTGATGCATGGTAGGTGTACCGGCCGCAAGTAATAAAGTTATGAGTTTACACCCGGGGATTATTGTATCACATGGAGCAACAAAAGGTAGTATTTATCAACATCGAAGTCATTAGCAAGTTTAGCTGAATATGTCAAAAGGTTGTGGTTCCGTTACGACTAATTAACTATAAAGTTGTGAGTTTACACCCGGGGATTATTGTATCACAGGGAGCAACAAAAAGGTAGTATCTATCAACATCGAAGTCATTAGCAAGTTTAGCCGAATATATCAAAAGGTTGTGGTTCCGTTACGACTAATTAACTATAGTGTCAACCGATTATATCAAAAGGTTGTGGTTCCGTTACAACTAATTAACTATAAAAATCTCTAAAACAAATCAAACATTCCACAAATCCATTCACAACTCTAAAATCCAAATCAAGATTCAACAACATCAAAATTTCTACACTTGTAGTGGCTATCAACAACAAAGAAAAATACAAGCTAAATCGAAAGGTTATACTGCTAAAGAAATAGGAAGAACAAGAGACTACTCCCCTATTTCGCGAGAAAAGTGCGGGTTGGTCCTCTGCTTTCCAAAGGTACGTCGTGGACGCGTCCGGGGTCCGAGAGGCGCTGCCACCGACCTCCTATCCCTGTCTTCACTTGATATATCTTCTGAAACATTCTTCAAACTGTAGAACCACAAAATAGCTTGAACTTGGTTGAGAAATCACCACGAGAATGCATGAAATCACTTGCAATTGTTGAAGGAGTGCTAGAAATAAAAAAAGAGGATGATCTGGGTCTTGAAGGAGGTTTGGGCCATGGATTTCGGAGGAATGGGCGAATTCCCTGTTGTCTGGGCGGCTTCCAACCTTCAAGCCTCGAGTAAGATGCCCTAAAGTGCGTTTAAATAGAAGTTTAGAAAAAACAAATGCACGCGCGTGCACCGTAAAGTGCACGTGCGTGTGTGAAGTAATAAGCTACAGAAACTCGGGCGTAGAAGTCGCGCATACACAAATACACGTGCGCGCACGCATGTGCGAAATGTTCGCACGTGCAAATTTAGATTGATGGATAAAAACTGGAGAAGACGCGGCCGAGGGAACAGAAGGCACATGCGCGTGCGTGGCATGGCACATGCGTTTGGGTGAACAACTTTGGACATGTATTCCCTGAGCATGCACAAAAATCCACACCTGCAATAGCACACATCTAGAACAATCCAGAGATAAATGAAAAACACACGGAATAATGAAATATAAGTGATACATGCATGAAACACATAATATGATGGAAATGGTGCGGGCATTTGTAAGAAAAAACAGGGTTTATGCCACTCACATAACTTATTGAATCAGCCGAGCATGTGTCTCAAGTTTTAATGTAATCATTACTCATTATGTTTCTTAAATACTTCTTGCTTCTTGTCCGTATCATCAAGATCATGTTTTTTGGAGGTCATTTCATGGAAGCTCACAACAAATCCAGATTTCCAAAACAAGCATGTTCCCATTATTAAAACTGTTGTTAAAGCAGTAATGCTCTAACAATGTGTTACGCCCCCGACCGCGGCCCGCTTCTCGGGGCGTTATTATGCTCGAAGGCGCAAGGAGACGACGAGCAACAAAGGGGCTGAACCATCCGGTTCAGCCCCCACTCAGTAGAACCGGCCGGCCAAGGGCTGAACCAACCGGTTCAACCCTATGTGGAGGGGCCGGCCGACTCCTTCCTTGGCCCGGGCATTTATACCCGGGGATGTCATCTTTTGGAGGCAAGCAATTAACCCTAAGGTATTTCTCCTTCTTCCTCTAAACCCTAGTCTCCTTCCTTCTTCTCTCTAGTTTTCTTCCTCTCTCTCTAGTAGTTCCTATCATTTGGTATCAGAGGCGGTCATTCTCCGACGATGGTCACCACTCACACGCAAGAGGTCACCCGTTTGGAGACCTTGGAGGAGAACTATGGTGGATTGATGGATTCGGTAGCCGCAATCGAGCAAGAGATGCACACATCTACATAGCGGTTGAAGGAGCACATAGACGTGCGTTTGGAGGAGCTTAAAGCACTGTTGAAGGGAAAAAGCGCGAGCGACGAAGAACCGATCGGCGGAAGACCCGATCGGTCCGCCGAAGCATCCAGAACGCCCGATCCGGGGCGTTTGGGCACGGGAGCATCGGGCTTTGGCAGAAACGGCAACATCGGCCTCTCCCGACCCTGGGGGACCACCGGCGAAGGCCACAGAGCAGCGACGTGGTCGGCGACAGCAGCAGGAGGCGGCGGCCCCAGTTTTGCTGGGCCGGCTGAGTGCGGGCCGGCCAGACATCTAGGCGGCGGCTCCGGTATTGCTGGACCAGTGGATTGCCGGCGGCAGCCATGGCTACAGGCTGATGGAGGGCAGGGAGCTGCTGTGCGGGCTCCAGGAGGTGCAACGGGGCTTCTTCCTCACTCGCGAGACGACATTCTTCCCGGCGGGTTTGGAGGCCACGTTCCGTGGGTCGGGCAACACGTTCCTCATCAGGGTCAGCCACCTCAAGGCTACCCGGGTGGACACGATGGGCATGTGGGACGACAGAATGGGCAAGGACAGGGCTGGCAAGGGCAGGCCGGGCCGCGTGCGTACATGCCACCGAAGTTGACACGTATGAACTTCCCCAAATTCAAAGGGGGGGGGATGCGTTGGAGTGGGTTCATAAGGTGGAGTTGTTCTTCAGCTATCAGGAGGTCCAGGAGGGGCAATGGGTGCAACTAGCGTCGTTCCATCTGGAAGACAACGCGTTTCAGTGGACTCAGTGGTTCCTGAGAGGTAGAGATTATGTACCCTGGACTGATTTTGTGGAGGGGTTCACGGCCCGGTTCGAGCCACTGGAGTATGAGGACTTTGAGGCGCTGCTGCAGAAGTTACGACAGAAGGGGACAGTGACTGAGTACTGGACGGAATTCGAGAAGTTGGCCGTCCGGGTACACTGGGAAGAGAAGACACTGCTGAGTTATTTTGTGTCGGGCTTGAAGGAGCATTTGCGGGATGAGGTTCATGCTTATATGCCATGAAGCTTGAATCACGCTATTACCCTAGCGCGCATTCAGGAGGAGCGATTCAACCGGCAACGGTCATGAACCACGGGGAAGCCTCTTGCCACACCCGCCATAGCCGGGAGAGAGCCACAGGCGGTTGCAAAGCCTACGGTGACTCGTTTGTCGTGGGGCGAGCTCCAGGCCCGCAAGGAGAAGGGTCTCTGCTTCAACTGTGACGAGAAGTTTGTGCCCGGGCATAAATGTCAGAAGCTACAGGTTTTCATGCTGCATGAAGAGGTGGCCGACGAGTCTTCGCATGAGGTAGCAGTCGAGGAGGCGCTATTGGAGGAGGATGTGGATGTGACGGAGTTTGGGGTCTCCATCCAGGCCATGGAAGGGTGCAATCCGCCCCTCACGATGCGGGTTGCCGGACGGGTTAGACAGGAGAAAGTGACGATATTAGTGGACAGTGGGAGCACCCACAATTTCATTCATCCGGCCGTTGCTCAGCGGGTTGGGCGTGACATTGATAGGGGAGCTGCATTCCAGGTTATGGTGGCTGACGGCAGCAAGCTGCAGTGCGAAGGGGTCATGAAGGGAGTGGAGTTGCGGATTCAGGGATACATTGGGAGCACAGATGTATACCTTCTACCCATCCGGGGATCAGACATGGTACTCAGAATTCAGTGGTTGCAGCAGCTGAAGCGGGTGACTTTTGATTGGGAGCTCATGACGATGGAGTTCCTGCAGCGTGGCCGACAGTTCTGTTTGAAGGGTCTCACAGTTTCGCCAGTAAAGGAAGTCTCTCTTCGGAGCATGCAGCAGCTCGGAGAGGAAGGGAGCTTGATGACAGTCCTTTTGGGGGTGCGGTCTGATGAGGCCGGGTCGTCTGAGGTACCCATACAGTTGCAGTCCTTAGTCGAGCAATATTCTGACGTCTTTCAGGAGCCACGTACACTACCGCCATCGCGGTTTCGGGATCACTAGATTGTACTCAAGGCCGGAGCGGAGCCTACCAATATCCGGCCTTACCGATATCCACACATGCAGAAGGCAGAGATCGAGCGCAGCGTCCGGGAGATGCTCGACCCCGGGATCATCCGACCCATCACGAGCTCCTTTTCTGCCCCGATTATTCTTGTCAAGGAAAAGGATGGCTCGTGGCGATTCTGTGTCGACTACCGGGCTTTGAACGACTTCACTTTGAAAGACAAGTTTCCAATTCCTTTGGTTGAAGAGCTCTTGGATGAGCTACACGGGGTGACTCGATTCACAAAGCTTGACCTACGGTCGGGTTACTACCAGATCCTTATGCGGGAAGAGGACGTCCATAAGATGGCTTTCAGAACCCACGACGGCCACTACGAGTTTCTGGTGATGGCCAACGGGCTGACTGGCGGGCTATCCACCTTCCAAGCCAATATGAACGAGATCTTTCGCCTAGTACTTCGCCTTTTTGTGCTGATTTTCTTTGATGATATCTTGATATACAGTGCTAATTGGGAAGATCACTTGTGCCATGTTTAACAGGTCTTTTCTATTCTACGCAAGCATCAACTCTATGCTAAGCGCTCCAAGTGTTCTTTTGGGCAGGAGGAGGTCAAGTACTTGGGTCACTTGGTCTCGGCTGAAGGGGTCAAAGCTGACCCTCGGAAGATTGAGAGCATGGTTTCTTGGCTGCGGCCCCAGACTGTTCGGACTCTACGGGGATTCTAGGGCCTCACCGGCTACTACCGACGGTTCGTGCGGGATTATGGGAAGATTGCTCGACCACTGACCCAGCTACTGCAGAAGGATGCCTTCTCGTGGAAGGATGATGCTGAGGCGGCTTTTCAGGCGCTCAAACAGGCGGTGACGACCACCCCAGTGTTAGCCCTCCCGGATTTCACTAAGGAGTTTGTTGTGGGGACGAACGCCTCAGGGGTGGGGCTGGGTGCAGTATTGATGCAGGAGGGCCGCCCACTGGCTTTTTATAGTAAGGCGTTGGCGCCTAAGACGTTTGGACTGTCCACGTATGAAAAAGAGTTGTTGGCAGTGGTTCAGGCAGTGGCCCTTTGGCGGCCATATCTTTGTGGCGGCACTTTAAGATTCGTACGGATCACCAAAGTTTGAAGCATTTGTTGGACCAGCGAGTCTCCTCTCCTCTTCAGCAAAAGTGGGTCACCAAACTTTTGGGCTACGATTATGAGATCGTTTACCGCCAGGGCAAGGAGAATGTGGTGGCGGACGCCTTGTCCCGCCTACCTGATGGTGCACTCACCCAGATTTCGGGGCCGGTCCTAGATTCGTTCGATGACATACATGAGGAGGTCTTGCGGGATCCCTCTCTACGCGCCCTTGTGGAGGCCCTCTAGCGTGGGGAGACTGTGACGCCTGGTTATCATCTACAGAGTGGGCGACTACATTACCACGACAGAGTAGTCATACCTCCAGGCTCAGCATGGAAGACAGTTATGCTCCACGAGTTTCATTCCTCTCCAGTGGGGGGTCATGCAGGAGTGCTCCGTACCCTCCAAAGGGCGAGAGCAAATGTATTTTGGCCGGGGATACGCCGGGATGTGCAGTAGTTTGTACGACAGTGTGAGACATGTCAGCGACAGAATTACGAGACCACCACACCTGCCGGGTTGCTCCACCCACTTGAGATTCCGCAGTACATCTGGGATACTGTGTCGATGGATTTTATTGATGGATTGCCCAAGTCTCAGGGCAAGTCGATCATTCTGGTGGTGGTCGACAAGCTCTCCAAGTATGATCACTTCCTCGCTCTCAGTCATCCTTATACGGCGGAGTCGGTCGCCGAACTCTTTACTCGGGAAATCGTCCGCTTGCACGGCCTCCCACGCGCCATCATTTCTGATCGTGATTCCACTTTTGTGAGCCAGTTCTGGCGAGAGCTTTTCAGGCTTCAAGGGGCTTGCTTGAGTTTTAGCACCGCAAATCACCCCTAGACCGACGGCCAAACGGAGGTTCTTAATCGCAGCGTGGAGACATACCTCCGGTGTTTCGTCATGGACGAGCCTCGGACTTGGACCAGTTGGCTACACTGAGCCGAGTATTGTTACAACACTGCTTACCACTCCGCCAGCAAGATGACGCCATTTGAGGTGGTCTACGACCGCCCACCACCTTCTTTGACCAGTTATGAGTCGGGCAGCACGGCGTTACCGGCGGTTGATCGGGCCCTCCGCGACCGCGACCGCACCTTAGTGACATTGCGGGCGAATCTTCGCCTTGCCCAGAATCGCATGAAGGCCCAGGCGGACAAGCACCGCAAGGAGAGGGAGTTTTCCGTGGGCGATGAAGTATTCCTTAAGCTCCAACCCTACCGACAGCTCTCAGTGGCTCGCCGCACAAATCAGAAGCTGGCTCCTCGATATTATGGCCCCTTTCGTGTTCTCAAGAGGGTGGGGCCGGTCGCTTACACGTTAGAGCTTCCCGCGGGCTCCGGCATCCATCCGACATTTCATGTCTCTTTGCTCAAGAAGAAGATTGGTGACAGTGCCCAACCGAGCCCTTTCTTGCCGGAAGCTACCGTTGCAGGCGAACTTCATCCGATGCCGGAGAATGTTCTATTACTCAGGTGGAAGCAGCGGGGCGCCGAGTTTCGGGCCGAACTCTTGGTCAAGTGGAAGCACTTATCGGAAGCACATAACTCCTGGGTTGATCTGTTGGACTTCAAGGAGCTGTACCCAAATTTCCATCTTGAAGACAAGCTGAGTCTTGATGGGGAGGGGAATGTTACGCCCCCGACCGCGGCCCGCTTCTCGGGGCATTATTATGCTCGCAGGCGCAAGGAGACGACGAGCAACGAAGGGGCTGAACCCCCACTCAGTAGAACCGGCCGGTCAAGGGCTGAACCAACCGGTTCAGCCCTATGTGGAGGGGCCGGCCGGCTCCCTCCTTGGCCCGGGTATTTATACTCGGGGATGTCATCTTTTGGAGGCAAACAATTAACCCTAAGGTATTTCTCCTTCTTCCTCTAAACTCTAGCCTCCTTCCTTCTTCTCTCTAGTTTTCTTCTTCTCTCTCTAGTAGTTCCTATCACAATGTGGTAGAATAATGCTTCTTTCAACCTATAAACAATGTGGTTAGAAGGCAGTTTTCTTATGCAGTAACATCACTAATCTTGGCTTTCAACGCTCTTAAAATAATAAACTCATTGATATATTGAACTGGTGATAAGATGGCTTTCTGGGTGTCCAGATTTTCAAACCCTGTTTTGGGTTCCCCTTTGATCTTGTCTTGGACGTTCCTCTTCTTGTCACTTTGTAGTTTTCATAAATATCATATGCAGTTTGTTAATGTCCTTATTTTTTAAATCAAACAGCGTCCACATTTGATAGTGCTTAGATTTAATTATTGAAGTATCACATTTTGCCTTGTTTTGATACTTTTGGCTTAGTTTCAGCTGTTTCACTTTTGGTTGTTTCAATTTCGTTTCTATATTTCTTCTGAGTTTCACAGAAACTTGGTCAAAATTGTGGGTACTTTGCCATAACAGACCGAAACTAAAATTAAGTTTCCTTAACAATAGGTCTTACTTGAAACTTATCCTGAATCGTTAATATTGATTTATTTTGGTGAAAATTGAAAGCTACGTTGGGTAAAGTTTGGTGGACACATTAGATGTCTTAGAAGGGAGAAATATGTGAAACAAAATCTTATTTATTAGCAACATCATATGCCTTCCTGTTTCAGATCAGCTTCAGAAAATGAATTAGAGAAATCTCCCTTACCAGATGATGGAGATGGAGGGGTTTCGCATTCTGATGATTTTGCTGAAAACCATGAATGTCTTGTTGAAGCTTCCGAAAGCAAGATGAACAAATTTTCTGTTGATTCTTCAATAGTTCGTTCTGATAATCGAAACAAGGACAGCAAAGATGTTTACAGGAAAGATGATGGTATGGAAAGAGCCCTAAAGCAGCAGGCCCAGTTTATCATTCAGTTCCAAGCCATGGAGAATGTGCAGAGGGAATGGGAAGAAAAAGTTAATGAGACTAAGATGTCATTACTGGTATGAATATTCTGAAGATGATGAATTGTTAATGCTATCTTTAATTAAGTTCCATATTTCTGATAAGCAACATTACACAATTTTGCACATCTATTTAATGAAGACAAACATAGCATATCGACCGTTGTACTATTTTTTGACTCTTGTTACAGAAATAAGTTCAAGTCATTTCTGCGTTATTAATCTAAGATTAGGGCATGTTTTTCCTTCAGTTATGAAAATTCACTCAGTAATTTTCTCCCATAATTATACATGGGAGTTCAAAATTTTGGACGGTTATTACGAATGGCAGGAGGCATTGTATAGGATTATCAAGTTTTTTTTTGCTTAAATTGTGTTCTGCCAAGTAAACTTTTTTATGTAGATTAAATAGCTTAATATTCTTGAATATCGAACAAAAGTATGTTTCCTGTATTTTTCATCTTCTGAGAATTCTGAAAACTATGTGCATGATCAGAATCAACACCAGGCCTAAATGTTGTATATATAGGATAGCTGTGATTGTCATATTTCTTCCATATAGCCGACCCCAATATAGTGGGATAAAGGCTCGAGGATTGTTGTTGTTGTCATATTTTGAAACGTAAGCGATAATATATCTTGGTTTTTGAAAACTCTTTTCATTTGGCAGGAAAATCCCGAACCTTGTAACCAGGTTAATAAAGATGAAAATATCATCCGGCCTGCGGAGAACTCCAATCTTGTTGGTTGGATTCCAGAACAAGAAGTGGAGGAAAAATTAAGTATCAAGGATATTTCTCTCACTGAAGAGAAAAAGACTGAAAAGTGCATAAATTGTGGGATGGCCAGCAAAAGAGCAGCAGGTGAGACTATTGCTCTCAGGGGGATTGAAACTGTTCCTAAAACTTTCACATTTCCACCACAGGAAAGGCCTGATTTGACAAAGAAGGTGCATCAAGGACCAATTTTCGAGAAACCTAGTGATGCTCCTGTCGACAATGTAACAGTTCATCCACATGAGAGGACTCTTCGGTGGCTGTCAAAGGAATATTATATCCAAGATAATAACCAAAATAAGCTCTTGGAATTGGAACATCAATATGCTACAATGTCTGTCAACGAGGCTGAACAGGGTTTTCGAGGGTTCACAGTTCCGTCACAGGAAAATCCTGGATCAATTTATGAGAAACCGAGTAATATTATCCCCATAAATTCAACGACGAACCCTCCCAAGCAGAGGATACATCATAGTTCATTAAAGGAGCAACTTACTCCTACTACGAAGGCGAAGATTTCTACTAGGGGGATGCTTAAAGAACGGCGTCCTCAGCAAAGCAGCAGCAGCAGCTTGGGAAGTGTGCTGCAATCACTTCAGCATGCTCGGTTATCAATAAGGCAAGAACTGGTTAAAGAGTCTTCCTCGGCTGAAAGCACCTTGGCAATTTCCGCACCTACAAATCCTTCAATGAAGCCGACTCCAACAAGTAAATCCCTGGATTTGCCGATCGATTCTTCGTCATTGTTTCGGTTACCTTCTAATTCATTTTCCAAAGTTCAGCTCTCCGGATCTAATGTTTATGGTTCTGGATTAAGGTTGGCAGCTACTCGTCCCGACCTTGGGTTCATGGCTTCTACCGTTTCAGCAGACAAGGTATCTTCTAATCAATCCTCAAGCCAGCCTGGATTTAATGTTTCTGTCGGCAAAGATTATCCCGATCGACATCCATTTTATCCTTATATGGATGGCATGTCTAGAGTTCAAGTTCGCAAGGAGCATGCTAACCACTACCCTACTAGATTTGTTGAATCAGAATCTCCGGTTTCGTCTGCCAAGAGCTACTTTGGTTGACGCTCAGAGCTCGCGTATCTAAGCTTCATCCACGGACGAGCTTCCTTTTTACTACGCGGAATTTTCAACAAAGAGGCACTCTTTGCTCACTCCCAGCCCAATTTCTTCCTTAGATTAAGAAGTAAAACATGTTAGTAAACTCAAATAACTAAGGGCTGCTCAAGTCATTGAGGAATTGGCCTGTTAATTGCAGATACATGAGTCATGGAGATAGGAAACATGCATAGTGGAGATAATGGATGTTTTCTATATGTAGTTTAACTATTTTTTTTATTTGTGGCTTGTAGTAACCGCGAGTTGTGGTTTAGGGTTTAAAAAGGCTATGATTGTTTTGCATTCTAGTGTGAAGAAATTAGTAAGAAGCAAAATAACAGTTCTTAGGTACATTATTTATCTCTTTCTCCTATTAGAGTTTCAAAAGCTTGAGCATGTGATTCTTTTGCACTTTGTGAGTTCTTTTTTGAGATTTCATTTTTTCCCACTCTTTGAAAAGAGGAATTCACACCACAAATTGGTATCAGAGTGATGGCAAGTTTCGGAAGTTTATCGTTGGGGCAAATGCTACTACCACGACATACGAAGATGGATTATGACAACTGGAGTATTCAGATGCAAGCTCTATTGGCTGCACAAGATGTGTGGGAAGTTGTTGAAAACGGCTTCACCAAGGCGAAAGAGACGGAGGGCATGACGGCGAATCAATTGAAGGCGTTGAGAGAGACATGAGTGAAGGATAAAATTGCTCTCTACCTGCTTGGTAAAGCAGTAGATGAGTTGGACTTTGAGAAGATTGATTGTGCGATAACTTTAAAAGAAGTGATGAACACTTTAGAGGATGTGTTTGAAGGAGCCGATCGTGTAAAGCAAGTGCGCCTCCATACTCTGAGAGGCAAATTAGAAGGAATGAAGATGGAGTCAGAGGGTGTATTCGAATACATCACATATGAGCAAATTGTGGTGAATCAGCTCGTGAGGTCTCATGGAGATCCATCAACCACCAAAATTTGGGTTCAAGAGTCCAAGAGGAAGGGAGTCCTTTTTAATTAGTTTACCCCTTTAGTAAGTAATATGCACATTAATTAAATTTTTTTATTTACAAAATTTCTTCAAAAATTCTAAAATTTGGTGGGGAGCTATCCCCTGAGAATAAGAATCATAAATCTAGAGTTGTATTTCATGGTGACAAATATTTAGAAAGTTATTTCATTTATATTAAAAACCCTAGCCGGGCTTGGTCACACGGGCCTATGATTCTAGTGGAGGCATAAAATTTGATGGATTATTATTATATTAAAAACCCTAAGTTTATTTAATGCCTAAAATTTAGTTAAATTACAAGTGGTCTACAAGTGGTCTTAGGGTGTACTTAGCATTAGTGAGATTATGACAAAAAATAGGGCGTAATGGCGACAAAGGATCCATATAGCCGACCCCACTATAGTGGGATAAAGACTTGAATGTTGTTGTTTTTACAGGTGGTCTACAAGGAGCGAAAAAAGACCTTCAAACTTTATGTGAAACCCCAATTTGGAAAGATTAGAAAACATACAACTTTAAAGAACACCGCCCGTGTTGGATTCTCCAAGGCTCCGTTTGTCACGGTGGTGGCGGTCATGAACATGAGGGGGTTAAACTGTCATTCGTTAACATTCACCTGAAAAACTTCATCCACTTTTATGTTCAAACGGATGATATTTGTTAGGTGATCCTTAACGAATCACGGTTGTAATAATATTACAGTAAAATTGTGAACTGAAAGGGGTTGATTTGAACCAGCAATTTCACTAATTTAGGCTATGTTTGGCACGGTGATAGCGGTCGTGAACATGTGGGTTAAATTGTCATTTGTTAACACCCATCTAAGGCACTTCATACGTTTAAACATAAAAGTGGATGAAGTTCCTTAAGTGAGCGTTAACGAATGACAATTTAGCCCCCATGTTCACGATCACACCACCGTGCCAAGTAGAGTCTAATCTCTAATTGATTAAAGATCACTAATTGATTATTAAATTTCACAAAAAAATTTAGGCGGAAATTCTCTAAAAATACCGAAATTAATTTCTAGTGTTTCCCTGACCCTAACAAGTAAGTATTATGAATTTGGTTGCCATATCATCTTTATGCTCCAAAGAAGGAAGAAGTTCTTCATTTCTTGTAGGATTAGAATCTACACAAGAAAAAAATTCATCAAATCTTACATGAATAGATTCATCAACTATTTTATTCTTCTTATTATAAATTCTATAAGCTTTACTAGTTGAACAATAACACTCACTCAAGTCTTTATCCCATTATAGTGGGGTCAACTACAAATGATTCATATTCATAAGGGTGACTAAATTTTATGCTAGCCGTCTACCTAACACAACCTTCACCATTTTTCATCCAGGCTTGAGACCGGCATAGGCTGGTTTTACTAGTTGAATAATAACCTATAAAAATTCCCTCATCACATTTTCATCAAAATTTTCCAAAGTATCTTTTATATTTAAAATTAAACATTTGCAACCAAAAACTCGAAAATAAGGTACATTTGTTTTCTTTTGAAAATAAAGCTCATAAGGAGTTAATTTTAAGAATGAGCGAAGCATAACACGATTAATTACATAACAGAAAGTATTTACAACATTGGCCCAAAATGATCTAGGCAATCCATATTTGGAGAGCATAGTACATGCTAGCTCTTGAAGGATTCTATTTTTTTTTTCTCCACTACATTTTATTGTGGTGTGTGAAAAACAAAAAAATCATGATTAATTCCTAGATCAGTGCAAAAAGTGGGAAATAAATCATTTTGAAATTCACCTCCATGATCCGAACGTATCCATTTAATTTTTAAATCTAGTTTATTTTGTATACAAATGCATAATTTAGTGAATTCAAATAACACATCAGATTTGGAGGATAAAAATATTGTCCAACAAAATCTAGAAAAACCATCAATTAAAATAAAAATATATTTTCTACCTTCTAGACTTGACATACTAACTAGTTCAAAAAAATTCATATGAATCAACTGAAGTGGTCTAGCAGTAGAAATAATACTTTTGTTTTAAATGAAGATTTTGAAAATTTTCCCTTTTGTCAAGGCATGTAAAGAGAAGATAACTTTTCATTTAACATTGACAAACCTTTTATTAATTCATCTTTTGATAATTTTAAAATTAGTTTAGCATTAGAGTGACCAAGATGCCTATGCCACCATTCTAATTCTTTATTTTTAGAAATAAAACATTTTAAAGATGAATGAGAAATATCATAAAAGTCAATCATATAAACATTGTGAAATCTAGGCGTAGTGAAAACAACATCATTTATTTTAGAATATATAATTTTGCAAAGATATGTTGATGATTCAAATATAACATTTAAACCTTTATCACATAATTGACTAATAGAAATTTGATTATGTTTTAAACCATCAACATATAAAATAGAAAATATTTCGTTACCCATAACACTAATGCACATGATCCTTCCTTTCCCGTTATCACCAAACATCACCATCCCTCCTTTTTTCATTACAAGGCTAGGTACCTATGATTTATTGCTCATCATGTGTTTAGAACATCCCGAGTTCAAGTATCACACATCTTCTTTGTCCTTTTTTGTCAACATACCTAGAAAGGAGATGAGAGTAAAAATCTAACTACTCAAGAGGTTCCTCTCATAGTGTAGATGGAAGCCTTAGACACCCAGTTTTTTTAATAACACTTTTACCTTTCTTTCTGCAAGAGTCTGTGGTGTGTCCAAATCTATAACATTTGACACATGTTATAACAGAAGATGAAACCCTTTTCTGAGTACTTTGAGAACACTTGCAAGAAGATGAGGCACCAAAAAATAATGATTAAAAATTTGATTATTAAATTTAGATTTTTTGGAATTTTTGATATCGCCAGCGGTTGTGGTTATCGTTAGGCAATAACTTCTAGAAACATATCCAAGCTTGAATTTTGCAGATCCATGACACTGGTTGGCCAAAATCATGTCAAGGGATTTTTGGTCAATTCCAAATTTCTTATTGCCATATTTAAATCATGGATTTGAGCTTTTAATGCAGTATTTTTAGTAACCAACATAACACATCGATTCACGAAGGTTTTCTTACCTTCTTCTATTTGAGAGCGAGAAGATTTAAGAGTTCTTTCTAAGTTTCCCTTTTCTTTAGTAAGAGTTTCGACAATAGAATGAGAGTTAGCAAGAGATTTTTCTAATTCTATCACTCTTGTCAAAGAATGATTGCACTCTTGGTTGAAATCTTCTCCTTCCCTAATAGTTTGACATCATCAGATAATTTTCTATTTTCCTTTAATAAAAGTTTGTTTTTAGATTTTAATAAATCGACATCTTTTAAACTTTTATCAATAAATTTGAATGTTTGTAAAAATTCAGAATACAAATCCTCAAAAGAGAGAGAATATACCTCAGTGTCGCTTTGGACATTGTAGTCATCATCAGATGGAGTGTTGCTCTTTCCCACCAAGCACATGTTGGCATCTTCTTCATTGTTTGAACTTGACCCAGTTGAATCCTCAGAGGAGGAATCATCCCACTTTTTCAGCTTTCATCACCTTCTTCTTCTCCTTTTTCTTGCGCCTCTTTTCCTTTTGCTCTTTTAAATATTTAAGGCACTTACTCCGGATGTGTCCAACCTTTCTGCAATGATAGCACTCTGGTGGTGGTCGTTCGTCATCTTCATCGTCACTAACTTTTCCTTTTCCTTTCCTTAACGAAAACTCCTTGTTAAAGAATTTCCTAAATGTAATGTATTTCTTCTTTCCAGATTCATCAAAAACCTTTTGAATTTCATAACAAACACTCTCTTCTCGTCCTCTTCATCATCTTCATCAACATCATTGTCATCCTACTTCTTTGACTTCAATGTTGTACAACCCCGTGTTCGGCGAGTGGATCCAGATGGGCAAACAAGCCAGCCCTGACCCGCGCCAGTATAAGCGGACGAATGGTCCCAGAGGAGCGGTTCGCCCTCCTCAGGGCCTGAGAGGTGTCACCTGGGCGAGCCATCCCCGCCCGCGCTTCCTAGGCGGGTCGTCCCTAGCCCGCGCTCCCTAGGCAGTTCGGCCCCAGCCCGCGCCTCCTAGGCGGGTCAGCCTCGGGGAGGGGGGGGGGGTGCGGCAGGAGGCCCCAGCTCGCTGGGTAGAGTTTCGGATGGGTTGGGCTCGCCTCCGCCCGGTGCCATTCGTCGAGCTCGCGGCAAGCGAGTAGGGCGGGTCGAGCCTGTGCTTCCCGAAGTGCCGAGCTGAGGCAGCGAGTGCCTGCCCCATCCGACACCCGCCATCCTTGCCGAGCAGAGGTAGTGGAGGGCTACTCACCCAGTCTTCAGTAAGGGCACTTTTTGTCATTTTGCCCTCGTAGACCTGCCCATAACAAGGCAGAACAGCGGAGTTACGTTGTTGGCAGACCCAGCTGGGCTGCACATAGCTGGTCAGAACAACGGAGTTTGGCTTTTGGCAGGCCAGCCCAAGGGGCTTTTAGTAATTTCAGACCAGTGGAGAATGTTTATTTGCAGGTCATCCTCGGAAATCTATAAATAGGACCCAACGGGTACCTCAGAGGACAGACTCACTTGTTTCCCAGCCTGCTAGCACTTTCTGAAGTACCTTAGCCCAGCACTTGGTTAAGGAGGGGAAGCGCTCAGTGATCTTTCGGGTGTGTGGTGTGTCCTCCTCGCCGAGCCCTTGGGTCCGTTCCCAGTTCTTTCTTCCTAGTCTCCCAGCTCGCAGGAGAGAAGTAGGTGCGCGATCACCCCTTCCCCAAGGGTGAACTCCACAAGAGACCGGTTTTTCGGTTTCAACATTCTGGTGCGGTGAGCCTGGAAAGTGATCAGCAAAGAATATCCAACGAGCTCAATGACTGGAGGAGAAGGGCAAGGATCGGATAGGACCGACTCGCCACCCCCTCCCACTCTCGCCACAATGGGGATGCTCGAGGATTTCAGGCAGGAAGTCCTCGGTCTGGTCAGATTCGCACTCGGTGCCCGTGCCAAGTGCTCGACTCCAGCAATTCCAGTTCTCGCGAATCCGGCACTCGGCGAGGGCGCTCCCGCCAAACGAGCGGGGAAGGAGATCGTCGAGGAAGGTCGAGGTGTCGAGCTCCCCGGGTGAGTACTTTTCCCGAGCTTGGGAGGCAGTGGCAGGTTTGGCGAGATGGGGCGCGAGACCCCCCAGCTCGCCTAGTGGGAGGAGACATCCCCTTCAGCGAGTTGGTCTCCTCTGCACCAGTCCCGAATGAGTTCAGGGAGCCCGAGATGTCCTATTACACCGAGAAGGGGGACCCGGTCCAACACATCCAATGGTTTGAGGACGTGGTCTCGATCCGACAGATGTCAGATGGATTCAAGTGCAGACTCTTTGCCATCACTCTCAAGGAGAAAACAAGAGAGTGGTTCCACTATCTGCCAACCAATTCCATCTACTGCTTCGAGGACCTACGCCGGGGGTTCATGTTGAGGTTCACTACCTCCAAGAGGAGGAATAAGGAGTCAGAGTCCCTGTTCCGCATCAAACAGGTGGTGAATGAGACATTAGGGAGCTACGTCAACCGCTTCCAGGAGGAGGTCACCGTTCAGAAGATGTCGGGACACACCCTAATGATGGACTTCACTCTGGGGCTACAACAGGGTTTCTTCCGGATGGAGCTGAAGAGGGTTCCCCCCTCTCCTACGAGGAGTTGATGGAGAGGGTGGCAAGAGAAGTCGACGGGGAGGCGTCGAATCCGGAGTTTGCCCGGAAGTTAGCCAGGTGGGCTACAGAGGAAGAGAGGCCTAGAGGAGGCAGGGGCCAGGAGGAGAGGAGAGTTGAGCCCCGGCAAAGGGAACAACCGCAGCAGCAGCAACATCAGCAGCCCAGGTGGGGGCGCCCAGAGCCAAACCACCGGCTAGGTTGGAGGCTAGAGTGGCAAGATCAAGGGCCGAGGAGAGGGTTCCATGGAGGGGATCATCGACAAAGAGGCCAAGGCCAGTTTCACCCTCTGGGCGGGAGGCAGGGCCAAAGGCCACCTCTCCCTGATCAGGAACAGGCTATGATAATAGCCATGGGAGAGAGGAGGAGAGCAGTGCGGAGAAGGAGGGGGGAGGTCAGGGTGGAGATACCCTACTGCGACTTCCATCAGGAGGAAGGGAACGCCACGACCACGTGCCCGGAGTTCCTCGAGATGAGAGGAAACATGGAGCAGCAACAACAACAAGACCGCCAGGGGTTGCAGATCGAGGAGCTCCTGCCTCGGGCAGAGGAGTATAGATGTTAATACCGAGCGGATGTCGGAGCCCGGGGAAGGATCAGGGTGATCCACGGAGGGGTGGGTGTTAAGGCTTCCCGTAAGGCAAGCCTCCACACCATGTACCGAAGGAGCGTTGCCTCCACATCCCAGGCCCCACCCCCGGAAGAGAAGATCACCTTCTCAAGGAAGGATATGCCGGACCATGAGGATCCTTTCTGTGATGCGCTGGTCATCGAGACGGCCATCGAGAACTTCACCATCGCCCGGATCCTCATCGATAACAGGAGCTCAGTCAACGTCGTCTTCAAGAATGCGTTTGAAGCAATGAAGGTGGAGGCCAAGAGTGTGCTGGCCTCGGACGGACCCTTGTTCGGGTTCTCGGGGGAGAGGAAGGAGGTAGAAGGGGGAGTGGGACTCCATGTCACGCTGGGGGGGGGAGTCCCATACTTGCAGGTTCGTCATTGTGGATGCCCCCAGCAGCTACAACGCCATCTTCGGGAGGCCCCTTATTAGCGCCTTCCGCTGCGTCCCCTTGTCCTTCCACCAGTGCTTGAAGTTCAGCGTCGAGGGAGTCCAGGTCCGGGTCCTCTTAGACCCTAAGGTGGCAAGGGAGTGCTTCATCACCGCCGTGAACTCTATCTCATGGCAAGAGGGGGCTGAGGAGATGGGGCGAAGGCTGGAGGAGGCGGAGTAGGAGGCTGGCGTAGAGGATATGAAGGTAGAGGTGAACCGCTCTCAGGAGGAGGAGGCGGAAGAAGTTCGGGAGTTGGCCGAAGCGATGGTCGTGGAGGAATCTGAGGAGGTCCTCGCCCCCGGAGGGGAGGGCGTTGAGGAGTGGGGAGAGCAGTCTCGTTTGGAGGCGGCGGAAGAGGTGGTGGAGATGGAGGTTCTCACCATCGGGGGGGGGGGTGGTGGAGAAGGTTCGCGTCAGTGGAGGGATGACCCCGGAGGCTCAAGGCAGGGTTCTGGAGTGCATCCGAAAGAATGTGGACATCTTCGCCTGGAGCGTCGTGGAGATGCCAGTGATCAAACTTTCCCATGGGTGCGAGGCGATGCTCCCCATAGAGTTCGAGGTCCGAACGCCTCGGGTGGTCGAAGCAGAAAATGGCAGGGAGGAATGGAGAGCTGAGAATGAAGAAGAGTTGTGGCTCTCCCTCGACATGGTGGAAGAGCTGCGTGACCTCTCCGCCATCAAGCAAGAAGAGGTGAAAAGAAGGATGGCAAAATACTTTGACAAGCACGTCTGAGTCAAACAGTTCGTGGAAGGGGACCTAGTCCTGAGAAAGGTGGATGCCGCAGGGAGGTCAACCGCCGTTGGGAAACTCAACCCCAACTGGGAAGGTTCATACATATTACAAGAGGCCTTGAGGTTAGGAGGGTATCGCCTCCAGAATGCGGAGGGTGAAACCCTAGGCCTCACCTGGAGCGGTGATGACCTGAAGCGTTTTTACCCACGAGTCCTGTAATTGAAGTGCTTGTTGAAGTATGACTGGGCGGACTGGCGGTTAAAAATCAGCAGGTTGTTAACCGCGCGGTCAGGCGGCTTATCTCCAGCGGATTGATGTCCAGACGGTTGTTGTTGGTATCCTTGCGGTCTTGCAGTCTTACGGTCTTGCGGTCTACTACTGCAACATGTTCTCTTCTGTCTCTGGTGTTGCCGAGCGGTTAGTGTTGTCTAACCACACGGCCTTGTCGGCCTGATCGGTCTCTTTGTTCTAGCTGCCCAGCTCTGTTTTTGCTTTTTTAGTCCCACATTGTGTATATGTCTTCTCTCTTCTCTCCTCCATTCTATAAAAGGGAGGTCATACCTTAGTAAATGATAACTTTTTGGATAATAAAACTTTCAATTATTCCAATTTCTAGAGTGTTTTAAATCTCCTGTTCTCTACTCTCACATGGTATCAGAGGAAACAACCGATTCCACCTGAATCCTTAGTCTCTTCTGTCCGCGCGACTTCGTTCTTTGTTCGCTCGATTTCCTACCTATCTGCGCGGTTTCCTTTCTTTGTCGCTGCCCTGTTTGCGCGACCTATTTCCCTCATTTCTGCGGCCTGTCTTCGCAGTCTCTCCGCTCGTTCGCTCGAACCCTTTGTGTTCGCGCGACTTATTCTTGGTTCGCCCGAACTCATTTCTATTCGCGCGATCTCCTTTTTTTTCTCGCGAACTTCCTAGTTCGCGCGACCTCTGCCCCTGATCTTTCCTCTGCTTCCTGGTCGTGGCCCTTCTTGCCGCTAGTGTGCCAACACCGTGACCATTGCAGTTTCCTCTCTTTTCCGCTACAGTTTCTTCTCTCTTGTCGCTGCTGTCGCGGACTCCTGCTCGCGTGGATTTCTTTGTTTCCTCCTTAAAATGACCAACTCTGATATCTCCACCCCCGTCATCTCTACCTCCACCACTCCTGTGTCCAATCCTCCTCCTCCTCCCACTCCTTCCGGAAACCTTGGCACAGTTTCTAAACTAGTTGGTTCAACCTATCCGGATTGGAGCGTTTATTTCACCTTTCTTCTTCGTTCTCAGTGCAAACGTCATCACCTCACCAATGAACCTCCTCCTTCCGACTCTGCTCACTTTGAGGACTGGGATGCAAGTGATGCGCTTGTCCGCACTTGGCTGGCCAATAGCCTCTCTGATGAATGTCTTCCCGTCATACGTCATGATGAGACGGTTAAGGCTGCCTGGCTTCACCTCGCTGCTCTATACTCGAAGGGGGCCCAGATGTCCCACATTTATACTCTTTATGCGGACCTCTTCGCCCGCCCTTCCATGTCTCCTGTTGCATCTTATCAGCAGGTTCAAGCTCTTGGTGCAGAAATCCTCCAGAATTGCCCCTTCTCCGCAGACTTGGCCGAGCAACACAAGCACTTCCAGGAACTCTTGGTTGTTTGTTATCTTCTGTGACTTCCGGATACTTATGATCTGATTCGCCAACAAATCTTGGGCGAGGCGGAGTCTCCAACCTTGGATGCCACCACGGCTCGCATCGCCGCTGTTACTTCGCTGCTACATCGTCCTTTGTTGTCCTCCCCTCCTCCCTAGGACTCTTATGCTCACCAAGCTCAACGGAGTGGCCCCAGTGGCCGCAGCCAGTCAGGCGGGCACGGTTCGTCCAGGTTCCTCTGCTCTCACTGTGGTCGTACCGGTCATTCTGTTGACCGCTGCTGCCAGAAACATCCTCATCTTCTCCCCTCTGGTGATACATCTTCCTCCACCTCTGGCTCCTCTCGGCCCTCTTCCTCTGTGGACACGACTTCAGGTAGTGCCCATGTCGTTACTCAAGGTAAATAACTGATTGACTCTGGTGCGACGAATCACATGACCGGTAACCCTCAATTCTTCTCTCTCCTCAAAACGCATGATCTGTTGCCCCCGATTCTTGTTGCGGATGGCTCGCCTTCCCTAGTTCACGGGACGGGTGTGGTTCAAGTCACCCCATCACTTCGTTTGGCAGACACCCTTTATGTCCTGAAGTTCTCGTGCAATTTGTTATCTATTACTACATTATGCAAGCAACTTCAGTGCTCCGTCTTATTCACTCCCACTTCTTGTTCTTTTCAGGACCCGAGCACCCAACGGACGATTGATACTGGGACTAAGAGCGGCGGCCTCTACTTTCTCGACAATGTTTCTGCTCTGTCTGCATTCTCCTCCTCCTCTACAGATCTGCTTCAATGGCATCTTCGTCTTGGACATCCTCCTTCTCGGATTCTTCGTCAGCTTCTGCCCCACCTACCTCTGACCAGTCCTCCGCTCAACTGTGATGCGTGTTAACTTGGCAAACATCACCGCTCCTCCTTTCCGCCAAAGCATAGTCGTGGCTCCTCTCGTCCGTTTGATCTCATTCATTCTGATGTCTGGGGTCCTTTTCCTACCCTCACTGTTGGTTAGGAAAGTTCTTACTTTGTAATGTTTATTGATGATTTCTCTCGATGTACCTGGGTGTATCTATTAAAAGATCGCTCTGAAATATTTTCTTTATGGTAATCATTTTATTGTATGGTTCGAACTCAGTTTAATGTTTTTGTTTAAATTTTGCACTCTGATAATGCTAAATAATATCTTAGTCATGAGTTCTCTTTTTGTATGCAACATGGTCTTGTTCATCAGACCAGCTGTGTTTACACATCTCAGCAAAATGGGGTGGCGGAGTGTAAAAACCGTCACCTCCTAGATTGAAAGTGAGGATAGATACAACTCTAGAGGGGGGTGAATAGAGTATTCAAAAATTATGACAATCTACTCAACTCCCTTAGAGTTAGTTTGCGGAAAGAGTTTATAGATATTTGAAACCCTAGAGCCTAACATAAAGTGTGGTGCACAAGAGAAAGCTAACTGTAATTACAGTTTCAGCTTTAGTCCTAACACAGCAACTAGCAATCCTAGTTAGTTCTATTCACGGCCATAGTGCAATAATTAAAGTAAGCAACACAGACAACACAAGAGGTTTATAGTGGTTCCCTCTAAATAGGTACATCCACTCTTCTACCACCCTGGTAGGAATCCACTACAGGTTTTTGTTTAGGTGCCCTGCCACCACTGATCTGGTTCAGGTAGATCAAGAAGCCCCTTTGAGCTTTTGATCAAGAGCTCAAAATCCAACACAGGTTTTTGCTAAGGTGCCTTGTCACCAAGGTTCACTTTTGAAGGGAGTAATAACTTTTTTACAGGAGGTTGAGAAAGAGTTAGAGTGTCTTCTCTATTGTTAAAACAATATAGGAGAAGCTAGAGGATTACACAGAGCTAGAAAGCTCTAAGGAATCAAGGCTCCCCCTGGCTAAGAGAATATCCAGGGAGAAGTCTTGCTTCAGGGTGCAGGATCTCTTCTGAACTCTTGACAGATAAAATCTGTTGTCTTGAAGTTCTTGAAGGAGCAGCTTGAAGAAGACTCTTGATGCATAATGATTGTTCTTCTTCAATCAACTTTTCTTTCTTCTTCTTCTTCTTCTAGAGGCTCTGAGTGTGAATGTTCCTGGAAGCAGGATGAACTCAGGATTTGAAGAAGAATGCTGAAGAAAGTAGATCTTCTCAGTTGAATGTGAAAGAAACTGAGAGCTGTTCTTCTTGTTTTGAATCTGTATATGAATATTTGTGTCAACCAAACTTGGTGTCTGTGAGTATATCTCTCTATCTATGTATGTGTGTGTTTTTTTAAACTTCTTTCAAAAGAGCTCTTTATATATTAGCCTCTGTAACGACTCTAATATTTATTTGAACTTTGTCTTCTTCTGAGATCTGCAATCTGGGCTGCAAATAGCACAATACAAAAATATATCCTGCAGACAGACATCCTATAAAGGGATAAAGCTTTCTGAGAAGCTGCATATCCAATCTGATAAAAGAATACTAGAGAAATTCACATCAGACCAAACTCTTTACGGCCAGAGAAGACTTTTGTGTCTAACGGCTATAAAGGACAGCATGGCAGATAAAGCATAAAGATATTTCAACTAATAAGACAAAAGACTTTTGTCAGAAAGAACTTGACTTATGCATAAAGAATGGGGCAAAGATTGCCTTGAAATGTCAGCATAAAATCAATGAAATAATCTTTAATAAAATATGCCAAATAAATAGGAAATAAATCACAGAAGAGAAGGAGTACAAAATTACTAACAACAGACAAAAGATCGTCGAACGATCCACGGAGATCGTCGACCGAACCACAGAGATCGTCGAACTATCAGAACAAATAGTCGAACGAAACAGATAGTCGAACTATCAAAGCAGATAGTCGAGCTATCAAAAAGATAGTCGAACCATCAAACAGATAGTCGAACTATCAACACAGAGCAGATAGTCGAACTATCAAACAGATAGTCGAACTATCACAACAGAGCAGATAGTCGAACTATCAGAGCAGATAGTCGAACGATCACAACAGAATAGATAGTCGAACTATCAGAGCAGATAGTCGAACTATCACAACAGAATAAATAGTCGAACTATCAGAGAAGATAGTCAAACTACCAAATAGAACAGATAGTCGAACTATCAGAGCAGATAGTCGAGCTATCAGATAGTGAACTATCAAGGCAGATAGTCAAACTATCACAACAGAACAGATAGTCGAATTATCAGAGCAGATAGTCTAACTACCAAATAGAACAGATAGTCGAACTATCAGAGTAGATAGTCGAGCTATCAGATAGTTGAACTATCAAGGCAGATAGTCGAACTATCAAACAAACTGTCTGGACGAAAGAAGTTGAGCAGGGTTCGACGATCGACGAGGCCGAGACCACAGATCGTCGAGCTAACAAGAGTTGAACTAACTCAGAGATTGACGATCTGCTGACTGACGAAAGTCGACCAACTGATAGACGATCGTCGAACAGTTGATAGACGATAGTCGAGCGCCGTTCGACTATAGTCGAACCAAAAACAACTTAGCCAGATTTTCAACTGGATAAGCAACAACTCTACAACTGAGGGAATCTAACCTAACAACTAACCTTTGACCATAGATAAATCTTGGTTCAATAAACTAATTGAGAAGACTAAACTCAAATCCAAATAGGGTACCAACAATCTCCCCCTATTTTGTTTAAGTCTCTCAAAACAACAAATAACAACAAGTGCTATAAAATAGATATAAAAACAACATTAACCTGTTAGGATCAAAGGTGTATCATATCATAAATAAGCATCAATTTATATCAACCAAACAGATAAACAATCTGACAATAAATAAGAACTCAAACAGCATCAGAGTCTTATTTGGAGACAGAAGAACCAGGAAGAAAAGAAATTTTTTTGAAAGGATTTGGAGCATCTTTCTTTGAGGTCTTTAAGTCTTGTTCTCCAATAATCTTGGATTCTCCTATTCTTGGCACTACAGCTTCTGGATGCTTTTCCATGTACTTTGAAGCATCAAAAACCTCAGGTCTGACCTGGAATCTATCTAGTTCCTTCTTTCTGAATTTTGACATTGTAGTTAAGCCTGTAACATCTTTTCCTTCAGCTCTGGCTTGTCTGATCTGAGCTGATCTAACCAATTCAAGAAATCTGGCCATCCTGAAATCAGGATTAAGCTCTTGGTTTTCATATTCATTATCATCAGTTGAATCTAGAGGTTTTACAGTTTTGAATTTTGTAGAGAGTTCTAGCAAACTTGCAGCTAACTCTTTATTTTCTTGAATAACTAGAGAAGATGGAGGAGCAAACTCTGCATATTTTTTACTTGATTTTCAGAGTAAATAATCCTTTTTTCCTTTTGAATCTATTTTCTTTGTTTGAGCTGGCTTTTTGGATGGTATGCTTTTGCTTTCTTTAGGAGGTGATGCTTTTCTCTTGGGTGAAGGAGGAGGAGAAAAGGTTGGCTTCTGATATACTATCTCCTTCACTTGCTCTTTTGTATCAGCCTCTTGTATTTGATGTCCAGATTGAGATATGCCTTGATATCCTGGATTACTTCCTCTTTGATAAGCCTGTGAGGGTGTGAATCTTGCAGAAGGAGCTGAGGGATTGGCAGAAACATTTCCAGAAGCTCCTGCACTTGGAGGAGGAGGAGGAGGTCCTCTAGGAGTCCACTTGGGAGCTGGACTGTCATATCTTTTGCTTTTCTTTCTCTGCTTTTGTTGGTTTCTGGATAGTCCTATCCAATATTGATATTCTTTAGATTTGGGATCTATCCCTTTCAGTATGTAATAGGGAACATCATGATCAGGATTTGGAGGAGGAGGAGCAGCAGCTTTTCTTTTTCTTTTTGCTGCTTTCTTCTTCTTAGAACCTTCTGACTCATCAGAATCATCCTCATCATCAGAGTGAGATGATAGAGGTTGGTCATAAGGGTCCAAGATATCTTGATCAGCTTTCTCTTTTACTTTCAAAGCAACTTTCTTTCTTTCCTCTTCTAAGGCATCTTGTGCTAGAAGGGTATCCAAATCAGGTCCTGGGGTGTCATCCCACAAAGTTGATTTCTCTTCTTGTTCTTCAGTAAATATCTTGGAGACCAGTTCATCTTGCACAACTATCTGAGCTGGAGGAGTAGATACAGGTTCTTGAACAGCAGGTTCTTGAGCTGGTTCTGGAGCTTCTAGACCTTCTTGATCTTCTTGCACTAGATCTGTAGTATCAAGAACACACAGATTTTCTAAATGGGCTAGCAACATACCTTCAAGATATTCACATGTTAACATGTCAGTTAACATGTCAAGGAATTGAGATAAAGAATTACCTGCAGGGTTTACCAACTCCCATAAATCATCTAGAAAGGAGGTGATGACTCCCTCTAGGTACAGAGCAATAATGGGAGTGGAGGATTCTTCAAGGCAAACTTTGACAGCAAATTCTGCTTCCATTATAATATCAGATGCCCTCTGATCTGAGACTTGGGCTACTTGAACAGCTGCTGGGTCTGGAACTGTAACTGTAAGAGAAGTTGCATCTGCAGCTTTCAGGATTTCTTCTGAAGGAGTCTCTTCTGGAGCTTCAGCTGAGAGAGAGATCAGGGGAAGTCCTGAGACATCTTCTTGGAACATCTCCCCCTGCCTGATTTCAGTAGGTACTGAACTCAGGCCCCTAAATAAAGAGGGCTCAGCAGATTTGGAGAGGGCTGTGATGGATTGAGTAAGGGAAGAAATGGAAGAGACAAGTGGGGCAATTGCTTCTTCAATCATGATTTTGATCGAAGGAGTAATTAGCTCCATAATGCTTGCAATGAAGGCTGGAGTTATTTCAAAGGATGGTGAGGGAATCACAGTAGATGGAAGATCATCAGGGACGGTGGTCTCCAAATGAGATATGTTGTGAGCTAGAGACTGATGAGTGGATGAGGGAAGATCAATATAATCTAGAGGTGTAAGTGGTGACTGAGGTGGAGTGGGTAGAGTCTTAGAAGCTAACAAATTAAAACTGGGAATTGAAGTCCCAGCAAGATGAGAAGGGGGTGGAGATGTTGGTGGTGATGCATGGAGAATAGTGGAGGAATCTAGTGGAAGAGAGACAGTAGATGTAGATGGCACTTCAGTGGAAGTGGATGGTAATGCAGTAGATGTGGATGGCAATGCAGATGAAGGTGGAATGGGGGGAATGGAAGAGCCTTCTTTAGGTAGGTGGGGAGTGACTGATACAGTCCTGGTGCTCTCAGATGCAGCAGGAGCAACCCTAGCTGGTGAGGGCTTCTGGATGTTCCTCCTCCACTTAACAAACAAAGTGGGATCCATCTTCTTACTAAAATTGATGGATGTAGCAACTGTACCCAACAGTTGAGGATATTTTTCTTTTAGAAATATTCCTATCACCCTTCCAAGAGTTACTTCCTTCTTGGAGTTCTTCTTCCTGATCAAATCAAACACTATACTTGCCCAATTAATCTCTTTCTTATTGACAAGGGCACACATCAAGGCAAACTGCTTCCTGGTGATGTTGTCATGAGCAGAGTGCTTACCCAATAGCAATTTTCCAACCAGTTCTGCTAAGAACTTTATCCTCATCGGGAAGTTTACTTTCAGCAACTTTGTAGGAATGCCCTCAGCATGTCCTAGCTCTACGAGCATTCTTCCATACTCTTGAGTATCTTGGTCATACTCTTTTTGTCCATTCAATAATCCAAAAATCTCAGTCAAAATGGCAGGAGTTAGGATTACCTCTTCCCCCCTACTGTCCCGGTCATGGATTCGTCATTAGAAGACGATGAGAAAACTCATTCTTTAATCTCTGGAATATTTATCTTAATCCTTGTGGACATCAACTTTTCTAGTCCTTGATCCTTGCAGAGCTGGAGTATCTCTAGAATCTCCGCATCGCAGGCGCTGAACGAGTCGAAATCCACGCTGAAACCAGCGTCAAACTTCATCGCTGTCAGGAGAGCTGGAGCAATCGCCATCGATTTTGTCGGAGAAGATGAGAGAAGCGAGGAGCAGAAAGCGCGGGGCAGAGCTCAAGCAAAAAGACGGAATACGAAAAGACGAGCTTTGTCGACTACTAAAAGACGATCTCTTAACCTAGGTCGACCATCGGTTTTATATTAAAACGACAATCGTCGACCTGTTTTAACAGATAGTAGAAGCAATAGTCGAACGGTCATTCGACGATCGTTTCCTGAAGCAGAGTAGTCGAGCAATCGTTTGATTATTTCTGTCTTCACAAGAAAATGAGCCGGCGTCAACCATAGGTCGACGATAGGCTCAACCTGTTCGACTATCGTTGAACGGCGTTCGACGATCTTCAAACAGATTTCAACAAAGGCAGAAGTCACACTTAGTCTTTTCCATTTATCATGCCTAGTTGAACCAAAAAGAACAGATGCTTCTGTTCATCTACGGGCTTAGTGAAAATATCACTTCTCTGAAGGTCAGTGGATATGAACTCAAGGCTGATCTTATTCTTTTTCACACAATCTCTTAGAAAATAGTGTCTAATCTCAATGTGATTGGTCCTAGAGTGGTGCACAGGATTTTGTGCAATGAAGATAGCACTGGTACTGTCACACATGATTTTGGTGTTCTTGTGTGTGTACCCATAATCCAAAAGCTGGTTTTGAATCCACAGGATCTGTGAACAACAACTAGCAGCTGCTATATATTCAGCCTCTACAGTTGAAGTTGAGACAGAAGTCTGTTTCTTACAGAACCAAGAGACTAATCTCTCTCCCAGGAACTGACATGTTCCTGAGGTACTTTTCCTGTCAACTCTACAACCAGCATAGTGAGAATCAGAGTATCCAATTAACTCAAATTCTGATTCAGCTGGGTACCATAGTCCTAAATTTGGACATCCCTTCAGGTATCTCAAAATTCTCTTGAGAAGAATCAAATGAGATTCCTTGGGGTTGACCTGGAATCTAGCACATAGGCATGTGGCAAACATTATATCTGGTCTACTTGCAGTTAAATACAATAGGGAACCAACAATGACCCTATAGTTTTTATGATCAACTGGCTTACCCTGATCATCAGAATCTATAACTGCATTAGTAGCCAAAGGTGTATGCATTGCTGAAGCATCAGCCATCCCAAACTTCTTTACCAATTCCTTGGCATATTTGGATTGGGAGATGAAGATGCCATAAGCATCTTGCTTTACTTGGAGACCAAGAAAGTAAGACAGCTCACCCATACTACTCATCTCAAACTTAGAATGCATCAGGTCAGAGAACTTTTTGCAAAGTTTGGGATCAGTGGAGCCAAAAATAATATCATCCACATAAACTTGAACTAACAGGATGGTGTCCTTGTGATGCTTGACAAACAGGGTTCTATCAACTACTCCCCTAACAAAGTTGTGCTCTAACAGGAAACTAGCTAGAGTCTCATACCAAGCTCTGGGTGCTTGCTTAAGTCCATAAATAGCTTTTTGCAACTTGTAAACAAATGAGGGTTGAGTTGAAGAGACAAACCCAGGAGGTTGTTCAACAAATACCTCTTCCTTTAGCTCACCATTTAGGAATGCACTCTTGACATCCATCTGAAAAACCTTAAACTTCATATAGGCTGCATATGCTAGAAAGATCTTTATTGCCTCTAGCCTTGCAATAGGGGCAAAGGTTTGGTCATAGTCTATACCTTCCTCCTGTCTGTAGCCCTGAGCTACAAGCCTAGCTTTTTTTCCTTACAATAATTCCTTGGGCATCCAACTTGTTTATAAACACTCACTTGGTGCCTATGATCAGTTGGCCTTTAGGTCTTGGAACCAAAGTCCATACTTTACATCTTTCAAATTGATTAAGCTCCTCTTGCATAGCAATGATCCAGTGGGGATCTAGCTCAGCATCTTTTATGGTGAGGGGCTCAATCTGTGAAAGGAAACAAGCATGCATCATATCCTGTCTTAATTGATGTCTTGTTTGCACACCAACTGATATGTCACCAATCACTTGAGATGTAGGATGATCTCTAAGTGTGACAATATCAGCAAGTGGGATGTGATCTTCAACAACAGTTTGGATTTATTCCTCTTGAGGAATTGGATCAACTGTTGGTGGTACAACAACTGCTTCCACAGTGTCTTCATCACTGTCTGAATCAGTGATATGAAGAGTTGAAAGAGGGAGAATCTCTTGAGTGACATCTTTGCATGACTCAGGTACCTGCAATGAGCTTGAGGAAGGAGAAGTTTCCTTCTCCTTATAAAACATCTTTGACTCATCAAAAGAAACATGCACAGACTCCTCTATTTTTAGAGTTGATTTGTTAAAGATCCTATAAGCTTTGCTTACTTGGGAATATCCAAGAAAAATTCCCATTGAAGCTTTTGCTTCAAACTTTCTAAGGTATTCTTTGTTGTTATTGTGAATATACACTACACAACCAAAGACTCTAAAATAATTAATTTTAGGTTTCTTTCCTTTAAGCAACTCATAAGGAGTTTTACTCTTAAGCTTGTGTATAAGACATCTGTTCAAGACATAATTAGCTGTGCTAATAGCTTCTGCCCAATAAGAGAGAGTCATGTTAGCATCTGCCAATAATGTTCCAGCAGCTTCAATCAGGGTTCTATTCTTCCTTTCCACTATCCTATTTTGTTGGGGAGTTCTAGGAGTAGAGAAGCTATGTTTGATACCTTCTTTCTCACAGAATTCTTGCATGAGAAGAGACTCAAACTCAGTACCATGATCACTTCTGATCAAGGCCACATGAGTAGAATACTCAGCCTGCATACATAGCAGAAAGTCTGTAAGAACTTTGAAGTTATCAGCCTTAGTTCTCAAGAAGAACACCCAAGTGAACCTAGAGAAGTCATCTACAATCACTAAAGTGTAAAACTTCCCTCCTAGACTCTATACATTTATTGGGCCAAAAAAGTCCAAATGTAATAAATACAGGATTCTAGGTGAATCACTTTTATTTACAGATTTAAAGGAATTTTTGGTTTGCTTGCCTAATTGACAAGCCTTGCATAGACTTTCCTTCTTGTAGGGGCAAGAAGGTAAACCTCTAACAAGCTTGTATTTAGATAATCTAGATATGTTCTTGAGGTTAACATGGCTAAGCCTCCTATGTCATAAGGTGTTATTATTTGTTACTTCATTAAACAGGCAGATTTCAGATTGAGTTGAGTTAAAATCTACTAAATAAATATTACCATGTCTAATGCCTACTAACACTACATTACTATTTAAAGTAATATTGCAAAGAGTGTTAGTGAAAGATACCTGATAACCTGCATCACATAACTGGCTTACTGAGATTAGTTTGTGCTTCAGTCCAGTTACATATGTAACCCTTTTGAATGTTACTGCTCCAATGATCATCCTACCATATTCTTCTGTTTAACCACAGCTGGAATCCCCAAAGATCACCTTTGGTCCAAACTTGGCCTTGTATCTTCACAGATTTTCTTTGTTTCATGTCATGTGTTTGGAACAGCCACTATCCAAATACCATTTGTCTTTAGTAATTGGATAGGTCTTCACCTACAAATTAAATAGTTAGACATTGTGGACCCAGACAACTTTGGGTTCATTATTCTTCACATAATGAAAACTTGAAATAAAAGAATAAGCAGGCTGGGGTTTATATCCTAAGGGATAGGATCTCCTAGGTGGAATACTCCATGCAGTTGATGGGTCAATAAACCTAGGGTTTCTATTTACATTAGGATTTCTAAGGTTCAGGTTGTTATTTTGAAAATCATATTGAGATCGTCGATCATCGTTCGACGATCGATGCTCAGATCGTCGAGCATCGTTCGACCATTGAGCCTTCGATCGTCGAGCATAGTTCGACGACTTTTGTAGTTCCTTAAATTTTTGCTTTATCTTTTCTCTCTTAGCTTTATTTAAGGCTTTGTTAATTAGAGTTACTTGCTCAATATTCTTTATTCCATCAGCTGAAATAAAGTTTACTGGAGTTGAAAGATGATTTTTAAAAACTAAGGGGGGTTCACTTGATGAGGCTCCTAAGCCTAGCTTATTATTGCCTGACCTAGTGTTTGTCATGCTAGTGATCTCTAGCAGCGAAGGCTTCTACCATTTAGAGATTCTTCTAATCTTTTTTACTTAGCTAGTTCATTTTTAAGAAATTTTATTTCTTCACTGGACTTAGTGAGTTCTTCTTCTAACCTAGCATTTTCAATGGAGAGGATTTCTGATTCTGCTATCCTATTTCTAAGCTCCTTAATTTCTTTTTCTGAACTAATTAAATCTAAACAAAGGGATTTAAATTCAGATTTAAATTCAGCAGAAGAAAATTCATAAGAAGATAATACTTGATCTTCTGTAGGCATTTCTTCATCATCATCAGAACTCTCTACAGCTGAGTGATTGCTGCAGGCATCAATTGCCATTAGGCAAATTTCCTTTGCCTTCTTCTCTTCCTCATCTTCACTGGAGCTTGAGGAGGAAGATTCCTCATCTGTGTTACTCTAGGTCTCAACAACAAATCCTTTCTCCTTCTTCTTATTTTTGTAGGAGGAGGACTTGGAGTACTTCTTGTGATGTTCTTTTTCTTTTCTCTTTTCTTTGTTCTTTTCCTCTGGACACTCAGGTAGAATGTATCCAGGTTTCCTGCAACCATAACAGATAATTACTTTAGTAGGAGATCTGTCATACCTTGGTTTATCTTCATATCTTGAAGACTTCTTTCTGAAGTCCTTTCTGCCCATCTTGAGAAACCTTTTGGCAAAGAGTGTCATCAGCTCCTCATTGGATTGGCTTCCTTCAGAAGCATCAGCAGCTTTGAGAGCAAGAGTTTGCTCTTTCCTTGTTGGAGTGGGAGTCTTAGCTTCAGCTTCAACTTCCCTGGACTTTAGAACTTGCTCAAAAGATTTGAGCTTTCCAAGGAGGGCTTCAGTTGAGATCTCAGTAGTACTTCTGGCCTCCTTGATGGGCAAGATCCTAAGATCCCATGTACTGGGGAAGCACATCAGTATCTTATCATTGACCTCTGTCAATGTTATCTCCTTATCAAGGGTTCTCAGCTCATTGATGATGGAGCTGAGCCTGGTGTACATAGCTTCAACTGATTCAGCTTACGTCTTCTTGAAGTTTTCATATTGAGATATAAGGTTAGACCTTCTATCCTTCCTCTCATTAGCTGAACCAGCTACAATCTGGTTCAGTGAGTCCCACATGGCTTTTGCAGAAGTGCAATCAGCCACTTTCTGAAAGGTTTCATCAGACATGGTCTGAGCTAGAATATTCATGGCTTTTGCATCAGCTACTTTTGCTTTCTTGTATGCATCATTGTAGTCTGGAGGTGACACTGCACTGAGATTTGTAGATGTTGTAGCAGTGGCTGCAGCAGGTGGTGTTGGAGGTCATGTCAAAATAGAAGAAAAAAATATCTTCATCAATAGAATTCATATATAACTTGATTCTTGCCTTCCAGATGTTGAACTTAGCTAAGTTGCAAACTGGAGGTCTGGTGCTAGAATAATCCTTATACTGGTCCATGAAGTGAATGTCTATAAACTTGGTATCTATCTGGATCTTATGACTCAGGTGTTAGCTTGTACAGTCAGTTAACCTCCCTCTGATACCAATTGAAAGTGAGGATAGATATAACTCTAGAGGGGGGGGGGGTGAATAGAGTATTCAAAAATTATGACAATCTACTCAACTCCCTTAGAGTTAGTTTACGGAAAGAGTTTATAGATATTTGAAACCCTAGAGCCTAACAAAAAGTGTGGTGCACAAGAGAAAGCTAACTGTAATTACAGTTTCAGCTTTAGTCCTAACACAGCAACTAGCAATCCTAGTTAGTTCTATTCACAGCCACAGTGCAATAATTAAAGTAAGCAACACAGACAACAAAAGAGGTTTATAGTGGTTCCCTCTAAATAGGTACATCCACTCTTCTACCACCCTGGTAGGAATCCACTATAGGTTTTTGTTCAGGTGCCCTGCCACCAACTGATCTGGTTCAGGTAGATCAAGTAGACCCTTTGAGCTTTTGATCAGGAGCTCAAAATCCAACACAGGTTTTTGCTAAGGTACCCTGCCACCAAGGTTCACTTTTGAAGAGAGTAATAACCCTTTTACAGGAGGTTGAGAGGGAGTTAGAGTGTCTTCTCTATTGTTAAAACAATATAGGAGAAGCTAGAGGATTGCACAAAGCTAGAAAGCTCTAAGGAATCAAGGCTCCCCCTGGCTAAGAGAATATCCAGGGAGAAGTATTGCTTCAGGGTGCAGAATCTCTTCTGAACTCTTGACAGATAAAATCTGTTGTCTTGAAGTTCTTGAAGGAGCAGCTTGAAGAAGACTCTTGATGCAGAATGATTGTTCTTCTTCAATCAGCTTTTCTTTCTTCTTCTTCTTCTTCTAGAGGCTCTGAGTGTGAATGTTCCTGGAAGTAGGATGAACTCAGGATTTGAAGAAGAATGCTAAAGAAAGTAGATCTTCTCAGTTGAATGTGAAAGAAACTGAGAGCTGTTCTTCTTATTTTGAATCTGTATATGAATATCTGTGTCAACCAGACTTGGTGTCTGTGAGTATATCTCTCTATCTATGTATGTGTGTGTTTTTTTTAAACTTCTTTCAAAAGAGGTCTTTATATATTAGCCTTTGTAACGGCTCTAATATTTATTTGAACTTTGTCTTCTTCTGAGATCTGCAATCTGGGCTGCAAATAGCACAATACAAAAATATATCCTGCAGACAGACATCCTATAAAGGGATAAAGCTTTCTGAGAAGCTGCATATCCAATCTGATAAAAGAATACTAGAGAAAGTCACATCAGACCAAACTCTTTATGGCCAGAGAAGACTTTTGTGTCTAACGGCTATAAAGGACAGCATGGCAGATAAAGCATAAAGATATTTCAACTAATAAGACAAAAGACTATTGTCAGAAAGAACTTGACTTATGCATAAAGAATGGGGCAAAGATTACCTTGAAATGTCAGCATAAAATCAATGAAATAATCTTTAATAAAATATGCCAAATAAATAGGAAATAAATCACAGAAGAGAAGGAGTACAAAATTACTAACAGCAGACAAAAGATCGTCGAACGATCCACGAAGATCGTCGACCGAACCACAGAGATCGTCGAACTATCAGAACAGATAGTTGAACAAAATAGATAGTCAAACTATCAAAGCAGATAGTCGAGCTATCAATAAGGTAGTCGAACCATCAAATAGATAGTCGAACTATCAACATAGAGCAGATAGTCGAACTATCACAACAGAACAGATAGTCGAACTATCAGAGCAGATAGTCGAACTATCACAATAGAACAGATAGTCGAACTATCAGAGCAGATAGTCGAACTATCACAACAGAACAGATAGTCGAACTATCAGAGCAGATAGTCGAACTACCAAATAGAACAGATAGTCGAACTATCAGAGCAGATAGCCGTTGTAACGCCCCGAAACTCAAAAGAGGGACGGACAGCATTTTGAGCCCAGTCTGGGACTTGGTAGGAGGCACACGGCCTGGGACCCGGGCGTGTCCCAGGGCGTGTCATGATTCTGGTCGTCGAGACGAGGTCGACGATCGTAGAAGGCTGGAACACGGCCTGGGACACGGGCGTGTCCCAGGGCGTGTCAGGCACACGGCATGTGACACGGGCGTGTCACATGGTCGTGTCCTCCTCGGTACATTTCTGGTCCTGTGCCATTTTTGGCACACGGGTAGTGATACGGGTGTCGACACGGGTGTGTCATCCGACACGGGTAGTGACACGGGTGTGTCATCCGACACGAGTAGTGATACGGGTGTCGACACGGGTGTGTCATCCGACACGGGTAGTGACACGGGTGTGTCATCCGACACGGGTAGTGACACGGGCGTGTCACATGTGACACGGGCGTGTCGGAGGCCGTGTCGAATGTCGTGTGCTGGTTTTCGAGTCGGCCGAGACGGCGAATGGGTGACACGGCCAGGCACACGACCGTGTTGCAACCCGTGTTCGGCCCCAGATTTTGTATTTTAGGCCTAATCGTGGCCGTTCGTTCCCTTGGATTTGGATCCAACGGTGGGGGGCTGTTGCTGGGATGTTATATCCGGGAATAGGGTTTAGAAACCCTCATTCCCTTTGGTTGGTTCTCTCTCTAAGAGTTAGAGAGAGGAGAGAGCTTGGAGGAGGAAGAAGAAGCTAGATCCGGTCACCGGCGGAGCTTCGGAGCTCCAAATCGCGATCCGAGTCCGGATCCGCAAAGGCGAGGCCGATACGGTGCTTTCCATCCGGCTAGATCGTCATGGAGCCGAGGAAAAGCGCAAGGGTAACGATTCTCTTCTTGAGCATGTGAAGCTCTTCTTCCTTTGCATGGGAAAACCCCTCTCCCGCGAGTGTGCGGCGAGATTGTGGTATTCCTTGGGGTAGATATGTAAAGTCCCCCTTGTTAGAGTCCGGAATCGTAGTACGGACATAGGCATGCTGTGTGAAGCCTACCCGGACGTGTTTTCCGGATCGGTGATGTTTTGCTATGCATATTCTAGCCGGAGAAGACTCCGAGCGTTGTGATTGTTTTCGGGTTGCTATGCGGTAGAATGCATCAGGGAATCTGGGGGATTAACCCCGAGGTGCACCCGGAAATCTGGACGGAAACGCATTTCTGTCATATCGGTGGCCTGAGAGCCAACCGGGTACATAGCGGGGCTATATACCATGTTTGATCGTTATTTGGGACTGGGGAAGCTTAGTCCGCGTCAGTGGCCAAATGGCAATGACGGGGTGAGCAACGGGCTAGTGTACCCCTAACCGCTCCACCTGCTCGGTTAAAGTGACCTAAAGTTTTACGTGGGACTTACCGAGGTTTGGAGATCGAGTCTAGGCTGCGGCTGAGAAGACTAAATGCTCACAAAGATTGCCACCCTGGGGGTGGTGGTGGAGTCGAGAACCGGACGGGGTTCGGACTGGCTTCGCCGAGTAAGTGCCCTGAGAGCACGGGGTGTACGGCCGTGAGAGCGTGCACCCATGATGAGATGCTTGTTTTACTGTGTTGCTTGTTTTGCTAACAAGTGCAGGGAAGAAGCTTTGCCGCCCCGGTTTGGGGGCGGAATCGTTATAATTTGGTTAGCATAGCTGACCGTTGCCTTTGTTTACCACCGTGCGGTGGATTGTTGCTTGCAGGTACTGCGGAGCCGAGAGGTAATTAGCGGGCTAAAGCCCAAGTTGCTGTACTGGCCCTCGAAGGCCAAGTTTTGAGTGTTTTTCCTTTTGTACTCATGTGTGGCCGGCCTGCGTGCCGAGGTTTGGAAGACGCTCTTATTAAGCAAACTATTATAAGGCCATAAGGCTATTTCCGTTTTGTGTATTATACATTCCTATGGGTTTGAGTAGTGGACATTCATGCTTGGCAGGGTTCTTTATTCTTTGCAACTCTAATAAATTGCTTTCGCTAGGTGTTGTGTAGGACGTTGTGATTGGTTGAATGGTTTCAACGCGTAACCAACCAGTCTGTCCGTAGTATATGGCGTCGGGCCCCGGCCGGACCTACTGTTATATACTATGTGACGGATAGGGGTGTTACAGCCGAGCTATCAGATAGTTGAACTATCAAGGCAGATAGTCGAACTATCACAACAGAACAGATAGTCGAACTATCAGAGCAGATAGTCGAACTACCAAATAGATTAGATAGTCGAACTATCAGAGCAGATAGTCGAGCTATCAGATAGTTGAACTATCAAGGCAAATAGTCGAACTATCAAACAAACTGTCTGGACGAAAGAAGTTGAGCAGGGTTCGACGATCGACGAGGCAGAGACCACAGATCGTCGAGCTAACAAGAGTTGAACTAACTCAGAGATCGACAATCTGCTGACTAACGAAAGTCGACCAACTGATAGACGATCGTCGAACAGTTGATAGACGATAGTCGAGCGCCGTTCGACTATAGTCGAACCAAAAACAACTTAGCCAGATTTTCAACTGGATAAGCAACAACTCTACAACTGAGGGAATCTAACCTAACAACTAACCTTTGACCATAGATAAATCTTGGGTCAAGAAACTAATTGAGAAGACTAAACTCAAATCCAAACTAGGGTACCAACATAGATGTCGCTCGCACTCTCATGACACAGATGCAGGTACCTCGCTCCTACTGGGGCTATGCTGTTCTCCTCGCCTGCTATCTTATCAATCGAGTTCCCTCCACGGTTCTCCATGGCAAGACCCCATTCTCCATTCTCTACCCAGACAAGAAACCATTTCCTCTCCCTCTCTGTATCTTTGGATACACAGCTTTTGTGCATGCTCCTTCCGCTACCCGCGACAAGCTTTCCCCCCGCTCCACCAAGTGTGTCTTTTTGGGTTATTCTACAACTCAGAAAGGCTATTGTTGCTTTGACCCCATTCTACGTAAGCAATTTGTCTCCGCAGACGTGACCTTCTTCGAGAATGCGTCCTACTTCTCTCCTGCATCCCCTCTTCTCCCTGCTCTATCTGATTCACCACCGTCCACCTCCATTCCTTCCCTGCCTATCAACGTCTCTCCTCCTACTTCATCTCCTCCTCCGTCTCCTCCTCTCTCCTTTCCATCACCTCCACCTTCTCCCTCCCCTCCGCAGCCGTCTCTCTCTAGTCCCTGGTCAGCCTTCTCCGCCACGAATGCTCCGGTCACAAAGGGACGCGTTGACCTGGATCTTCCCATTGTTCTTCACAAAGGCGTGTGTGCGTGTACTCAACACCCGCTTGTGGTAGTTGTTTCCTATGATCGGCTAACTCCTTCTCGCAGGTCCTTTGCTTTGGCTATCTCGGCTACTACCACTCCTCGCACCTACAAGGAGGCCCTTGCTATTCCCCACTGGAAAACTGTCATGGATGAGGAGATTGCCACTCTTACTGAGAGGGGCACCTGGACCCTTGTTCCTCCACCAGTTGGTACTGATGTAGTTGACTGTCGCTGGGTGTTTGTTGTGAAGTTTCGCCCAAACAGCACTATGCATCGCTATAAATCCCGGCTGGTGGCGAAAGGATTTACTCAGACTTATTATATTGATTACTTTGATACCTTCTCTCCGGTTGCTTGCCTCAGCACCATCCGCGTTCTTCTCTCTGTGGCCGTCAATAGGGATTGGGCTATTTCCCAGCTTGATGTGAAGAATGCCTTCCTCTATGGGGATCTTCAAGAGGATGTCTACATGGAGCAACCTCCTGTGTATGTTGCTCAGGAGGAGACACGTGTATGTCGGTTGAGGATGGCCATCTATGGACTAAAACAGATCCCTCGGGCATGGTTCGACAAGTTCAGTGGCATTGTGGCTGCTATCAGCTTTACAAGGGGTTCGGTCGATCACTCCTTATTTATTCGCAAAACCGTCTTGGGACTGGTGGTTTTGGCGGTGTATGTGGATGATATTCTTCTTACTGGCGATGACCAGGCTGGTGTGAACTTGACAAAGAAACACCTTCGTCAACACCTGGTCACAAAGGATATGGGCTCCCCGAAATACTTTTTGGGGATAGAAATCTCTCGAAAGTCCGACTCCTTGGTTCTTTCTCAACGGAAGTATGTTCTTGATCTTCTACAAGAAGCAGGATTGACTGGTGCCAAACCGGCCCGATGTCCCATGGCTACTAGAGAAGACAAAACATGGACAGATGACTCGCCTCTTCTATCCGATGTCACGAGGTACAGACGTCTGGTGGGCAAACTCATTTATCTCACAGTGACTAAACCAAACATCTCCTATGTTGTAAGCAAGGTTAGTCAGTTCATGCAAGCTCCTAGAGAATGCCATCTTCAGTCTGCCTTGAGGATATTAGAGTACGTCAAAGCTAGACCAGGAAAAGGGTTACTTTTTCAGAAGAATGGTCATCTAAAGGTTGAAGCCTACTCAGATTCTAGCTATGCGAATGATAAAGGTGACCGCAAATCTACATCTGGCTTTTGCACTTTTGTTGGAGGAAATCTTGTGAGCTGGAAGAGCAAGAAACAGTCTATTGTCTCCAAATCCAGTGCAGAAGCCGAATATCGGAGTATGACGTCAACCACCTGTGAGTTAAAATGGTTGTGTGCTCTCATGCTTGACTTAAGAAAGGTCTACGACTATCCTCTTTCTATGTTCTGTGACAACAAGGCCGCGATATATATATCCAGAAATCCGGTCTTCCATGAGAGAACAAAACATATAGAAGTTGACTGCCATTTCATTCGGGAAGAGGTCCTGAAGAAACATATTTGTACTCCGTTCGTCACCTCTGACAAAGAATTGGCAGATATCTTCACAAAGCCGGTTTCTACTTCCTTCTTCCACATTTGTGACAAGATAGGCATGATTGATATCTATGTTCCAGCTTGAGGGAGAGTGTTGAAGTATGACTGGGCGGGCTGGCGGTTAAAAATCAGCAGGTTGTTAACCGCGCGGTCAAGCGGCTTATCTCCAGCGGATTGATGTCTAGACGGTTGCTGTTGGTATCCTTGCGGTCTTGCGGTCTTGAAGTCTTGCGTTCTTGCGGTCTACTACTGCAACATGTTCTCTGATGTCTCTGGTGTTGCCGAGAGGTTAGTGTTGTCTAACCGCGCGGCCTTGTCGGCCTGATTGGTCTCTTTGTTCTAGCCGCCCAGCTCTGTTTTTGCTTTTTTAGTCCCACATTGTGTATATGTCTTCTCTCTTCTCTCCTCCATTCTATAAAAGGGAGGGCATACCTTTGTAAATGATAACTTTTTGTATAATAAAACTTTCAATTATTCCAATTTCTGGAGTGTTTTTAATCTCTTGTTCGCTACTCTCACAGTGCTTGTGCTCATATCATGTTTTGTGTGGATGGAAGAGTTAGTCTACCCAGACTCCGAGTAGATCCCGCTGTCAGGCTCCCATCAAGCTGGTAGGGCTGGATGTCACTCGGAGGAGTCTACCCAGAACCCGAGCAGATCCCGCTGTCAGGCTCCCACCAAGCTGGCAGAGTTGGATATCACTCGGAGGAGTCTACCCAAACCTAGAGCAGATCCCGCTGGCAGGCTCCCATCAAGCTTGCAGGGCTGGATGTCACTCGGAGGAGTCTACCCAGACCCTGAGCAGATCCAGCTGTCAGGCTCCCATCAAGCTGGCAGGGCTGGATGTCACTAGGAGGAGTCTACCCAGACCCCGAGCAGATCCCGCTCCCAGGCTCCAACCAAGCTGGCAGGGCTGGATGTCACTCGGAGGAGTCTACCCAGACCCCGAGCAGATCCTGCAAGGCTCCCGTCAAGCTGGCAGGGCTGGATGTCACTCGGAGGAGTCTATCCAGACCCCGAGCAGATCCCGCTATTAGGCTCCCACCAAGCTGGCAGGGCTGGATGTCACTCGGAGGAGTCTACCCGGACCCCGAGCAGATCCCGCTGCCAGGCTCCCATGAAGCTGGCAGGGCTAGATGTCACTCGGACGAGTCTACCCCGACCCCGAGCAGATCCCGCTGTCATGCTCCCATCAAGCTGGCAGGGTTGGATGTCACTCGGAGGAGTCTACCCAGACCCCGAGCAGATCCCGCTGTCAGGCTCTCATCAAGCTGGCAGGGATGGATGTCACTCGGAGGAGTCTACCCAGACCCCGAGCAGATCACGCTGCCAGGCTCTCACCAAGCTGTCAGGGCTGGATGTCACTCTGGTAATTCACGAGACCCCCCCCCCACTGTCCGGCAAGATCGGGAAGTATCTATGAGTGCGACACACAAGATGAGGGACTGGGCGCCCGCATTACAAAGGCGAGAGTCGCAGGGTCGCCGAGATGACCTCAGCGGGCCGACATGCTAGAAACGCCGACTCCGGTCTATGGCTCGACGAGCCTCGGGGAAGGGGTCCAGGCGTCAAGAGTATGGTCATGCCGAGACCCCCAGGGGGCCGGCTCGCACGAAGTCAGGAGGCATGGGCACCTACTGAGTCTTCTCGCCCGCTCTACGCCACGAATGGTGTGACGAGACCGGGCGGAGGACGCGAGTCGCGGACTCGCAATACGGTCAGCTAACGTGCCTCTCGCTTCTAAGGCTAAATTCCAAATCTAGAACGAATCAGCAACCTCACTCGCTCGCAACAACAGATCAGAAGAGGCTAAGTAAATCGCGAGTGCAAGAAGAAAATATTTACAATATAATAAAGGTAGAATACAGAGACAGTTTTTTAAGTACATTGGGTCGATCAAAATTTATAATTATTACAAATCTTGGGCCTCGGCCCGCATCCCTGCTACAACAAAATATTGAACGAGGCGCAAGCTTCCGGCGAAGCGGCCCCGAACGGCGAGCCCCCTTATATGCGGTGATAGGGGCCGTCGCCCGGCTTTGGTACCGGAAGGAACAATTCCGGTACCAAGTCGCTCGCCGAGAGCTTGACGCCCTCGCTCTTGATCAGGTCGGCCTGCTGCAGCATTTGGAGGGTATACTTCGCTGCACCCGCAACATTCTTCTGCATCATCATTTCGAGCTCGTACTTGATGTAGTGCACGAGCCGACAACCGTTGCTAGATGGCTGTAGAGCAGCCGCTACAGTCTCCAACTCGCCCACCCGCCCCTGCAGCACTTGCTTCTCCTGCTAAAGGGTGGCGATCTCAGTGCCCAGCCGACTGGCCGTCGCTGCGTCCTGCGAGAAGGGGAGTCATTGAGATAAACTGAGGAAACATCTGAAGGTAGGTGCGGGTCAAGGAACTTACCACCCCTCAGGTATTGAGCAAGGGCAACCTCGGCCACTTCGGCTCGCCTTCACTGGTCGTCTGCCTCCTCCGCCGCGAGCTTGCGGGCCGCTTCCTTCTCATCAACCAGCCTCTTGAGCGAGAGGGCATTCTTTTCTATCCAAAGGCATCGCCGACCGACTATGTGGGCCAGCTCGAGGCTACGGAATTGGGATCGCACGCTTTCATGGATCATCACCCGCGTAGCCTCCTTGTCATAGATGGTGGCGTCCTCCCGCCCTTACAGGCCGAATGAGAGGTTATAAGCCTCTCCACTGATGGTGTCCTGCTCCAGCCAACTCGGCAGCAGCGAGGAGATGAAGACCTGGTTCGTCTCCCTGTCCCATTGGAGGAGTGGGACGCCGAGCTCATCCGCAGGCCCCTCGCCGTAGCCAAAATTGTGGTACCATCTTGGCACTGGCTTCGCGGAAGGCTCAGCCCCTTCTTGTGGCTCAGCCCCTTCTTGTGGCTCCGAGGGGCCGCGAGGGTGGGATCGCCGGGTAGCTAGCCCACCAGGGCCTTGCCTTCCTCGCGAGCTGAGGGAGGTACCTCACCCGCCTTATTCGGTTTCTTGGGTGGTGGCGGAGCCTGAGGCTGCTCGCGGCTGGGTAGCTTCTGGGCTGCAGGGACCGTGACCTCGTGGTGAGCGTAGGCCGCCGCCTTGGCCCGAGCGAGCTTGCTGGAAGCAAGCCACACGCTCTCGTAAGTGGGGTGTAAGGGGATGTCGCGCTCACCTGCGAGAAGTGTAAGACTTAGAACATGTAAAGGGCGGATAAAAAAGCAGAAGCACGAATCACTTACCTTCCCCGGGAGGGACGGGGACGAGGTCGTCCAGATTCCTGTGAAGGAAAGCCACTTCAAAGTTCTTCCCGACAAAGAACCCGAACAGCTCCGCTTCGTGGCCCCCAAGGCTAGGGGGCAGTAGCTCGCCTCGCTAAGTTGGACCGACGAGAAGGGAATGTTGCTAAAATCCCCTTTGATGAAAACGAACTTTTTGAGCAAGTTGTGGCTCTTATTGACGGTCTCCCGCACCTTGACCTGGCTGCTGGTGAAGCAGGTGGTCCCATCTTTGTTCGCCCAGAAAGAGAACAGCTTGTGGAATACCGCAAGGCTGAACTCAATCCGCTCCTCTCGCAGAAAGCAGGCGAACCCGACCACCACTGCAACGGAGTTAGGGGTCATCTGCCCGGGGACAATGGCAAAGTACTTGAAAATTTGGCGGACTTCCGGCCATAAAGGCAGCCGGTAGGCCCGCCTCGAAGTGGGCTATCGGGAATGCGAGTTCATCGGCGGAAAGCTCGTTTATCAGCTCTCCCTTCCCGGGCCGCCTCGCCACGAAACCCGGCAGAACAAAATTACCGACGATATCTAAGAACTCGCGCTCGGTAATGACGGCGGAGGGGAAGTCGTGCTCGGAAAAAGTCCAAGTACACTTGCTCCTTCCGTCCGCCTCGCCGTTATCGCCACCCATCTGACAAGAATTTCGCTGAGTGGGACAGAGGGGTTCTCGCAAGGGGCTAAGAAGGAGAGGAAGTCTTAAATGCGGTAGGTAAGAAGGGAGTCGACAAGGCCTATTTATAGAATTGAAAAAGGGCGGGAAAATATTCCGCCGGCGGGAAAAATGCGGATAGCAAATTTAGCCCTGGCGTTTCGACTTCCAAACCCGACCCGGGTCCTCATCAGCTCGCCGGTAGGCCCCGAGAAGTTCCCGGCCGCGAACTGCCCTCACCCGCCTCCGCATAAGAGAAGAGCGGCCGCGATGCGGGCCCGCCCTGACCAGCGCGCGAGTCACAAGATGCGCGACCCGCGAGCGGCCGGCTCCCCCCGCCAGGACTATATAATACTGGCTAAGCGAGTCGTCTCAGCAATGCCGAGCCCACTTGAAGAAGGGCCGACCGAGCCAGAGCGTCTCGCCCACATCCCCCGAGGAGATCGGGGCACCAACGCAGTTAAAAGGAAAGTGCAGCAAATACTCGCCCGTGGACGGGCAAGAGTGGTCCTGAATTATTACAGATATTCAATTGTTCCCAACAAAGAGTTCACCCAGCTAAGCGTTTCAGTCCTTGAACGCAAAGATGATCCGGACCTGGCGGTTAACGACGGGGGGGGGGGGGGGGGGGGGGGAGGGGGGGCTCAATACTAGATCCACTTCCACCTACCTCTTATCCCCGTGCCAGATTGGGGCGATACATGAGGATATTGATACTCGCGGACCACCGATAGCTCCCGCTGGGTCAGATCGATCTGCTCTGAGGCATGCCTGAGTAGCTCCTCGGCTCACGTAATGTATACGCCCGGGGAGGTCACCTCGTCCTCGTCAGCTGGGCATCTCGCTCCTTCCAAAGCCGTGAGTCGCTCCTCTATCTCGGCCTTGTCCTTCTCCACTCTATTGAAAACGTCCTGTAGCAGCAATGTGTGCTTTTGAAATATTCGCGTCACCTGTTTTTTCATCTTCTCAGCATCTAGCGGGTCCCCCAAGTACTTTGAGATGTTGTCCGTGTCAGGGGGGGGGGGGGGGGGGGGGCGAGTACCTCTCGCTCATCTCGACGTCGGAAGAAGAGATCGCGTTATAGCCTACAGAAATAAGATTAGAAGAAGCCGACAATGGTAAGCGGGCAAAAGCCAAAGGTTCACCTGGGGTTGGCACGTCGCCCGCACCGCTAGTTGGCTGAGAGGTGCCCGGTCGACCCTGGAAGGGTTCCCCTCCAAGAATAGCAAAAGGTTTCCCCAGACCATGGGGTCTCGTCGACGGAGGCATTACAGGAGGGATGTGCACTTGGGATAAAGGACTAGCGACCCGATCAGCCACCACTAGGGTAGAGCACCACAGTTCTCCCCCATATGCCCCATCCTCACAAGGCGTCTCCTACCAAAAGAAAAGAAAAATCAGAAAGCCGAGTGGCAGATCAAACATTAGAATCACATACCTCAAGGACAACCCCGACCCCGCCAGCCAAGCCAGACGCGGGGTCGTCACGCGCCGGAGATTGCTGAATGATTTTTTCTTCTTTGTCCTGAATAGGGGGCCAGGCGACCCGCACACCAACCACGAGGCGGCTTCAAGATCCATCTCCCGGGTACCCTCCCTTGCAGCCGCCAAGCGAGCTGCAACTCCTCGGACATAGACATCATCCGGCTATGAATCGTGGAGAAGGATATGATAAGGAGGAATTTTCCCGAAGGCCCGACGACATATTTATAACATAAAGGTGGGCCCCACCAAAAGATTCCCTCCAACTCAGCAGGGCTTTCACCGAACACGTGGGGTTGGATGTTTCTTTCCGAGATTTTACAAAGCTCACAAAGAGCGGGGATTATGTACAACCCCGTGTTCGGCGAGTGGATCCAGATGGGCAAACAAGCCAGCCCCGACCCGCGCCAGTATAAGCGGGAGGATGGTCCCAGAGGAGCGGTTCGCCCTCCTCAGGGCCTGAGAGGTGTCACCTGGGCGAGCCATCCCCAGCCCACGCTTCCTAGGCGGGTCGACCCCAGCCCGCGCTCCCTAGGCGGGTCGGCCCCAACCCGCGCCTCCAAGGCGGGTCAGCCCCGACCCGTGTCTTCTAGGTGGGTCAGCCTTGGGGGGGGGGGGTCGGCAGGAGGCCCCAGCTCGCGGGGTAACATTTCGGATGGGTTGGGATCGCCTCTGCCCAGTGCCGTTCGTCGAGCTCGCGACATGCGAGTAGGGCGGGCCGAGCCCGTGCTCGCCGAAGTGCCGAGCTGAGGCAGCGAGTGCCTACCCCATCCGACACTCGTCTCCCTTGCCGAGCAGAGGCAGTGGAGGGCTACTCGCCCAGTCTTCCGTAAGGGTGCTTTTTGTCATTTTGCCATCGTACACCTGCCCATAACCAGGCAGAACAACGGAGTTACGCTGTTGGCAGACCCAGCTGGGCTGCACATAGCTGGTCACAACATCGGAGTTTGGTTGTTGGCAGGCAAGCCCAAGGGGCTTTCAGTAATTTTAGACCAGCGGAGAATGGTTATTTGCAGGTCATCCTCGTAAATCTATAAATAGGACTCAAGGGGTACCTCAGAGGGCAGGCTCACTTGTCTCCCAGCCTGCTAGCACTTTCTGATGTACCTTAGCCCGACACTTGGTTAAGGAGGGGAAGCACTTAGTGATCTTTCGGGTGTGTGGTGGGTCCTCCTAGCCGAGCCCTTGGGTCCGTTCCCAGTTCTTTCTTCCTAGTCTCCCAGCTCACAGGAGAGAAGTATGTCGTGATCACCCCTTCCCCAAGGGTGAACTCCACAAGAGGCCAGTTTTTCGGTTTCAACAAATATGAATGTCTTCTTCTTTGGCTCTGCATTGTACTCTTGTTGTTGTAATCTCAGCTCTACCTTATCAGTTTTAAGATTCCTAATAAGAAACTCCATTTGAAGTTTCTTTAAATCACGTGAATTCGAGATTATCGTCACTTTAGGATTAAACTTTGGAGGGAGCGATCTAAGAATCTTTTTCACCAAATCGCTATTGGAGAAATTATTTCCTAGCACTTAGGAATCATTGACGATTTTGGTGAACATTGTAAATATTAAATCAATGTCTTCATCAACATTCATTCTGAATTTTCAAATTTCAATTCCAGTTGGAATGACTTTGAATCCTTTACCTACGAAGTACCTTCATATCCGACTCCTCCCTCTGCCTCCATCAATTCCATCACACAACACAGGGAGGCGCAAAAAAATTAGGATATACAACATCCATAGATGATCAATTTCGAGGACGAAGACTTGAAAGGACCGCCCCTGCCACACTATATAGGGCCCACTAGTCATCAGCGTGTAAATTGGCAACCCCAATTTTTGTGTCAAAAGGATATTGATCGACAAAAGTATCCCCGTCAATGTTGTATTCATGTCAGCTGTACGTAATGAAAGTATCTAGTTGCCTACCTAAATCACCTAGAGGGGGTGAATAAGTGAGTTTTGCGTCTAAAAAACAGATTAAAAATATTACGAGCGAGCACACAGAACAAACACAACACAACACAGGAATTTATAGTGGTTCTCTGATTTGGGTACATCCATTGTCCGCCTCGCCTATCTACCACAAATGACTAGATTCAGCTACTTCACATTTCTCAGATTTAAATAAATCTTACAATTCAGAGTCACCACTCCTACTTCTCGGAGAATAACCTCTCCTACACTCGGAGAACAAACTCTCATACAACTCGATCCTTACAAGAATCTGCACATCAGAAGACAACTTCTTACTAAAGTATAAAAGAAATTTTATACAAAACTTTAGATTGAGAATCAATTTATTTCTTTAGATCTGAAAGTATTCTATCTTCTTCTTCCTTGGAATGAAAAACTTGAAGTTCTTGTGGAAGGAGAAGACTTGAAATAAATCTTGAGAGCTTGATCTGAAAACTATGAGCTGACTAGATCTGAAATCTTCAGTATAACTTGAAACAAGATCTATCGAATCACTTCTTGAAGGAACCGCTGATCGAGAGAATCTAGGTCGATGTTGTTCGATTTCCCGAAAGCTGAGCGTCCGTCCGAGACAAGCGACCGTATTCTCGATTTTAAAGCAGGAATTAGCGATTAGGGTTGAACGAATTAACCCTAGATATTTATAGGATTCCTTCTTCTAACGGCTAGAAAATTCTTTCCTAAACGAACAGTCCACATGTACTGTACATGACCAACGTCTAGAAACAGAAACCCATTAGATAGAAAATCAGAAAAATTTCGCTAAGTCCATTCGCTGAGTATCGTTGTATATCCATGAGTATACTCGACGAATAACTTCGATACCCGACATAATTAACTTAGACAAATACAGAAAAGTAAGTTTGAGAACTCAGAAGCTTTTCCAAAGAGACTCAACAAATTCGACGTGTATCGACTGGTATATTCGACGAATTTGTTGAGTGTCGATATGTACACTCAATGAATTCGACGAGTATACTTGAGGATAGTCGACGAATCTTACTTGATCGATTTCCAAGATCATAGAAAAAATATTTAAGTCAACACGACGAATTCGACGAGTGTCAATAGGTATACACGACACAACCCCATATCGAAATGTGTGATGGGGAAGGCGAGCTCGTCGGAGTAGAAGGTGTTGATGGCCTCGTCTTCCCTAGGCCGGCGAGCTTCGAAGCCGGGGGGCACGAAGTCGGCGATGAATTCCGCGAACTCCTCCTCGGAGGTGTTCCCCTCAAAGAAGGCATAGTCGGCGAAGTGTTGGGCACATTTGGAGCGGTCGTCTAAGTCGGGGTTGGTCTTGCCCATGCTCGCCGGAAGTTTAGGGTGCGTGCACAGAAGAGAGGGAATGCGAGAGGAGGAGGTATGCGAGCAATAAAGACGGTGGGCCGGGGTTGGTGAGGGGGCTATTTATAGAAAAAGAAGTGCAAAGCCGAGCTGACCGATTAGTCCAGCTCGCTAGACTCAGCTCGCCAACTCCAGCTCGCCGACTCCTTGGATCTGTCTTATTCACATGTCGAGCTGAGCGTAAGGGTTGCCACATTCGAATAAACAAGCATCAAAATCAAAAGAATATTATAAGTTATTACAGATCAAAGGAAGAATATTGTTCAGAAAAGACAAGCGTGGAAAGAGAAAGCTACAAGTTTAGTGCATGAGCGCGCTGAGGGGGGAGGCGAGTGCCGGTAGGCTCAGCGATGGATCCATTTCTATCTACCCTGTCCTTGCGTCTCCTTCTCTACAGGCCGCCGCGATTTGTGGAACTCGCGAATCCACCCAAAGTTCCTTTAGGCGACCTGGAGACTCTCCTCAACCTCATCCAGCAGCCGAGAAGGTGACGTCGCCTCGCCTGCCGGGCTCCCTCGCACTTCATCAGCAAGCTGCACGTAGTCCCACAGCAGCGCCTCGTTGTCCTCCTGCACCTTGCGCAGCCCACGCATTAACTTCTTGAAAAGCCCGATTCCCCTCTTTGTCAGCTCGCTATTCTCCACCTCGGGGCCTAGGAAGGAGTCTAGCGAGCTTGGGGACGGAAGGAGCGAGTAGCGAGATGGTTCCGAGGAGTCGTCAGCTTCAGACTGACTCGGAATAGCTGCAAGAGAGGCCAGGCATTAGTGGGGGAGGCGAACACCTCAGGAAGAACGACGAGTTGCTGATCAACTTGCCTGACGAGCTCGACACCTCGAAAGAGAAGTGGGCGGAGGTAACCTCAGATTCTTGCCCCGGCCTGGGGGGTGAGTCCTCAGCGGGAGAAGGGTGAAGCTCATCACAGGGATAACCTCGGTTCCCCCTCCCGCGGTCCCGATGAGTTACTGGTAGAAAGTGACGCGAGCTGGTGAATTTAGCCTCTGCGCATCCATCCCCAAAGTCCCGAAGGTAGGCGGGTCTCGTGAATGAACCCCTGTGGTTTTAGGCCGCGAGTCGTCGCGAGGGGTCCCGACCCGCGGCAATAAGGCCTCGCCGTCATCCTGCCGACTGTCCGGGTCGGTGCAGAGGTCGACAATGTTCTTTTCCTTCTCAGGGGCCGACCGAGTGGAGTAGATGGCTCCGATGTATAGGGTGGCTTTCAAGTCGCGAAGGATGGGTTCGGCCGCTTCGGGAAATGGTTTCACCCTCTTAGCAAAGTTGGGTTCAGCCAGACCCACCTGCAGGATGACAGGAGGAATCGCACTCAAACTGGAGACGCAGGCAGAGGAAACCTCGCGGGATTTCTCCAGCCTCTCTTGGATCTCCTTGGGGATAGGCATCTCAGCGAGCTTGGAGCAGAAGGGGAGGTCGAAGATCACCCAGGTATGCTGGCGCATATTTATAACCGGTAGTGGCCCCCACCTAAAGATTCCCTCAGCCTCTGTCGCACTAGCTGAATCCAGTTGGGGTTGGATGATTCTTTTCGAGCTTGTCCCAACCTCGCAAAGAGCGGGGATTATGTACAACCCTGTATCCGGCGAGTGTGGTCGGCGGGAGCCAAATAGGCCAAGTCCAGCCCTAGACCCAGGTGAGCTCGCCCCTTGGCGTCGAGTCCACTCGACGCCCCCAGCCTCGACGTCGAGTGAGTCGAGTCATCACGACGCCCTTGTCGTTAGCCGCCGGCTTGCACTCGCCCTTGAGAGCTCGGCAGTAGTTCTCAACTCGCGGGAGAGGGGATTTGGAGAGGGCGAGCTCGCACTCGCCGAGTCCAGTTCGTCGAACCCTAGACCGACCATTGAACTCGCGGCAGGCGAGTAGGGCAGGTCGGGTCCGAGCTCGCCAAGGACCGAGCACCAGCTCCATCGAGTACTCTCCGCCCTTGCCAAGTAGAGGGCAGCTCGCCCAGTCTACTGTGGTGTGTTTTTACCATTTTGCCCTCGCTGACCTGCCCATAGCCAGTCAGAACAGCGGAGTTGCGCTATTGGCAGACCTAGTTGATCTGCACATAGCTGTTCAGAAAAGCGGAGGTTGGCTATTTACAGGTCATTTCCAAAAATTTATAAATAGACCCAAGGTGGCACCTCAGAGAGAGAGGCTTTTTCTTGTTCCCAAACCTTCTTACACTTTCTGAGATAGCCTTAGCTCGATTTTTGGCTAATGGAGGGGAAGCGCTCTAAGATCTTCCGGGTGTGTGGAAGGACCTCCGCGCCGAGCCCTTGGGTCTATTTCCTTTTCTTTCTTTCATTTTGCTTGTATGAGAGAAGTAGGTGCGCGATCACCCCTTCCCCAAGGGTGAACTCCACAGAGACCGAATTTTCGGTTTCAACATTATAAACACTAATTACCAAGCTTAAGGTCACGCTTAGAGCATCACTTAATAAATAATTTGTTAAACTAAATACTAACTAGCTCACAAGCATCTTTTGTGATATCTAATTTAAATAGCCCATTAGCCAGTTTAGCATAAGATTGGTGGTCGCAATGTGTGCCGTTTCACACCACCTTCCTTTCGGGGGAAACTGACTCACTTATAACCACTTTCCTAAACACAAATTAGACCACTTAAAGGTTGAGTTCACAAGTACATGATGTAGTTAGCACTCTTGGCTATAAATCTAGTCTTGAGCATTCTTTTGTGATATCTAATTTAAGTAGCTCATTGGCTAGGTAAGCGTAAGGTTGGTGGTAGCACCGTATGCCATTTCTACATTACTTTTCTTTTGGGGGATACTAGCTCACCCCTAACCACTCCCTAGGCACCAATTAGACGACTTAAAGTTAGACTTCATAGGTACATATTGAAGCTAGTACCTTTTTAGGCAATAATCTTAGCCCTAATTAAAGCTATTACAAGCCTATCATTATGCATTAATATATTTCCAAATAATTCATAAAGCTTTAATATACACATTTGAGTTTTTGCTAAACCAACAATAATATTTGCACAAACACTTGAAACTTTAATCAGAGATCAGTCATAACTTAATATAAACGTCCTCAAAGATTTGAAATTTAATTCAATTAATAAGTTCAATTAATTTCATTAATATACATTATTAATGATTGCCAAAAACTTTCTACAAACAATATGACAAATGTGCTCCAAAAATTCTATCAATTTTTGGAGGCATACCTGCCGGTATAACATACATCAAGTTTGATTTTTAGATTCATATAATTAATATTAACTGAAAATACATGAAATATACTTTACCATAGTTAATATGACAGCTCTTTAAAAATGATGAAAATGGAGTTCTATCTCCACTAAAAATGTGCAACCACAATTTGAAAAGTTTAGATCAAAAGCTACAACTTTCATGGTGATCATTTTAGTCATATCCCACGATAAGGTGCACAATTATTAAAAGAAGTTGGTTGTTCAAGTGTGACATTTAAATGAAATTAACTAAGACACCGTTTGATTAAGCTCCGGTTCATGCGGCTGTAACTGTTTGACCGATGAAAATAAGTCTCCCCAAACAGAGCCTAAACTATAGTTTTCGAAGTATAATTCATAACAGAGGCTAACCGGATCAAAATTCCCCCAAAATTTAACCAAAGGTCGGTTATGTTATAACAAGTGCTCAATAGAAATATGGAGATTTAATTTCACTAAGTCCATATTATTTTAATAATACACTCCATCAAAATATATTGAATTATAGGCTCCGTTTGGGGGAACTTATTTTCACCGATCAAGCGTAAGGTCCGGTTCATGCGGTCGTAACCGCTTGACCGGTGAAAATAAGTTCCCCAAACGGAGCCATAAACTAAACTATTGGGCAAATGTGCTCTGAAAAATCTAAAACTTCAAATAGACATTCCTCATGTCATAACATACTTACGATTAAAATTTCATAGTCATCACATTTAAAATGATTGAAAATACACAAAATACAATAATTCATATATTTTATGTAACAACTTCAAAAGTAAATTTAAGGATGTATATATACATCTTCGAAAAACATGTCACATCAATTTGGAAAACCCAGATAAAGGGCAAAAACTCTTTCTCAATAAAAAGATTTTTTTTTCAAAAACCTTAAGTTTTCTTTATAATTACAATCCAAACAAGGTATTGCAATTTTTAATGGAGAGCAGAAGAGAATCATATAGGGCTCAAAAATTGATTTCACATCAAATTTTGCTTTTAAATTTTCCAAATGAGTAAATTTTAGGTGCGCCCAGCGTATTATGCCTGTGTGCAACGGGACTATTTTTTTTACCAAATTACAACTGTAACGTAGTTACAACCATATTTTAGACTTTTTTGCCGCAAAATTAGTCCTAAAATTGCTAAAGAAATACATATTCATTAGGACCATATTTTGTGACTATTTTATCATAAAACATATACATAAGAGTGCTTAAAATAATCATAAAAATGCATAGATGAGTATTCCGCTAATTATTTCTTTAGAAAATAAACAATATAACAAATAAAATCATTTTCCCCAAAACATTTACAAAATCCTGCTTGTTGTACCAAATACGCTGGCCGTACCAAAAATCCTCTCTCCAAATGAAGCATACAAATCATATTTTTTTTATCATCTCACTTTTAAGTTAGCTTTATTAATCATATTAGATGTGGAATTTAAATTAGATTCAAGAAGAGAATATTTCATTGTGCTTATTACGAGCAATCATATGAATAATCTGATGCACTGCATTTTTCTAGGCACCATTTGGGGGGGCTTATTTTCACCGGTCAAGCGGTTACGACCGCATGAATTGAACCTTAATTAAGATCCGATTCATGCGGTCGTAACCGATTGACTGGTGAAAATAAGTCCTCCCAAACAGAACCCTAGTCTGCCTTGGGTGGTCACCATATAACCATGAGACTAGGAATCTCCTGTACATGAGTGCAAACTCACACCATATGCTTGTGGCTCAGATTCTTGGATTTCATTAGTACCTAGGGAGGAAAAATCATCAATTTGCTTGAGAAATTTCTAAATCTCATAAGCAATAAAGAAAGTATGAATGAGTTTACAACAAAAAAATTCTTGTCAAATGCACAAAATAAGCACTTCATGATTTAGTGTATAAGCCACAAATTTTTTTCTCAAAATCATTGTATCAGCAATGTAGCTTAGGAATATTACTATTTTTCTTTAAAATAGATAGTGTGATATTTTTATTAATAGTTATATCACAAATATCTATGCCTATAGAGAAAAGAAAATTTTACATTAATATTTTTCATGTATGATAATTGATACAAATGAATAATGGAGCAATAAAAGATGTTCTGTCATCACTATTCAACTGATTTCTAAGGTTAGTTGTAAAGCCTAAAAACGAGTAATCTCGCTCTGATGCTGTTTGTTGGATTGAGTGGCATCCTTAAATGGGTGAATAAGGATTGTTTAAAAACTATTAATTTCCTTTCACAAAAATTAAATCTTAAATAATAAGAGAGCTTTGGCACAATGAAAATATTGATTTAAAACATTTAAAATTGTATTCTTTAAATTAAATCTTGATAAATTAAGTTTTTTTACAAAAGATTTAAAATGTTACACAACAAAAATAACAATTTGGAGAAAATAAATTCAAGAGGCCCTGCAAAAGAAATATTTCAATATATTAATCAAGATGAATAATTACAAATGTTATAACTTCTAACACAGATCAAAGGTAATAATAACTACTTTTGGGTTTTCTATATCGACTCATACCTCGAACTAGTAGGCTCTAGCTAATCTGCCCGGATTGGCCTCACGCCCCATCGACCTACACTCAAATCTAGTCTCCACACACAGCGAATTCTAAGCCCTAGATCTCCCTTGACCTAGTACCCACACTCGAGGTGAATTTCTGCCCTAGACTATCTTAGATCTAGCCGCCACAAGAAAGGTGAATTCCATATGACAGAAAGATAATTGTTGGGAAAACCCACCTCTTGATTTGATATATAGTTTGAAGAGTCGTTGATTAGTATATTACTCATGTTGTTTAGAAGAGCAATTTGAATCAAGGACAAATTTATGTAACTAAAGAAAACAAAAAAGATTTCAAAGTGATAGACATTCTCCAGAGTCGCGTCGAATAGTCTTCGACGCAACATCGAAAGAAATTGACGTAACGTCAATATATATTCAGATCTGCGTATATTCAGATCTGCGTATATTCAGATCCGCGTCGACTTCATCTCAAAGTTACTCGGACTTCTCAAAGTTGCGTCGAATTCTCAAAATGACGTCAGTCTCAAAATGACGTCGAATTCTCCAGAGTGGCGTCGAATATTATTCGACGTAGCGTCGATATATATATATTCACGAGTTGCGTCGACATCTTCTCAAAAGTATTCAGACTTCTTAGAGCTGCATAGACTTCTCAGAAGCCCTCCAACGACTAATTTCTTAGAAACTGTCATGACAATAATCAGAGATAAAATACAGCCGTTATCCACCTATTTTAAGAAAGAAATGATAATCCTTGGAACTTGATTTGGCAAGGCAAGAAGAAATATGATTTGTCAGCATGGACTACCCAGAAGGCTTTAGTTGGAAAGATTTTGAAATTCATGTAGTCGATCTTCTGTCAAAGAATAAGAAGGAATATAAAATGAGATATAACAGACAATACAAGAAATGGATGTAAGCAACAGAGAAATCTAGTTAATTACCACTTTTCTTCTTCCTCCTTTCTCTCTGGATGTTTGTCCCTTTGAAGAACAACAACTGAAGCAAGCAAGAATAAAAAGAAGTCTTCAACTCTTAGAAGACAACAAGAAGATTCTCTCTTCTTTTGAGAATCAATCATCTTCTCTTATACAAAGAAGCTGATGCAGATTCCTGCCAGAATCCACACAGTGTTATTAAGACTACTTCTCTAGAAATCGGTTGAAAGAAGATATCTTTGTTGAAACTTCATCTCACACCAAACTATTTATAAGGAGTCATGAAAATCTCTTCTCAAAAGATTCAGTGATTCTAAGAGTCTCCTTATCAAAAGATTCAGTGATTTTGGACACTTTATCAAAAATCATGGTTCTAAGAATCTCTTTATCAAAAGACTCAACACTAATGACAGTGGATTCCTGTTCAGACAGAAGAGTGGATGTACACAACATTTAGGGAACCACTATAAACTTTGTGTCTTCTATTTTGCTTTCTCCGTGTCTTTTTTGTGCATATTTACTTGTGATTGTTGTGTTGTGATATAAACTAAACTATTGTGTAAATATGTGAAAACAAAATAATAGTCTCTTAAAATTTAAATACTTTATTCAGCTCCCTCTAGAGTACCTACTAAGAGATTACTTTTTCTTTCAATTGATTTCAGAGAAAGATTGATTAGAAAAGATTAACACCATGATCAACAAGATCTCTAAGTATCTAATCACTTGAGAAACATTTATATCACAAATATGAACACATCACAAGACAGAGATTATGCAACCACAAGGCCTCTTGTTTGCAACTTCAATAATTTTTTTTATGAAAATCTAGAATTAAATTATGTATGAATTTGATCTATTAATGGAAACATTTTTGAGCCAATTTTGACAGGTCCTATGATCCCATCAAAGTTGGACTCTACTGGAAAGTTGGAACAAACTCCTAAGACTGAATGGGCAGAGACTGACAAGAAAACCAGATCTAGCAATGCGTCATCCGTCGTGGCCAGACGGTGACAGTGAAACGGGTTTTCCACTACTAGGCTGGTCTCCATACTACCTGGCCTAGACCTCTGTACGCCTCAACACAAACAACACAACAACGGAGCTCCATGCGTACTACAACACTAGTCTCTGCAATGTCTGATGAAATTTTTCAAAAGGTATTAAATTGCCAATCTGCCAATGAGATATGAGATTCCCTCGTAGGAATTGTAAAGGGATGTTATGATTCAAGATGAGATAAGAGATCCTCTCTAATCTCCTGGTATGAATGTTCACGAAGGGAGCTGAAGAAACAATTACTGATATGTACACCAGATTCAACATAATTATAATGAATTAAGAGGATTAGAAAAGGAGATCTCAGTTATTAAGATGAATGACAAATTGATGATGTGCCTCCCGAGCTCATGGGACAGTAGAATTTGGGCAATAAGGGAAGCAAGATGCCAAAAGTAGATTAGCAATGATGCTTTCCCTGACAAACTCAAATCCTATGAGCTGCTATTAAAGACAAGTGCAGAAGTAGTGTAGGAGAAGACTCCTCCATCAAAGGGCAGGTCAATAGCTTTGAAGGCAAAGAAAGATGAAGAATCATCAGTGGATGATGAGATCATGAGCTTCATGGCAAGGAAGTTCAAGAAATGGATTAGAATTGAAGGCTTCAGGAGAACAGACAAGAAGCACTTAAGACCAAGGTATGATAAGACTCCTACTAAAGAAATCATTTGTTATATTGACATGATAGCTAGACACAATGCTCCAAAGTGTCTAAAAAATGTAAAAGACAACAAAAAAGAAAAGGAAAGAGTCATGATCCTAAGAAAAAGAAGCATAAGAAAAAGAGAAGAGGCTTCATGGCTAAAACATAAAGTGATTATAAAGAGGACAACTCTTCAAGCTCAGAAGATAATGAAGAAGAAAATACCGGAATGATGACTCTCATGGCCATATAAGAAACCGATGCACAACTTCATCAAGATGAAGAAGATGTAACCTAACTAGATGAAATTGACTTCAAAATAGATGAGTTTAAATAATTTTTTCAGGAAATATGTCTTGAAAATAAAAAAAGCAGAAAAAGAAATTGAATCTCTCAAGAAAGAGATTGTTGATCTAAATTAAGAAGTATCAAAAATAGAAAACTATGAACTAAGATGTGAAATAGCTATCTTGATTAAATCTGTAACAGCTCCGAAGACAAAAATTTTGACCTTCAGGAGTCTCTTAGAAAAGTAAAAGAATTTGAGGATTGCCTTAATGAAAGAAGCAACAAGCTCAAGGATATTACTAAAAATCTCAATGTGAGATTCAGACACTTGGGCTTGGGTGCTAATACCTCAACTGCTCAGGGTACCTCTAGCACACCTGCCTGGAAGAACCGAGTGGACTTGGTTAAACCAAAAGGCAAAGCTCAAGTCTACTTAGTTGAATACATTCCTTCAACATCAAAATCAAATAATAATGATAATAATATGAACCTTCCAAGCTCATCCACCGAGGAAGGAATCCTTGGAAGAGCTCCAAGAAATTCAGTTGGAGAAAAGAACAAAATTACAGAAATCTAAATAATCCCCAGTATCCATAGTATGCGTCAAACTCTATTCAACACAACTATCAAGTTCCATTGAATACTACTTGACGCAACTACGTCACGTCGGACTCTATTTGATGCAACTATCAAGTACCGTCGAATAATATCTGATGCAACTCATATGCGTCGAATACTGATCGACCTGATATTCTTTCCCAAACCGTTGTTTTTTCTTTCTAGTAGACCTAATGAAATTTATCTGAGCACCTCTCACAATCATTCTCACAACACTTCTATGAAAAGAAAAAAACTAGATATAATAAATATGAGTGACATTATTGCCATAAGGTAGGGTAATTCATTAAAGATTGTGTTGCGTGCCCTAGATTGTGGTAGGAAGGGGCCAAGGGGGATAACCCTAGAATGAAGGAGAAGAACTAGAGAGAGAGAGAGAAGCTTCTGAGAGAAAAGAGAAGCTTTATTAATTTCTTGCATAAGAGTTACATGACCCCAAAAGCCCTACATATAGGCATCGATGGCATAACGTAAAATAACACAAACATTCATCAAATAATAAAAACAAAAACGCTTCGACAACTATGAGTTGATACAACATGACTCGACTCGACATACATAATAATCATAACATAATAGGAGATAACTGATGGAGGATCCGTAACAGATCCCTAACACTCCATCCTCCTTGGACATCGAGTTTGACCCCAAGCTCGAACTCCACCTACACGTCGGATCATCGGGCATCTTGATCTCTCGCCAGAATAATGTCTGATGGCACTTTGCGACAAAGATGGTGTCGGTGGTTAGCGGCAGTAACGATGGTGTCGTGCGGCGGGGGGGGGGGGGGATGGCTTTCACACAGTCGGTGGAGCAGTGGTGAGCAGCAACAGTAGGGAGGTTGGAGAAGTGATAGCCGACAGCAGGAATGGATCCGTCGGGGACAGCGAAGCACGATCTGTCAGAAGAGGCGGTGATGTGGCCTGAGGGATCAGTTGGGCGGGTGTCGGCGGAGCAAGAGCCATCAGAAGAGGCGACAAGGTGACCGGGGCTAGGAGCTGCGGAATGGTGTCCACGAAAGTAGACGGTGGTGGTGTGTCGTCGGTTGTCGATGATAGTGAGAAATGCAGAGCGGTAGATGGCGGAACACATGCCGACGACAATGATAAGGAAGGTTGTGGGTGGCGGTCCCCAAAGTAGACGGTGGTAGCGGCGACTGCTCAAGTGGAATCAATGGGGGTGGAAGTGGAAGTTGTGGCAAAAGGTGGTCAGCGGAGCCCGGAGGTGAGGATGGAGGCGATATTGGGGGAAGAGGGCCCCCAAAAAGTGGGCGAGATCTGCCAGCAAACGTGCGGTGTTGGAGGCCAGGGTCGCCTCAAGCTTCAAAAGATGCACACGAGCGGAGGCAGCTTCGGCCGTGCTGAGTGACATGATTGAAATGTTGATAATTAATTAACTAAATAAATAATTAGTTAATAATGAAGAGAAAGGAGTGGTTGGGATATGGGGATCAAGAAAAAAAAGAGGTGTTGGTTGGGAAAAAATAAATTAAAATAGGAAAGGAATTGGGACGATGTCTGGTTGGATCTAGAAAAAAAATAGGAAAGGGGTTGGGAGGAGAAAATTTTGTGTACATGTGGTGTACCATGCTTATGGTCCATAAATAAATACCCCCTTACCCTACATAATTACGGAAAGACCTCTGCCCTATTTTTTCATTTTCGCGTCTCTTCATTTCCGAAACGCACACCGAAAACCTGAGAAAACCTAGCTGCACCTTGCTTCTTTCTCCAATCGCAGTTTCTGCGATCCTGGGCGTTAGAGACATCTTCGATCGGGACCGTTCTCGCGCCTCTTCATTGCCCAAACGTTCCACGAAAACCTAAAGACACCTTCTCATCTTTCTCCCGTTGTCGTGACTGCGATCCAGGGCGACTTCGTTCGCCATTACTGCGTTCGAACTCCAAACGAAGTCGTTTTTGATCATATTAAGAAGGCAGAAAATCTTAAACCCAATACACTCAAATTTAGGGTTTATGTTTCACTTCAAATGAAAGTTGTTTGGTGAAAACTTCCAGTTGTAAGTTATTCTTTTTCATGCATTTTTAAGAAATTCCATTTTTAACCACTATTTATTTTCCAAATCCTGTGTAAAAGTCTGTGCAAATTAGATGTAGTTGTGGGTTTGTTAATGTATGTAGTGTTTACAATCGTAAATTGAGTTGAAATTGCAGTCCACATTGCATAAAGATAAACAGTCCTCTTTGAAATTACACTCGTTATTCTAGTGCAAATTAGAGTCACTTTCTCGTCATTTTGAAATTGCAGTCCAAATTGAAAATACAATCGTTATTCTAGTTATCTTTACAGTTCAAAGAACCAAACAGTTTTCGTAATATTTATAGTCGTAATTGGAGTTCAAATTGTAATTCAAAATGTATAAAGATATGCAGTCGTTATTCTAGTTTTCTTACAGTTCAAAGACCCTTACAGTTCTTTGTCATTCCTGTTGTAATTATAGTAGTATTTACAGTTCTTTGTTTTTGAACTGTCAAATGCTGTCTAATTAAATTTTTTTGGGATTTATGTTACTTTATTCCAGTTGTAACTTATGTACTATTTACAGTTTTAATTTGTGTACAATATTGTTACAACTTACAATGTCTTCTTCTCTATTTGAAACTCCAATTTTTTGTATGATTACGACTGCAGGACAAAAAACAATCGTAATCATAGTTCTATTTACAGTCCATTTAATTAATAAACTATTCTAGTTAATCATAGTTCTATTTACAGTCCAAATTGAAATTTTTTTGTATTATTACAATGCATTTTTCTCTATTTACAGTCCATTTAATCATAGTTCTAGTGACATTCAAGGAAGATAACATTCAAGAACTATGATTTACAGTCCAAATTGAAATTGCAGTCCAAATTGAAATTACAGTCGTTATTCTAGTTATCTTTACAGTTCAAAGAACCAAACAGTTTTCGTAATATTTACAATCGTAATTGGAGTTCAAGTTGCAATTCAAAATGTATAAAGATATGCAGTCGTTATTCTAGTTTTCTTACAGTTCAAAGACCCTAACAGTTCTTTTTGCTGTTGTAATTATAGTAGTATTTACAGTTCTTTGTTTTTAAACTGTAAAATGCTGTCTAATTAAAATTTTTTTGGATTTATGTTACTTTATTTCAGTTGTAACTTCTGTACTATTTACAGTTCTAATTTGTGTACAATATTGTTACAATGTCTTCTTCTCTATTTTGAACTCCAATTTTTTATATGATTACGACTGCAGGACAAAAAGCAGTCGTAATCATAGTTCTATTTACAGTCCATATAATTAATAAACTATTCTAGTTATCATAGTTCTATTTACAGTCCAAATTGAAATTTTTTGTTGATTACAATGCATTTTTCTCTATTTACAGTCCATTTAATCATAGTTCTATTGACATTCAAGAAAGAGAACATTCAAAAACTGTGATTTACAGTCCGAATTGAAATTGCAGTCCAAATTGAAATTACAATCGTTATTCTAGTTATCTTTACAGTTCAAATAACCAAACAGTTTTCGTAATATTTACAGTCGTAATTAGAGTTCAAGTTGCAATTCAAAATTTATAAAGATATGCAGTCGTTATTCTAGTTTTCTTACAATTCAAACACCCTAATAGTTCTTTTTGTCATTCATGTTGTAATTATAGTAATATTTACAGTTCTTTGTTTTTGAACTGTAAAATACTGCCTAATTAATTTTTTTTTATTTATGTTGCATTATTCCAGTTGTAACTTCTATACTATTTACAATTCTAATTTGTGTACAATATTGTTACAATGCATTCTTCTTTATTTGGAACTCTAATTTTTTGTATGATTACGACTACAAGGCAAAAAACAATCGTAATCATAATTCTATTTACAGTCCATTTAATTAATAAACTATTCGCATCATCAGTTGCACATAACTCTGGGAGGTAGAGAAATGACCTTAATTTTTTTTGGATTTTCGTCTCATTATTCCAGTTGTAACTGCTTTAATCTTTACAGTTCAAAAAACACAACACAAAAGTTCAACTTACACAAATTCACAAAACACCAACATTTCACAACTTCACACTTACATAATAGAACACATTTTTAGTAATAAAAATATTTAGCTTAGGATGGTAACATACAATAGAGGATTTAGTTCAACTTTGGTTGTTCTATGACAGTTCAAAAACCAATACTTTTTACAGTTCAAATTTTTAGTTGCAAAAATATTTGTTAATTACAGTTCAAATTAACGGTACTTTTTACAGTCCAGCTTTGTTCTTTCAATTAAAGTTAAAATCAACTTTGTTCTTTCAATTAAAGTTAAAATCAACTTTGTTCTTTCAATTACAGTTCAAAAGACAGTACTTTTTACAATCCAAATTTACAGTGCAAAAATATTTGTTAATTACAGTTCAAATTAACAGTTCAAATATAAGAACATACAAGTCATATTGTTACAAATATACAAAACATCACATTTACAGATAATAACAGTCAAAAAACATCTCAAAACAATTTGAATGACAAAATTTATCATTTGAAGGTTCAGTAGACCCTAAATAAGCATGGTCACTTTGTTCTTTCAATTACAGTTCAAAAAACAGTTTTTTTTACAGTCCAAATTTTGAGATACTTACAGTTCAAAAAAACTTACTTTTTACAGTCTAAATTTAATTTGCTACGGAGAGATTTTACATCTAACAGTAATTATAACACAAAAAGCTCACTGGAATGCAATCTTAAATATATATGAAGAAGAGAAAAATTAGAAGGAGAAAAACAATTACAATTTTTTTGGAAGATATTAGGGAATCACTTATTTGGACATTATGAGGCTTGTTCAAATCACCTGGACACAAAAATATACGTAGATTAGAAGATTGAGCTATGTAATCGCTAGAAAACATCAAAAATGGCCGACGTAAAACTGGATTTTTCGCCGGCAAACTACCGCCTGCGCTGGACCCTAATACTGAAGAAACATGATGGTCTACAATAGCAAAAGCATCATTTTTGTTGTCTAATACAGGAAAAGTGTGGACATCGGGATGTATTTCCGCATTTTCCGACATGATCGGGAGGAGATCGATGATGATTTAGAAGAAATGCGACGTTTACGGGCTCCGGAGCACAGCTAGGTCGCGAAATTAGAAAGAGATGCGAAAACGAAAAAATCGGACAGAGGTCTTTCCGTAATTATGTAGGGAAGGGGTTATTTATTTATGGACCATACCACATGTACACAATTTTCTCTGGTTGGGAGTGGTGGCATTGGGAGAAACAAGGAAGTGGGAAATGATGAAAGTTGTTGACAAAAAAAGAAAACAAATGTGGGGCCCACGGTGGATAATTGTAGAAATACCAGTTCTGTCGATGCTACGGGCACAGGGCTCCAAAAGGCTCCTGACTCAAGGTTTGCGGGGCTCGAGGGGGGAAGACGAAAACAAAAAGTTGTGGGTTTTGGTCTAGCGAGGGAGACAACGAAGGATGCGCAGGGAGAGTGTGTGTGGGTTCTGGAGGCTCTGCTGCGAGTTGGCTCTGGACGGCGACGAAGGATGCGCGTGGCGAGTGTGTGGGGGGCTCTGAAGGCTCTGCGTGCATGGGCTCTGAAGTCTCTGCTGCGAGGAGGTTGCGGGGGTGGTGTGTTGGACTTCGACGATCAGAGCAGAAACACGACGCTAACATCTCGTCGAACGCCGTTGTTGAGCTCTGGTGGTTCTTGCGACTGCGTAGGGGTTGCAGGAAGTTTCTGCAAACAAGGAAGCTTCGTCGATGGCGAAGGAGGATGCGATCGGAGGTGAGCTGGGGAAGTTAAGGTGTCGATGAGGAAGGAGTGGCTGCTTGTGCGGGGGTGGCTTGTTGATGCTGGACGAGCGGTTGACGGGGCAATGGGCTGGAATGGAGTTGCAGGTTGCGGAAGCTATGCCGACATTTTTTTGTGTGTCGGGCTTGAGGGGAGGTTTCGAAAGCGGTGTGAGGGTGGAGTTTGTTGTGCGATGGTGAAGAGAATCAGGAATAGCTTTGATACCAAGTTGTTACGTGTCGTAAATTGTGGTAGGAAGGAGGCAGAGATACAATGGGCTAATCCTAGAATGAGGGAGAAGATGAGAAGAACTAGAGAGAGAAAAACTTGAGAGACAAAATAGAAGCTTGATTAATTTCTTGCATAAGTGTTACATGACCCCAAAGGCCCTATATAAAGGCACTAATGGCATAATGGAAAATAACACAAACATTCATCAAATAATAAAAACACACACTTCGGCAACTATGACTCAATACAACCCGACTCCACTCGATATATAAATAATAATCATAACATAATAGGAGATAACTGACGGAGGATCCATAACAGATCCCTAACAGAATGCTGGTTCAATCTATTAACAACCTCGCACACTAGGAGTAACATGAGAAATCGTTTATATTCTCATAGCAATTATCATACTAAACAAAGAGGACATAAGGTATATTGGGCTCCTTCAAATGTTTTTTAATGATGCAGGTACGGACCATTCCCTCCATAAACCACCTGTGAAGTAGACACAAGACTAAAAATACTCAACTGCTAGAATAATTAATGTAAAAACACTTGGGGTATAAGTCATGAAAATTAAAATGCACTTCTTAACTATTAAAAGTCTAGGACTTAGAACCAAGGGTCTGATCACATGCATTAGAATTACATGCAGTGAATGACCAGAGAACTTAACATGTCCTCGATAATATCAAGAGTTTGTCACTTGAGAGTTAAAGAACTTTGAACACTCACATGCAGAACAGTCACAACTTTTCTCCCAACTGTCTTTTGGACAAACGATTTGAATCGTCATCGCATTAAATAAGATAAGTCGAATATTTAGTCTCTTTAAGGACTATTTCAAATGTGCATCTCACTCCTCTTTAATCTATCTTACATTTCTCGTCACTCTTACCGTCTCTAACCCATGAAGATTTCAGACAGTTGTCCCCTACAAGCAACTTTTCCAACTCTTCTTCTGGATCATTCCTTTTTAGAATGATCTTGATCTCTATCTTCTATAGAATCAAGAGGGGGGATGGTATTTCCTAGCAAGGACTATGCTTGTGGAGGAAAATGCCACATATGATCACTGGAATTCATTTTCATGCATGAGGTTGATGTTAAACAACCTCTTGCAAGGAATGAAAATGCCACATATGCTCACTGGATGCTTGTACATTCCGGCATGAAATGTTAAGCTTTGTTCAGGGGAAAGAGTGTCAGAGGCCATGCATCCTCTGGCACTGGTTGTCTCAATCTGGGTATTCCTCATCTTCGGCCATATGACCTTACTGCTCAACAAGTTTGCTGCTGATAAAGGAGACCACAATCTAGGGGGAGTGAGAAGCATAATATATGGTTGCCACCTGTGTTATCTTTGTCTTAAGGAAATTTAAGGATACAATACAGTCCTCTCTTCCCTTTCTTTTTCTATCCACATGCTCTTCTCTCTCTATCTGTAAGTCAATTACGGTCATTCTTCTCACGGCGACAAGGCGAACCAAGGCGAGCGTTGAGCGTCTTGACGCTTAGGCGACAAGGCGGACGCCTAGGCGACAATAAGGCGAGCAAGTCGCAAAGCGCCATTTTTTTTAAAGGTCTATAGTATAGACAACGGTATAATAATCATTGTCTATAGCCTGCAGACAATAGACAGCGGTTATTTTAATAACCGTTGTCTATAGACGACTATAGACAGCTGTTATTATAATAACTGATGTCTATAGACTGTCGATCATACTTTAGACAGCGGTTATTATAATAACCGTTGTCTAAAGCTCCATTTTTTTAACTAGACAGAATGTTTACCAACACACATCCACACAGATTGTTTCTTCATAACAGTTAGCAGTAAGCAGTAAACAACTAAGCATAGCTTCTGATATCATGATATCTCAAATTCTCAAATCTCAATATATTTATACTATTAGTCAGTAAGCAAGCAACTAAGCGCACAGTTCTGAATCTTCTGATATCATGAATTCATGATATCTTCATATCTCAATTCTCAACACATTCATACCAAGAAGTAGCAAACATAAAGTTTCTGATATCATGAATTCATGATATCTCAAACTTGCAATTCTCAATACATTCATACCTATCTCAAATACCATGAAACAGTAAGCAGTAAGAAAAAACAATGTCAATCAATAAAGACTTTAGAGAACAAAATAACAGAAAAATGAACACAAAAATATCATAGTATAGAATTGTGGTCAAATCCAAAATGTCTTCATCCATTGCACAATAGTATATTAGGATGAATAATGTTTTTAACATAAACTTTAAATAATCATAAATGATCAACTAGAATCATCATCTAGTAAGTCGTAATTGGCATTGCATGTGCTTGGTTGGTTTGAGGTACTTGTCTTTTGCTCATAATTATCGTCAATATCTCCATCATCATTGGCAAAAAAAATGATCTAAATCTTCATCCCCTTCATCAATTAGTTGAAGATTAGCTCCAGCTCCACTTCGTAAATTTCGAGCCTCAGTTCCAATAGCTCTCTCTACAGCTTCTCGTGTGAGATTATCATCAAAAACTAGAGCATTGTTCATCATCCACTCACTACTCCAATATAGCTCATCAAGCACTAAAGGGTTGTAATTTCTTCCTTTTTCACGTCTTTCTTGAAATCGTGCTTGTAGACGACGATTATATTGGATGTATACAAGATCATTAAGTCTTTGATGCTCCAATCTATTTCTTTTCTTTGTGTAAATCTGAATCAAGATAATTGCAAACTTATTAGTAAATATAAAAATATTAATTTTTATATTGAATATTTGTATACTTACAAACTCAAAAATACTCCAGTTGCACTCACAACTAAAAGAAGAACATAAGTCAAGTATGCGCAATGTTGTCATTGTAAGGTCAACATTCGGTCCTTCATGTGCACCCCACCAATCCACTATTCATTTAAGACAAATATAAATTATTTGACATATAAATAATTTATGAAAAAATAAAAACTTAATCAATACTTACTTGGATTTAAGGCGGTTCGTTGCCTAATCGCCACAGGTGATGCGGGGACAGGAGTCCACCTGCCCCGCTACCTTGGCATCACCACCAAGGGGCCCACCTGGAGTCAGCACCAGACGGCTTTATCGGGCCCGCGGGCCATACACCCCAACCAGCTCTCCGCCACGGCATCAGCACCGCGCGGTAGGTTGTTGAGGCCAGGGCTCGATCCCCTGACCTCCTAGATAAGAGGCCCTCAAGCAACCTCTCATCACCAACCCTACCGCGCGGTGCTGATGCCGTGGCGGAGAGCTGATTGGGGTGTATGGCCCGCGGGCCTGATAAAACCGTCTGGTGCTGACTCCATGTGGGCCCCTTGGTGGTGATGCAAAGGTGGCGGGGCAGGTGGACTCCTGTCCCCGCATCATAAAAGTGCACTTTTATGATGCGGGGACAGGAGTCCACCTGCCCCGCCACCTTTGCATCACCACCAAGGGGCCCACATGGAGTCAGCACCAGACGGTTTTATCAGGCCCGCGGGCCATACACCCCAACCAGCTCTCCGCCACGACATCAGCACCGCGCGGTAGGTTGTTGAGGCCAGGGCTCGATCCCCTGACCTCCTAGATAAGAGGCTCTCAAGCAACCTCTCATCACCAACTGATCATTTAAGACAAATATAAATTATTTGACATATAATTAATTTATGAAAAAATAAAAACTTAATCAATACTTACTTGGATTTAAGGTGGTTCGTTGCCTAATCGCCACAGGCTTTCCAAAATTATTTCGAGATGTTTTGTAGTTAGTACTTTGTTCTACAATCTTGTCTTGCAATTCTTGATCGTGCACTAGTCTTGCAATAACATCATTGAAAGCATCTTGAAATTTCCAGGCATCATCATTATGTTTTTCCTCGTATTCAAAATATTTGCTTGGATTTAGAAACAAAGCCGTCATATACAACATTTGTTTCAATTGATTTGTCCACCTATTTTCAACATTATCAATAATCTTTTTAAATAATCTTTCTTTGTTATCAAAATATTATTTGATCTTTTGTTTAGCTTCTTCCATTACCACATATACTTCAGGCATAGCCGGTCTTTCATCTTCATCTACTAATCGCAAAACGATAATCATGACTTTCCTCCTTTTAGGCAATCTCTTACTTCATTCCAAAAAATGGTTGAAAGTATTATTTCAATAACTTATTTCTCGGCTTCAGTTTTTATCAAATTAACAGCATTCCACGAAAGCGACACAAAGAATAATTTCAGCTTCTCCTCATGTTTAAGCACACTTTGTAAAGTAAGGAATGATGTTGCAAATTTAGTCACTGGATGTCTCACTAGATCACTACATATAGTAGTCCTTATTGCATCAAGTAAACGAGTGTGTCTGTAGATGAAATTTATAATCATTCTTGCTTTTCTTATCACAATTTTATTTTATTGTAGTTTGCATATATCCTCTAACATGAGATCAATGCAATGAGCTGTACAAGGAGTCCAAAATAATGTGGGTCTTCTCTCCATTAAAATTTTACCAAGTGCTTTGTAATTGGAAGTATTGTCAGTCACCACCTGCATATAACATAACTTTGTATATATTGAAAGTTGTAGATTATTAACTTGAAATATGAAAATTAGTGAAACCAAAAAATTTACCTGAACAACGCACTCTGCTTCTATCTCTCTAATCTTACAATCAAGCAACTCTTGAATATGACTGGATGCATTCACGAAACCCATAAAAAAGAATCTTTCTAGACAGTTGACTAGAAAATTGATCAAATATCTCCCTCCCCTGTCTGTCCAACCATTTGACATAAGTGTGCAATCATATCTCCTCCAGTATGCATGATAGTTTGTCTTCATCTAATTAACTTTTTCTTTTGTATTTGATAATAATGAGACTCTCAAATCATGATAACTAGAGCTTTTATAACCAGGCTCATGCTATTCAACTGCTTCAAACATGACTTCAAAACTTCGTGCATTTGCAACATTGAATGGAATTCCACATTCATAGAATCAATCAGCAACATAACTATCAACTCTTTTTTTTCTTCAGGTGATCTAAAACATCTCTCGATAGTAGTTTGTGCAGCACCTTTAGCACGTCTATCATCAATTACATATTTAGGAGCATGCCTCACATGAGCATCCATAGGGCCCCTTTTTGTGGCAAGTGGATTACTTTTCTCTTTTGGCACTTATCTCAGAACTTGGGACAAATGACGATTTAGATGTAGATAATGTCGGGGATACATTATGTGATCATGTTGGCTCTCTTTCTTGTTCACTCTCATTGTCATTATCAACAGTCAGGTGCACATTGTCCTTTTTTTATCATTTAAAGCTGAATACATCTCAGCTGTTATTTCAGAAGTAGTCTTAAAACACTTTGATACATTTTCATACCCGTCACTTAAGTGTTGCTTCAACCTTTTGATACCACATTTTATCAATCTATCACACAAATTACATTTAACTGTATTTTAATCTTTTAGGTCGGGTCAATGTCCATACTTCCCAACCAGGATTCTTTGATTTTACTTCTCTTTTAGAATTTGTTTTTGAATCAAGATCATTGTTATCAATGGATGGAACAAGATTGTTGTTGTTTTGGTCTTTCATCTTTCACAAACAGGATCTATAGAATGCAGAGTTATGTCAGGACAATGAAATAACCAGCTATTCTTAAGGTAAAGAAATCATCACAATAAACAATTTAAAGAACTATCAAATGAACTGCAATATGCAATTATTCTACACAGAAAACAATTTAAAGATCATTTAAAGTATAAACAATTAAAAAACTTGTTCATTTACAAGAGTCAATAAAACCATTTTCATTTGTTCTACTTCTATACAAGTATGAAGTTAGTCAAGTAACTCAATGTGTTATTGTGTTACATAAATAGATATGCAATTAAAAAATACATTTTTCAATCATGAATCATTAAGCACAATTAGTGACTATATAATCACAAATCTTATTTCACATATTATCTATTTTCTTCGGTGAAAATTGTCACTCCATCATAGATCTGCAATAAAAAAATTTTGTTATACGTCTAAGAGCGTCAACTATGTCAATCATGTAGCATATGATATAATACTTACATTGAATATTATATGGTTGTTTTGGGTACTAAAAAATAAATAATTGATAAGTATTTTAATTACAAAGTTATAAATATTTAAAAATTTATAATAAATATACTCAAATATATGCTATAACTTACCGTCTTCCACTTTAAAACTTTTGGTTTGTGAAAATTGATATGTCGATACTTTGCTAAACCCTGAAATAACCTTCATAAAATATAAAAAAAAATTTAGTTTATAGTCAAATTTGAATTCCAAATAGGAAAATAACTAATTAATAAACTTATTTTTTAATCACATTTTTAATATCATCACGAATGTCAAAATTTAGGGAATCAAGTAAATAAATTATATTATTATTGTAATCAATAATAGACAACATCCAATGTTCTCTATGAAAAAAATGAAATAATTAATAGCTTAATTAAAATAAAAAATAGATATAATCATTGATACAGAGATACTTCATACTTACGATCTATGATAGGACAAAAATATTAAAGATTCTGATTGGAGTTGACTAAGTCTGATTTTTAGATCTTCAGACCGTGATTTTGAATGTGTCTTGGCATATTTATCATCAAAAGAAAAAATGGCTGTTGGATTATGAAAATATACACCTCTATTGTCTGTAAATTTCTTTAATTGTGAATCTATGTACCTGCAAAAAAACATGTGAATTCAAAATCAATTTATATATTAATAAAAAAATTCAAATTTGTAATATTTGATACTCAGTAGTCAGTACTCACCCAATGCATGATAATATGATGTTAACTCTAATTTTTTCCATATTTAGAAAATCGTACAACTCTGAAATTTCAAAATATGTACTTGTTGACTCAACAGTCCCAAATACTGTTAGATCTAATACTAGAGATATTATTTTAATTTCTTTCTTCATCATAATTATGAAACTGGGTAACATAACAATTAATTCATTTGTAGTCTCACTAGTCTGTGAAAATAAAAGAATTAGTATTTTGGACATCAATATTGAATTTATTGATTACATAAAAGTCAAAAATAATATTATAATACCGTCATCGGAGAAGATAAACGCTCATGTGATTTCTCAGGTTCATATGACCTAGATTCAGGCTCCGGCTGAGAAACCAAAAATAGAAGAAAAAATTTATTTATTACCAGCGCAACAAAGAGAGAGCATAATATTTCATAAAAGTATAAATATTTAAACATAATAGTACCTGAGATATGTATTGAGAAGTTTCGCGTACAAGTCCAACACTTGTTCCAGTTCCAGTACTAAACATTCGCATAAGCTCTTCAATTTGATTCTTCATACTACTCATCTCGGCTTGATGCGCTTGTTGTTGTTGGCTCCATAATTCTTGTTGCTGGTTAAGTCTTTCTTGGACTATATCTTCCACATCTTCAATAAAAGCTACTGATCTCTCGCTCCGCCTATCATTCTTGAAAAAACTTTTAATGGTGGAAAACTTGCCACCAGCTCTAACTTTGCCCGGATGTTCTTGGCCTAAAACAGATGCAAGGATGTCATCTCTTCCTTGTGACACTGTTTCAGCACTTTGTGACACTTGACTCGACAACTCATCCTAAGCAAAAGTAATAAATATTAATGCAGAATTCCAGATAAGAAATTATACTTCACAAGCAATATTAGTATATTACTATTGATAATTTACAAATAATGAAATGATATATTTACACTTACAATTTTAGATGTCAACACAGCTGCATTTATATTAATGTATTCACCAGTCTTTCTTTTATGACCGGTTTTCCATAACTCCGCACGTGAAATTGGTGCAGTTGCACATTGTTCAACCTTGACAATAAAATGAAAATAAATTATCATTTAAATTATTGAGAAAACCAATTTTAAAAATAAATAATACGAGAGAGAAGTAGAGAACTAATACCATTCTTTTTTATAATTCAGAATAACTCATTCTGGAAGTAGTATGAAATGTCTTTTGTACTTTTACTTTCTCTGTATTAACCTTATGTTTCTCCTACACAAATAAATATTTGTTAAGACTTAAATTGCTTATAAGTTTTAAAGTTAAAGAATAATATAAAATATTGAATTTAATAAAAATTAAGAACACATAACCATATATTCCAGAGTGGTGCGATGGTCGACAAAAACTCTCCAGTCTCCGACAGTAATAAAATTATATTTGACAGGAACATTGTATTGATGCTCCAAATCAACATCTTTACATAAACGATAAAAAGTTTGAATTTTTAAGACCTCCAACTTTCACCGATGTTTTTCATTAATGCATTGCGAAGATCATCAATATTATCAAAATAAATCTGAAAATAATAGACAATATCAATTAAAAATTAAATAAAACACTACAGTTATGTAATCACTGATAACAAAGTCACATACATTTAATTCTGCTCATATTTGATCTTTAATTTATTTATCAACTTCCTTCCATGCAGCATATGTAATTGACACATAAGACTTCACAAGAGATCTTATAAAACTCATCAATTTATTTGTTTCAGACCCGGAAATAATGCGGTCATCATCACTCACATAAATAATAAGCTTCTTCCCATCCAACCTAAGCTTATTCAATTCATCCATTTTACTGAAGGCTCTTGTTGATTTTGATGAAGATCTTTTATCAATCATTTTCCTGTAATAAGAAAACTCTAAAGAAAACCTTAAACTATCCAAAAACCCTAAGCAAAATTCATAAAAAATCGCAATGATATTGAGCTAATATGTTAGTGCTAAATACTAATATAGAACTATAGAGTTAGGTGGTTTAGACATGTACAATAAGGGTTAAAATGCAATAATTAGGCTAATATATATGTCAGTGTGTTTTTAGGCTATCAAAAACTAAAATGTGAATTGTGTTGTTTATATACATTTAGCATAGCCAATACATGAGATTGGATGATTCAGTGAGTACTTGCTAGGCTGCTACACAAATAACACAATGTTTATACTACTATTACAGTACTACTACTAAAAATAAAGAGTTAAAGACATTAGCAAAGGAGAGCAGAAAGCAAAGAAGAAAGGTCTTAAGAAATAATATACATAAGTGAGAATATGAGATTTGTCGAAGAACAATCGTCAAATCAAAGCAAAGGAGAGCAGAAAGCCAGCAACTTTCACAAAATCGTCTTAAGGGTTTATCGTACAGAGCAGCGACTGTAAGAACCAAAAAGTCGAGATAAAAACCAGAATTTACGGCTCACGGTTTAAAATAGATAGTATAGACAATGGTTTTTACAACAATCGCTGTCTATTTTAGGGTTCAGGGTAGAATAGACAACGGTTATTGTAAAAACCGTTGTCTATTCCTCGAAGAATAGACAGTGGTTTATATATTAACCGTTGTTTATTCTAGGAATCAGGAACAGACAATGGTTTACATATAAACCGTTGTCTATTGTAGAATAAACAACAATTTATATATTAATCGCTGTCTATTTTATGGATCAAGAATAGACAGCGGTTTATAAATAAACCGATGTCTATTCTTTGAGGAATAGACAGCGGTTTATATATTAATCGCTGTCTATTCTATGGATCAAGAATAGACAGCGTTTATATATAAACCGATGTCTATTCTTCGAGGAATAGACAGCAGTTTATATATTAACCGCAGTCTATTATATGAAACAAGAATAGACAACGGTTTATATATACACTGCTGTTTATTCTAGGGTTCGGGAAGTAGACAACGGTTTATATATAAACTGATGTCTATTCCCATATTTTTAAAAAAATAAGGTTTTCAACGCCTTGTTTACAATTGGGTGCCGGGACGCCTAGGCATCACCTGTTGCCTAGGCGACGTCATGAGAAGAATGATTAGGGCTCAACTTAAAATGTTAAGAACAATAGAAAATTATGAACAAATACTCACTAAGTTTGATGACCGAATTATGTTTAAACTCTTTATCCTGATACTCTAGATTGATGATATCAATGGTTGTTCTTATCTCAGAGATGCAAGTCTGTCTGATGTATTTTATCTATGCAATGTAAAGGTTAATCTGAGAAATGTATTTTAATTTCTTTGATTGTCTTAATTTTCTTTTTCTGTTGAAAAATAAGTCAAAATTATTGTAAAAATTGAAATATCAAATAGGGGGAGATTATTGGAAAAAAACTCACTTCTTGATTTGATATACAGTTTGAACTTTGAAGAGTGGTTAATAAGGATATTAGTCATGTTGTATAAAAGAGTAATTTGAGTCAAGGTCAAATCTATGTAACTAAAGAAAATATAGAAGATCTCAAAGTGACAGACATTGTCAAAAGTAGCATTGAATAGTTTTTGACGCAACATTGAAAGAAACAGACGCAACGTCGATTTATATTCAGAGTTGCGTCGATTTCTTCTCAAAGTTACTCAGGCTTCTCAAAGCTGCGTTGAATTCCCAAAGTGACGTCGAACTCTCCAGAGTGACGTTGAATAGTATTTGACGCAACGTCGATATATATATATATATATATATATATATATATATATATATATATATATATATATATATCAAGAGTTGCGTCGGTATCTTCTCAAAAGTATTCAAACTTCTCAGAAGGCCTCCAACGACTAATTCCTTGAAAACTGTTAACGGTAATAATCAGGGATAAAATACAGTCGGTATCCACATATTTTAAGAAAGAAATAATAGTAATTGGAACTTGATTTGGCAAGGTATGAAGAAATATGATTCACCAATATGGGCTACTCAGAGGACTTTAGTTGAAATGATTTTGAAATTCATGTAGTCGATTTTTTGCCAAAGAATAAGATATAAAATGAGGTATAACAGACAATACAAGAAATGGATGTATGTAATAGAGAAATCTAGATAATTACCGCTTTTCTTCTTCCTACTTTCTCTCTGGATATTCCTCAACTCTGAAGAACAATAACTACAATAAGCAAGAATAAAAAGAAGTTTTCAAACAAGAAGACTCTCTCTTCTCTTAAGAATCAATCCTCTTCTCTTCTACAAAGAAGTTGTTGATTCCTGCCAGAATCACACAGTACCGTCAAGACTACTTCTCCAAAAATTATTGAAAGGAGATATCTTTATGGAAACTTCACCTCACTCCAAATTGTTTACAAGGAGTCCTGAGAATCCCGCCTCAAAGAATTCAGTGGTTTTACGAGTCTCTTTATCAAAAGACTCAATGATTTTTGAACACCTTATAAGAAGTCTTATTTCTAAGAGTCTCATTATCAAAAGACTCAGCACTAATGATAGTGGATTCCTGCTGAAGCAGAAGAGTGGATGTACCCAATATTCGAGGAACTACAATAAACTTTTGTGTCTTCTATGTTGTTTTCTGTGTCTTTTATGTGCTTTATTTACTTGAGATTGTTGTGTTGTGATATAAATTAGTCTGTTGTGTAAATATGTGAAAGTAGAATAACACTCTCTTAAAATTTAAATACTATATTCACCCCCCTCTAGAGTACTTCTCAAGAGATTATCTTCTCTTTCAATGGGTACCATAGGTAGGTTTATCAGAAAAGGTTAACACCTTGATCAACAAGATTCCTGAGAATCTCAGTTACTGAGATCAAGGAGAGCACGGTTTCAATTGGAGCTAGGGGTAGGAGTTCAGTCAGGTAGTCCTGTCAAGCCTTCGTCACTAGCCATTCCACCAAACATAGCCTTAGGCTCTGTTTGTTTAAGCGGTGGGCATGCCCACCCATTCCCACCGAAATAGCGGGAAAGGAAAGCGCCCCAAATAGTTTTAGGAGTGTGGTAGTGGTCCAACTGCAGAACAAAAAAGGTGGTGAGGCCCTCTTTCCCACATCAGGGGGACCTTCTCCTTTTTCAACAACTACTTTCCTACCACCAATAAAAGTTCACCGAGCAAATCTACGCGGAGGGCACCGAACCAGCAACCCTCAGGTTGAGATCATAATCCGCACAAATTTCACAGAAATCTGCACAAACAGATCACGGCCGTGCGGTCGCGGACCCGCCAAACTAGCGCAGCACAACCACGCAGATCCTGGGCACGTTGTCGCAGCCCCGCCAAATAGGGGGTGGTTGCGACTGCTAGGGCAAAAGTGGCCCATGTTCGATTGGGTTGTGTGGCTCTCATTTCCACTGGAGCAGCGCAGAAACAACTGTGAGACTCCCCTTCCCATCAAAGGGATCCGTTCCTTTCCCACAACTCTTCCTTTCCCACCACCAAAAGAGGATCACTGACCAAACAAAAAGAGACTAAGGCTATGTTTGGGAGGGCGGCGGACCACCTCTAGGGGAGCAGACGCCACCAGAAGGTGGGAAAACAAACGCCCTGGGGCGCCAGCGTTTGCTCACGCAGCCGTGAGCAAAAAGTTCAGTAATGCTCCGTCTCAAACCCCACTGAGTTCCCTCCAGTCGCAAACTACAGTGGTGTTTGCTCCTTCGCCGGATCTCCAACGGCGGGCTAAACGAACCCTATATCATACAAAACTCTAGCTGATTAATCTAAGCTACCTGACAAACGTACTAGGAAGACAAATCCAAAAACTGATTTAACATTAAAAGTTCGTCTACTCTACTGCAGAATTATTAAAAGAATTGAGCCACGTGATGCCATTCAGCATCGTTTCCCTTCTGCATAACTACATCATAAACGTCAACATACAGCACAAGTTGCAAAATCAATCTCATCCGAAATTTAAAAGTTAAACATGCAAAAAAACACAGAAATATACCATTTTTTCTCCCGTGTAAAATGACCAGAATTGATTTAATTACTTTGTAGGAAAATCATAACAACGAATTAAAAGAATTTTAACTTTATTGCAGAGTTCTTCTCTTAAATCTTTTGTCAATGTTTTAGGTAATCTAAATTGAGGAGAAGCCGAACCGTGGTCAAAGCTTGGAGAGGGGCCTGCTCAGTGTTGCTTCAATTGTCCCATGGGGCTCATCAGTTGGTAAATAGACATCATCAGCAAACTGGAAAGAAGCACAAATAATACAACAATAACTTTGAGAAAACTCCAAGAAAATGGCACATCCAAAGCTTTTAAGCAACATAAAAATAGGCAAATGCAACTACAGAAATAATCATAGGGCTTAGTTAGATTACTTGTATATTGAAATCAATGTTAACAAGTTGTTTTTTTTTGATAGGGTGTTGTTACTAGCAAACTCGATTTGACTTCTAGCAAATCATTACTACTAGCAAACATTCAAATTTGAAAATGACTATTTAAAAACTCTTTTGTTACTAGCAAACATCATACAAAATTTTTTAAGTGCGCCTAAACTCATGATGCAACTACTCATATAATATCACACGTCCAAGTACCGAAATTATACATGTGAAATTGAATTAACAGCTGCATGAAACTGTTGAGGAAAAGAATCAATCACTAATTCATTACATTAAAGGTTCCTATATATATATGGGTGTACATGACGATAATACAGTAACAACATAAAACTCATTCTAACAAATTCCAACACTCCCCCTCAAGTTGGGCGTGTAATGTTTGTCATGCCCAACTTGTTCAGTATTTTGTCATATGAGTTCTGACTCAGCCCTTGGGTAAGCACATCTGCAAGATGCTGATTTGATGGGACAAACGGGGTACTCACAATCTCCCTAACAATATTTTCGTTGATGAAGTGTTTGTCGATCTCCACGTGCTTGGTGCGATCGTGTTGTACCGGATTGTGGGCAATGCTGATCGCATATTTGTTATCACAATAGATCCTAATTGGACCGTCACACTTCACGCCAAGGTCCTTCATGATCATCTGGATCTACAACCCTTCACATAGCTCTTGAGCCATAACACGGAATTCTACCTCTATGCTGGATCTGGCAACAACATGTTGTTTCCTGCTTCTCCAGGTTGACAAATTAACCCCAACAAGGGAACAGTACCCTGATGTTGACCTTCGGTCATCAACTGATCCTGCCCAGTCCGCATCCGTATAGACCTCTATGGTCAATGCCTCATTGGGTGAGAAAAAAATTCTCTTATCAGGAGTGGATTTGAGGTACCTCAGAACTCTGTGTGCAGCATTCAGGTGATGTGATCTAGGTGAATGCATGTACTGACTAAGTACCCCCACAACATATGATATGTTTGGTCGAGTGTGAGAGAGATAGATAGGCTTTCCCACCAATCGTTGGAAGTCAGGTACGTCATCAACGACTTCTCCTCCATCTTTTCCAAATTTGTGACTGACCTCAATTGGAGTATCAGCTGGCCTGCACCCGAGCATTCCAGTTGTCTCAAGCAAGTCTAGAACATACTTCCTTTGAGATATAAAGATCTCATGCTTGGATCTAGCCACCTCGATGCCCAGAAAATACTTGAGGGGGCCAAAATCCTTCACTTCAAATTCTTGAGAGAATCTGGATTTCAGATGTTCAGCCGCTTCAGTATCATCGCCGGTTATTACTATATCATCCACATAGACAATGAGAGTGACCACCTTACCCTCACTATGTTTCACAAACAATGTGTGATCAGCATTGCTCTGTTTGTACATGAAAGAGATCATAGCCCGGTGAAATCTCCTGAACCACACACGTGGAGATTGCTTCAAGCCATACAGAGCTTTCTTCAACCTGAAAACTTTCCCTGCCGATCCTTCTTGGCTAACACAAGGAGGTAAAGACATGTAGACTTCCTCCTCAAGGTCACCGTGAAGAAATGTGTTCTTCACATCCAACTGAAGGAGACTCCACCCTTTACACATGACACATGAAAGCAAGATCCTGATGGAGTTCATTTTTGTCACTGGTGCAAATGTCTCCAGATAGTCAATGCTCGCTGTCAGCGTATATCCTCTCGTCGTTAACCTGACTTTGTATCGTTCCACAAGACCTTGAGAGTTTGCTTCAGAGAGAAAACTCACTTGCATCCCACAACAATTTTCCCCTTAGGGAGTTGGACCAGCTCCCAAATATTGTTCTTGTCAAGGGCTCTCATTTCTTCCAGCATGGCTGCCTTCCACTCACTATGCTCAAGTGCTTCCTGCCAAGGCTGAGGAATAGAAATGGAGGCCAAGGAGGTGACAAATGTTCTATGTGAATGAGACAGTGAGTCATAAGTCACAAAGTGAGAAAGAGGAAGTAGAGTAGAAGCAGAGCTACCTTTGTTAATACCTGACGATGGATCGGATGATGGCACAGGTTGAATAACAAGAGCCTGAGTGTCTGTGCCCCTTCTACGTTGAGTGTAGACCTGCAAAATAGGAGGAGGTACCGGAGGAACGAGAGAAGTAGGAACAGGAGATGACGGTGGGGTGACCGGAATGAGAGGTGACACCATAGATGGAGGAATAGGCAGAGGAATAGGAGGGGAACTCACTTCTGTAGTTGTGCTCTCCCCCTGAAGAGAGTTCCCATAATAAGCTTCAGATTCCCGGAAGGTGACATCCATGGTAACAAATACCCGCTTGGTAACCCGATGGAAGCACCTATAGCCTTTCTGGGCAGGAGAGTAGCCAATAAACACACACTTCAGGACGCGTGGATCAAGTTTGGTCTTAAGCTGGGTGTGGACAAAACAGACACATCCAAAGACACAAGGAGGGAGAGAGGTAGGACAGACCCCTAGAGTGATGAGAGGGGTATGAAACCTGAGGACCCGTGTAGGAAGACGATTGATGAGATAGACCGCGGTGAGAACAACATCACCCCAGCAATACTTCGGGAGATGCATCCGAAGGAGAAGGCACCTAGCCACCTCAAGGAGGTGTCAATTCTTACACTCAACCACCCCATTCTGAGCATGGGTGTACACACAGAAGGTTTGATGAATGATACTTAGGTATTAGTCAAGACGAGCGTCAATATATTCATGACCATTGTCACTACGTAAGATTTTAACGAGAGCACCATATTGAGTTGTGACCATCTTGTGAAAGCGTTGAAAAATAGAGAACACATTACTTTTATGCCTCATTAAGTAAACACAGGTACAACAAGAGTAACAATCAATGAAAGAAATGAGCAGCTAGAAATAGAAACAGTAGGACTAGGACCTCAAACATCAGTATGAATAACAACAAACGGAACTGAACTACGAGGGGGGGGCATAAGAGGAAGAGTACTATGATGATGTTTAGCCAGTTCACACACATCACAATGAAAAACATTAAACAAAGTAGAAGACATAGCAGGAAGCAACTGCTTCATAATAGCGACAGGAGGATGTTCTAGCCGACAATGTCAGGAATCCAACTCAGAGGGACGAGCAGCAAGAAGAGCGTTGGGAGGCCGAGAGATGCTGGATGAAGTGGAAGTAGAGGGGTCGAACACATAGAGCCCGTTGCACGGTCTATCAGAGCCAATCACCGTCCCCGTCTTCAAGTCCTAAAAACAGAAGAGTTAGGAAAAAAGGTCACTGAGCAATTCATAGAGTTTGTCAGGTGACTAATAGAGAGGAGATTGCAGGTGAAAGCAGGAACATGAAGAACAGAGGAGAGGGTAAGAGAAGAGCATGGAATGGATCCTTTCCCAGCGATGGGAGATAGTGATCCATCAGCAATGCTCACTTTGCCCACGCCCGACAGAGGTGTGTAAGACACAAAACCTGTAGTTGATCTGGTCATGTGGTCCATAGCCCCAGAATCAATGATCCACTGAGAGTAGAGGTGGGGGGAAGCCGAGTGAGCACCTGCAGGTCCCTGATGAGCATAGGAAGTGGCGGTAGAACCGGACGGCTCCGCTGGAGGTCTAAGCATCATCCGACGGAACGCCAGAATTTCTTCAACCAAAAGAGTCGGGGGGGGGGGGCGTATTGGAATCCAGAGAGTGAGGAGCAGTAGAGTCCTCTCCAGCATCCGACAAGTGGGCTAATCTGGGTAGAAGAGGCTTGTGTTGAGAGTGACCACCTCCCCGACCACCACGAGAGGCAAAGCTGCCTCGATGAGGAAAACCATGAAGCTTGAAGCAGGTATCTCTAGTATGGCGGGCCTTTTCGCAATAATCACAGACTAGGTGATCTTTCTTCGTAGTCCTTAATCTAATGTCACGAGCAGGACAAGCCCCAACATGAGAAAGAGAGATAAGGGTAGATCCCTCGGGGGAAGAGTCGGGAAGCAGAGTCAGACGGCGATCGAATTCTTGTTGGACAAGGTTGTACACCTCGGGCAGAGAAGGTAGAGGAGAGCGGCCAGGAATCTGAATGCTGATAGGATAAAAGTCCCGATGTAAGCCGTGGAGGAACTCAAAGATGCAACTGCGTTCTTCTCTTGCTCGGACAAGCACCTTATCTTCAGGAGACACCAGGGTTAGATAATCAAAATTATCATACTCCTGATAGAGTTGGGTGAACTATGAGTAGTAGGCCAAGGGGGGAGGGGGAGGGGGGGCGTCACCCTGTCGCAGGAGGAACATCCGGCGACGAAGCTGGTAGATCTGAGCTGCATTATCGCGACCAGAATAGGTAGTCTTTGCACGCTTCCAAATATCCGCAACTGTATCCAAGAACAGGTAGTTCCGAGAAATGGACTCCATCATAGAGTTACGTAGCCAAGACATCACGAAGGAATTGTCAGACTCCCACTGAAGCCACTCAGGAGAGTCAGACGCAGGAGCCTTCACCGTGCCACTAACATAACCAAATAACTGGTGGCTTTTGAGAGCAAGAGAGATGGAGCGAGCCCACGTGAGGTAGTTGGAATCATCCAATTTTATAGTGGTGATTTGAGGAGCACCATGATCTGAGGGGATGCGATAAGGTCCAACAGAAGCCGGAGTAGGAGAGGCCACTCCACCGAAAGACATGGTGGTAGAGGACTCATTGCCCGCCATAAGGAAACCCTAAATAGAAATCGAGAAGACACTAAATAATCACCAAGGATGTGGAAGGAGAACCACCCGCATAGACAGAAGGAAGAAGATGAAGGGACCTCCGGCATCGAGAGATTCAAGACCCCATGGATCTGACGTCCCTAGAGCAAAAGAAGAAGAAGAAGAAGAAAAGGAGGCAAAAGAAGGCGGAAGAGCCGGAGGCGGAAGAGCCGGAGGCAGAAGAAGGCGGAAGAGACGGAGGCAGAAGAGGAAGGAGCGTTGCGCCGGAGTCGGGTCGACGACGCTGTGCGGGAGTCGGGGCGACTGCGGACTGCGGGAGTCGGGGGCCGGGGATGTGCGCCTGTGCGGGAGAGTGCTCTGCGGGAGCGGCGAGACCCGGAAAACCCTAAACTCTTTTTGGCTCTGATACCATGTTGAGGAAAAAAATCAATCACTAATTCATTACATTAGAGGCTCTCATATATATATGGGTGTACATGACGATAATACAGTAACAACATAAAACTCATTATTCTAACATATTCCAACAGAAACCATTCAAGAGATGGTCCTTTTGTCTAATCAGGAGAATTGGCTTCATTTTGCTCAGAAACTGGAGTAAGGTATTGTTAGAGATATTGTATTTTAATGTTATTGAGTTTAGTCTCACACCACTTATCGGTGTTGGGTGTCCTGTTGTAATTCTATTTAAAGCCCCTATGTGGATGAATGAATTACACCTTCTATTCCTTTCTACATGATTTCAAAGGGAGGTTCTGGAACCTAAATAAAATTTTTCCTGATTTCTGCTTCGGCCACTGTTCCTTCCTCCCCCGACCTGTCCTTCCGCGACAACGAGCTGCTAGGGCGCACGGCTATTGCCTTAGCCCTAACTCCCGTCCACGGAATCGTCTTCTGATTCCGGAGACGGGAGCGGGACATTCTTTTGTCGTCTGTACAGTGGCCCGCTTCCGCCTGTACAGCTTTTCCCGTCGGTCGATTGCTCCATCGCCATCGGCTCCTTCTCCTGTCGTCTTCATCGACTACTGCCACCTGCGTCGTCGGCTTCATCGACTGTCCATCGCCTGTTACTGCTACTCCCGACGACGTCGCCGCCCATCTCTGCTTCTCCCGACGGCTTCGTCATCTTCTCCTGACGGCTTTGCTTCCGTCGTCGTCTTCTCCCAACATCGCCGCCCATCGCTGCTTCTCCCGACGCCGTCGACGCCTGTCGATGCTTCTCCCGATGACTTCGCCGCCTGTCGCTGCTTCTCCTGACGATGCCGACGGCTCTGCGTCCGACCGTTGTCGACGGCTCTGTTTCCCATCGACGGCGATGCCTGCTCCTCCGTGCTACTCCTTTGTTGGAGTCGTGCTACTCCTCCGCGCTTCTCCTCTGCGTTGCTCCTTGCCGTCTGCGACATGAGCCTCTTCTTCTTCCCGGTCTAGTTTTTTTTTTGTAGCTGTTTTTTAAGTGGTTTGTGGTTGTTGTTGTTTGTGTTTCCTTTTGATTTCGGCCTTCCTCCACGTGATCTGGGTTCATGTACCCGACGAGGGTCCCACACGTGCACGTGGTCTACGTGAGGGGGAGTGTACGTCACGGCCTTCAGTCACAGTCTATGCCTTCTTGCATGTATTCCACGAGAGGGGGAGTGTTTGTGATAACGGCGACTCGGATGCCTCTTTCCCGACTCCTGCCTTAGTCACACATGGCCCCCAGGTTGATTTCGTCTGTTGTTTGTGTCTCCCCGTTTCTTTTTCTTCGCTTTGTGGTAGGATAGTTTGGCATTCTTGGTGACCGTTTCTGCTCCGAGTGTATCCAGCGTGTTCATGGTCGGTTTGTGGACCAATGTCGTGTGGCCTTTGTTCGGTTGTAGTATCCCTGGTGACACGCGGTTGGGCCTCGATGGTTGCTGGTTTGTCCCATGTTGCCAACCTTCTGTTTCCTTCCGTTTTATGTTGTGTTCAAGCTGTAGGTTTCCCCTCCAGCTTGAGGGGGAGTGTTAGAGATATTGTATTTTAATGTTATTGAGTTTAGTCTCACACCGTCTATCGGTGTTGGATGTCCTGTTATAATCATATTTAAAGCCCCTATGTGGATGAATGAATTACACCTTCTATTCCTTTCTACAGGTATCAATGACTTGGCTGCATCTATACAATCTCCCAAAAAAAAATTATCAAAAGATCAAATACTATACATGTTTAAGATGTTGTCGACCAATTAGCATAATATTGCAAACATGGGGAAAAAATGACACGCTAGCAGCGGAATTGAACCAATGTCCATAAGATCTCGTAGACTGCCTGCGAGACATCACCACCAATGTCCGTAATATCGTAGAACGCCTGCGCGACATCGTCGTCGCCCTCATTGGCGTCATAGCCCGTCCAACACCACTGAGGTTGTAAAGCCTCATCAATCTCCAATGCACCTTTGAACCCAACGCCGTTAGTCATGCACATTAGGACTGTCAGGCCAGGACCGGTCTTTCAAAAGACCGGTCTTTTGGCCTACCAGTCCCGGACCGGTCCTACTTAAACCAGTCCCGATCCGGGACCGGTTTTCCTCATCTTGAGGAGGCCTGGCTAGGACCGGAGGACCGTTCCTAACTGGTCCCGGACCAGTCTTTCTTATTTTTTTAATTTTAAAAATAAATTATCTATACTATGTTTAATTAAAATATGAGCAAAACCGGTCTTTTATCAAAGACCGGTCTTTTACCGGTCCCGGTCCGGGACTGGTCTTTGATGCAAAAAGGGAAACCCCTTGGTACCCCTGGGACCGGACCGATCCTAACTGGGACCGGTCCTAACCGGGCCGATCCCAACCGGACCTGTTAGAACCGGTTTTTTTGTGCACGACTAAACGTCGTCGACCGTCGGAGGGAAGCAGGGAAGCACAAAACCAGGAAAACATCCCACTCCACCAGGTCAAAATCATCTGTCCATGTCTCGACGCTATAAATCTCGGGTTGATTGCACCCCGGCGGAGCTGCCTCACCGACACCGTCCATCCAAGAGCATTCTTTCACGGGAGAATTTTTGGTACGCTCAACACATGAAGGGATGGTGGGGGATAATATTTCCAGTTGAAATTACAACTGTAACTGTACTTACAGTGTTCTTTACAGTCATAAAAAAGACTGTAATTTACAACTGTAATTGTATTTAAAAAAATCACTTTTTAACATATGTATTTTCATCCTAAAACATATACATATGAGATCTTAAAATGTCCATAAAAATGCATATATTAATATTTTGTGATTTATTTTTTAAAAATGATTGTACTTTGGCCTAGAAATACGGTCAGCGCATGTACTTTTAAATACGTTACACGTATCTAAAATTTAGGCTTCTTTAACATACGGTGCAAACAGAGGAGGCGGCGATGACTGGGATTCGCTCACGGGAGAGGGTGGAGAGTCGCGAATGGGAGTAACGAAGGGGGAAGGGAGGATTTGGGCTGTGGGTTTGCTAGTAGCAGAAATAAGGCTTTAAATAAACAAAAAATAGGGGATTTTGGGTTTGCTAGCAGCCAAATCAAATTTGATAGTAACTGTTAAGAAAAGCCTTAGTTAGGGCCCATTTTCTCTCGTTTTCTCTCTCTTTGTATTAGTCCCACATCTTGGATTGAGATTTCTCTACTTTCTCTTTCCCTATATAAATGTATTCATACTTGTAACTATTCATTCAAGAAGTATATACAAAGTTTGAGGCCTCTCTTTACATGGTATAAGAGCCAGCGGTCTCCTCCTTGGGTTTACTGCCTTCTGTCCGTAGCTTCTCGCGGTCTCCCTCTTTCTAACCGCCTGCTCTTCCCCGCTGCTCGCGCGGCTTCCCCTTCTCCAGCTTAGCCGCTGTTTCGTGTGGCTTGTCTTCTTTTAACCGCTTCCCTTACTATGTATCTCTCGTGGCTTCCACGTCTCTTCCCCCCCCCCCCTCCTACCTCTCTTTTATAATCTCTCGCACGTGGGGACCACCCTCTCTTGTTTCTTTCTCTATCCGTGCGGCCTCCCTTGCTATCCGCGCGGCTTGTCTTCTTCTAACCGCTTCCCTTGCTATCCGCATCTAGGTCGTGGCATCTCCTCACCGTTGGTGGACTCACCTTGACCGTGAGGACTTCCTCTCTAATCTCATCTCCAACTAGTCGTTGCGACCTGTCTAGTCGCTAGCGGTCTCTCTCCTCTTCCTTTAGCGGCATCCTGGTCGCGACTTTCCTTGTCGCTGGTGTACCCACCTTGACCGTGCAGACTTCCTCTCTAACCTCATCTCCGACTAGTCGCTGCGACCTGTCTAGTCACTAGCGGTCTCTCTACTCTTCCCGTAGCCGCATCCTGGTCGTGACCTTCCTTGTCGCTGGTGTGTCCGCCGAGACCGTGCAACTACTTTCTCTACTGCCCTCTCTCTCTCTTCGGCCTCTTCCTTCTAGCCTCCCGGCTTCTCTTGCTAGCCGCCCGGCTTCTCTTGCTAGCCGCCCGGCTTCTCTTGCTAGCCGCCCGGCTTCTCTTGCTAGCCGCCCGGTCTTCTCCTTCCTAGCCGCCCGGCTTCTCTTACTAGCCGCCCGGTTTCTCTTGCTAGCCGCCCGGTCTTTTCCTTGCTAGCCGCCCGGCCTCTCTTGCTAGCCGCCCGGTCTTCTCCTTGCTAGCTGCCCGGCCTCATTTGCTAGCTGCATGGCTTCCGACACTTCCGCTGCTGCATCTGCTCCTCCAACTCGTGCGCCTTCTGCGGCTCTGGAACTCCGTGATGAGCTCCGGATTACAACCATTTCTCTTACGGCAAACGGAACTTCGTTGAATGGGTTCACTCTGTTCGTCGTGCTCTGCAGACCAAGGGTCTTCTTCACCACTTGACCCGAGCTACCCCCGCTCCCCCCTCCGATGACTGGCTTCGCGATGATGGTCGGGTCTAGTCCTGACTCCTCAACTCTATGGAACCGAGCCCTACAGTATGGTCATGTATCATGACACGGCCAAGACCATGTGGGAGGAGCTCCACTCCTTTTACTCTGGGCACAACAGTCTTCAACACTTATATGATATTCTCTCCGACCTTCAGAACCTTGCTCCTGGTGCTCCCGGGGACATGATCTCTTTTGTGGCCCAGACCAAGACCCTGGTCGAGGCTTGGATTCAACATCAGCCTCCAACTACTGATCTAGTTACTCAACGGGCGCAGAAAGAGGTTGTCACCATTGCGATGATGATGTCTCGTGTTCCTCCCCACCTGCATAGTGTTCGGGCCCAGATCCTCTCTTCCACGACGACTCCTTCATTATCTAATGTCTGCTCAATGCTGCTTAAAGTTACGCCTCCTACTGAGGCTCCTCCCGGCTTTGCACCGGCTCTTCTTCAACAACCTCTCCTTCTAACCCCTCCTGCTCGTGGTTCTTCCACTCGAGGGGGCCGACCTCCGTCTCGAGGACGTGGACGTGGTGGTCGTTCTTCTATGAACTGCACATACTGTGGCCAGGATAATCATCTTGAAGCTACCTGTTACCGCAAGCATGGTCTTCCTCCCCACCTTGTTGTTACATCCTCTGTTGCTCCTGCTCCTACTGGGGCTTCTGCCCAGGATCCGACATCCACTACCCGCCAAGATATCGATGAGCTCCGCACCCAACTCCACCAGCTACAGGGTGCCCTCGGCCGCTCCTCCGGCTCGGTTGCGACTTTCTGCGGAAGGTATAACCTGTCTCTCTCATAGCCCCTGCTGGATCGTCGATTCCAGCGTTACTCACCATATTACCTCCCAGAAGCCCCCCAACTATCTCCCGACGGCTCATCCTCCGCGTATCACTGTGGCCAATGGTGCCACCCTACCGGTCTCTGGCGCTGCTCCTCTCCGGCTTACACCGTCCCTTTCTCTCTCCTCGGTTCTTCACGTTCTGAGGTCCCCTTTCAATTTACTTTTTGTCAGTCGCCTGACGCAAGACCTTGATTACTGCATAACTTTTTCTCCTTCTTCCCTTTTTATGCAGGATCGCCGCACCCGGAATATCATTGGTAAGGGGCAGCTGGTGAATGGGTTGTACATCTTGGATATCCCACCCACTCTTCTCTCCGCCGTCTCCACTGTCGATTGGCATCGCCGCCTTGGGCATGCTCCCCTTCTGATTCTCAAGCGGGCTTTTCCTGATGTTCCTTTACGGAAGTTCTCTTGTGAATCTTATATCTACGGTAAACAGCATCGTTTTTCCTTCCCCCCTGCCTGTACCAGGAGTAGTACTCATTTATCTTTAGTTCATTCTGATGTATGGGATCCTTATAAAGTCCCCAGTATCTTTGGATTTCGTTATTTTGTCACATTTATTGATGATTACTCGCGTATTACCTGACTATATTTACTGCATGATCGTACTAAACTTACCTCTGTGTTTCGTGTTTTTTAACTGAGATGTGTACGCAGTTCGACACCCCTCTCAAAGTCATCTGCATTGATAATGCTCGTGAGTACACTGGTCGTAACTTCTCCAATCTATGCACCGAATTTGACGTCATCCACCAAACTTCATGTGTGTATACCCCTCAGCAAAACGGGGTGGCCGAACGGAAGAATCGTCATCTTCTCGATGTTGCTCGGTCCCTCATATTTCAAATGCAGGTTCCGATCGAATATTGAAATTTTGTCGTCTCCACAGTCAGTCATCTTATCAACCGCCTACACTCGTCTGTTATTGACTTTGCCTCACCCATCCAACTTCTTTATCCTTCCACCAACACTACCTCTCTCATCCCGCGGGTCTTCGGGTGTGTTTGCTATGTTCATCTTCTTGGCCCCCCTTCCGACAAACTTGCTCCTCGGGCGGTCAAATATATGTATGTTGGCTACTCCCGTACTCAAAAGGGGTATGTTTGCTACTCTGCTTCTGATGGCAAGCTGGCCGTCTCGGCAAATGTCACCTTTTGCGAAGACCAACCCTTCCACTTACCTTCCCCCACCCCGTCTTCCTCTCCTCTTCCCCAGCCTGACGTACCGGGCACGCCCTCTTCTCTGCCATCTCCTTCCTCCTCTCTTCCTGCCCCCCCCCCCGGGTTCCTTCGCCCGTTATCCGTGCCTACACTCGTCGTTGCTCCCAGGATGGTTCCCGACACCAACTCCCAGCTCCCAGCGACACCCCGGCAACGGCAAATCCAGCTCCCGCCTCTACAACTCATCCCTTGGCCAACTACGTTTCTCTCCACCGGCTGACTCCACCTCTTTACGCATTTGCCACCTCTCTTTCCTCTATTTTTATTCCTAACACTGTGCAGGAGGCGCTTCAACACCCGGGGTGGCGGGAGGCCATGGACGATGAAATGTAGGCTCTCTGGGCTACCCAGACTTGGGATCTGGTTCCTCTTCCTGCCGACTTCCACTGTGTTAGCTGCAAATGGGTCTTTGTTGTTAAACATGTGGCGGATGGCACGGTTGAGCGTCTAAAGGCCCGCCTCGTGGCTTGGGTTTTACTTAGCAGCATGGTCATGATTATGAGGAGACATTCTCTCTGGTGGAGACACGGTCTGGGTTCTTCTCTCTTTGGTTGTTCATCATCATTGACCCCTTTATCAGCTGGATGTTAAGAACGTCTTCCTCAACGACGATCTACATGAGACTGTTTACATGCACCAACCTCCCGGGTTTGAGATCACGGGGGAGTCTCGGGTCTGTCATCTTCGGAAATCTATTTATGGTCTCAAACAGTCCCTGCGCGCTTGGTTCGACAAATTCAACAAGGTTGTCTGTGATATTGGCTTCATTCGGAGCTCGGCTGATTTTTCTCTCTTCACCCAACACCGGTCAACCGAAACTGTGATCTTACTTGTATATGTTGACGATATCCTCATTACTGGCGACGATAATACATGGATACAACATATCAAGCAACAGTTAAACTCTGCCTTTCAGACCAAAGATCTTGGCAACCTTTGGTATTTTCTTGACCTTGAGGTTGCACGTCGCTCTGATGGTCTTGTGTTATCCCAAATGAAGTATTGTACGGACCTCCTTCATGATGTTGGCTATTCCGGATGCAAACCTGCGGATACTCCTATGGACACCAATCACAAGCCCTCGGCCCACAGCTCCGACTCTGACACACTGCTAACAAATCTGGAATACTATAGACGCTTGGTTGGGAAGCTGATCTATCTTACAGTTACTCGACCAGACATCTCTTTTGTCGTAGGAGTTGTGAGCCGTTTTATGCATGCGCCTCAGACATCTCATCTTCTGGCTGTCGAGCGCATTCTTCGATATCTCAAGACAACTCTAGTGTAAGGGCTTGTGTACAAGCCATCCACATCTCTATCTCTTGTCGCGTACTCTGACGCTGACTATGCTGGATCCATTGATGACAGGCGTTCCACAACTGGTTTTTGTACCTACTTCGGTGGACATCTCATAACATGGCATAGCAAGAAATAGACTGTGGTTGCTCGCACTTCTGCTGAAGCCGAGTACCGGGCTATGACAGCTGTTGTTTCTGAGTTAACCTGGCTTGAGAGCCTTCTAGGAGACGTGGGTGTTCGTCTCTCATCACCTGCGACACTATTTTGTGACAGTCAAGCAGCAATACATATTGCCAAGAATCCGGTTTTTCACGAACGCACAAAGCATATTGAAGTTTCTAGAGAAAACCCAAACTTGTAAATACTATTTTTATATCTCAATACAAGGTATGAATACATATTTATAGGAGGGAGAAAGAAAGAAGAGAGTCATATACATGAAGTGGGACTAAAGAGGAGAAAGAGAAAATAAATAAAAACATGGGCTATATAGGCCCCTTTACATGGGCTTTTCTAATACTCCCCCGCAAGCTGGAGCGTACAAGTCGTATGCACCAAGCTTGGACAACAACTGATAGAATAAAGTGTTTGGTAGAGCCTTTGTGAGGATATCAGCGACTTGTTCAGTGCCTGGAACATGTTTTAGTTCGATCTTCTTCATTTGAACTTCTCCCGGATAAAATGACAGTCTACTTCAATATGTTTTGTTCTCTCATGGAAGACTGGATTCTTTGCAATATGTATAGCTGCTTGGTTATCACATAGCAGAAGGGCAGGTGATGGAAGTTTTACCCCGAGATCGACAAGAAGACTTTCCAGCCACGTTCAAAGACAACCAAAGTCATTGATCGGTACTCTGCTTCTGCTGAGGATCGAGCCACAACGGCTTGCTTCTTACTTCACCAGGTGATGAGATGACCCCAAAAATAGGTACAAAAACCACTTGTTGATCGACGATCGTCGAAAGACCAGGCATAATCGGCATCAGAATATGCAACTAATCTCGGAGTAGAGGATGAGGTCTTGTAGACAAGTCCTTGACCCGGAGCAATTTTCAGGTATCTGAGGATGCGCTCAACAGCATGAAGGTGCGAGGTGCGCGAAGCATGCATAAATCTGCTGACCACTCCAACGGCGAAGGATATATCCGGTCTAGTAACTGTTAGGTAGATTAATTTCCCAACAAGTCTTCTATAGTATTCCGGATTTTGAAGAGGAATATCAGTGTCGGAAGCATGAACACACAGCTTATGTTTTGCGTCCATTGGGGTGGTAGTAGGCTTGCATCCGGAGTAACCAGCATCCCGAAGGAGATCCAGACAATACTTTCTCTGGGAAATGACAAGACCGTCTGGCCGTCTCGCGATCTCAAGGCCAAGGAAGTACCGGAGGTGACCCAGATTTTTAGTTTGGAAGACTGAGCTAAGGTGTTGTTTAACTGCTTGGATGCCCTTTGAGTCATCTCCAGTAATCAAGATGTCATCAACATATACCAATAAGAGAACTGTTCCAGTTGTTCAATGCCGCGTAAAGAGGGAAAAATCTGCAGAGCTTCGAGTAAAATCGACTTCCCGAATAGCCTTACAGAATTTATCAAACCATGCCCGAGGAGATTGTTTGAGACCATAAATGGACTTTTTCAGATGACACACTCGAGACTCCCTCGTGGTCTCAAACCCGGGAGGTTGCTGCATGTAGACAGTTTCCTGGAGGTCGCCGTTAAGAAAAGCGTTTTTGATGTCCAGTTGGTGTAATGTCCATTTCCGATGAACCGCCACGGAGAGAAGGACACGAACGGTATTCAGCTTTGCTACTGGAGAGAAAGTTTCCTCGTAATCAAGACCGTGTTGTTGAGTGAAGCCACGAGCCACCAGTCGTGCCTTAAGACGGTCAATCGTCCCATCTTGAGCATGTTTGATTATAAAGACCCATTTACAGCCAACAGGTCTCTGACCGTAAGGGAGAGGTACTAGATTCCAGGTCTGGTTTGCTCAGAGAGCCGTCATCTCTTCTTCCATGGCCGCTCGCCAGCCAGGATGATGCAGAGCCTCCTGCACAGTGTTAGGTATAGAAATAGAGGAGAGGGAGGTGGCAAAGGTGTGGAGTGATGGAGAGAGACGATGTAAGGATACATAGTTCGTCAGGGGATGAGCGGTAGAATCTGGTGCCGGATCGTCAGAGCATGAAGCATCAGAGGTCGAAGCCGACTATATTGGGGTAACGGAGACAGGGTGGCGACGGGTGTAAACTGGTATAAGAGGTGGTTGGGGAACAGGGAGGGCCTTGTTCGCCAGGGGAACAGGGAGGGCCTTGTTCGCCAGGGGAACAGGGAGGGCCTTGTTCGGACATGGTGGGGATGACGGAGTGGTAACTGGAATAGCAGGACGTATGACGGCTGGTGGGGAAGGTGTAGGATCGGAGGTAGAGAAAAAAGGGAGATCTTCCCGAAAGGTCACATCAGCAGAGACAGCCACCTTTCGAGTAGCTGGGGAGTAACATACATAGCCCTTTTGGGTCCGGGAATAGCCAACAAAGATCTGTTTGGTTGCCCGGGGATCCAACTTGTCCATGGAGGGACCAAGAGTATGGACATAGCAAACGCATCCAAATATGCGGGGTGTAAGGGAGAATGGAGGAGTAGAAGGGAACATAAGGCTGAATGGAGTGGCATTGTGGATAATTGGTGATGGAAGACGGTTGATTAGGTAACAGGCCGTGGAGAGAGCGAAGTTCTAGTAAGATTTAGGAACTTGCATTTGAAGCATGATGGAGCGAGCCATATCGAGGAGATGTCGATTCTTACGTTCAGCTGTTCCGTTTTGTTGCGGGGTATAGGCACAGGATGTTTGGTGAATAACCCCGAATTCAGAGCAAAGGTTTGCAAATTCGTGACCAGTGTATTTGCGGGCATTGTCCGTTCGGAGAGTTTGGATAGTGGTGGAGAATTGTGTGCGGGTCTCGAGGAGGAATGCCCGAAAGACCTGGGGAAGCTCGGAGCGATCACGAAGTAAGTAGAGTCATGTCATTCGAGAGTAATCATCAATAAACATTAAAAAATAACGATAACCAGAAATGCTAATAACACGGTACGGTCCCCAAATATCAGAGTGAACTAACGTAAAAGGAGCAGCACTCCGGGTACAATGAGACGGAAAAGATAAATGCGGTTGTTTGCCGTAAATACAGGTTTCACACTGAAAAACAAGTAAAGATACATCGGGAAGAGCCTTCTGGAGGATGGGTAAAGGGGCATGCCCAAGACGGCGATGCCAATCGACGGAGGAGATAGAAGCCAGGATAGTTGGAGGGTCATCAAGGATGTAGAGCCCGTTCTACAGTCGACCCTTACCAATGATAGTCTGTTTTTGTTGATCCTGTATCAGAAAAGAGGAATAAGTAAAGGTTACTGAGCAGTTTAAATCGGTAGTAAGGCGACCAACAAAACAAATTAAAGGGAGAACCCGGAACGTGAAGAGCGGAGCGAAGAGAAAGAGATGGAGTGAGAGGGATATCAGCGGAGCCGACAACAGGAACCATGTCCCCATTAGCCACGGTAATACACTTGGGATGAGAAGAGTTCAGGTATTGTTGTGGTCGCCGAGAAGAAATGTGATGAGTAGCATCAGAATCCACTATCCAATGTGGACTCGTGGAGAGATGGGTCATACCTTCATGGGAGATGGAGGAGGCAGAGGCAACCGAGGCCGGTGGGCGACTAAGCAAACCATGGAGTTGTTGCAGCTGAAGGCGGACCTCGTCAAGATCAGAACGAGAAGAGGAGTCGGTGGCAGCAACAGTAGCCTGTGGGCGAGGAGGAAACCCATGCTTCTGATAGCAAACAGCCTCGCGGTGACCATCCTTCCCACAGAAGGAACACTTTAGGGGTGATTTGCCGCGACCTCGGCCCCTGGAGCCAGAACGCCCCCCACGAGTAGACGGGGGAAGCAGGAGTAGGGGAGCCGAAGTTTGTTGTAGTAGAGGAGCCGGATAATCAGGAGGAGGAGAGACCTTGAGCAGCATGGCACACACATCTGACAGTGAAGGAGTAGCCGTGGAGGAGAGAATCTGTGCCCGAATGCTCTGTAGATGAGGCGGTACACGAGCCATCATCATGGCTACTCCAACAGCCTCTTTTTGAGTACGTTGTGCCGCAAGATCCAGCGTGGGAGGTTGATGTTGAATCCATGCTTCGACCAGAGTCTTGGCCCGAGCCACAAAGGACGTGAGGTCGGAGGCTCCGCCAACATCCAGATTATGGAGATCAGTGATGATATCGTAGAGGTGTTGTAGACTGTCTTTACCAGAGTAGAGGGCTTGGAGCTCGTCCCACATGGCCTTGGCGGTTTCATGATACATGACCATGCGGTAAGGTTCACTATCCAGAGAGTTAAGGAGCCATGTCTGCACCCGACCGTCATTGCGTAGCCACTTATCCGTTGGAGGAACCGGAGCAGCTTGGGTCAGATGATGAAGAAAGCCTTTCGATTGAAGGACACGGCGAACCGAGTGCACCCACTCCGTAAAGTTCTTCTTCCCGGTCAAGGTCGTAATCCGCAATTCATCGCGAATTTCATTTACAGGAGCCTGGCGGTCAGCAGAAGAGACCGGCGGAACAGAAGAATCGATAGAGGAGCCCATGACCGGGAGGGTAGAGAAGCATGCCGCAAATAGGTCACGCAGCGGTTAGGCAAGGAGACCGCGCGAGAAGACCACCAGAAGCGGACAGAGAGCAAGGCGCCCGAACAGACTAACTGCAGCGAACAGAAGAAATCGAGCGGACAGAGATAGTAGGAGGTAAGCAGGAGAGGCCGCACGGTCAAGGTGAAAGGAGACCAGCAGCAAGAAGCCACGACCACGTGCTAAGCCCGGATCGGTTAGGGAAACCGTTGCAAGAGGCGAGAAGGCAAGCCGGACAGGAAGATGCCGCGAGAAGAGGAAGCAATCCGGACAGAGACAGTTCGCACGGTCAAGTGAGTACACTAGCGGCAAGGGAAGCTGTCACGACCACGTGCGGAAGCCGCTGCAGTTAGAGAAGAAGTCGTGCGGGCGGAGAGAAAGGACCCGCGCGGTAAGAAAGAACGCCCGGTTGTCCGCCAAACACAAGCCGCGCGGGAAGAGAGGGAATCTGCGCGGGAAGAGAAGAGAAGAAGTGGGAGAGGGCCAACTAGCTAGAGAAAAAGGAACTTTATAAAAGGATGGTGAAAGCCACGGAGAGGAGGAGGAAGGTGAGCAGTAAGAGAAGAGGAACCCGCGCGCCTTGCGAGAAGAAGAAGGCCACCCGGTTAGAATGAGGGAGGGCGGTTAGCAAAAAATCTAGTCGTCAGGAGAGACTGAGTCCCTCTGATACCATGTAGAGAAAATCCAAACTTGTAAATACTCTTTCTATATCTCAATACAAAGTATGAATACATATTTAGAGGAGGGAGAAAGAGAGAAGAGAGTCATATACATGAAGTGGGACTAAAGAGAAAGAGAAAATAAACAAAAACATGGGTTATATGGACCCCTTTACATGGGCTTTTCTAACAAAGTTGACTGTCACTTTATCCGGGAAAAGGTACAGTCAAAGAAGATATATTTGGAGCATGTTCCGGCTACAAACCAAGTTGCTGACATTCTGACCAAAGCTCTCTCCTGACCGCTATACTACCAGTTTTTATCCAAGCTTGGTGCCTACGACTTGTACGCTTCAGCTTGCGGGGGAGTGTTAGAAAAGCCTTAGTTAGGGCTCATTTTCTCTCTTTTTCTCTCTCTTTGTATTAGTCCCACATCTTGGATTGGGATTTCTCTCCTTTCTCTTTCCCTATATAAATGTATTCATACTTGTAACTATTCATTCAAGAAGTATATACAAGGTTTGAGATCTCTCTTTACAGTAACAACACCCTTTAAATATTTTGCTTTTGTAAAAAAAACTCTATGACATTTACTGAAGCTTTGAAGTTTTTTTTTATAGTTTAGTTCAATGATAGTTCTAAATGCATGAGAAAAAATAATGGATATAAGAAATTCCATCAATTTTCTATTTCAAGCAACTAAAGGAACATTTAAGATTCATTCAGTTGGACATAATTGGCTACGGAATTTTGAGTGGAGGTCCAATCCTAATTAAAATGACCTCCAATTCTTTAGGGTCTCAATGCCATTCAAAACAATAAAGTAATAACTGACTTTACTATACCAAAAAACAGTGAGTATTGATTATAATTTAGACATAATCTCAGAAGTTTGAGAAATAAAACTAAGGAGAGATTTACAATCTATATTAATTATTCGGTTGCAGGTGGAAAGTTCCAAAACGATATTAAGTACGCAAGGCTATATAAGTTTCCCAATATTGGCTATTCTCAATAAGCCCCCTCATGTATACGGCATTTCACCTATAGAACACGTGAATTAATGTTTTTAATTGCGTGACTCGTGAGTGGGGTCTAGCCTACTCTGATAAAATATTAGAATCTATGTATCTAACCGAAAACCGAGGACCCAAGATCTATACTGAGTGCCCAAAGCTTCATAAATTTTCCGATTGCAACTTTTCTCAAAGCTTAGAATAACAGTGTAGTGCCTGCGAAACACAGAGTAATACCATGTTATTTTAAATATTCATCAAGCATCATTCTTACTTTCACTAAGTTTGGATCATCTTTGCTGGATAAGTTTACTGGCAAGAAATGGAGGTTTGGCATTCTCAGCTGAATAGATGCTAGATCTGGAAATCTGAAGATTTGAGGAAATATAACTAAGATTCAAAACTCGTAACTTGAAAATTTTTGAATTCATTGCAATAAACAATTCTAAAATTAAAACGAAAATGGTACCTGTTAAGAACAGCAACTGCCATGCAATAGAGAGTATTTTGAACAGATGGACTATATACACCAGAATCTGGAGGACCAAAGAAAGTATCCACAAGGACAGACTTCACATTATCGTACATTCTCGTGAAGAAAAATGAATTTGTAGGAACGCTATAAATGGATTCAAAATGAAACCTGGACAATTTACAAAGAAACTTCCATTGGTAAGCATCTTTGGATTACTCTTTTATATCATAAAACATTGTGTGATAAACTAAATAGTATTACAAGGTTAACTACCACTGAATGTTAGGGAGTGACAACCAAAGGAAACCAAGAAATATATCAATAATCAAACTCATATTCAACCCAAAGTTTAAACTCAAACTCATATATGATTTGGATAAAATCAAGTTTCTCATGTGCATCAAAAATCTCCACTATGTGAGAGTTAATCAAGTTCATCCATCAATCCTACTCAAAAAGTGACGTAGGATAAGGCTCTAAAAGAACACTAAGGCTAGATACAAATGCAAATGCAAATGACCGGCGAATTCAAATATGCAAAACAATATTTATAAACTATATAACTAGACTTTTTTCACACTTGAATTAAAGAAATTTAAAGCCAAGGTAACAAAGAGAAGCGTAAGAGCACGAGAGTGCGCAGAAAAAAATACTTTTTTTTTAATAGGAAACCACAAGGACAAAAACGACTGAAACTGAACTTACAAAGCACTATCTCTACAAGTAGGGAACAAACACATGGCCCAAGGGCAAAGAAATAACACACGCGTTAAACTTGCAAAGTATTAAGAGGGGAGGGTTGTTGGAGAAGTGAAATCACGATCCGGGCCAGATTTCAGTGTCCAGAAATTGTTTGGGGGCTATCCAGGAACAGGGACAACAAGTAGGAGGGACAATAGGCGTGCTGCGTATTATTATTACTTTCACAAGGGACAAGGAAAACTAGAACTTCATTTTGTGGGAGCCTCGAGCCGAGGCTCGGTAATAATAATACGTAGCTATAACTCATTAGCTTGCCCTCAAGCTTCAGGTGCCCTCGTCGTCATTAACGTGTTTTTACATTTGTGGCCGCGAGTGTACTGTATATAATCCATGAGCGCGACAGTGTAGCATCTCAGCCGAGATATCGCCTCCAGCTGATCCGCCCCTCCGGACTTAGGTTATGAGTCATCGTCGCCTCCAGCTAGGAAGTCTGTTATTCAACAGTATCGAGGGTGAGGGTATCTCGAATGCTATGATCAGTTATGTTTCAATTGCGACGAACAGTACACTTGCTACCTTGTTGAGGATTCTGACGACGAGGGCACCTGATGCTTGTGAGATATTGGTGGCTCTCTATTATCCTTTTATCATTTTGTGGGAGCCAACATCATTAGAGTTGTATCCTATATAAAGGCAACGAGTTTTCTTGTCGTCTCTCTCCTCCAGAGCAACCTCGCCGCGGTTCCGGCTCCACGATATCTCCGCCATTGTCATCTCCACCTCCGGCCACCACCGAGTTAGGCCCATAACAATGTTATGAGTTATGAGTTAGGATGTGTGTCGTGCTGCGTATTATTACTACTTTTATCATTTTGTGGGAGTCTCGAGCCCCGGGTCTAATATTAGGTGTTACCATTAGTGTTTTTGTCTTCTTATATGTTGTAGTCTATATAAAGGCATGAGTATTGTATGTTTGGGGTATGAAATGAAGTTCTAGTTTTCCTTGTCCCTTGTGAGATATTGGTGGCTCTCTCCTCCAACGAGCAACCCCGCCTAGGCAGCCACGGTTCCGGCTCCACGGTATCTCCGCCATTGTCATATCCACCTCCGGCCACCACCGAGTTAGGCACATAACAGCTTGGTATCAGAGGTACCGGTCCTCCCCGAGCGACACTGCAGCCTCTGCGTTTCTTCTTCGACGGTTCAACATCAAAACCCAGGACGATTACGCACTCCAGCAGCAACACTACGCTTGGAGACTGCCCGCAGCAACACTGCTCCAGTTCTGCACTTTTGACTTCAGCTTCGACGACACTCCAGCAACAACATTACTCCAGCACAACACCCTCGCGGGCCGAGGAAAACGACGAAGCTTTTCTGGCGGCGGCTCCTCCCTGCGCAACTCCGGCCTCCGCTTCAGCAGTCGGCCTCCAGGGACGCTCCTTCACCGCTGTTCCTCTTCCCGATCGATCTTGTCGTCGGCCCCTGCATCGACCGCGCCTCTCCATCGAAACCAGAAACCATCCCCAGCGAGCCCTGCTCTCTCGAGCCGCACGCCCTCCGCCTCTTCTTCATCCGTCGGCTGAAGCGTCGTCCGTCGACGCAATCCCGAGCAGCACAGGAAATCTCTATCCCTCGAGCCTACCACCATCGAACCGCCCGCCTCTTATTTTCTTCCTATCTCGAGCCCCACCCCACATCCCGTTTTAATCAATTACGGCTTTATTTCTTCCGCCTTGACCCCCTCTCCATATAAGTTTTCTTTTATTAAACCTATTAGCAATGGGCCCCACCGCTTTCCAAACATGCAGCCACAATGATAATTTAAACCACCATATTACTATTTAATTGCTCCCCCAACCCTTCTCCGCGGGCTCAGTTGTGGCCTCGACCGGCGCAATTAGGCAAACGTTAAGTGCCTCTTATCAAGGAGGTAAAGGGTTCGAGACCCGGCCTCAACGCCCCGCCGCACCGAGAACACGTGCGGAGAAGGGTTAGGTGTGCAGGGCCGCGGCCCATGTTGATGTTATGGACCGCTCATTCGCGGGCCTAATCCCGCCGAATCGAGCCCACAAACATGGGCCGCGGCCCTGCACACCCAACCCTTCTCCGCACGTGTTCTCGGTGTGGCGGGGTGTTGAGGCCGGGTCTCGAACCCTTTACCTCCTTGATAAGAGGCACTTAACGCTTGCCCTCATCACCAACTGATACCCAAGTGTTAAGTGCCTCTTATCAAGGAGGTAAAGGGTTCGAGACCCGGCCTCAACACCCCGCCACACCGAGAACACGTGCGGAGAAGGGTTGGGTGTGCAGGGCCGCGACCCATGTTGTGGGCTTGACCGGCGGGATTAGGCCCGTGAATGAGCGGTCCATAACAAATAGTTTCAGTGCCAAGTAACTGAGGTTTGCTGTTCTGGAAGTCTGGACAGCAGCCTGGAGGTTGGGAGATGACTGTATGGGGGGTGAAGAGGTTAGGCAGGAGTGCTGGAATTAATTCCCGGTTTGATTTTACTGCACTGGACAACAGGGAACGTGCATTTCCTGTAGCTGGGAGGGATTGGCAGAGAATTCAGTGAGGTGGAGGGTCGGATATTAGGGGAAAAAGAAATGGGGTGGTTTCACGTGAAAAGAAAAGGCAGGTGGAGAGGTGACTGGGAGTTAGAATGACTGGGAAGGTGATTGTGATAAGTTGCAGAGAGGCTCCACGTGAATTAGAGGGGGAAATAGGAAGGGGGCGGCTGGGTGAGAGGACTTGAGCGTGGGAATGGAATATTAGTGGCTGAGATTGAAAAGAGGGGGAGAGGGGTTCGGTTATAGGAAGGAAGTGGGCAAGGGAATAGGGGAAGTGGGAGGGAGCCGGCTTATTGACGAGGGAAAAGTGGGGAGGTGGTTAGTCTTAATTGTAGAAATTAATTCCTAAAATTTCAGAGAGTGGAAATGGTGGGTTAGTGGATAGTTATGACGGTTATGAGTGGTGGTGGAGGTGGCTGGTGTCCGGAGATGGCTGGAGGTGACTTCCGGTGGTGTTGGTCGCCAGAAATGTTTTTCCGGCGATCGGCGGAAAATGTAAAGTGATAGGAAAATGATGGGGAAGGGGGGGTCACCGGAGGTGAACGGAAATATTTTCCGATGATCGTCGGAGGTGGAAATAAGGGAAAGAAGGGGCTGTTTTGCTGAAATTAGAGGGAGGAGATGGTGGCGGGATGGGTATTGCCGGCTGTTAATGGATAGCACTCTTGGTAGAATATTCCAACAACAGTTTTGGGAAGGGAGGATGAATGTTGGTAGGGTGATGCTTGGCAATTGGAACAGGGAGTGCTAAGGGGAAGTCGTGGCCGGCAATTGGGAATGGAGAGGGGTTTGTTGTTGGCTGTGTATAGGTTGGAGGAGAGGATAGTGGCTCCACAAATGGGAGATGGGAAATGGGGCGGCAGAAGGCTGTCTGTTTGCTTGTGGAGGTGGGAAAGGGGCCTTAAACCGGCTGTTAGAAGGGGGAAAAGGATTGGCTGGCGGCTGAACTTGGTGGATGAGGGAAGTGATGTGGGTGGTCGGCCAAGGAGAGGGGGTGGAAGGGTGTGGCCGGCCAATGAGAGAAATTGGGGAATAGGCCTGACTCCTGAGCTTCACACCCGGGGTCGGCTTTGACATCAAAATGATTAAGGATTGGACTTCTATTCTCCGATCTTCAATGATCCAAATGAGAGCCCTCACCCTCTATTTATAGACTCTAAGGAGACAACGGACGGCTATGATTGGCTGACGTCCCGACTAAAAAATTCAAAAATACAACTCGAAATAAAATGCGACCAGAGACAAAAATACTATGATCGGTGAACCGCTCAAAATAAGCGGTATCGATCGTCACTGCGCCCGAGATCGTCGGGACTAGACCCGAACGGGTCGGGCAAGCTGCTCCCCATCAAAAAAAGAGTATCATCTAGTATCATACATCAAGAGTATCAATCATGCCGAGCCAATCAAAGAGTTAATATGCCCTAGAACGTTGTTCTACTGTGGTGAAGCAATCAAGTCCAACACAAGCCATAAACCACATGAAAATATCTGATCCATGGCCGAACTATTGACTCCAATACCACTTGTTAGAGAGCGGAAACCAAGGGGAAATAATAGTTAGGAGAGAGAAACCTGTGGAAAAACTCATTTCAACCCAAAAGCTTAAGCGTATGGGTTAAAAGTTCAACCACATGGCATATCACCAACAAATATCACATTTCTGAAGTGCATCAACAAGAATTTCACTCAAGAAAACACAATCATAGTATCACTATAGGACTAGTTTATAACATTTAGAATTAACAAGTAGTTAATTGCCTCGTTCTCATTTTATAATTTTAATATTTTCAATAATTCACCGACTTAGATTTGCTAAAGCAAGTGCCATGCACATCACAAAAGTATACTTTAGATATTCTGCACAAAGAGTACATCAAATAAATGTCCTCTGAAGCTTAAGATGAAAAAAAATCTTAATGGAACCAAATAGCACCTCCATGAAGCAGAAAGCTCTGTTGCTAACATCCTCTCTTTTGTTTCAGGAAGTAAAGTGTAGAGGTCCCTAACAAATCCTTCAAAACCTGACTGCATAACTCAAACTAGGATGTCAACAAGTGTAAAAACTTAAGCAGTAAACCAACTTTCTTTGCACTTATAACCCAAAGAGGTCAACAAAACCAGTGCATAATGGATATCAATATACTAGTCCTTGAAAATTTGTAGTAAGCAAATAAATCATTTCGTTTTCAGAAACTACATTCATTTCCTTCAAACTAAACAGAGCAGCTGTTTGTTTTTATTCTTATCACTTGTAACCTATTATGCTGTTGTTAGGTGGGCCAATCAATTTTCATGCCGTCAACACATGATTATTCAGAGCTTGCTTTCACGTGTTCATATATTTATACCTCTCGGGTAATAAATGACAAATAGGTAGCAAAATAAAACTTTGTTTTGAGTTATCAATAGAATATAAAAGTTATCTTACTTGCTAATTAGTAACATATACTCATACCTAATTACAAGAAAATCAGAGCTTTATAGCAAAGTTCAATTTCAATATAAAAGTAATGTATAAATAATGAGGATAAGTTCTTCAGAGCTTGCATCTATTTTATGGCAAATGGAACCCGCAACATGTATACTAGGAGCCTACCTGTGTAGTTTTTAGCAAAGATAATCCTTGAATTCCAGAAACCAATCTGAGAGCACCAAACTTCTTTAAAGTCACTTCAGTTGTACGTTTCTCAGAGCCAAGCTTAAATCCTACATTAAAAAAATATTAGTATTAAAGAAGTGAAAATATGAGAAAATGAAAAATAAAGACAGACGAGCTCAATTAAAAAATTCCTCTGAGTATGTAGTTGCTCTACAACAAATAAAGAAACTGATGTGAGGTAATGGCTAACAAAGCAGATTTGAGATCTCTTCAGATTTAGTTCTTGCTCCAAAATGTTCTAGTTCATCAATTTTATCCTTTCTATTATAACAAATGAACTCATAGGCCTATGAGATTCTGTTGTATAAAAATAACGGAAAAAAACTTCAGAGGTTGAGTTGAAAAGCATAAAGAACCCTAATCTTCAAAAAAGGCAATGCATAACATTAAGGTTATTTATCTTTGTAACTGGATGAAACCATCTTCCATCAGGATTACAAGTTTTGGTATTTGAACTGATGTAGGGTAGGCTAAGGGGTGCACAAAATCTAGGACTCTAAGTATAAATGCAAAGGTGACTCTCTAGTATGATCCTAAGTGCGGTGTGGCCGTCAATTACGGTGACAAATAAATTTGAGCAATGAAATTTTCTAACACCACGCAAATATTCAAAATTGAAAACAATTATTTAAATCGGTAATTTTATAACGACTTCCCTCCGCTCGGAGGGCCAAAGCAAAGCGCGCGGCGAATAACTCCTGCAAATTAATAGCGTATCGAAAATAATTTTCTACTAGCAAGAATCACAGCACATTTATTAATCCACCAATGAAAATGTCAAATCAAATAAGCAAATACCACAAGAAACTCACAAAGTAGCGGGCTGAACCCAGACACTGAAGAATTTGGGTCCGGATGTGTAGTTCGGCGATCGGAGGTGGAACTGGCGGCGTGAAAATGAAGGCGGTGGCTGTCCTCGGCGGTAAATGATGAGATCGAACGAGAAATGGGTAGATCCGGCCATGTACAAGTCGATCCAGGTCGGGGCGGGGTGGATCCAATATTTAGGGTCGGATCCGGGTAAAAATGGCAATATGAGTGGTGGGGATGACGGATCGGGGGCTGGAATTCTCAGATCTAGATTGATCTTGAGAGTAGGGGGTGCGGGAAAGTGGATCCACGTGAGGGGTGGTTAGAGGAGGGGTCGGCCTGGGCTTAGGGTGGTCGGGTGGTGGTCGGCTGGAGGATGGCTGGCCGGCGGGCTTGTTGTTGGGTGGACGAGGGTTCGACGGCAGTGTTGGGGGGTGGAGGAAGGGGCGGAAGTGGGAGGAGGGTGGCGGGAGGCTGGCGGCGGCCGGTTCACAGCAGGCCGGCGGCTTTAGGGCTGCAGTTTTGGAGCTGCGGTGGCTGAAAGTGAGGGATTAGGGATGGAAAATGATGGCAAGTGGTAGGGGAAGGATTAGGGGAGGAGAAATCAACCTAGGAGTCGTCACATAGGTTTTCACGGCATCAGCACCGAGGGGTGATCGCTGGAATCCGGAAATACTTCTCCAAAATTCTGCGATGATCTCATTTCAGCCCCTACAACACCTATTTATAAGAAGAGAACAAACTAGGGCTTCTCATCAACGATTATGATTCGCCGGTGGGGTCGGCCACTAAATACATGAAAATAAACTCAAAAAAATAAACTAATATATGTTTTTGACTCGCGGTGACGTGTCGGACGCAACCGCGGAGTCAGATCGGCGATCCGATCAAGCCTCCTGCACGAATAAATGAACGTGGGTCCCGCCTTACGGCGAACCCCTCCAGGTGCACGATCTGATGGATCCCCATCAACTCCCCCCGACTGAAAAGCCTTCATCTTTGATGAATGGAGATGATTGTCCTGAAGTCAAAGTCCAGGGGCGAGTCGATCAAGCTCTGCCAGTAATATCCAAGTGTCGTCTGCGTCGGGGCGGCCCTGCCAATGTACCAAGTAGCAACATCGCGACCCGTCCGTGGTGGGAATAAGTTGATGGGATCTGACCTCTGTGATGCACTCATCTCTCATCTCTCGAAAGGTGAATCTCAGTGCGATCGGTGGTGCCGCTGGTGAAACCAGAGGAGACGAATCCCCAGGTGAGTGGGTGGTAGTACGGGGTGGACTGTGATGGCCATCAACGTAGGTGGAGTGTGAGAGTGGTAAGGCAACGAAAGTGGTGGTGGTGACGGTTGTACATCTCACTGCTCGTATCCACATACTCGTGAGGCTCATAGTCTAGCGTCAGATCTTCAACATTAAAACAAAGGATGAATTCCCATACTAGCCGGGATGTTGAGTCGGTAGACATTCATTCCAATATGACTAATAATAGAGTACAGACTCATTCGTCTGGCGCTTAACTTTTAGGCAGGCCCCGAGGGGAGCCTCTCTGGGCGGACTCGCATCATTACTTTCTCGCATTCACTAAATACTTGTTCTCGCATTCGCTTATCCGCATGGGTTTTATAAATTTCATTGCTCATTATTATTCGTCGGCGAATTGACTCATGCAAATGTTGTGCAAATGATTCGGCAGACTCACTAGGGCGCGACCCTAACGGACTCGGGACGAGGTCGATGGGCTTCCTAGGGTCGTATCCTGATACTACATGAAATGGACTCAACCCGATAGACCTATTGACTGAGCTAATGTATGCGAACTTTGCAATTGGAAGATCTAAGTCCCAAGCTACCCACATGCTCTCCTACTAGACACCGCAAAAGATTTCCTAAGCTCATGTTCACTACTTCGGTCTGCACGTCCGTTTGGGGTTGATATGTCGAGGAGAACCTAATGATGGTGCCAGTCTTACGTCACAGGGTCTTCCAGAAGTAACTCATGAACCTCACATCGCGGTCTGACACGATCGACTTGGGTAGGCCATGTAATCGAAAAACATCACTCATAAAGATAGACGCTACGTGAGTTGCGTCTGCCGTCTTACGACAAGCAATAAAGTGTGTCATCTTTGAGAACCGATCGACTACCACGAAGGTGGAATCGTGCTTCCGCAGGGTGCGGGGAAGTCCGAGAACAAAATCCATGTTAATGTCCTCCCAAGGGCGGTGGGGAACAAGTAAAGGCGTGTACAGATCCGTGTTCTATTTGGTACCCTTCGCCGTTTGACAGATATGACAGTGGTAGACAACGCGAGCCACGTCCTTCTTAAAGCTGGGCCAGTAGAGACGGTCCTCGACAATGGCTATGGACTTATCTCGCCCAAAGTGCACCGCGGCTCCGCCCGCATGCAACTCTCAAATCAAATAATCACGGTATGACATCTGGGGAATGCACAGGCGGGAGCCCCGGTACAGGTATCCCTCAAAGATCTGATATCCCTCAACAGGGTCTGCTGGGTCTCGAGACAGGGCGGCGTAAATCTCGCTAAAGTCTGGGCATGTCGAATAATCCAGAATCAACCTCTCAAGCCCACCTACGCTCGCGGTCATCATCTACAACAGGGAGATGCGGCGGCTCAACGCATCAGCCGGCTTGTTCTCAACACCAGCTCGGTGCTTGAGAACATAATGAAATTCCTGCAGGTACTCAGCATGCTGGTGTCCCAGCTTGCGCTGCGAATCGAGATAACGTAAAGTCTGGTGGTCGGAATACAACACAAACTCTCATGGAAGGAGATAGTGTCTCCAGTAGCGCAGAGACTGGACAATAGCATAAAATTCTCGATCATAGTTCGAGTATTTCTGCTTGGCCTCGTTCAGCTTCTCACTAAAGTAAGAAACTGGATGTCCCTCCTGGCTCAATACGCCACTGATGCCTACACCAGACGCATCACACGCATCCTCGAAAGCACGGCTAAAGTTCGGCAATCTTAGAACATGAGTCGTCGTCAGTCTCTCCTTAATCTCTTTGAAGAGTCTAATGGTTGCGGGGATCCACTGAAATTCTCCCTTCTTAAGATAGCTTGTGAAGGGGGTCATAATCGTACTAAAACCTTGGACGAACCTCCTGTAGAAGGTGGCAAGTCCGTGAAAACTGCGAGTCTCGTGGATGTTCGCTGGCACGGGTCAGTCGCGAATGGATTTGACCTTCTCGGGGTCAACAGATACTTCAGTCGAGGATATTATAAATCTTAGAAAATGAACATACTTAGAGAGGAATGAGCACTTCTTCAGATTCACATACAATTTCTGTTGGCGGAGGGTGCCAAAGAGAAGCCTCAAGTGATCGAGGTGGGCAGCCTGTGTCTGGCTATAGATCAGTATGTCATCGAAATACACGACCAAAAACTTGCCCGTGTAGGGCCGCAACACCTATGTCATAACTCTCATGAACGTGCTTGGGGCGTTAGATAGCCCAAATGACATGACTAGCCACTCATAAAGACGGTCTTTGGTTTTGAATGCGGTCTTCCACTCATCGCCCTCATGAACAATTTGATGATACCCACTACGGAGATCGATTTTGAAGAAGATCTGGGCACCGGACATAGTATCCAGTAGATCGTCGAGTCGTGGGATCGGGAAGCGATACTTGACTGTGATCTTGTTAATGGCGCGGCTATCGATGCACATACGCCAACTACCGTCCTTCTTAGGGGTCAGAAGGGCGGGAACCGCACACAGACTCATACTCTCACGAACAAACTGCTTCCGAAGAAGCTCGTCAACTTGCCTCTTGAACTCAGCGTGCTCATCCGGGTGCATACGATAATGGGGGAAGTTCGGGAGGGAAGCCCCCGGGACCAAGTCAATAGCATGTTGAATGTCCCGTGGAGGGGGCAGCTCATCTGGGAGCTCGTCAGGCATCGTGTCCGCAAACTCATCTAAAAGGGGACGCACCGCTAGTGGGTTGTCAACTGGGGTATATCCTCAGATGCCTGGGTGGCAGCCACAATGTATATGATATTCGATTCAGCACTATCTCGCAGAAACTCGCCTCGCCTCAAAATATGCAGGGGCCTCGAGGCGCTCGTACTAACAGATGGCTCAACAACACCCTTGGATCTATCCTGGGGTTGGGTGGGCATCAACGTAATCTTCTGCCCCTTGTCGTAAAAGACACACGTGTTCGAGCGGTCGAAACACGTGACATCACGATCAAATAGTCAGGGGCGGCCAAGTAGCACATGAGCGACGTCCATTGGAATGATATTGCACCAGACCTTGTCCTGAAATGAGGCAATGGTGATCGGGACGAGGCAACGCTGGGTGACCTGAATCGTCGTCTTATCTATCCAGACGACATGATATGGGTGGGGGTGAGGCTTTGCCTTCACCTGCATACGGTAAAGCCCCTTCTGGCTCATGATGTTCACACAACTCCCACTGTCGATTACCAACTTGCAGGGACTGCCTGTACTAGGAAAGTATGTGTAAAAGATGGTGGTGCGTCGTTAATCCTCATCTACACGAGGGGTGTGTAGGAGGCATCTAATCACTCCCGCCTCTAATGATATCTCGGCGTCACTCTCCCAACCTTCTTTGATAGTGGCCTTAACTTCTTTCGTGGCCTCCTCATCTTCCTCCAAATCCTGCTCCTCACCCTCAACTAGCAGGGTCCGCGTAGGACACTGTGCCGCCACGCGTCCTCTGCCAGAACATCTATAGCACAGAATACCCCTAGATTGTTGGCCATCAGTGGCAATGACCTTGCCCTTAGTGTCCATGGGAACAGTGAGGGCGACCTTGGTGGTCTGGGGCGGAGTAGGTTTCCTAAAAGTCGAGGAATCAGTCTGTGAGGGGAACTGCCTTGTGCTAGATGACCGGAGGTACTGCTCGTACTCGAGAGCGAGCTGAAATATCTGATCGACGGTCTCTATGCGATGTGGAATCAACTCTCTCTGAATATCAGAACGAAGGCTCGCCTTAAAACGGGAGGCTGTGGCGATAGGCTCCTCCAAGACATCACCCCTAACGACTAGCTCATCGAAGTGAGCTATATACTCAGCGACAGTAAGTGTCCCCTGCCGTAAGTTCTGTAACTGCTCAAATAACTGGTCTCGGTAGGAAGCGGGGAGGTACTTCTCACTCAACCTTTCCTTCATCTCATCCCACCTGGTGATGGGATAATACCCATCTCGCTCCAAGGCTCGCTCTATGCTAATCCAGAATACCTTAGCCTGCCCGACCAGCTTCATTTTTGCGAAGCAAACACAACGCTCGTCACTCATATCATACCACTTGAAATAGTGGTTCATATCCAGGAGCCAATCACTGAAGGCTTTCGAATCCAGACGACCATCGAACGAAGGGGCGTCGAGTCGAATGCGACGAGTGATGTTAAAATGGTGGCCACCTCTCTGTGGGTCGGGATAATCCTCGGGATAATCATCATGGGCGAAGTCGTATCAAGCGGGTGGGGGACCGTGCTCTCTCTGACCCGAGGGATAATACTCATCACGGTAATGATCACGACGACTGTGTCTAGGGTCAGGCTGAGGCTGACGTGGCATACAGTACTAATCACGCTGATGTGGAAGTCTATCACGTGCTGGATCAGGATTTCGCCTTGCCGGCGGAGCTGGAGCTCGGTGAGGAATATCACGACGGTGGTGGTCTACTAGAGGTTGACCGACTCTCGAGCGTTGGTCGAGACGTGGGGGAGCATCAGGGTCATCCTCAAGTGAATCATCACGTTGTGTTGGAGTGTCCCTGGCGTTCTCTAAAAGGTCCAAACGAAGATTCACCTCGGCAAGATCATGACACACATCGTTGAACTGGACACCTAAGGTGTCAAAACGATCTAGGATAAGGCGTTGGAACTCAGCAAAAGCGGCACCCAAATTCGAGCTTGTCGTTCGGTCGTCGGTGATTAACGGTTCTGACATGCTTGCCCTGGATATCCTACCACTACGGAGCATGCGAATAGCCTAACCTTGCCTCTGATATCAAAATGATGTAGGGTAGGCTAAGGGTGCACAAAACCTAGGACACTAGGTATAAATGCAAAGGTGACTCTCTAGTATGATCCTAAGTGTAATGCGGCCGTCAGTTACGGTGACGAATAAATTTGAGCAATAAAATTTTCTAACACCACGCAAATATTCAAAATTGAAAACAATTATTTAAATCGGCAATTTTATAACGGCTTTCCTCCGCTCGGAGGGGCAAAGTAAAGCGCGCGGCGAATAACTCCTGCAAATTAATAGCATATCGAAAACCATTTTTTACTAGCATGAATAACATCACATAAATTAATCCACCAATGGAAATGTCAAATCAAATAAGCAAATACCACAAAAAACTCACAAAGTAGCGGGTTGAACCAAGACACTGAAGAATTTGGGTCCGGATGTGTAGATCACTAGATCGCGATCGGAGGTGGAATCAGCGGCGTGAAAATGAAGGTGATGGCTGTCCTCGACGGTAAATGATGAGATCGGACGAGAAATTGGTAGATTCGGCCACGTACAGGTCGATCCGGGCCGGGGAGGGGTGGATCTGATATTTATGGTCGGATCCGGGCAACAATAGCAATATAAGTGGTGGGGATGATGGATCGGGTGCTGGAATTCTCAGATCTAGATTGATCTTGAGAGTAGGGGGTGCGGGAAAGTGGATCCATGTGAGGGGTGGTTAGAGGAGGGGTCGGCCTGAGCTTAGGGTGGTCGGGTGGTAGTCGGCTGGAGGAAGGCTGGCCGGCGGGCTTGTTGGAGGGTGGAGGAGGGTTCGGCGGCAGTGTTGGGTTGTGGAGGAAGGGGAGGAAGCGGGAGGAGAGCGGTGGGAGGCTGGCGGCGGGAGGCTGGCAGCGGCCGGTTCACAGTAGGCCGACGGCTTTAGGGCTGCAGTTTTTGGGCTGCGGTGGCTGAAAGTGAGGGATTAGGGATGGAAAATGATGGCAAGGGGTAGGGGAAGGGTTAGGGGAGGAGAAACCAACCTAGGAGTCGTCACCTAGGGCTCCACGGCGTCGGCACCGATGGGTGATCGCTGGAATCCGGGAATACTTCTCCAAAATACTGCAATGATCTCATTTCAGCCCCTACAACACTTATTCATAAGAAGAGAACAAACTAGGGTTTCTCATCAACGACTATGATTCGTTGGTGGGGTGGGCCACTAAATACATGAAAATAAACTCAAAAAAATAAATTAATATATATTTTTGACTCGCGGCTACGTGTCGGACACAACCGCGGAGTCGAATCGGCGATTCGATCAAGCCTTCTTGCGCGAATAAATGAACGTAGGTCCCGCCTTGCGGCAAACCCCTCCAGGTGCACGATCTGATGGATCCCCATCATGAACTTTTGTATAAACTGCCAGCTAACTTGCAAACACAGATCAACTTACGGAATCATAATGCACACAGGTCAAACAGATAACAGAACCAAAACCTAACTTGGATGATCATTCTCAATAAAAAAGATCTAGAACGTAACAGCCTTTGTTAAAATTGTTGAAGTGAGGGTATAGTGGAGGTGGGCGGTCTGATTTGGGCAGACCGCCGCCGCGGAATGGCGGGTTGAAGTCGGCAGTTAGCCAGGATGACTTCTCTCTTGCGGTCTGGTTCAGCATAGCACCCTGGTGGAGTAACCGGGCGGTTAGGGTTGTCCAATCACAGGTTGTGGCAGACTCATCTGGAGTTCGCTGAGTCCGGCATGTTGCGGACTCAATTGAAGCTCGCCAAGATCGGCATGTGGCAGACTCTCTTTAGAGCTCGCGAGACCGGCTGTCTTCTGTGCTTGCGGTCTGGTGTTGAGATTGTGGAGATTGGCGCAGAAGCTTGGTCTGATCACCTGGAGACCGTGTGGTCTGGGATGGGAGATCGCACTGTCCGCATGTTGCTCAGGATCTCTGGCTCGCAAGTAAGGCAGACAGCTGTTGCGGTCAGGATTGTGAGACCGCATAGTTCGCTAATGGGTTCTCGGGCGAGATGTAGTAAGAGATCGTTGGTGGTCTGTACTTGGTCATTATGTTGATAAGTCCAGGTTTGTTGCCTAGTCCGCCGAGTCCGCCGGTTTGCGGACTGCTTCTGGTGTTCGTCGAGTTCGTAAGATTGACTAAGCACGAGTTTTGCTTTAGTCGCGGACTCGCGGGCTACAGTTTGCACGGACTGGAAGTGGAGATTGCGGACAGCGCGGTCTGTTGGCTGTGTCCGATAGTTCTTCTTTGGTGCGGACTTATCTCAGAACGCGTTGATTGATTTTATCTAAGTCCACGCGGATTGAGAAGTGTGTTCGCACTTCTTTGCTATTAATTGTTAACTGCGGCGGACTGATGCTGGTGTCCGCACGTATGTGAATAGGTGATGCTAATCACGGACTGACGGGCGATTATCCTATCGGTATGGGTGGTGACCATTCTTGTCACGACGTCAAGGCGAACCAAGGTGAGCGTCGGGCCTTGACGCTTAGGCGACAAGGCGGACGCCTAGGCGATAAGGCGGGTGCCTAGGCGACCACAAGGCGAGCAAGTCGCAAGGCGCCAATTTCCTTCTATTTAAATTTTTTTTTATAAAAATTACTATAGACTGCGGTTATTATAATAACCGCAGTCTATAGTCTTCAGTCTAAAGACTGCAGTTACTATAGACTGTGGTTATTATAATAACCGCATTCTATAGTCTGCAGTATATATATAGACTGCGGTTATTATAATAACCGCAGTCTAAAGCATCAAATTACAAAATACACAGTTACATTACAAAGTACAAACACAGCCACAGTTTTTTTTTTCTTCATAGCAGTAAGAACTAAGAAGTAGTTTCTGATATATCATATATCATATATAGGCAGTTAGCCTAATTCAGTAAACTACCAAATACAAACACAAGTTACACAACCGCCAAGTAGCAAACTAAAAAGTAGAAACTACCAAATACAAAGTTACAAATACAGCCGGCCAAGTAGCAAACTACCAAATACAAACACAGCCACAGATTTTTTTTCATAACTAAGTACACAGCCACTAAATACCAAACTACCAAATACAATTATACAAACACAGGCACAGCCACAAAGTACCAAACTACCAAATAGGCAAATACAAACAGTAAACAACTAAACACACAGAGAAAGCAATAACATTTAATATAATAATGTACCAAACTACCAAATCCAAAATGTCAACTAGAATCATCATCCAATCCACAGAGAAAGCATGAATAATGTTTTAAAAAAAATTAAAAATCAGAAAAGATCAACTAGAATCATCATCTAGTAAGTTATCATTGGCATTGCATGTGCTTGGTTGGTTTGAGGTACTTGGGTTTGGCCCATAATTATCCACAATATCTTCATCATCATTGACAATGAAAAAATGATCTAAGTCTTCATCCCTTTCAGCCATTATTTGAAGATTAGCTTCAGCCCCACTTCGTAAATTTCGAGCCACAGTTTCAATAGCTCTCTCTACATCATTCCATGTGAGATTATCATCATCAAAAACTAGAGCATCCTCTGCCCCTGGTTTGTTCTCCATCCACTCATTACTCCAATCTAGCTCGTCAAGCACTAAAGGGTTGTAATTTCTTCCTTTTCAACGTCTTTCTTGGAATCGTGCTTGTAGACGACGATTATATTGGATGTATACAAGATCGCTAAGCCTTTGATGCTCCAACCTATTTCTTTTCTTTGTGAGAATCTGAATCAAGAATTAAAGATAATAGCAAACTTATTAGTAACTATAAAAATATTAAATTTTATATTGATTTTTGTTATACGTAGTTACTTACAAACTCAAAAGTACTCCAATTGCGCTCACAACTAGAAGATGAACAACATAAGCCGAGTATGCGCAATGCTACCTTTGTAAGGTCAACATTCGATCCTCCATGTGCACCCCACCAATCCACTATTAATTTAAGACAAATGTAAATTATTTGACATATAATTATATAAATAATTTAAAAAAAAATAAAAACGTAATCAATACTTACTTGGATTTAAGGTGGTTCGTTGCTTAATAGCCACAGGCTTTCCAAAACTATTTCGAGATGCTTTGTAGTTAGTACCTTGCTCTGCAATCCTATCTTGCAATTCTTGATCGGGCACTAGTCTTGCAATAACATCATTGAAAGCATCTTGAAATTTTCAGGCATTATCATTATGTTTTTCCTCGTATTCAAAATATTTGTCTGGATTAAGAAATAAAGCTGCCCTATACAATTGTTGTTCCATTTGATTTGGCCATCTTTTTTCAACAATTTTAATAATCTTCTTATATAATCTTTCTTTATTATCAAAATGTTCTTTAATCTTTTGATTTGCTTCTTCTATCGCCACATATACTTCAGGCATAGCCGGCCTTTCATCCCCATCTACTAATCGCAAAACGGCAATTAGTGGCTTTCCTCCTTTTAGGCAATCTCTTACTCCATTCCAAAAAACGGTTGAAAGTACTGTTTCAACAACTTGTTTTCCGGATTCAGTTTTTGCCAAATTAGAGGCATTCCATGAAGGCGACACAAAGAATAGTTTCAGCTTCTCCTCATGCTTAAGCAAACTTTGTAGAGTAAGAAATGATGTTGCAAATCTAGTTACCGAATGCCTAACTAGATCACCACCTATAGTACTCCTGACTGCTTCAAATAAACGAGTGTGTCTGTAGATGAAATTTGTAATCATCCTTGTCTTTTTTATCACAATTTTGTTAGGTGGTAGCTTGTCTATATCTTCTAGTATGAGATCAATGCAATGAGCTGCACACGGAGTCCAGAATAATATGGGTCTTTTCTCCATTAAAATTCTACCAGCTGCCTTGTAATTGGAAGCATTGTCAGTCACCACCTGCATACGACATAACTTTGTATATATTGAAAGTTGTAAACTATTAAACTTGAAATATGAAAATTAGTGAAACCAAAACATTTACTTGAACAACACACTCTGTTCCTATCTCTCTAATCTTACTATCAAGCAACTCTGATAACATTGTAGCATCTTGAATATGACTGGATGCATCTACGGAACTCATAAAACAGGTTCCTTCTGGACAGTTGACTAGGAAATTGATCAAATGTCTCCCTCTCCTGTCTGTCCAACCATCTGACATAAATGTGCAACCATATCTCCTCCAGTACGCTTGATAGTTTGTCTTCACCTCCTTAACTTTTTCTTTTGTACTTAACAACAATGGGACTCTCAAATCATGATAACTAGGGCCTTTATAATCATGCACATACTGTTCAACTGCTTCAAGCATGACTTCAAAACTTCGTGTCTTTGCAGCATTGAATGGAATTCCACATTCATAGAACCAATCAGCCACATAACTATCAACTCTCTTTTTCTCTTCAGGTGATCTAAAACATCTCTCGATATTAGTTTGTGCAGGACCTTTTGCACATCTATCATCCACTATATCTTCAGGAGCACGCCTCACATGAACATCCATAGGCCCCTTTTTTTGTGGCAAGTAGATTACCTTTCTCTTTTTTGCACTTGTCCCAGAACTTGGGACAAATGAGGTTTTAGCTGTAGATAATGTCGGGGATACATTTTGTAACCCTGTTAGTTCTCTTTCTTGGTCACTCTCATTGTCATCATCAACAGTCAGATTCACATTGTTCTTTTTTTAGCATTTAAAACTGAATACATCTCAGCTACTATTTCAGAAGTAGTCTTGAAGAACTTGGATACATCTCCATACCCGCCACATAAATGTTGTTTCAACCTTTTGATACCCCCCTTTATCAATCTACCACACAAATTACATTTAACTGTATTTTTATCTTCTAGGTTGGGTCAATGACCATACTTCCAACCAGGAACATTTGACTTTGCTTTTCGTTTAGGATCTGTTTTTGGATCAAGGTCATTGCTACCAATAGATGGAGCAAGATTGTTGTTGTTTTGATCTTCCATCTTTCACAAACAGGACATATAGATTGCAGAGTTAGGTCAGGACAATGAAATAAATAACGACTAAAAAAATCATCACAATGAACAATTTAAATAACTCTCAATTCTCAAATGAATTGCAATAGTGTAATCATGATATCATTTGCAATTATTCTACACAAAAAAACTATTTAAAGATCATTTAAACTAATTATATAATGACAAATCTTATTTATAATATTATCTATTTTCTCCTGGAAAAATTGTTGCACTCCATGATACATCTGCAATAAAAAACAAATTGTTAAAATCAATTCAACATAATTATTACCAATCTACATGCACTAGACAGTAGAGTAGACATACGTCACATACCTTTACCAAAGATGGCATTGACACATTTTTAAGAGCATCAACTATATCAATCATGTAGCACATGATATAATACCCACATTGAATGTTATCCAGTTGTTTTGGGCACTACATAAATAACCAATTAGCCACATGACTTCAAAACTTCGTGTCTTTGTAGCACATGATATAATACCCACATTGAATGCTATTGAATTTAAATTACAATATATATACTCGTATAGGCTATAAGTCTAAAACTTACCGGAATAAACTTTGTAACCTTTAGTTTTTTAAAACTGGTTCCTCGCTCTTTTGCTAAATCTTTAAATACACTTCATAAAATAAATAAAAAATTAGTTTATAGCAAAATCTGAATTCCAAATAGGAAACTAAGTAAATAACTAATTAATAAACTTACTTTGTAATAGCATTTTTAATATCATCACGGATGTCAATATTTAGGGGATCAAGCCAATAAACTGTATAATTTTTATAATCAATAATAGCCAACATCCAATATTGTCTGTGAAACAATTAAACAAATGAAAAAATTAATAACTTACCTACAATAAAAAATATGATCATTGATATTTGATACAGAGATTTTTGGTACTTACAATCTATTATATGGCAAAAATAGTAAAGAATCCGATTGGAGTTGACTAATCGGTCTAAGCCTGTTTTTTAGATCTTCAATTCGTGTTTTTGAATATTCTTTGGCATAGGCATCATTAAAAGCAAAAATGGCATGAGGATTATGGAAATATACACCTATATTGTATGTAAAATTCTTTAATTGTGAGTCTATGTACCTGCAAACAACATGTAAATTCAAAATCAATTAATATATTAATAAAAATTCTTAATTTTGTAATACTCAATGGTCAGATTCACAGTACTCACCCAATGCATGCTAATAGAATGTTAGCTCCAATCATTTTCATATTTAAAAAATCATGCAGCTCTGAATTTTCAAAGTATGTACGTGTTAATTCAGCACTCCCAAATACTATTGAATCTAATTCTAGAGATATTATTTTATTTTCATTCTCCATTTTAGTTATGAAACTGGGCAACATATCAATGAAATCATTTGTATGTTCACTAGCCTGTGGAAATAAAAGAATTAATATTATGGACATCATTATTGAATTCATTGATTATATAAAAATCACAAATAATATTGTAAATTATAATACCGTACAAGGTATTAGCTCATGTCTACTCTGACTACACTCAGGTTCATGTGACCTGGATTCATGCTCCGGCTGAGAAACACAAAATAACATAAAAAATAGTTAATTACCTGCGCAAAAAAAACACGTGTTCCAGTTAAATATTTAAACATAAAAATACCTGTGCAACTGCAAGTGCAACACTTGTTCCAGTTCTAGCACTAAACATGCGCATAAGTTCTTCAATTTGATTCTTCATAGTACTAATCTCGACTTATTGCGTTTGTTCTTTTTGTCTCCATAATTCTTGTTGCGTTTGTTCTTTTTGGCTCCATAAATCTTGTTGCGTTTGTTCCTTTTGGCTCCAAAATTCTTGTTGCGCTTGTTCCTTTTGGCTCCAAAATTCTTGTTGCTAGCTCAATCTTTCTTGTACTATAGTTTCAACATCTTCAATATGAGCTACTGGTGTCCTCTGGCTCCGTCTATCATTCTTGAAAAAACTTATAATTGTGGAAAATTTGCTACCGGCTCTAACTCTGCCCGGATGTTCTTGGCCTAAAACAGATGCAAGAATGACATTTCTTCCCTGCGAGGGCGACATTGTTTCAGCACTCTGGGACTCTTGGCTCGATATCTCGTCCTAAACAAAAGTAATAAACATTGGAACAGAATTGCAGATAAGAAAATATACTTCTCAAGAAATATTACTATCAATAATTTACAAATGATGAAATGATACATTTACACTTACCATTTTAGATGTCAACTCAGTTGCATCTTGGCTAATGTATTCACCGGTCTTTCTTTTATGACCGGTTTTCCATAACTCCGCACGTGAAATTGGTGCAGCTTCAGCTTGTTCAACCTTGACAATAAAATGAAATTAAATTATCATACAAATAATTGAGAAAACCAAATTTTAAAATACAAAATACGAGAGAGAAGTAGAGAGCTAATAACATTCTTTTTTCTAGTCCAGAATAACTCATTCTAGAAGTAGTATGAAAGGTCTTTCGTGTTTTTGCTCTCTCTGTATTAACCTTACTTTTTTCCTACACAAATGAATATGTGTTAATACTTATTTTCCTTATAAGTTATAAAGTTAAATAATGATATAAAACGTTGAATTTAATAACACATAACCATATATTCTGGAGTACTGCGATGGTCGACAAAAACTCTCCAGTCTTCGCCAGTAATAAAACTATACTTGACAGGAACATTGTATCGATGCTTCAAATCAACATCTTTTACATAATTGATGAAAAGTTTGGATTTCCAAGTCCTTCAACTTTCACCCATGCTTTTCATTAATGTCTTATAATGACCATCAATATTATCAAAATAATATCTGAAATTAATAGATAATATCAATTAAAAAAAACTAAAACACCAAAGTTATGTAATCACTGATAACAAGGTTACGTACATTTAATTCTGCCCATATTTGATCTTTAATCTGTCTATCAACATCCTTTCATGCAACAATGTAATTGACAAATAAGACTTCACAATAACTCTCATATAACTCATCAGTTTATTTGTTTCAGGCCCGGAAATAATGCGGCCATCATCACGGAAAGAAATAATAAGCTTCTTCCCCTCTAGTCTAGCTTATTCAATTCATTCATTTTTGTGAAGCCTCTTGTTGACCTCGATGAAGATCCCTTATCCGCGTTCCTGGTCTGGGTGTCGACCCCGGTGGGCCCCTGTGTGGCGGATTTTCTGTGGTTGGGATTAGTCTGCCCGCAGCGCCTGCTCCTCCGTGTTTAAAACCCTAAAATGGGTGGGCGGGTTAAACTTAAACCAGCAGGACCGTGTGTGTGGGACAAAAAACCTAGCGCCTGCTCCTCCGTGTTTAACAAAATTCTGTTGGGTTGGCATACATTATGTTGTTTATAAATATGATCGCGTTCCTGGTCTGGGTGTCGATTGAGCGGTTCTGTGGTTGGGAACTAGTTAGTAGTTACTACTTACTATCAGTCTAGAATAATTTGCCACACCGTGTGTGTGGGACCGCCCCCGTGGCTTTCCCCATCGCGTTCCTGGTCTGGGTGTCGACACGATTCACACATATAAATAATTAAATATATATGTTACTATGTTACTCAGGAGGTTTAGACATGTATTATAGGGGTTAAACTGAAATATTTCGGCGCATTGTGTTGTATCATGTATGATAATAAAGTACTAATGCTATACTACTACATTACTTGAACAAAACAAAGAAAGGTATTAAGAAATAGTATACCTAAGTGAGAAGATTAGATTTGTCGAAGAAGAATCGTCAAATCGAAGCAAAGAAGAGCAGAAACTTGAACAAAATCGCCTTTAGGGATTATCGCAAAGAGCAGTGATTGTATCGCCTTTAGGGTTTCTCGCAAAGAAAAGGAAGAGCAGCGACTATAAAAAGAAGAACCAAAAACTCGGGGTAAAACAAGATTTTTATGGTTCACGGGTAAAATAGATAGTATAGACTGCGGTTTTTACATAAATCGCAGTCTATTCTAACCTTGGAATAGACTGCGGTTTATGCAAAAATCGCAGTCTATTCTACCTTTGAACCTTGGAATAGACTTCGGTTTATGTAAAAACCGCAGTCTATTCTAGATTAGACTGCGGTTTATATATAAACCGCAATCTATTCTACAATGAACCCTAGAATAGGGTTTATATATAAATCGCAGTCTATTCTACCATAAACCCTAGCTTAGGTTTATTTTTGAATAGACTGCGGTTTATATATAAACCGCAGTCTATTCCCATTTTTTAATAAAAAAAAAGGCGTCAAATGCCTTGTTTACATTTGGGCGCCCTGACGCCTAGGCGTCGCCTAGGCGACGCCATGACAAGAATGGTGGTGACGGTACTCCTCCTCGCACCTATAAATAGGAGCCCCTGACTCGTCATATAACAACAGAGAACAGTGAGAACTCAGCTCACGCTTAAAACTTGCGATTACGTTTTTTTCTAACCGTCACGACTAAGTGAGGTTGACTATTTGTACAGACTGTGCGATTAGCATCAGGCGGCTAGGCAACTAGTGGAAACTTGGTGTGGAACATTTCGCGGTTAACAGTTTGCGGGAAACAGCAGGTCGCGGTCTCTGCGGCTTGAAGTCACCTTTACTCCGGGTTGCGGATAGAGTTGGAGTTCGCCCGGTCTATCAACGGGCCCTATTTCTCAATCATCAGCATTGAATAACAGGCAGTCCGCGCGGCTAGTTAAGGATATGCAATTTGGCGATCTCGGTGGACAAGGCACGCGGTTTGCGGCTTGTGTGGATACAGTCTCTGCTCGCGGGGTTTCTTCTCTGCCTACAGTTGTATATTTTGTTTTCCTTGGGTACATTGGTGAAATCATGTCTCGCAATGTATGCCTAACTTTGTAAATCAGATTGATTTCCAGATTTTGACTCTTGTGCCTCTTTTTGTGTTGATTACCACTTGATTTCTGGTTTTGATTGAGTGTTCCTGCAACCTCTATCTCAGCTTCTGTAAATTTTTACAACCTTTTTGTGGCTTTCGAAGGCATAGTGCTCCGAAGAGAGTTATCAAATCCTTGCTAACTAGGTCTTAAGAGAGGGAGATCAAGGAATCAATCTGATAAATATAAGGCTTGCAATCAGAGCGATCGTCATCGATAATCTTGTATTCACAGTAAATTATGCATTATTCGTAATTTATCATGTAGTTGTCCTTAATGTATTTTGTCATGTAGTAGGAGTTTCCATCTATATAAGGAGCCCTTAGGTTGAGAGTGAGGCATCTTTGGATCATTGAGCTTTAGGGGTTTTTTGAAGAGAAGGGCGCTTGGAGGAACCAACCTTTGAGTGGGTCTTAAGAATTCCCTTATCAAAGGATTCAGTTTGATTTTGTGAATCACTTTATCAAAATATTCATTGTATTGGTTCAAAAAGTCTTCTTATCAAAAGACTCAATGTATTGGTTCTAAGAGTCTTCTTACAAAAAACTCAGCATTGTTGAGTGGAATACCTACAAAGGGGTAGAAGAGAAGAGGTACGCAATATTGTGGGGAATTTCTATAAAATCTTGTGTCTTCAAATTGCATATCTTTCTATTATTTCTTTGTTTCAGTTGTTGTTGTTGTTTAATTTAATTACTTTGGCATATACTGTGACTGATCATGGGATTAAATTTTTAATTTCTCTATTCACCACTCCCACTTCTCCAGAGTAATTCTCAATAGCTCCCCCACACTCTCAAAATAGATTTAGAATGACAATAAACTTTTATGTCAATTTTATTGCTAAATTGAAAGATTAAAGGTGCAATGCGCCAAAAGAATGAAATTCATAGGATACAAAGTGTCAATTACTGATAATTTAAATATGAACATTGTTATCCTCAATTAAATTCTAGAAAATAGTCTTCCCATCTCAACAAGAGCACTAATTATTCAAACATGGTGAAAGATCTTCTCCTAGGTTTTCATAAACATTACCAAACTGGAAGAGAAAGAAGAAGGAGAGAATAGTATAAACTGACCATGTACATGTGGTCGGCCATCCACAACCACACGCTCCCATGGTTTCTCCACAATGGAAATTATAGCAGTTGTTACCTACAATCGAACCCTTCCTTTCAAAATTCAAAGTTCATTCAAACTTCAACAGTAACAGAAGAAACACCAATGCCGAGCCCCTCTAGTTAGAGACGGGCAACAATTTACCTGCGGATAGAAGGTTGTGAAGTGCTTGGCTAGGAGGATCCCGAAACTTTCTGCAGATTCAACTTCCCTACACTCCTTTGCTTTAGCGTAAACCTTCAGAAACAGTAAACAGTAAGAAATTTATTAGTCAGCTAGCAGAAAAGCTCTATCAAATCGGGAAAAAGAAGCATACGGTGTTCTTCATGGTGTCGGTTGCAACGATGGAGGAATTGTCTCCTTCAGTGTAGGCAGCAAGACAATCGGAGAGTAGGGAGATGCTGACGCTCCACTCAACGATGACATCAGATCCACCCTCGCCGGCCTTTCTCCAGACACGGGAAACCCTAACCCTTCCCTTACCATGCTGCTGCTCAAGATTGAATCCGTTGGTCATGGTTTCTTTTACTATCTCAAGTAGAAGCAATCGCACAAGAAGCTGGCAGAAAGAGGAAATAAGTGTTAAGAGTGATGGCTTGGAGGATCAAAAAATTTATTTCCAGTCTTCGAGCGAACAGGAGTTCGCCTGTGTGGAAGGCGAGGTCGCCGGCAATCACTGTGTTTCAGATCGTCGGAATAAGATCTCGAAGTCGAGGACGATCTGAAGCCCGAAGTCTCGTCAGGATTGACGGTATCGAGCGGTGATCGGAGGGAAGACGGCGTGGATGGCCAATCGCTTGGAATCTCCGGCGCGCTGAAATAGTCTTACAAAATTGTGTTCAGGGTTGAACCTGAAGAAGCTCAGGTAGCATCTTAAAATAGGCAGACTGAAAACAGAAAACATAAATAAGGGTGTGTTTGGCGCCACTTATAGCAACTTATTTGCTCCAACTATAGGTTGAACAAAAATATCATTGTCAAATCAAAATTTTATGTTACAAGTCTTTTTTTTAGGGTGATGTTAAAGGCACATTATTTTCGGCTATGTGCACATCCATTAAAAATATAATCTTAATAATTTAGGTTTTCTAAACCCCACCCAACTAAAGCCGAAGCAGCCCGCCTCCCCCTTTCCAATATGCGCTTTTTGAACTGCGTCTTCTACGTTTATTTTCAGGAGAAGTGTTCAACATGAAAGTTGTAGATCTCGACGATATCTACAACTTTCATGTTGAACACTTTTTGATTTAAAGCCGTTTAGGCCCCCGGAACATGTTCCGCGTGATTTTTTCCGGGGGCCAAATCGGAGGCCTAAACGGCTTTAAATCAAAAAGTGTTCAACATGAAAGTTGTAGATATCATCGAGATCTATAACTTTCATGTTGAACACAATTCATAAAAATGCACGTAGAAGACGCAGTTCAAAAAGAGGCGTATTTCATTTTAAAAAAAACTATGCAATCACGGCAACGTCATCCTCCCCACAGCTCTTGTGGACATGTACTGCAGATGCGGGTGCGTTGAAGCAGCTTTGGAGGTGTTCCGCCTGGTTTCGAGCAAAGACGTCGTGCTTTGGAACGTGATGATCGGAGGGCTCGCGATGCACGGTCATGGCCGCCTTGCCGTCGATCTGTTTGCTCTGATGAAGGAGACGGCAACGGCGCCCAACGAGTCCACATACATTGCAGCTATGTTTGCTCAGACTGTGCATATAGTATTGGTGTGCACAAAGCCGAAGATGATGTGCACATAAAATTCCAATGGGTGCACATAGTATTGGTGTGCACAAAGCCGAAGATGGTGTGCATTTAACACCACCTTTTTTTTATAACAACAAGAACATTCGTCATACCAAACAAGTCGCGATAAGGCACGTCAAACACAGCCTAAAAGAGGGCAGGTATCAGTGTCAAGGTGAATAAATAGAAAACTGAAAACGGGAGTTGTTAAGGGCAACGCAGTTTTGGCTAAATGCACCGCACTTTCTCCTAATTTTTTGCGTCTTTTGGAAATACGTCTTGTACATGCATTTTTAAGAAAAGTGTTCAACACGAAAGTTATAGATCTACAACTTTTGTGCTGAACATTTTTCCTAAAAATGCATGTACAAGACGCACTTTGGAAATACGTCCAGGTTTCCAGGCTTTTAGAATTACGTCTTGTACATGCATTTTTAGGAAAAATGTTCAACACAAAAGTTGTAGATCTCGTCGAGATCTATAACTTTTGTGTTGAACACTTTTTCTAAAAATGCATGTACAAGACGTATTTCCAAAATGCGCGAAAAACTAGAAGAAATTGCGGTGCACCTAGCCAAAACTACGGTGCCCTTAACAACTCCCAAAACTAATTACAACATTAGTCAGATGGTAATAGCTCCCTCAAGTTGAACTATGAATATTTTGTAGGCCAAATTTGTGAAGGAGAGCATGAAAGGGAGACCGATGTAGAGCCTTTGTAAATAAATAAATAAGTTGAGCAGAACAAAGGATTGAGAGCAGATGAACGAGTCTCTTTGTAATCTTTTCTCACACAAATGACAATCCAATTCAATGTATTTAGTTCTTTCATGAAAGGCAGGATTATGAGCCAAATAAATTGCAGATTAGCAGTCACAATACACATTTGAAGGAATGGAGGATGCAACATTTAAATCTGTCAAAAGATAATGAAGCCACTAAATTTCACATGTAAGAGAAGCAAGAGACATGTTTTCAGCTTCATATAAAGAGCGAGAAATAATAGTTTGTTTCTTAGATTTCCAGGAAATTTAAGAGAGGATCTAATGAAGACACAATATCCTGCATTGGAACATCTGGAATCAATAAAGTAAGCCCAATCTGAATCAACAAAACCAGATATTTTACGGTCCGAAGTGTAAATTTTTCTGATTATGTGTGGATTAATTCAATCAGGTCGTCTCAATCAATCATGTGTTAGTTTGAGTTCATTTGTGTCTCCCGTGAGTGTGGGCCAAATTTGATTTGCGCAAGTTGTCGAAACCCTTTATAGGCGAGCTAGACAACTTCAGACTTGCACGAGTTTGGTCTTTCTTCTGCCATGCTTTGGAATGACCAAATCCATTTCATGTATCCCCTTAAGTTTTGGGGATGAAATGAACATTAAGAAATATTGAAGGTGTACAACCCCATATCCGGCCGAGCGGGATCCTCCCCAAGTGGCAGACTTGGTGCACGCTATAAGCGGCAATGTGGCACAACCCCGCTCGAAGACGCGCGGGAGCTCGTGCGAGCGCGCAAAGGTTTTACGGACAAGTGCTTCTTAATATGCGTATACATATAATATAATATATATATATATATATATATAATAAAATAGATATATATTATATAATATATATTATGTATAATATATAAAAGAGAAAACAAAAAAAAGGAAGATAGCAGGTGGGGGAGTGGGGGGGGGGTGGGGGGGGTACGGGCACAGCAGGAAAAAATACAAAAGAAACAAGAAAAAAGAAAAAAGAAAAAGGGGGGATGAGGAGGAGTGCTCGGTACAGGGAAGGAGAAAAAAGAGCATGGCCGCCTCTCCCCTTCCCTCTTCCTCCCGTCGCCTCCAAGTAAGAGCAGGGCTCGGCCTCTTCCATTCCTCCCGTCGCCTCCAAGCAAGAGCAGAGCTCGGCTTCTCACTCTCCCGATCGGAAAAAGGGGGAGAAAATCCAGCCGCCTGGAGCTCGTCGACCGCCTGGAGCAGGCCGACCACGCCACTCCCTCTCCGCCTCTCTCTCTCTCTTGGCTCGTCGAACGCCTGGAGCAGCACGGCAACCCGAGCTAAGGCTCGGCCCCCCACTTCCCGTCCAGGCCGCCTCCAGCGGGGCCGAGCTCCTCTCGGCCCCCTCTTCCCGCCGCCGGCAAGCCCGAACTTGCTCTTCATCCTCGTCGCCGCCGCCGCAAGGAGGAAGCCGCCTCCTTCCATCTCCTATCCAGGCCGCCCCGAGCTCCTCCCTCACTCGCCGCCGCTGCCGGCATCACCACCCGAGCCATCTGCGGTCATTTTCAGTCCAGGCCGCCGCCACTAGGAGGAGCCCGAGCTCCCTCCTCTTTTTCTGTCCAAGCCGCCGACAAGGTTCGGCCAACAAAGGGAGGAGTTTGGATCCCCCGATAGTGCTTGGCTCGGAGGAGGTCGAGAGGAGCGCCAGGACCGGCACCGTCGTCAAAACACGCGTCAAGGGTAACGAAGTTTCTACTCGGGCAGGTGAAGCCCTCAATTTACACATTTGCATGGAAGCCCCTCTCCACCAACGGGTGGGGGAAGGGTGCTCTCCGACGGGTTAACGTGTACGTCCCCGCTGATAATTGCATTTAGCATCCGGAAGTGTGAATATGGATTTAGACATGCTGTGTGAAGCTCATTCGGACACATGAGCCGAATTGGTGAGGTGCTGTGTGAAGCCCATTCGGACGTATGAGCTGAATCGGTGATGTTCTGTGTGAAGCCCGTCCGGACGTATGAGCCGGATAGGTGATGTTCTGGGGTTCCCGGAGAAGACTCCGAGGAAGTTGGATATTATCTACTTGCAGGGAATGCGCACCGTAGCCCCGAAAAAGGGGTGTACGGAATATATTTGGCCAGCTTATGTTCGCCGACTGTTGTTCAGCTGGCAGTCGTCCGTCGAGACGTTGGCGTACAGGTGTTGCAGTACCAAGCGGGGAATAGCGGGCTTAAGCCCAAGCTCGTGCCGGCCCTCGAAAGCCTACTTTTATTTATATTGCCGGTCTGCGTGCCGAAGTATGGAATTCATATTCCTGTATTTATTTATAATCTGTGATGCTCTGTGAATGTCTGGTTTACTCCTTTCGTCTTGGGCGAGTGGTGTGCTCGTGAACCGCTCGTCCCGTGGGAGCCCCGGGGTTTATGCCGGGAAGCCCCTGCTGGCCCGCTTTTAAGGCAGCGGAGTCGCGCTGTTTGCAGCCTAGTTGGGCAGCGTGTCGTAGAATGGCTTGACGATGTTGCGCCTTTAGTAGCGCGGATGAGGAGCATTTTGTATAGACCCAAGGAGATACATCTGGATAGGAGAGAGATGGTCTTGAGACCCTCCTTAGATGTTCCGGTCGGCCAAGAACGCCCTCCGAAGGTGTCTTAGCTCAGCCTTTGGCTTGGGAGGGGAAGAGTTTGTTAGTCTTCCGGGTATGCGGTGGGTCCTCCACGCTGAGACCTTGAGTCTGTCCCTTAAGTTCCTAGTCTAGAGCCTAGATTGTTCATTTGAGTGTAGTAGGTGTGCGGTCACCCCTCTTTTGGGACCCCGAACTCCACGGAAGTCAATTTTGACTTCGGTCATTTTTGGCTTCAACAGTTATGGTGCGGTGAGCGTGGAGAGTGGCCAGCACGGAAAAACTCAGCCGAACATCATGGCTATAGAAGATGAACTAAGTGACGACCAGGGTCATATGATGAAAGAAGTCCCCTCCCACTCCTCTTTAGTCGATCTTAACCATCCTAGCTTTTCGTCTCCCCTCTGGTTCCCAAGAGGGTGGGCGTAGCGGGTAGAGGTGCCTCGTGTCGGACTGTTACTTGGTTGATTGGATTAACAGTTCTTTTGAGTTTTTGGATTATCTTTATGTTTCCATTATAGTTGTGTTGGAGAGGAGACCCCGAGAAGACCCGCTGACCAGGCTCTTATCAAGCTGGCAGGGTTGTAGGCTCACTCGGGGGTTGGAGTTTGTTTGGAGAGGAGACCCCCAGGTAGACCCGCTGCGCAGGCTCCCATCAAGCTAGCAGGTCCGAAGGCTCGCCTGTGGGGGAGAGGTCTGGTTCTTGGTTCTGCACTACCCCAAGCACGGCTCGGCCCCAGGTAGACCCGCTGCGCAGGCTCCCATCTAGCTGGCAGGTCCGAAGGCTCGCCTGTGGGGGAGAGGTCTGGTTCTTGGTTCTGCACTACCCCGAGCGCGGCTCGGCCCCAGGTAGACCCGCTGCGCAGGCTCCCATCTAGCTGGCAGGTCCGAAGGCTCGCCTGTGGGGGAGAGGTCTGGTTCTTGGTTCTGCACTACCCGAGCGCGGCTCGGCCCCAGGTAGACCCGCTGCGCAGGCTCCCATTTAGCTGGCAGGTCCGAAGGCTCGCCTGTGGGGGAGAGGTCTGGTTCTTGGTTCTGCACTACCCCGAGCGTGGCTCAGCCCTAGGTAGACCCGCTGCGCAGGCTCCCATCTAGCTGATAGGTCCGAAGGCTCGCCTGTGGGGGAGAGGTCTGGTTCTTGGTTCTGCAGTACCCCGAGCGCGGCTCGGCCCCAGGTAGACCCGCTGCACAGGCTCCCATCTAGCTGGCAGGTCCGAAGGCTCGCCTGTGGGGGAGAGGTCTGGTTCTTGGTTCTGCACTACCCCGAGCGCGGCTCGGCCCCAGGTAGACCCGCTGCGCAGGCTCCCATCTAGCTGGCAGGTCCGAAGGCTCGCCTATGGGGAAGAGGTCTGGTTCTTGGTTCTGCACTACCCCGAGCGCGGCTCGGCCCCAGGTAGACCCGCTGCGCAGGCTCCCATCTAGCTGGCAGGTCCGAAGGCTCGCCTGTGGGGGAGAGGTCTGGTTCTTGGTTCTGCACTACCCCGAGCGCGGCTCGGCCCCAGGTAGACCCGCTGCGCAGGCTCCCATCAAGCTGGCAGGTCCGAAGGCTGGCCTATGGGGGAAAAGTTGGCTATTGAGATGTTTTGGTTTAGCCGCTTCTACGACACCCCGAGCCGGGCTCGGCCCCAGGTAGACCCGCTGCGCAGGCTCCCATCAAGCTGGCAGGTCCGAAGGCTCGCCTGTGGGTGAAAGGTTGGCTTTTGAGATGTTTTGGTTTAGCCGCTTCTACGACACCCCGAGCGCAGCTCAGCCCCAGGTAGACCCGCTGCGCAGTCTCCCATCAAGCTGGCAGGTCCGAAGGCTCGCCTGTGGGGGAAAGGTTGGCTTTTGAGATGTTTTGGTTTAGCCGCTTCTACGACACCCCGAGCCGGGCTCGGCCCCAGGTAGACCCGCTGCGCAGGCTCCCATCAAGCTGGCAGGTCCGAAGGCTCGCCTGTGGGGGAAAGGTTGGCTTTTGAGATGTTTTGGTTTAGCCGCTTCTACGACACCCCGAGCCGGGCTCGGCCCCAGGTAGACCCGCTGCGCAGGCTCCCATCAAGCTGGCAGGTCCGAAGGCTCGCCTGTGGGGGAAAGGTTGGCTTTTGAGATGCTTCAGTTTAGCCGCTTCTGCGACACCCCGAGCCGGGCTCGGCCCTAGGTATACTTATTGTAAGTAAGGGTATAAGGGCAGTTCGGTAGCAGGGAGCGCTACAAGTATCGAGTGGTTCGGAATGATCAAAATGGGCACGGAAAGTTTAGTGTTTTGAATGCAATTTTTGGGTTTTCTCAAAATTTTTCTTTTGGGTCGGCTCCCGCTCGCCGGATATTTGGGATTGGACTTTTCTTTCCGAGCTTATACCAACCTCGAAAAGAGCGGGGATTGTGTACAACCCCATATCCGGCCGAGCGGGATCCTCCCCAAGTGGCAGACTTGGTGCACGCTATGAGCGGTAATGTGGCACGACCCCGCTCGAAGACGCGCGGGAGCTCGTGCGAGCGCGCAGAGGTTTTACGGACAAGTGCTTCTTAATATGCGTATTAATATAATATAATATATATATATATATAATATAATAGGTATATATTATATAATATATATTATATATAATATATGAAAGAGAAAACAAAAAAAGGAAGATAACAGGTGGGGGGGGGGGGGGGTACGGGCACAGCAGGAAAAAAGACAAAAGAAACAAGAAAAAAGAAAAAAGGAAAAGGGGGGATGAGGAGGAGTGCTCGATACAGGGAAGGAGAAAAAAGAGCATGGCCGCCTCTCCCCTTCCCTCTTCCTCCCGTCGCCTCCAAGCAAGAGCAGGGCTCGGCCTCTTCCATTCCTCCCGTCGCCTCCAAGCAAGAGCAGAGCTCGTCTTCTCACTCTCCCGATCGGAAAAAGGGGGAGAAAATCCAGCCGCCTGGAGCTCGTCGACCGCCTGGAGCAGGCCGACCACGCCACTCCCTCTCCGCCTCTCTCTCTCTCTCTTGGCTCGTCGAACGCCTGGAGCAGCACGGCAGCCCGAGCTAAGGCTCGGCCCCCCACTTCCCGTCCAGGCCGCCTCCAGCGGGGCCGAGCTCCTCTCGGCCCCCTCTTCCCGCCGCCGGCAAGCCCGAACTTGCTCTTCATCCTCGTCGCCGTCGCCGCAAGGAGGAAGCCGCCTCCTTCCATCTCCTATCCAGGCCGTCCCGAGCTCCTCCCTCTCTCGCCGCCGCCGCCGGCTTCACCACCCGAGCCATCTGCGGTCATTTTCAGTCCAGGCCGCCGCCACTAGGAGAAGCCCGAGCTCCCTCCTCTTTTTCTGTCCAAGCCGACGACAAGGTTCGGCCAACAAAGGGAGGAGTTTGGATCCCCCGATAGTGCTTGGCTCGGAGGAGGTCGAGAGGAGCGCCAGGACCGGCACCGTCGTCAAAACACGCGTCAAGGGTAACGAAGTTTCTACTCGGGCAGGTGAAGCCCTCAATTTACACATTTGCATGGAAGCCCCTCTCCACCAACGGGTGGGGGAAGGGTGCTCTCCGACGGGTTGACGTGTACGTCCCCGCTGATAATTGCATTTAGCATACGGAAGTGTGAGTACGGATTTAGACTTGCTGTGTGAAGCTCATTCGGACGCATGAGCCGAATTGGTGATGTGCTGTGTGAAGCCCATTCAGACGTATGAGCCGAATCGGTGATGTTCTGTGTGAAGCCCGTCCGGACGTATGAGCCGGATAAGTGATGTTCTGGGGTTCCCGGAGAAGACTCCGAGGAAGTTGGATATTATCTACTTGCAGGGAATGCGCACCGTAGCCCCGAAAAAGGGGTGTACGGAATATATTTGGCCAGCTTATGTTCGCCGACTGTTGTTCAGCTGACAGTCGTCCGTCGAGACGTTGGCGTACAGGTGTTGCAGTACCAAGCGGGGAATAGCGGGCTTAAGCCCAAGCTCGTGCCGGCCCTCGAAAGCCTACTTTTATTTATATTGCCGGTCTGTGTGCCGAAGTATGGAATTCATATTCCTATATTTATTTATAATCTTTGATGCTCTGTGAATGTCTGGTTTACTCCTTTCGTCTTGGGCGAGTGGTGTGCTCGTGAACCGCTCGTCCCGTGGGAGCCCCGAGGTTTATGCCGGGAAGCCCCTGCTGGCCCGTTGATAGCCTTTTAAGGCAGCGGAGTCGCGCTGTTTGCAGCCCAGTTGGGCAGCGTGTCGTAGAATGGCTTGACGATGTTGCGCCTTTAGTAGCGCGGATGAGGAGCATTTTGTATAGACCCAAGGAGATACATCTGGATAGGAGAGAGTTGGTCTTGAGACCCTCCTTAGATGTTCCGGTCGGCCAAGAGCGCCCTCCGAAGGTGTCTTAGCTCAGCCTTTGGCTTGGGAGGGGAAGAGTTTGTTAGTCTTCCGGGTATGCGGTGGGTCCTCCACGCTGAGACCTTGGGTCTGTCCCTTACGTTCCTAGTCTAGAGCCTAGATTGTTCATTTGAGTGTAGTAGGTGTGCGGTCACCCCTCTTTTGGGACCCCGAACTCCACGGAAGTCAATTTTGACTTCGGTCATTTTTGGCTTCAACAGTTATGGTGTGGTGAGCGTGGAGAGTGGCCAGCACGGAAAAACTCAGCCAAACATCGTGGCTATAGAAGATGAACTAAGTGACGACCAGGGTCATATGATGAAAGAAGTCACCTCCCACTCCTCTTTAGTCGATCTTAACCATCCTAGCTTTTCGTCTCCCCTCTGGTTCCCAAGAGGGTGGGCGTAGCGGGTAGAGGTGCCTCGTGTCGGACTGTTACTTGGTTGATTGGATTAACAGTTCTTTTGAGTTTTTGGATTATCTTTATGTTTCCTTTATAGTTGTGTTGGAGAGGAGACCCCGAGAAGACCCGCTGACCAGGCTCTTATCAAGCTGGCAGGGTTGTAGGCTCACTCGGGGGTTGGAGTTTGTTTGGAGAGGAGACCCCCAGGTAGACCCGCTGCGCAGGCTCCCATCAAGCTGGCAGGTCCGAAGGCTCGCCTGTGGGGGAGAGGTCTGGTTCTTGGTTTTGCACTACCCCGAGCGCGGCTCGGCCCCAGGTAGACCCGCTGCGCAGGCTCCCATCTAGCTGGCAGGTCCGAAGGCTCGCCTGTGGGGGAGAGGTCTGGTTCTTGGTTCTGCACTACCCCGAGCGCGGCTTGGCCCCAGGTAGACCCGCTGCGCAGGCTCCCATCTAGCTGGCAGGTCCGAAGGCTCGCCTGTGGGGGAGAGGTCTGGTTCTTGGTTCTGCACTACCCCGAGCGCGGCTCGGCCTCAGGTAGACCCGCTGCGCAGGCTCCCATCTAGCTGGCAGGTCCGAAGGCTCACCTGTGGGGGAGAGGTCTGGTTCTTGGTTCTGCACTACCCCGAGCGCGGCTCAGCCCTAGGTAGACCCGCTGCGCAGGCTACCATCTAGCTGACATGTCCGAAGGCTCGCCTGTGGGGGAGAGGTCTGGTTCTTGGTTTTGCAGTACCCCGAGCGCGGCTCGGCCCCAGGTAGACCCGCTGCGCAGGCTCCCATCTAGCTGGCAGTTCCGAAGGCTCGCCTGTGGGGGAGAGGTCTGGTTCTTGGTTCTGCACTACCCCGAGCGCGGCTCGGCCCCAGGTAGACCCGCTGCGCAGGCTCCCATCTAGCTGGCAGGTCCGAAGGCTCGCCGATGGGGAAGAGGTCTGGTTCTTGGTTCTGCACTACCCCGAGCGCGGCTCGGCCCCAGGTAGACCCGCTACGCAGGCTCCCATCTAGCTGGCAGGTCCGAAGGCTCGCCTGTGGGGTAGAGGTCTGGTTCTTGGTTCTGCACTACCCCGAGCGCGGCTCGGCCCCAGGTAGACCCGCTGCGCAGGCTCCCATCAAGCTGGCAGGTCCGAAGGCTCGCTTGTGGGGGAAAAGTTGGCTTTTGAGATGTTTTGGTTCAGCCGCTTCTACGACACCCCGAGCCGGGCTCGGCCCCAGGTAGACCCGCTGCGCAAGCTCCCATCAAGCTGGCAGGTCCGAAGGCTCGCCTGTGGGAGAAAGGTTGGCTTTTGAGATGTTTTGGTTTAGCCGCTTCTACGACACCCCGAGCGCGGCTCGGCCCCAGGTAGACCCGCTGCGCAGTCTCCCATCAAGCTGGCAGGTCTGAAGGCTCGCCTGTGGGGGAAAGGTTGGCTTTTGAGATGTTTTGGTTTAGCCGCTTCTACAACACCCCGAGCCTGGCTCGGCCCCAGGTAGACCCGCTGCGCAGGCTCCCATCAAGCTGGCAGGTCCGAAGGCTCGCATGTGGGGGAAAGGTTGGCTTTTGAGATGTTTTGGTTTAGCCGCTTCTACGACACCCCGAGCCGGGCTCGGCCCCAGGTAGACCCGCTGCGCAGGATCCCATCAAGCTGGCAGGTCCGAAGGGTCGCCTGTGGGGGAAAGGTTGGCTTTTGAGATGCTTCGGTTTAGCCGCTTCTGCGACACCCCGAGCCGGGCTCGGCCCCAGGTATACTTATTGTAAGTAAGGGTATAAGGGCAGTCCGGTAGCAGGGAGCGCTACAAGTATCAAGTGGTTCGGAATGATCAAAATGGGCACGGAAAGTTTAGTGTTTTGAATGCAATTTTTGGGTTTTCTCAAAATTTTTCTTTTGGGTCGGCTCCCGCTCGCCGGATATTTGGGATTGGACTTTTCTTTCCGAGCTTATACCAACCTCGAAAAGAGCGGGGATTGTGTACAACCCCATATCCGGCCGAGTGGAATCCTCCCCAAGTGGCAGACTTGGTGCACGCTATGAGCGGCAATGTGGCACAACCCCGCTCGAAGACGCGCGGGAGCTCGTGCGAGCGCGCAGAGGTTTTACGGACAAGTGCTTCTTAATATGCGTATACATATAATATAATATATATATATATATATATATATATAATATAATAGGTATATATTATATAATATATATTATGTATAATATATGAAAGAGAAAACAAAAAAAGGAAGATAGCAGGTGGGGGGGGGGGGGGGTGGGGGGGTACGGGCACAGTAGGAAAAAAGACAAAAGAAACAAGAAAAAAGAAAAAAGGAAAAGGGGGGATTAGGAGGAGTGCTCGGTACAGGGAAGGAGAAAAAAGAGCATGGCCGCCTCTCCCCTTCCCTCTTCCTCCCGTCGCCTCCAAGCAAGAGCATGGCTCGGCCTCTTCCATTCCTCCGGTCGCCTCCAAGCAAGAGCAGAGCTCGGCTTCTCACTCTCCCGATCGGAAAAAGGGGGAGAAAATCCAGCCGCCTGGAGCTCGTCGACCGCCTGGAGCAGGCCGACCACACCACTCCCTCTCCGCCCCTCTCTCTCTTGGCTCGTCGAACGCCTGGAGCAGCACGGCAGCCCGAGCTAAGGCTCGGCCCCCCACTTCCCGTCCAGGCCGCCTCCAGCGGGCCCGAGCTCCTCTCGGCCCCCTCTTCCCTCTGCTGGCAAGCCCGAACTTGCTCTTCATCCTCGTCGCCGCCGCCGCAAGGAGGAAGCCGCCTCCTTCCATCTCCTATCCAGGCCGCCCCGAGCTCCTCCCTCTCTCGCTGCCGCCGCCTGCATCACCACCCGAGCCATCTGCGGTCATTTTCAGTCCAGGCCGCCGCCACTAGGAGGAGCCCGAGCTCCCTCCTCTTTTTCTGTCCAAGCCGCCGACAAGGTTCGGCCAACAAAGGGAGGAGTTTGGATCCCCCGATAGTGCTTGGCTCGGAGGAGGTCGAGAGGAGCACCAGGACCGGCACCGTCGTCAAAACACGCGTCAAGGGTAACGAAGTTTCTACTCGGGCAGGTGAAGCCCTCAATTTACACATTTGCATGGAAGCCCCTCTCCACCAACGGGTGGGGGAAGGGTGCTCTCCGACGGGTTGACGTGTACGTCCCCGCTGATAATTGCATTTAGCATCCGGAAGTGTGAGTACGGATTTAGACTTGCTGTGTGAAGCCAATTCGGACGCATGAGCCGAATTGGTGATGTGATGTGTGAAGCCCATTCGGACGTATGAGCTGAATCGGTGATGTTCTGTGTGAAGCCCGTCGGACGTATGAGCCGGATAGGTGATGTTCTGGGGTTCCCGGAGAAGACTCCGAGAAAGTTGGATATTATCTACTTGCAGGGAATGCGCACCGTAGCCCCGAAAAAGGGGTGTACGGAATATATTTGGCCAGCTTATGTTCGCCGACTGTTGTTCAGCTGGCAGTCGTCCGTCGAGACGTTGACGTACATGTGTTGCAGTACCAAGCGGGGAATAGCGGGCTTAAGCCCAAGCTCGTTCCGGCCCTCGAAGGCCTACTTTTGTTTATATTGTCGGCCTGCGTGCCGAAGTATGGAATTCATATTCCTGTATTTATTTATAATCTGTGATGCTCTGTGAATGTCTGGTTTACTCCTTTCGTCTTGGGCGAGTGGTGTGCTCGTGAACCGCTCGTCCCGTGGGAGCCCCGAGGTTTTTGCCGGGAAGCCCCTGTTGACCCGTTGATAGCCTTTTAAGGCAGCGGAGTCGCGCTGTTTGCAGTCCAGTTGGGCAGCGTGTCGTAGAATGGCTTGACGATGTTGCGCCTTTAGTAGCGCGGATGAGGAGCATTTTGTATAGACCCAAGGAGATACATCTGGATAGGAGAGAGTTGGTCTTGAGACCCTCCTTAGATGTTCCGGTCGGCCAAGAGCGCCTTCCGAAGGTGTCTTAGCTCAGCCTTTGGCTTGGGATGGGAAGAGTTTGTTAGTCTTCCGGGTATGCGGTGGGTCCTCCACGCTGAGACCTTGGGTCTGTCCCTTACGTTCTTAGTCTAGAGCCTAGATTGTTCATTTGAGTGTAGTAGGTGTGCGGTCACCCCTCTTTTGGGACCCCGAACTCCACGGAAGTCATTTTTAACTTCGGTCATTTTTGGCTTCAACAGTTATTGTGTACAACCCTATATCCGGCCGAGCGGGATCCTCCCCAAGTGGCAGACTTGGTGCATGCTATGAGCGGCAATGTGGCACAACCCCGCTCGAAGACGCGCGGGAGCTCGTGCGAGCGCGCAAAGGTTTTACGGACAAGTGCTTCTTAATATGCGTATACATATAATATATATATATATAATAGGTATATATTATATAATATATATTATGTATAATATATGAAAGAGAAAACAAAAAAAGGAAGATAGTAGGTGGGGGGTGGGGGGTGGGGGGGGGGGGGTACGGGCACAGCAGGAAAAAAGACAAAAGAAACAAGAAAAAAGAAAAAAAGGAAAAGGGGGATGAGGAGGAGTGCTCGGTATAAGGAAGGAGAAAAAAGAGCATGGTCGCCTCTCCCTTCCCTCTTCCTCCCGTCGCCTCCAAGCAAGAGCAGGGCTCGGCCTATTCCATTCCTCCCGTCGCCTCCAAGCAAGAGCAGAGCTCGGCTTCTCACTCTCCCGATCGGAAAAAGGGGGAGAAAATCCAGCCGCCTGGAGCTCGTCGACCGCCTGGAGCAGGCCGACCACGCCACTCCCTCTCCGTCTCTCTCTCTCTCTTGGCTCGTCGAACGCCTGGAGCAGCACGACAGCCGAGCTAAGGCTCGGCCCCCCACTTCCCGTCCAGGCCGCCTCCAGCGGGGCCGAGCTCCTCTCGGCCCCCTCTTCCCGCCGCCGGCAAGCCCGAACTTGCTCTTCATCCTCGTCGCCGCCGCCGCAAGGAGGAAGCCGCCTCCTTCCATCTCCTATCCAGGCCGCCCCGAGCTCCTTCCTCTCTCGCCGCCGTCGTCGGCATCACCACCCGAGCCATCTGCGGTCATTTTTAGTCCAGGCCGCCGCCACTAGGAGGAGCCCGAGCTCCCTCCTCTTTTTCTGTCCAAGCCGCCGACAAGGTTCGGCCAACAAAGGGAGGAGTTTGGATCCCCTGATAGTGCTTGGCTCGGAGGAGGTCGAGAGGAGCGCCAGGACCGGCACCGTCATCAAAACACGCGTCAAGGGTAACGAAGTTTCTACTCGGGCAGGTGAAGCCCTCAGTTTACACATTTGCATGGAAGCCCCTCTCCACCAACGGGTGGGGGAAGGGTGCTCTCCGACGGGTTGACGTGTACGTCCCCGCTGATAATTGCATTTAGCATCCGGAAGTGTGAGTACGGATTTAGACATGCTGTGTGAAGCCCATTCGGACGCATGAGCCGAATTGGTGATGTGCTGTGTGAAGCCCATTCGGACGTATGAGCCGAATCAGTGATGTGCTGTGTGAAGCCCATTCAGACGTATGAGCCGAATCAGTGATGTTCTGTGTGAAGCCCGTCCGGACGTATGAGCCGGATAGGTAATGTTCTGGGGTTCCCGGAGAAGACTCCGAGGAAGTTGGATATTATCTACTTGCAGGGAATGCGCACCGTAGCCCCGAAAAAGGGGTGTACGGAATATATTTGGCCAGCTTATGTTCGCCAACTATTATTCAGCTGGCAGTCGTCCGTCGAGACGTTGGCGTACAGGTGTTGCAGTACCAAGCGGGGAATAACGGGCTTAAGCCCAAGCTCGTGCCGGCCCTCGAAGGCCTACTTTTGTTTATATTGCCGGCCTGCGTGCCGAAGTATGGAATTCATATTCCTGTATTTATTTATAATCTTTGATGCTCTGTGAATGTCTGGTTTACTCCTTTCGTCTTGGGCGAGTGGTGTGCTCGTGAACCGCTCGTCCCGTGGGAGCCCCGAGGTTTATGCCGGGAAGCCCCTGCTGGCCCGTTGATAGCCTTTTAAGGCTGCGGAGTCGCGCTGTTTGCAGCCTAGTTGGGCAGCATGTCGTAGAATGGCTTGACGATGTTGCGCCTTTAGTAGTGCGGATGAGGAGCATTTTGTATAGACCCAAGGAGATACATCTGGATAGGAGAGAGTTGGTCTTGAGATCCTCCTTAGATGTTCCGGTCGGCCAAGAGCGCCCTCCGAAGGTGTCTTAGCTCAGCCTTTGGCTTGGGAGGGGAAGAGTTTGTTAGTCTTCCGGGTATGCGGTGGGTCCTCCATGTTGAGACCTTGGGTCTGTCCCTTACGTTCCTAGTCTAGAGCCTAGATTGTTCATTTGAGTGTAGTAGGTGTGCGGCCACCTCTCTTTTGGGACCCCGAACTCCACGGAAGTCAATTTTGACTTCGGTCATTTTTGGCTTCAACAGAAGGTGTTGCGGACTAACTCGACATCCCGGTCGAGTCGGAATTCTTGGAACGTCTTAGCTCTCGGAACGGTCGAGTGCACATACAGTCAAAAGAGTAGGCTGATTGTACAAAAGCAGTTTTAATGTGGAAAAACCCCTCAACTGGGTAAAAAACCACGTGACTGGATTTGTGCCGGTCAAAATCCACTATTTTCTGGAGGTTATAACTTGTTTGTGAAGTCGAGGGTGACATACCACCTCTCGTCACAATTATGGGGTGAGAGAACACTTTTCATGTGGCGGTCGACAGGCTGTCGCACCGGGAGTTGTTACAAATTGCGTTTCGCACCGGTGTTCTTCGGATAGCTACTTGCTGATTCTGGATGGGAGACAGAACACTTGGTCTTGCAGTTACAGGAGCCGCCTGGAACTTGGACGATTTAGCTCCGTCGGGTGGCTTCGACTTGACTCGCTTTGTGGCTCGGGTGTGGCTCGAGTGAGGCTCGGAGGTGGCTCAGAGGTGGCTCGGAGGTGGCTCGTAGGAGGAAATTGGCAGAGCTTCGACCTGTGGAAGAAGAAGACTCCGAGGAGAAAGATCAGAAAAAGATGAAAAATGAGGAGGTCTGAGGCTCCATTTATAGGCTCTGGGAGGTGGTTACGGTGGTTATGCGGTTATCCGCACACCGTAACCACCTTCATGAATGTTTATATTATAGTTTAAATGCGTGTATCCTGCTATTTGGAAACCGCCATAAATAAAATAATAAATATTAATTAAATTTCCCTCATTAACCCAGTGGTTAGTGGGTGGTTACGCGCGAATCGAACAGCCGAGGACGCTCCCCCTCAATCGAACGGCGGGAGCGGGCCTTCACGAGCGGTCGGCAAACTTGCTGCCAAGTTCGCCGGCGAGGGGAGGGCCGCCAACGGCGGCCCGGGAGGAGCAGCCGCTCTCCTTGGCTGCGCGCCGGCGGCGCGGCCGGGGCGGCAGCCCCCTTGGCCACTGGTGACCAAGGATGGAGGTGGCCCGGGTGGCTGCCCCCCTTGGCCGTGCGGGCGGCCGAGGAAGGGGCGGCCCGGGCGGCCGCCCTCCTCGGCCGCTCCGGCGGCTGAGCGAGGGGGCAGCTCGGGCGGCCTCCCCTCGGCCTCTCCGGCGGCGGAGCGAGGGGCGGCCCGGGCGGCCGCCCCCTTGGCCGCTCTCTCGGTCGCGTCCGGGTCAGTGCGGTGAACGGAGGCGGGTGGCCGGCGGTGAACAGAAGGGTATGTTGATAATTCACCTATCAAGAGCCCTCGTGATCCTTCCTATAAAGATTAATGAGGAGCCGGTCAATAAACAATGTATTCCTCCAAAAGTGTTAACATGAGCGCCAAAAAGCTGGCGATTACTATATCTCTTCATTTGTCTAGATCACGAACTGCAGCTGATTTACTGTTCTGAGAAGGAAAACAACAGGAATGGTAGATTTTCCTGGCCATTATTGACTCCTTGTTCCAGCCATAAATGTTGAAATCAGAAACCACGGCTCAGCTAGGAGTTCAGACCAAATGGGTAGCTCGCTCTTACTTCTTTCGAGTTAGGACGTCAGACCGGTTATTTGGTGAGGATTTTTCGTTTTAAAAATAATCCAAACTATAATCCCGATGTAGGCAAGTATACATATCAAAATATAGTATAAGAAAAATGTCATTTATGCTCGGGGCTTGTCAAGTAATTGTACTCACGCTAAATTCCTATTAATTTATCGATTAAAAAGATTGGATTTTAAAAAATAAAAGTTCGCAAATAAAAATTACTCGGAAGAAAACTCAAGCTTAAAAACCTTAACACTTAATCAGGGGCTCTTGGGAATCTGATTATAAAAGATGTGTTCTAACTTTTAAAATTTATATTAATTACGATAGCTGCTCGCTAGAGACGACTACCGCCTAATTTTAAAACACTTCAAATAAAATCTCTTAAACTTGAAATAAATCAAAATCACATGAAAGATTAATACAAAATTCCAAAAGAGTTTATATTTTCAATTCTCAAAAAATATATAATAAATTTTTTATTTCCGAGATATCTAAAGTATCTACGAGCCTTTCAGCTACTAGGACGCCAATCAGATCATGAAATTTATATACCGGCAATATAAACCCGCAGTCAAATATTAATCGGAAATAAATCGAAATACAATTTTAAAAACGAGAGATGCCGAATTATATTTTAATCTTCATCTCAATACTACCTAATCAAGTACTAAGTAGAGTATTAGTTACGCATAGCTAAAGAAAAGACAATAATAAAATGAGTAGAGAACATTTTCATTAATAGAAAAAAAAATTACAAGATGAAAGCACCGAAGCAAAACTGAAAATAAATCTCAAGATCTCTCCAAACTTATCTCAAAATCTCTCTCCAAAAATAACATGTTAATCTCCTTGAATCCATGCCCTTTTTATAGACGTTGATGTGGAATCTAGAACCATCCAAGATAATAAATGTTAGGTGATGAATCTAGATAAAAGAACAACGGTGGCTCCAAGGGAAAATAAACGTGACCTCTCATATGCTGACAAGGGGAGTGAACATGGGAGGCCACATTAAAATAGGAGTTTAGTGCATGCATACATGGAGGTGGCTGTGACATAAAGTGAGCTTGGAGAAGGGTAATAGGAGGAAATGAATTGGTCATAAGAATATTTAATTAAAGAGGGTGGCGTGCCATATGGAAGAGGGATTTATCTTTTCCAAAAGAAGGGGAGTACAGGTAGATTAATGAGGAGCTGGCAATTAAGGCTCTGTTTGGGAGAGCTCTAGCGGCTGGAAAAGTTGCTGTCCGGATAAAGCTGTTTTAAAATAGATCTCTGGGGAGTAATTTTGAAAAGCTGCAGAGTGTTTGAGTGTTCTGTGCAGAAGTGCGCTTTGAAGAGCAATTTTCTATTTTTAGTTGTTTGGAGAAACAACTTTTGGAAGCTGTTTTTTTTAAACTAAAATATATAAATATATAAAAATAACTGATAACATGAGTCTTTTACATAGTTCTAGAAAATAGAAAAAAAGGTCTTCCAACATCCGGCGGCTGCTTTTTCCAATCCTTCCGATCACCTGTTCGAAAATAAATTGATATGAATTAAACTTTTGATAATTTAAATCCTTTAAATTTATAGTAAAAGATGGATCGAATTTTTACCTACGCATACTGTATATTTCTTCGGCAATGCTATCTCGTACTGTAGACATATGTTCTGCTCCAGCAACATCACACATATCGCTTTCAACATCATCCTCTGTCGTAGGATCATCATCCTCTGAGGGAACGAAAGAAGACTCATCAGCATCACAAGCATTAAACTCAGGGTCCCAGCGAGATGAATGTCTCCGAATGAAGTTATGTAAGGCCATAGTCGCTAGCACTATAGAACGCTGTTTCTTGAAGTTGTACTGTGACATTTTGCTCAAAATGTGCCACTTTTTTTCCACACTCAAAACGTTCGCTCAATCACACTGCGAAGAAATGAATGCACCTTATTGAAATGTTCTTGACTTCCTTGTACAGGCCGGCTCCCACGGGCAAACTCTGCCAAGTGATATCTTGTTTCTGGATACGGCTTCAAATAACTCATCTTTAACGGGTATCCAGCATCTACTAAGTAATATTTATCTGCATTTATTTTGTTTCTTAAACAGGTAAACATTATAACATACGAAAAATTTGAATGAATGTAAACATATTGATTAGTATACCTTGTGGAGGATGCGGAAAATGCAATCTATCATCTGCCAATGCGCGCGCGAAGATGCAACTATCATGAGCAGTTCCCTCCCATCCAGCCAGGGCAAATGTGAAACACATGTTAAAATCACATACTGCCATTTTATTTTGCGTCATCGTGCCATGACGTCCTATGTATCGTACTTGATCTTCTACGGGTATCCTCGCATCAACATGTGTACCATCAATGACACAAACGCAATCCTTGAAGAATGACATGTAACGAGGATCATACCTTATCTCAACCGGAATATCTCTGAACTGACGGTCAATAGGCTTTATAACATCAATTGAGAGTAACAAAAGAGATCTAAGCCCTTTCGAAAAATATCTACTAATTGTTTCAGTCGAGTGATGGAACCGTTCTTTTGTTAATCTAACGGAACCTCGTTGTGCTAAGATATACAATTTAATCCCTAGGACTTCTCTTGAGGACGTCCGTTGTGATCCTTGAAGTTCATGATCTACTTCCAGTTTATGAAGTAAATCTATGAAAATGCATTTCGACATCCTAAATGCATCATGAATCCTATCTGGATGTCCTTATAGTAATTCTTTGATCCATTTCGCACCTGTTTGAGTAGATGTCATGCATGAGCGTGTGTCTTGAATATGATAATTCATCCTTTCGATCGATGACATAACTACACAACAATACTATATATATTGTCTCCGCTCCGACGAAAGACTTATTGAATCCCCGGAATCTTCAGGGGAGGAGTCATGCTCTTCCATTATCCTAGCTGCATTTAAAACATCACAGAACATTTACCATAATCTATATAAAGATAATAACAAAACAGCTATTATAGTTTCGAGGTCCAATATTAATCATCATGAGGTACAACATCAAAAAGTAAACAGAAACATCATAGTGTTCTTCATGCAAAACACAAAAGGAAATATAGATCGAGGTATGCCCGTATCACGAGCCCTCTTCTCGTATGCCTTCATAATCCACCAAACCTGCATATCTTCTGGGATACTCATGAAGATCTCCCTAGTGGTCTTGTCCCTGATGTGGTCGACAGTAAAGTAATATAGATCCAGGTTTGCCCGTAGCTCTGGGCTACTGGAAATCAACTCCACCACCTCTTTGACTGTGATAACTGGTGGAGGCTTCACAGCTAGGGTGGATTGATGTAAATATGACATCAAAGAAAATACCATTCCTTTGTTCTTCCCGATCTTTCTTCTTTTACTCGCCGAGGAGGACGCATTCCCAGGAGGTGTTGAAGCACCTCCTATCCCTTCAGGACCACCTTGATTGCTTTCCATGTTATCTGCTACATCATCATCTTCCAACTGGATCTCCCCACATCCAGTGGCAAACTCCCAATTGAAGGAGCCCATGAGTCTTCTCCAGCTGCGACAACCTGACTGAACATAGTATTCAATTTCTCCTCCAACTCAGGTGCAATACCTCTGTATCGAAATTTTTTCACCGCTGAAACAACATGTTATAATCAATATATCAATATTAAAATTTGTCAAAATAAGAACTAATTTTATGAAATGAAACATGAATTTGTTCTGGCCTTAATCTTCTCTGCTCACCATTCTTCTGATGCAGCAATAGTTCTCTTCTCTGGATCCCAACCTAAACCGGTCTCGTCATGTTTCAGCTCCTTCCATAACTTCCAATCTTTCTTCAAATGATCCCATTTATTTTTCATTTGCAATCGATCGTAGCTTTTCCCGGTTCGTTCTTTAAACCCTGTTGGGTACATTGGAAAATGTGTACCTGATTTGAAGAAGTCTAACCTAGCTCAATGATATACATCAAGGTGTATTTGATGTTGTTTTAAGTTGACATGTGCAGGTGAAGAATTGACAAAGTATGCAGAAAAATTCTAAGTCCAAGTGTCGACACAGAGGAAGCAGTGTCGACACATAGAAGAAAATAGTCGACACAACACTGGGAAGCAGTGTCGACACATAGCAGTTAGTCTACAACTACACTGGGAGAATGTGTCGACACAGAAGAAGTAAGTCGACACATCACTGGGAATTTGTGTCGACACAGAAGAAAATAGTCGACACAACTCTGGAAATTTGTGTCGACACAGAAGAAAAGCGTCGACCTCAACATTGGGAGAATGTGTCGACACAGAAGAGTATAGTCGATCTCAAGATTGTCGACATCAGCTGAATGTGTCGACACAGAAGAAAATAGTCGACCTCAAGTTTGTCGACACCAGCAGAATGTGTCGACACATTGTGATTAAGTCGACACATTAAAGCAGATTTAAGAAATGAATGTGTCGACACCTGAAGGCTAAGTCGACACTTACTAAGTTATAATTCTACAACAACTGTGTCGACACACTGAAGAGTCAAGACCAAGTTATTTTCAGAAGAAGCTGTGTCGACTCAAAGGCAACTTAGTCGACATCACTGAAGACTGTGTCGACACCAAAGTCAATTGTGTCGACACAGATAGACAGATGGTCTCGACACTTTCTGACAGACTGTTTCAACAACTTGTGGTTCAAGACTAAGGCACAGGACTTGTTTGAAGACTTGACAGCTGTGGGTTACCACCGGTTAACTGAAGCTGTCAGACTTGTCAGAAAACGGTTAGAAACCGGATCAGCCGGTTACCATGAAGAATGTCTATAAATAGACTGATTCAGAAGGAGAACGACAACCATAACAGATAGTCCTTTTTTGAATAACTTTGAATCAAAAAGGAAGAGAAGGATCACAATCCAATTCATTTCAAGAAAGTGCTAGTCACTTAAGAAGATCTTCTCCGGGAGATCTAAGAAGACTATCTAAGGATAGATCTAAGAAGAGTTCTAATCAGAATTCAGAAGAATCTTTCAAAGTGCTGGATAGAGAGAGGTCAAGCCAGAATTAGAAGAAGAAGAAAGAAACCACCAGTGGATTCTCAAGAAGCTGTTTGGAATCAACTCAGCTAAGTACATTTTCAAGAAGCTTTGAAGAAGGCTCAGATACAGTTGATTGCATCAGCTGATCAAGAATTGTCTTGGCTTTTTTTGGCAAGACAGTTTAATAATCTTTTCTATATTTCTGTAGGATCTGTTTACACAGATCTGAGTTGTAAGCCTATGTTATAAAGGCTGAGTGTAGGAGTGTTGAACTCTGAGTGGTAGGGCTGTTTGCCTGAGTGTAGGAGAAGGATATTCTCTGAGTTGTAGGCCTTGGGGCAAGGCTGAGGTAGGGCAGTTGTGCCTGAGTTGTAGGAACCAGTTGGGTTCTGAGTTGTAGGATCTGTTGATCTGAGATAAGTGGAAGTTTGGCCGAATCTAGCATACTGCTAGATAGGTGAAGGGGGAAAGTGGATGTACCCAGACCTTGGGGAACCACTATAAAACATTGTGCAATCTGTGATGTTTTATTTTCTGTGATTGCTGTGCCAATTGTGTTAGCTATTGAATTGAATTCTGCCTAGAAGTTTTTATAAGAAAAGCAGAACCTATTCACCCCCCCCCCTCTAGGTGTTTAGGCTGCCTTGAAAGTTAAACTATCAAGTGGTATCAGAGGGAGGTTCCTCAAAAAGGACTTAACAGTCTGAGGTAGATCTGAAAGGCAGATTCAAGATTCAAGAAGATGGGTTCTGGAGAGAATCATAAGGAGCTAGGGTCTATGAAATTACCCATATGCAAGAAGGAAATCTTTGGGATCTGGAAAGAGAGAGTCAGATTGTTTATGGAAGCATCTGACCCAAGGATTTACATCACAGTACAAGAAGGGCCCTTCATTCCAATGAAGATATCTGTTCTTGATGCAAATATCCAAATACCAAAGACTTATTCAGAAATGACCAAGGATGAAATCATCTTGGCAACCATGGATAAAAGGGCACAGAATATCATTGTCAGTGCCATAGATGATTCAACATTTCAGAATCTGATTCACTGCAAGACCTCCAAGGAGATGTGGGACACATTGATTGTCTACATGGAGGGATCTGAAGAAGTAAGGCTGGACAGAAAGTCTATGCTGAATCAGGAGTATGAAAGCTTTAGACAAGGAAAATCTGATAGCATAACTGAGTGCTATAAGAAATTCTATAGAATTGTGAATGAGCTAATATCCTATGGAAGAGTCTTTAGTACCTATGAACTGAATGACAAATTCTTAAGATCCTTATCAAAGGATTGGGATACAAAGATCTGTGCCATAAGAGAAGTGGCTAAATTGGCAGAAATATCTCCTCCAACCCTGTTTGGAAAGTTGCTATCCTATGAAATGCAACTTATGGTAAGGAAGGAGGAGGAAAGAAACTCAAGAGGAGAGCATAGAGAAAAGACTGTGGCATTTAATGCTGAAGCCACCAGAAAGAATAGGAGGAAATCACCATCTCCTCCTAAGGAAGTTGAAGAAGATAGTTCTGAAAATTCAGATAAGGGTTCAATTAGCTGTGATTCAGATGCAGACTTTGCTGCATTCACTAGGCAATTCCAAAGGTTCTTGAAAAAGAAGCAATGGAAGTCTAGGCCTTCCACATCACAGCAAGTTGATGACTATTATCAGAAGAGAAGGTCATCGAGGAAAGAGAAAAGTAGATCAAAGCCCAGCAAAGCCACTACTTCAAAGATTGTCTGCTATTGTTGCAATAGGCCTGGACATGTAGTGGCTGATTGTCCTGACAAAAGGAAGGAATCTTCAGAAAAGAAGAAGACTTATCAGAAAGGCAAGAAGGAGAAATCCTTTGTAGCAAAGAAAGATAAAAGTCTGTCAGACCAGTCAACTTCAGAATCAGGATCTGAAGCTGAAGCATATATTGGACTATATGCTGCATCTGAGGAAGAGGAGTTTATGCAGTTGCTAGACTCCATCAATGAACATCAATGCATGGGTTTGATGACAAGATCAGAAGAGGACATATGCCAGAATCAGTCTGGTCCTAATGAGGTAAATTGTCCTTCCTGTACATCTGTTTGTAGTACAAGTGAAGAATCAGCTACATCTGCATCAAGTGATGAAGATGCATCTGGATCTGAAGGAGATGTCTATCAATTGATAGACAAGTATGAGGACTTGTTGCAGGCCCTTAAGAAAAGCAAGAACCTGGTTAAAACACAGGCTCAGGAAATTGCTGAACTAAGGGTAGCAACAACTGAGTTAGAAAAAGTCCTTGATCAAAAATTAAATGAAATTGCCAAGCTGAAGAATATAACTATTATTCAGATGGGCACAATTAATTATACTAATGATCAAGTAAAGAGTCTGGAGGCCAGACTTAGAATTGAAAGGGATTTAGTGGCTAGTTACTCTAAGCCAAAATCTGTCTTACCCTTGATAGATGAATTTGTCACTCAGAAGGGTAAGGCTGGATTAGGATTTAAAGGTAACTCCAGGGCTGGCAGATTCAAGAGGAAAGGCAAAGTCCCTATTCAGCCACTAAACCTTTCAGTCCCCATAAGGTTTAGTAAGGAGAAAGTGCCTTCTAACATATATGATCATGAAGACATTCAAGGTCATATTAAGACAAATGTTCTGAAGAACAAGGGTGTTAAGGCAAGCAGGCCTACCTATGGTCATAAACCAAATGGTTTTAAGAAATCAGTAGGTGAAGTAGCAACAGCACCAGCAATGAACAGAAATTCTACTGACAAGGATGTATCTAGATCTAGATACAATAAGTTTGAATGTTGGTGCTGTGGCAAGAGGGGCCATTTTGCATTGGACTGCTGGTATAACACAAGTGTTATAAAGAATAAGAGTCTACCTGTTAGAAGAGGTTATGATAACTTTATTAATGCTAACCTGAACCAAGGACCCAAGACTTACTTGGGTTCTAAGGGTAAGTAATTCTGTATTGCAGGTGAATCCAAGTAACCATGCCCCTATATGGTACTTGGATAGTGGTTGTTCCAGGCACATGACTGGAACAAAGGGGCTGCTGAAGGAGTATTCATCTGTCAAAGATGGACATAAAGTGATCTTTGGTGGATCTGAAAAAGGAGTCATCAAAGGGTTTGGTAACATTTCTTCTAACCTAATTACTATCACCCAAGTGGCCTATGTAAAAGGTTTGAAACATAATCTAATAAGCATAAGCCAGCTGAGTGATCTAGGATATGACATTTCATTTGGTAAGGATGGATGTCATATCAAAAGGTCAAGTGATCAAGAGATCATTCTGACTGGGTATAGGAAGAGAAATGTATATTGCCTTAATTTTGAGTGTGAAAATAAGGCTTCCCCCATTTGTCTTGTAGCTGATGACAATGCTTCCCATTGTGTTAAGTGGCACAAGAGATTGGCTCATCTAAACTACAAGACAATTGACCAACTCATTAGTAAAGAACTAGTGAGGAATGGGCCTCAAGTTAAGTGTATAAAGGAAGGGGTATGCTCAGCTTGTCAAAAGGGCAAGCAGACAAAATCCTCATTTCAAAGCCTTGAAAACAAGGATTCTGTGAGGTGCTTATACCTCTTGCATATGGATCTTTTTGGTCCTATGCCAGTTCATAGTCTAGGTAGGAAGGTCTACACTTTTGTGGTTGTAGATGACTATTCTAGATTTACATGGGTGTTCTTTCTAAAACAAAAATCTGAAACCCCAAGTGTACTACTTAATTTTATAAAGCAAATTCAGAATGAACTGAATAGTACAGTGGTCAAAATCAGAAGTGATCATGGTACTGAGTTTCATTCTGAAAGCATAACAAATTTGTGTAAAGACTTTGGGATTTTCCAAGAGTTCTCCTCACCAAGAACACCTCAGCAAAATGGAATTGCTGAAAGAAAGAATAGAACATTAATTGAAGCTGGTAGAACTCTATTGAGTGACACCTCTCTCCCAGAATATTTTTGGGCTGAGGCAGTTAACACTGCTTGTCATGTCATCAATAGGGCTTCTATCACCAAAAGCCACAGAAAGACTCCCTATGAGATTGTGAAAGGCAGAAAACCAAATCTATCCTATTTCAGGATCTTTGGTTGCAAGTGCTATATACTTAACAATGGCAAGTCATATTTGACTAAGTTTGCTGCCAAATCCCAGGATGTGATATTTGTTGGGTACAGCACAAATAGTAAGGCTTATAGAGTCTTTAACTTAACTACTCAAGTTGTTGAAGAATCTGTGCATGTTGTATTTGATGAAACAAGATTAATCAATAGTGAGTTGTCTTGTAGATCAAATGACTCAACAGGTATAAGCAAGAAGATGGACAAGCTCTCCATTGCTGAAGCTTCAAAGGAAGATGAAGCATTGGAAAATGAAGGCTGCTGTCCAGGGGGAGTACAAGAGATAATGGAAGCTGATGAAAACTAGGAGGCTCAGCAGAATGAAGAAGCTGGAGATGCTCAACCTGAAGGGAATCTTTCTCCAGCTATAAGATATCTGAGAGATCATCCAACTGATCAGATAATTGGTGATCCAAGACAAGGAGTGCAAACTAGAAGCAGAAATCAAAGCACAGTTTTGCATTCAAGTTTCTTGTCCCAGATGGAACCTAAGAAGTTTGAAGAAGCTATCCAAGACCAGCACTGGATTGATGCTATGCAAGAGGAGCTGAATCAATTCAGAAGATGCAAAGTCTGGGAGCTGGTTCCTAAACCAAGAGGCCACAATATAATTGGCACTAAGTGGATCTATAGGAACAAGCTAGATGAGAGTGAGATAATAGTGAAGAATAAAGCAAGGTTAGTTGCAAAAGGATACAGGCAGGAAGAAGGAATTGACTTTGATCAAACCTTTGCTCCAGTAGCAAGGCTGGAGGCAATCAGAATGTTCCTTGCCTATGCAGCCTACCAAGACTTCAAAGTATACCAGATGGATGTGAAGTCAGCATTTCTGAATGGTGATCTTAAAGAAGAAGTATATGTAGAGCAGCCATCAGGTTTTATAGATTCTCTTAAACCTGATTATGTATATAAGCTTAGGAAAGCTTTGTATGGGTTAAAACAAGCTCCAAGGGCTTGGTATGAAACCCTATCTACCTTCCTCATTGAGAATAAATTCTCAAGAGGAAAGATAGACAAAACTCTATTCCTTAGGGAATCCAAAGGAAAGATCATCTTAGTCCAGATCTATGTTGATGACATAATCTTTGGATCTACTGAAAACAACCTTTGTAAAAAGTTTGCCAAACTTATGCAAGGGAAGTTTGAGATGAGCAGTATGGGAGAACTTAAGTTCTTCTTGGGACTCCAAGTAAGACAGACTGATGATGGATTGTTCATATCCCAGTCTAAGTTCACCAAAGAATTAATTAAGAAGTATGGTATGGAGTCATCCTCCACCATGAGAACTCCTATGGGAACTAGTATGTCTATATGTAAAGATGAGACAGGTAAACCTGTTGATGAATCATTGTATAGAGGAATAGTTGGGTCTCTACTATATCTCACTGCTAGTAGACCTGACATTATGTATGCAACATGTGTCTGTGCTAGGTACCAAGCCTGCCCTAAAGAATCTCATTATACTGCAGTCAAAAGGATTCTGAGATATCTAAATGGCACTCCTACTCTAGGTCTTTGGTACCCTAGGAATAGAGATTTTCTACTAACAGGCTATTCAGATGCAGATTTTGCAGGATGTAGAGAGGATAGAAAGAGTACTACAGGTACTTGTCAATTCCTGGGAGGAAGACTAATATCTTGGAGTAGTAAGAAGCAGACCAGTGTGGCAATTTCCACAGCTGAGTCAGAGTATGTTGCTGCTGGAAGCTGCTGTGCACAGCTATTGTGGATGCAGCATCAGCTTAAGGATTATGGTATTCAGGTAAGTAGAACACCTCTTTTATGTGATTCAAAGAGTGCTATTTCTATTGCTAATAATCCAGTTTCTCATAGTAGAACTAAGCATATAGAAATCAAATACCATTTTCTTAGAGAACATGTAGAAAGAGGAGACATCTCATTGGAATTTGTAAAAACAGATTATCAAATAGCAGATGTATTTACTAAGCCTTTAAATGAAACCAAATTCAATAAATTCAAAATTGAATTAGGTATGTTAACCATTGATTAATGAATTAACAAAATCATTAACAATGCAATTGAAGTGGTATATAAATAAGTAGAGGTAATAACAAACAACATAATCAAGTGTTAAAAAAAAGGACACATTGAAGTTACAGAAATTGGCTAAGTAAGAATGTGTCGACATATTCAGTAGTAATGTGTCGACTCAGAGAAATTATGTCGACAAGTCAGAAATATTGTGTCGACACAGAGAATATGTGTCGACACTTGAGAGTTATATTGTCGACTTAACCAGGAATGTAATGTCGACTCAACCAGGAAAATGGTGTCGACACTTACAGAATATGTGTCGACACTTATCCTTAGAGTCGACACAGAATTTCTGTTTATCTAAGGTGTCGACATAACCACAAATTGGTGTCGACACATAATAGGCTGAAGTAATGTCGAGACAATAGAAGTTTGTGTCGACACATTCCGTCTGTGTCGACACATTTTGACTGTTTTTGGCGCCTTTTGAACTTCTTTCAACTGAGGCTATAAATAGGTCAAAAACTCATTCTGTCGACACGCTTCCAAGGTTTTCGAGACTAAAACCCTGTGTCGACAGTCTATCTTTCTCTCTTCTCTCAAGTTTTCTCGACGAACCGATGGCGCCAAGGATTGAAGACAACATAAATGAAGGGTATGAGTTGGTGCGCCAGGCCTTTGCAGAGGCGCCGCCAGATGTTCAAGGAGTTATCACCCTCCTTTCTGAGTCAGGGTTAGAATTTCTCATCTCAGAACCTACTAAAATCTGGAAGAAGGAGGTGCACGAGTTCTTTATCTCTGCATCAGTCCACTCTACTGGCCTCAAGATTAAGTCCACTGTTCAAGGGACTAAGGTGAAGATTAATCAAAGAAGTTTAAGAAAGATCTTTCAATTGAAAGTAGTTGAGAATGAAGAGGAAGTTCCTATATCTAAGACAAGGGAAGCCCTTCAATGGTGTGGACTGGACTCAGGATTGAAGATTGGAGCTGCCTTCAACAGGAAGGGTATGAATCAACAAGGAAAATTCTTGTCAGAAGTAGTTGGGAAAGTAATCCTCTGCAAGACAGGTGGACATGATAGGATTTCTGCCTATATGTTCAGCCTGATGACCAGGATAGTGTTTACTATTCCTACTGATTGGTCAGGAGTGATCTTTGACAAGATCAAAGAAGGAATCAAGAAGCCTAACATGGCTAGGATCATGAGCCTGTACTTTACTGGAGTGATTCCTGAAGTGATGCAGCAACTGCAAGGGAGTAAGATTAATCATATGAGAAGAATGGATATGAGATTGTTCTCCAGGTAGGATAGGGTGCTGTCCAAGGATGTGCCTGAAGAGAGCAGGCCAGACACCCCTGTGAAATCCCCTACACAAAATCAAGAATCTGAACAATTACAAGAAGACCCACTGAGGACACAGGTTGAAGAACAGCTTGCCTCATCTATAGTCCAGGAAGTGTCAACACCTGTACAGATGCAGGGGGAGACAGTTTCCACTCCTGCTCCAAAGGTATCTACTCCTGCTCAGGTATAGGGGGAGCTAATGTATTTTACTATAAAAGACATTGCTCATATTCTTATTACTGCACAGGTTCAGGGGGAGCTAGTGTCCACTCCTACTCCAGATACTACAAATACTGAAGTGCAAGTACAAGAGGAAGCACAGTTAAACTTGTCTCAAGATTTAACTGCTGCAGAAGTTACAGCTCAACTGGAATTTACTATGGAGGAGTTGTTCCCAGATATTGATACTACTGCTGATAAAGTAGGAGGTGGACCAGATATTGAGAAGTCCATAGGTATGGACATTGATCAGGAAACTGAAGTTGAGCCACAGGTTGAGGGTGAGCCAGTGGATGTTGAAGCTGAGCAACAGGTCCCTGGAACTGATATAATTCATCATCCTCAAGAAAGAATTCATGTAGATACTTCATCTGAAATAGAAACTGAAGAAGCCAGGGTGGCAAAGAAAAGAAAACTTGTTGTATTTAAGAGAAGAAGCAAGCATTATAAGCAGGCTTTACAGACCACACCTCTACAAGTATCTCCAGCCTTTGATTACAACAAATTTATGATAGATCTACAAGTAAAATTGGATGAACAAAGGCTGGCTATGGAAAAGTATGTTGATGAAAATAGCAAGTCACTTCAGTTTGACTTAGCTCAGGATATAAAGTCCATCCAGTTTCAGGTAAACATGCATAAAAAGGATATGACAGATTGCTTCCACAAGGGTGGCAATGCTGTGGTTTATCTAGCTAAACAACATGAGGCTATTACTACAAAGGTGGATGACATTGCTTTGAAACAAAGCTATGTTTTGGAAAACCAGCTAAGAATGAATGATAATTTAACTGAATCTCATAATGAGATCATTGAGGAAGTAAAGAAGATTGGTCCAGGTCTGCCTGCAGATAGAGCCAAAGAAAGGGAAGAATTTGATAAGAATTTCCAAGCTGTCATTGCATCTGTTAAGACTGCCATCACAACCTCTCAAAAAGAAATATCTGACAAGCTTCAAAAGTTAAAACCATTTTTCAAAGAGGGTGTGAATTATTTGGATGGCCAAATCCGATTTCAAAAGGAAGATCTAAGAGATCATGTATCTAGAGAAGCCATAAAGGGGGAGAGGATGCTAATTCATGCAGGCTCAGAGCACTCCAAATGGGTGACCAATAGTATCCGAGCCACTTTGGGATATCCCCCATTGTGTGATGATGCTATGGTGGCTGAATCAGGAATACAATCAAATCTACTTGAAGGCAATCAACCTGAGGTTGCCCAAGTCATTTACCCCCCTCCAGATTTTGACATGATTGATCAGAAAATTCAAGGAATGTATAGTCCTCCAAAGGAGGTTACTAATATTGTCTTTGGAAAGGTTGATAAGCCTGAGGCTACTCTGAAAGAACAGCAAGATGCTCTATTAGCCAAGAAGAAATTCAGAGAGCAGGCTGTACTTAAGCCAGATTATGAGCAGTGGAGTCCTACTTCAAGGAACATAATACTCACTGCATGGAAAGCTGTACAAGATAAAGTTCATGAGAGAGGCAAGTGGTACAATGAAATAGAATGACAGAAGTATGAGGCAAGACAAGAAGCAATAATACAATTCAGAAGGAAAGCTAAGCTGGGAAGACTGCCATCAGATGCTAAGGAGCCAAGCAAATACTTCCCAAAGCCTTTTCATTATTTTGAAAGGCAAAGGATTAAGGAAGAATCTCAGAAGAAAGCTGATCTTAAAGGAAAGAAGATAGCTGAAGAATCAGAAGCTCCTGTGACAGCTACAATTCAATCTGGCAAAGGGATTATAATTAGAGAGCCTGATCAATCCTGATTATGTTTTAAGTTCTTTTTATAGTGTTTTGTAATGTTGTGATGTAATCATTAAATGTAAAATATTGTAATCAAACATTACCCAGTTATAAATAAAATGCAGTTTGGCATATTATAATGTGTATTCTGTGATGAATTGTTTTTTATGTTTTGTTTATATTAAAGTATTCCTGTTATGTCATTAATCATCATTTAGTACTGTTTATAAATGGTGTATATCATTGGCTATAGGGGTTATGACTTCTCCAAATAGGGGGAGATTGTTGGGTACATTGGAAAATGTGTACCTGATTTGAAGAAGCCTAACCTAGCTCAATGATATACATCAAGGTGTATTTGATGTTGTTTTAAGTTGACATGTGCAGGTGAAGAATTGACAAAGTATGCAGAAAAATTCTAAGTCCAAGTGTCGACACAGAGGAAGCAGTGTCGACACATAGAAGAAAATAGTCGACACAACACTGGGAAGCAGTGTCGACACATAGCAGTTAGTCTACAACTACACTGGGAGAATGTGTCGACACAGAAGAAGTAAGTCGACACATCACTGGGAATTTGTGTCGACACAGAAGAAAATAGTCGACACAACTCTGGAAATTTGTGTCGACACAGAAGAAAAGCGTCGACCTCAACATTGGGAGAATGTGTCGACACAGAAGAGTATAGTCGATCTCAAGATTGTCGACATCAGCTGAATGTGTCGACACAGAAGAAAATAGTCGACCTCAAGTTTGTCGACACCAGCAGAATGTGTCGACACATTGTGATTAAGTCGACACATTAAAGCAGATTTAAGAAATGAATGTGTCGACACCTGAAGGCTAAGTCGACACTTACTAAGTTATAATTCTACAACAACTGTGTCGACACACAGGACTTGTGTCGACACACTGAAGAGTCAAGACCAAGTTATTTTCAGAAGAAGTTGTGTCGACTCAAAGGCAACTTAGTCGACATCACTGAAGACTGTGTCGACACCAAAGTCAATTGTGTCGACACAGATAGACAGATGGTCTCGACACTTTCTGACAGACTGTTTCAACAACTTGTGGTTCAAGACTAAGGCACAGGACTTGTTTGAAGACTTGACAGCTATGGGTTACCACCGGTTAACTGAAGCTGTCAGACTTGTCAGAAAACGGTTAGAAACCGGATCAGCCGGTTACCATGAAGAATGTCTATAAATAGACTGATTCAGAAGGAGAACGACAACCATAACAGATAGTCCTTTTTTGAATAACTTTGAATCAAAAAGGAAGAGAAGGATCACAATCCAATTCATTTCAAGAAAGTGCTAGTCACTTAAGAAGATCTTCTCCGGGAGATCTAAGAAGACTATCTAAGGATAGATCTAAGAAGAGTTCTAATCAGAATTCAGAAGAATCTTTCAAAGTGCTGGATAGAGAGAGGTCAAGCCAGAATTAGAAGAAGAAGAAAGAAACCACCAGTGGATTCTCAAGAAGCTGTTTGGAATCAACTCAGCTAAGTACATTTTCAAGAAGCTTTGAAGAAGGCTCAGATACAGTTGATTGCATCAGCTGATCAAGAATTGTCTTGGCTTTTTTTTGGCAAGACAGTTTAATAATTTTTTCTATATTTCTGTAGGATCTGTTTACACAGATCTGAGTTGTAAGCCTATGTTATAAAGGCTGAGTGTAGGAGTGTTGAACTCTGAGTGGTAGGGCTGTTTGCCTGAGTGTAGGAGAAGGATATTCTCTGAGTTGTAGGCCTTGGGGCAAGGCTGAGGTAGGGCAGTTGTGCCTGAGTTGTAGGAACCAGTTGGGTTCTGAGTTGTAGGATCTGTTGATCTGAGATAAGTGGAAGTTTGGCCGAATCTAGCATACTGCTAGATAGGTGAAGGGGGAAAGTGGATGTACCCAGACCTTGGGGAACCACTATAAAACATTGTGCAATCTGTGATGTTTTATTTTCTGTGATTGCTGTGCCAATTGTGTTAGCTATTGAATTGAATTCTGCCTAGAAGTTTTTATAAGAAAAGCAGAACCTATTCACCCCCCCTCTAGGTGTTTAGGCTGCCTTGAAAGTTAAACTATCAAACCCCACAATCAAATTTTTCCACCCTTCTTTGCTAAAGTGGGTGGTGGGTCGATTCCCCAAACCAATCTCTTTTATGCAGAGATCACAAAATAACATCACTTCACCCGACTCCCAACTCGCTATGATTCCTCCTTCCTTTGGTTTTACCATTATGTTATAAACTAATAAAATTAAAATAACAATTACTAATCAAAATCCTAGCCCAAAAGTTATATACACAAAATTGAAAAAAAAAACCAAACACACAAAAAATTCTCACACACATACAAATTCCAAAAAAATCACACAAACACACATTCACATACACACACAAACACAAACACATTCATACACACATACACAAACCCCAAAAAAATAACACACATACACAAACCCAAAAAAATAACACACACATACAACCATACACAAAAAAAAAACAAACACACACACACACATAAACAAACTCAAATTCACACACACACACATCCATACTCATACACATTCACAAACTCAAATTCACACACATACATAAACACACACACATCCACAAAACACACACACACACACATCCACACTAAGAAAAACAAAAAAATAACACAAACAGACACACACACACATCCATCCACACACACACAAACATACACAAACACACACACACACACAAACACAAATCCATATACATACACACACACATTCATACACAAAAACACAAACAAACACACACACACAAAATTCATATACATGCACACACACACACACACACACATCCCTACAAAAAAAAAACTAACACATATAAATCCAAGCACACATACAAAATAACACACATAAATTCATATACATTTATGTTGAAATCGAGTTGATTCGGATCTATCTCCAAACCCCAAAACTTCATGATTTAAGCCACAGGCGTGGGAGAAGGCCACAAGGGGAAATATTACCGTCGATCTAGAAGAGGGACGAGGAAGAGAGAGCCGGAATCCAACCCACTGGACTACTCGTTCAAGCTGGATTTCCTACCAGTTTGCGCGAAGCCGGGGCGACGGAAGCTAGGGCACAAGTCGGAGAGGGGAACTTTTGCTGTCGCCGATGCTAGGGCTGGAGAAGACGGCCGATCGGGAAGAACCACCGCTGTCGCGGCCGGCGATGTCGCCTGAGTTCGGGAGGAGAATAAGGGACGCAGGATTGGGGAGAAGAAGGGACGCGAGATCGGGGAGAAGAAGGGGCGCGGGATCGAAAATATCTAGGGCGCGATTTTTTAGAGCGCTGAAAGCAGGGGGGTGCTTCCGGAAAAGAGCTCTGGGAGCTGCTCTTCGAACCACAATTTCATTAAAGAGCTGTCCCAAATAGCGGCATTAATAGCTCTGGCGGCTAGGAAAGAGCTTCTCCAGCCTCCAGAGCTCTCCCAAACAGAGCCTAAATGGGGAAATGAAATGAGGTGTGAGATTTGGCTGTAGTAATTTTAATGAAGAATGATGGCACTTCATGGATATAGAAGTGCATGAAATTAACATGGATGACATTAATTTGATGATGTGGCGGAAGTGGCGTTGTGCATGAGAATGGAGGTGGCGTGGGTGTCAGCCATATGGGAGGAGAAATGAATAGGGTGGCGAGTTGCATGGAAGTGGTGGGCATGCTAAGGTGGCCGTGGACGTAACATGTATATCGGCGCGACGGCTCCATGTTGACGAAAACTTTGGCATGAAGGCGGGCTGCACATGCGTGGATTTCAAGTGGTCGGACTGCATGGAGGCAGCTAGAGACGATAGTGGTGGTCATCAACTAGAATGGCGGTGACGCGGACGTTGCAGAGGGCTTTTTTTCATCGAGATGTGCAAAAATCATCCCAAGGCCTGCAAAATAATATTAAAAATAATATTTGTGAGAATTATATTAGAAATAATTTATAAGCAAATTAATTTATTATTTAGAGAAAAATATATATAATTTATATTAAAATTTAATATTTTTTTATTTAATAATTTAAGTTAAATTATGCATTATCATTATTCGGGGTTGGTGCCACTCCCACAAAGATGAAAACTAAGAAAAAGATCCCAAGCTGCAGTGAGGAGGTTCCGCCACACACCCGAAAGTTCTAAGAAAACTTCCTCCCCCAAGCCAATGTTGAGCCTGGGTACCTTGGAGGGCCATGAGAACTCCCGACCGCCCACTTGAAAAACCACTGTGAGCATTGAGTTGGAGCCCTTGCTAACCAAAGCTAGTCGAAAGAGAGAGAAGTGGGAAAAAAGGTCTCCTCACCAAAAGTGATTTTGGGGGTCTATTAATAGTTTTTTGTGAGTGGTCTGCGAATATCAGAAGTCTGGCTTTTGGTATTTGCTATCTGCACCATAATTTGGTCTGTCAACAACAGATACCTGCTGTTTGGAGTGGCTACCGAGAGACAAAAATGGGTTAGCTGTGAAAATAGATCGTAGCCTGTCAAGGGTGAATCGTGGTCACGTCGCTCCTGCTCGTCAAGGAGGGGTGAGTCCCTAATGCTACTAGCGACCCCCTCCCCCCCTAGAGGGCATGGGCGAGTGTAGGGCAGTTCCCCCACTCTCCGTTTACTCATGGGTCGAGGCGAGTGCAGGGTCAGTTGGCCCCACTCGCCCCTTCCTCCCCGGGCCAGGGGCAAGTGCTGGGTTGATTGACCCACTCACACCTTCTAACTGCCTGGGTCCGGCTCACCCCCAGACTGCTTCGTAGGGGATGTTCCACTCACAAATACGGGATTGTACAATTAAGGAGAAAAGCCCATTTGGGTTCGCGTGTGATATATCACTTTTTCGATCTCCTGAATCAAGTCGTAGGAAGGATTAACGACTCTGCATCTTCAGTCTAAACAGAATGATTATTGCATGCTCTACTCGAGGAAGAAAAGACCCCAAACGGAATATTATTGTGAGTTTCTTCTCCTCAGAATCAACAATTATTTAGTGTAAGGAGCACCTTAATCTTTCCTAATATTGGCGTGAGAGGAGAATCAACGTGAGGTTTAAAATCATCTTCGCTTTAATTAATTCATTCCAGTAAATAGGAATAATCATTAATTGTTCACAAAAGAGAAGATTTAGGCTCTGTTTGGGACAACTTATGCTGATGAATAATCTCTATTCAAAACGCAAACGCTGTTTTTTCAACTGTTTATTTATGCAGCTTATAGAAAATCACTTATTTTAAAATTGATAATAAACTGATTTTACATAAGCTATCCGGGTCCAGCTTATGGCTTCTCATAAGCGCTTATCCCTTAAGAAAACTCAAAGTTGATTTTTTTCGTCAGGCGTGATTTTTTTTGCAATGATGCAAATTTTTCGCCATAGCGTGATTTTTTCACCAGGGCGAGTATTTTTCGTCCGAGTGCGTATTTTTTCCCGAGGCTTGATTTTTTCTTCCGGGCACGAACTTTTCGACAGAGCGCGAATTTTCCGCCCGGGCGTGATTTTTCGTCCGAGCGTAATATCTTTGCTACAAAGTTTGCCAGACGTGGCCTTGTAACGTGGTCAAACTTTATTCAGGAATTTACAAATTGATTTGTGCCGCGATCGTTTAAAAGAGTCTTACACGACCAGTTCCTGCGACTCGCTCAAGGGACAAAGACAGTTCTACAGTACGAGACGGAATTCTCCAAATTGGCATACTATGTCGATTCTCTCGTGACCACTGAAGAAGATCGTTGTCGGCAGTTCCAACAAGGACTGCAAGACGACATTCACAATCTGCTAGTACCTTTTGATATTTTAGAATACGGGAAGCTAGTCGAGAGAGCACGATTAGTGGAGATTGATCCGAAAAAATCGCTGAAACGTCGAGAGAGTGGAAAAAGAAAAATACCTGACAGGCAAACGCAACATGAACCCCAAATTAAAGATGCTGTTAAGACATCTCATACTGGCCCGTCAACCAGTAATGCATCTCAAAAAACCTCGACAAAGTGCGTCAAGTGTGACCGAATTCATCGAGGCGTATGTTTAATTGGAGCATGTTATTATTGCCGCCAGCCTTGCCATACAAAGAAAATGTGTCCAAAACTTCTGAATAAAGAAATAACTCCCGCGGAAAACTTCCTCTGCAGCAACACTTATATCAAAATGCTTGCTGAATTGTTAGCTTTGGCACCTGCACCGACACCTGCACCGGCACCTGCGCCTGCTCCAATTCCTCCTCCAGAAGTTCCGGAAGAGCGAGTGATTATGCCACGAGCATTTCCCTATCACAAAAAATAAAATGTAGTTTCCTTGATGTGAATATTGTAAATATTTTATGAATATAGTGATCTTTATCTTTTCGAGAAAGGGGTGCAAGTTCAGTTGAGCCGGCTCAAAAAAAGCTCGACTCGAGCTCGAGTCTGTAGAGCTCGAGCTCGATTATGAGCCGAGCTCGAGCTCAGATATTATTGTTCAAGAACTCGCGAGCCGGCTCGTGAGCTTTTTTATTCCTACATTTTAAAAAATAGAAATATAAAGAAAATCAGGCTCATCAGCTAAAAAACTTGGGAGCTGCTCGAGCTCGAGCTTGAGCTCGATAAGTAGGCATTGAGCTCGAGCTCGAGCTAGGACAAAATGACACCGTCGAGCTCGAAATGATTAGCTCGAGCTCGAGCTTGAAAATTTTGCCAAGCTCGACTCGCTTACACCCCTAAGTTGGAGCGGTTCCAATCATGGGTTAGTGGGGTTGGCTTTGTTCAACCCGACTTATCCCCCATAACCCCCACTAAGTTAGTGGGGGTGTGGGGATTCCGGCTATTCGCAGCACATAATCTCTATAAATTAAGAGTGCCAACATCAGTGAGGGTTATGTTAGGTAGACTATCAATGTAAAATTTAAATCACCATTTTGAATATGAATTATTTGAGAAATTATTTATGACTAAAGATAAGGACACAATGGCAACAAGATCCATATAACCGACCCCACAATAGTGAGATAAAGACTTGAGTGTTGTTGTAGATACTTATTTTTACTAGTGTAAATAATTGATATCAAAATTTATAAATTGATACATGACATGCATCATATTAAATTTATTTATAAATGATTTACATCAATTAATACATACTACTTTTGACTAACTAAAACTTCAACAATTATAAACCATTTAAAGTTCTTTTTAATTGTTATTCAACATTCCTTTCCGTCACATTAAATGAAGCCAAAAAAATATTATGTAGTTTTGATAATCTCAAATACAGAGTAATGTTTATTCAAATTTCAGGTAAAGCCAAAAATATGATCATTTATGTCCATATTATGTAATGAAAAGGAACAAATATAAAGTAATAATACCACTATTGATGCTAATAGGCCATTTGATTTTTAGTTCCACTTTCTAGATTTAATTATAGTTCTTATATCATGTTTAAACCACTAGTTTTGACTACATTTCTTAGATTTAGGCTCCGTTTGGGGGACTTATTTTCACCGGTCAAGCAGTTACGACCACATGAACCAGACATTAACCGCTTGACCGGTGAAAATAAGTCCCCCCAAACGGAGCCTTTGTTTGGCATGTTGGTGGCGGTCATGAACACGAGGGTTAAATTGTCATTTATTAACGCCCACCTAAGGAACTTCATCCACTTTTATGTTCAAACAGACGATGTTTGTTAGGTGATCCTTAACGAATGACGGTTTAACCCATGCGTTTACGACTGCCACCACCGTGCCAAACAAAGCCGAATTCTACTCTTTCCCATAGTGCTTCTTGAATATCAGCCATCAAATTTCATTGAAGAATTTGGATTAATGGCATGACTCACAGCTTCTTCCTTAAACCGGGAAGCGCGAGAAGTTGAAAGACGAGAGATTAATAACATAGCTCATCTTCTTCTTCTTCCTTCATTTTTAACTCACATTCAGCTCTAGGAAGAGCTAATAGGCAATTAGGCACACACAGAAGGTGAAGAAGGACCTTTGATGTTAACAGGTGTTAAGCATATTATCAAGTCAAAGTGTAGCAGGAAAAAAAGTAACACTAGAATCCCCAGATTAAAAAAAAGGGAATTGTTAAAAGCACTGCACTTTTGGCTAATCGCACCGCTTTGTTAAAAGCACCGCAGTTTTTCACATATTGTTAAAAGCACCGCACATTGTTATCCGCACCGCAATTGAGATAAACGCACCGCACTCAATTAATTTATGAATTAAAATAGGTTCTCATTGAATTATAATATTAATATAAACTCAATAGAAAAAATATTTGATACAAAAAAACCATCAAATGTGTTGTCCAAATTGTTATGCTCTTTTCTTCAAATATTTGTGATTTTCATCAACGACATCTATAATATGAACCAATAATACTCGAGGCACAATTCACGATAAGGACCAATAATATTGCAACAATTTACTTCTAAACATAGAAACAGTAATGAACACTCTAAGAAATTTCAGAAGTTCTTTAACATAGGTGATTGTTAACCGCAGCTATTTATTGGCTAGTTGCACCCAAAAATCTCCTAACTTTTCGCGCCTTTTCGAAATACGCCTTGTACACGCAATTTCAGGAAAAGTGTTCAACACGAAAGTTGTAGATCTCGTCGAGATCTACAACTTTCGTGTTGAACACTTTTCCTGAAATTGCGTGTACAAGGCGTATTTCTGAAAGGCGTAAAATCTGAGCGTGAGGAGAGGCGGCGTTGGCGCTGATATCTGCCGGTGTCGGCGACGGAAAGGGCTGGAGGGGGCTGGAGGAGGCGGGAGGAGCCAGCGGCGCGTCAGGAGGCGTGAGGAAAAGATCAGGATTTTAGGGCTGCGGTGCGAGGAAGCAACAGTGCGGTGCGGGTATATTTTTAGAGTGACAAATTTTAAGTGTTAAAAGACCTAAATGCGGTGCGATTAGCCAAAAGTGCGGTGTTTTTAACAATTCCCCAAAAAAAAGGCAAACAACTCAGAACTAGAAAGAGAGACATGGAATCAGATGCATCTCATCAACCTAACAAAACATGCATGTGCGCTTATTCAATCAAAGAAAACTCGTTCCGTTCGATTGAGCGGAATTGAAGCTTAGGAATTAAAATTAGAGATCAAATTCAATTGAAAATGACCTCCAGTTCAAATTTTAGGTCCCCAATTCCATCCAAACAAACAGACCCTAATGGTTCATTCCGTTGAACGGTATCAATCAAGGCTTTGAAATAAGAATTTGATGACCAATACAAATGAAAATGGACTTGTAGTTCTAATTCTAAGACCCCAATTCAGCCCCAACAAATGGACCATGAGAGTTACTTTGGTTGGACGTAATTGGGAAATTGAAAGCGGATGTCTGATTCAAACGAGAATGGACCCCAATTTCTGAATTTCAGGGCCTCAATTCCGTCCGTCTAAAGAATCTAACTGAACTCCTACTCAGAACTGGCCTCAATCAGCATTCTCGTTCTCTTCTGTTCCACGCGCATCTTTTCTCGCTCTTTCTTCCGCCTTCGTTATGGCCTGCTCGAGCCTCGAGCTGGCAGCATCCCATGAAACTAGCTTGTCCATGAAGACAGATATGTACTCACAACGCTTACACTGCCCATTGATAAGTAGCCAATGTAGTGAATTTACTTACTGGCCATAAATAAATGGATAGAAGAACATTGAAAAGATGTGCAGCATAAAAAGTACCAACCTCGTAGTCAAGATAGTAAGCATGCTGAATAGAATGAGAAACAAAAGTCATTTACGTAGAGAGTAGATATACGCTCCGTTTGGGGGGACTTATTTTCACCGGTCAAGTCCGGTTCATGAGGACGTAACCGCTTGACAGGTGAAAATAAGTCCCCCCAAACGGAGCCATAAACAACTAGTATTGCAAACACGTACCTCCCAAACATCAATGGTCAACAATGGCTGCAATAAAGAACAAATGCAATTGAGAATTCCAAACCTATTTGGGTCTTAAGAGAAATTAGCAGCTGAACTAATAAACAAATTGGGATCTAATGAAGACTGCCCAAAAGATATATGATTGTTGGCATCATCTTTGTCTTTTGAACAAAAGTAAAGTTTGTGTGCAGCAGTGACAGCATTTGTTAGAAAACAAAAGATTCAGCCTAATTCTTTTTTCTTTACACACATATATTTATATCTTTATTATATAAAACAATATATCGTTCTTCACACTCTTACCGTAATTTAAATTCCAGCCTTACGATTAAAATCAACGTTTGATCAAACACGTCCATAATAGCTAACCAATAAAAAACGATTCATTAAGACGTTTTTTTACAGTTCCCACCTCGCTCCTCGCCGAATACATCCCTCCCGACTCTCTCTCGCTTAATCGATACCTTCGGCATACTCCCAGCGACTGTCCTCCGCTTGCCTGCAGCTGCTGTAATCCGCGGTCCACCTGACTCCACCATAACCTGCGCCAACGACTGTAAGCAATCCCAGCGGCCGACGTCAGATTCTTCAAAATCTTTGGTTGGTACTCTGCCCTACATCGCCCCCTCCTGCTTCAATTTATGAAGAAGTTATCGCCTCCCTCCTGATGATCATTCCATATGCTAAACCATGAAATTCCTCACTTTCTTTATCCAGATTCCTCAAAAAATTTGTTTGGTCCTCTGCTAACCAACTTCACTGAACTGCATCTCTATGCCCGCGTGCAAGATTCACTAGCATTTCACTGAGTTGGATACAGTAGGTGCGCTTCTTGGCCTATTTTTGTTATCCTCAAAGTTGTAATCCAATAAGCTATCTTTCTATCGCCATTGGAATCACCACAATCTGAGTTGTAGCTAATTATATGCCCCAAAAAAGAAGAGTGCATGATCCAAAATTCTATGATTGAATTGAAAATCTCCAGATTGACTCCTTATTTTATCCAGCTTGCAATGATTTATCCATATTTCATCCTGAAAAGGATAAAAACTTCAGTAGAAAGACATGGTTGAGTAGATTCTGACCTGAGGAATAGTTAAGGAATCAGCAGGAATCTTGGAATCGGGGATCGTGGTAGGCAAATTCTCGAGCGGGGTCGTAGGAAACCATGCCCAACGATTCCAAGAGCGTGGGCTTAGGGAGAGAAGACGCGGACGAATACAACTTCAAGCGTTCGGCTATGTCGGTGAATCGGAAATAAATTTCTTTGAATGCTTAAGGAATTCAAATTTCTTACTAATCTTTATCCAGATTACTCACAAATTTGTGTTTGTACTTTGTTTCCCAACTTAACTTCTCTGAATCTCCATGCCCGCATGCATGATTCACTGGCATTTGAGAGAATTGGAAACAACCTCCACCTTTACCCAATTCAGGTCTTCATTCCGGTATATTAAAAAAAATCATTTTTTTACTAGAGATTTAGATGTCTGTGTTTCAATTTATTTTATAAATATTTTTATGTCTGCAGACGTACACCCCAACCCTTTCTCCATTTTATTCATGGCGGGTTGTTGAGGTCGGGCCTCTATCCCTTGACCTCCTTTATGAGGGATTTTATTCATCTCCTCATACCCAACTGCACTGTGCAGTTGGGTATGAGGAGATGAATAAAATCCCTCATAAAGGAGGTCAAGGGATAGAGGCCCGACCTCAACAACCCGCCATGAATAAAATGGAGAAAGGGTTGGGGTGTACGTCTGCAGACATAAATAAAATAAATTTCAACAGTCTGAATCAAAGGAACAATGTATGAGAACATTGTGCATATTCTAAATCTCATAATTGATATTCTTTTTTCAGATATTCTGCTCAGTTTTACCCATAATTCACATAATTGATATTTCTAAATCTCGTCATTCTACTGTAGTTTTTAAAACCATAGAAACAAGGGGCATCTTTTTTACCTGTTAAATATGTATGTGTACATATACGCATAGCATTGTGAACGGGATTTCTGCGTGTATGCCTTCATACAGCAGAACAATGTCATAGTTGAATAAATGCAAGCAATAGAAGTATACCAAGTTTATTTTGCTTGTCTTTAAATGATTATGCCAACTCTGCAATCTCCCCGAGTCCCTGCTCATCAAAACTTTTAAAATTAGCCTTAGCTTTCTGATGCCCACGCCCGTGACTTCAATAACCCTTGCCCGAGCACCCCGCTACCCCTCACGCATCGATCAACTCCACGATGTCGATCAGTCGCTCTCCCCCTCACGTTGTCTCCCGACGTTGCATGAGAGTTTACAATAGAATAACAAATTCTAATTTTGTATATGTTCCTGTTTGGGATCATAACATGGATATATGTAGCTGATAACAAACTAGAGGTCATACATTAGGTTATGCTCCAACATTTGAAAGTAAATGGAATAACAGGGTCAGATAATATAATGAAATGCTGTCAATGCATGGATACATGTTATGACGATTTCTCATTAGAATTGAAAAAATATATATATTTTGGGCAAGACCAGCAAGTGTGAATTGGAGAAGTGAAAAGGAAAATTCAATTAAATGAAAGAAGAAGCTTCAGTGAGTAAAAAGGACAACACTTTAAAGAAGTCACCATAAAATAATGTGCAGAGCAAAGAATTTCAACCTTTGGTTCTTTTCTAACAGCCATCCCATAACTAATTGCATTTCTTCCAGATTTATCCTTTTGGCTCTTTCACCTACCTCTTAGGGCCTCTTTCACCTCCCTTTTTCAAGCCTTTCGATAAAATTCCAGATTTATTTCAAGCCCTGTGATGGACAGATTCAAGCTTTAGGATAGCATTGGGGCTTCTTCTGTCTTTTTCAATTTCAAGCCCCTGTTGAAATTGTTGAAGTGAAAGTGAGAGTTGATCAGACAGACCGTGCGGCCTGGGCGGACAGTCTTGCGGACTGATGGTGCGGCCTAGGCGGTCTGATGTTGCGGCCTGGTATTGGCCAGTTCGGCTAGTTGTTCAGCAGTTGGCTAGTTCCCTGGAGTAACCGTGCGGATAGGTGGTGTATCCGCAGGAGGGGCAGACTCATTCTGAGTTCGCGGAGTCCGCTTGACGCGGACTGCTTTTGGAGATCGGGAGTTCATCTTTGGCCTGTGCCCTTGCTCTGGTGGTGCGGTTAGGAGATAACCGCAGAGTTCGCGGTTAGGCGAGCTGTATTTGTGTTGGCGGACTAGGTGGTCAGCTGTTCTTGTCCGCAAAGCTCGCGCCAGAGGTTCTCCTTTGATAGCAGGCGGATAGGCTAGTGTCCGGCCTGTCCTTGCGGACTAGGCGGTCTGCTCTGTGCTAGCAGCGGGCTGGGGTGGTGTTTCTATCTACTAGGGCGGTGACCACACTCCTCCTCGTGCCTATAAATAGGACCCTCCTGTGACATCATATCCAACGGAATGAACAGTAAGTTGAACGTGGGTTAATAGCTGCGACCTCGGATTTTCAGTCCGCGCGGTTTGAGAAGGTTAACCGATTTGCTGTTTGCAAGTTGTGCGGCTAGCACTGAAAAACCAGGTTTTTGATGCTGACTGCGGTCAGGGATCAGTGAAGCTTGCGGTTAACAATCAACGGTTTTGCAGCAGGTCGCATTTGTGGCTAGTCGGTCTTCTCTCCAGCTTTCCAGTTCAATAACTTGTCCGCCGGTTTCGGCGGTCTGTTCTTCAGTTCGGCAGCGGCTCTTGTTCGCGGACTCTGGCAGCTAGGCAACCTCTGCGGTTAGGCGGCTTGCAGAGAGCAGACAAGGTGTTCAGCAGAATAACGGGTAGTCCGCGCGACCACGCGGTCTCAGCGGACATCGTTGTTCAGTTCGGCAAGGGCAGCGATCTCGGCGGTCTCAGCTTCTGTCCGCCCAACTTGTTTTTGTTGTTTTTTGCTTCCTTATTTTACTTGGCGAAATCATGTCTCGCCATGTATACGTCTCATTGTAATGAAGATTGTTAATACTTGACCTGCTTGCTGCTTTTCTTGCATCTGGTTTATTGAGCTCGGTTTATGGTTGGAGTGTTCCTGCGCCTAGTTCCCGCTTTCCGCTTGATCAAGTTGTCATCTTGATAGCTCTGAAAGTTTTACTTGGTATCAGAGCTATCTCCTGATCATCTTGAGAAATTTTAACATGGTATCAGAGGAAACAAAGGTTTGATCAGTGATTAACCATCTGTTGTGCTTGGTGCTTCTGAAAGATTATAGATCAGTGGTTGTTGCAATGAAATGCGATTTCACAAGGGGTCTTGATATTGAGCTTCTTACACCGACCAACTTTAAAAAGTGGAAGTCGCGTATGAAGAGCTATCTTCTGGGTGAGAAGTTCTGGGAAGTCATCGATGGTGACGACAAGCAAGAAGTTACTGCTGCAACTGGTACTGCTGAACATATGAGAGCTTAGAGAAAGACAAATACGAAAGCAGAGTTTGCTCTCAAGCGGGCTATCTCAGCTGAACTCTTTGATCACATCTTAGGATGTGAGTTTGCTGCTGAGATTTGGACAGCCCTCGATGGACTGTTAACCATGAAGAATGTAGCAAGGCTATAATTCCTGGAAAATGAGTTGGTTAGAGCAACTTAAGGAGATCTGCTTATCTCAAAGTTCTTTTTTAAGATGAAGAACCTGTGCGCTGAGATCTCAGCGTTGGACCCTGATGAGTCCATTTCTGAAGACAAGTTGAAGAGACACATAATCCGCGGTTTGCGAAAGGAATATGTGGCCTTCGTGACTTTTGTTTAAGGCTGGGCTACTCAGCCACCCTTGCTGGAGCTGGAGAACCTGTCGGCTTCGCAGGAGAGCCTGTTTGAACAAATGGCTGGGGTCACTATCTCTGAAGGAGGTAGTGAGGCTCTCTTCACAAGTAAGAAGAAAAAGAGATGGGAGAAGAAGACTGTTGCTGAGGATGAGCCTTCAACTTCCTATCAGCAAAAGAGGAGTGTTGCTCCTAAGAAGAGCTGGAAGGAGTTAAAGTGCTACAGGTGCAATCAGCCCGGTCACTTCAAACAAGACTGCAAGGTCAAGCTGCAGCCTGTGCATGTTGCAGATAAGGAGGGAGCTGGTTCCAGTGCTGAGGAAGCCGGGTGGGGAGGAGCTTTTCTGACGGGCACGTGTGTCTGTGCTCTTTCCACCGCCGACTACCAAGATGACTGGATAGTTGACTCGGGGTGTGGTCATCACCTCACTGGAGACGAGTCAAAGTTCTTATCGCTGCAAACATTCTCAGGTAATGAAGCTATCATAACCGCTGATGATACTGTTCATACTGTAAAGAAAGAGGGTGTAGTGTCTTTGGGTAGTGCTCATGGTCCACTCACATTAAAGAGTGTCTATCACGTACCTAACATGAAAAAGAACCTCTTCTCTGTGACCAATGTGATTGACGCGGGCTATCACGTTCTGTTCAGTCCAACAGAAGTGAGGTTTTTCCGTAACGTATCAGCGGTAAAGGCTGATGTTGTTCATGTAGGGAGAAGAGTTAAAGACTTGTTTGTTTTATCAACAAGTTCCTATGTTGATCGGATGAGGGCCAACGATAGCGCTGCTATATGACATGAAAGACTAGGACACGTCGGTATGGATAAGTTGAAAGCTATGACAGATAAAAGTCTTGTGAAAGACTTGCCTAAGTTGTCATCCGTCGGCGAAAGCCACGTTTGCGCGGGGTGTCAATATGGAAAGGCTCATCGCCTTCTGTTTGATAAGTCACAAACAAGGAGTAAAGCATCATTGAAGTGTATCCATAGTGATTTGATGGGGCCAACTGTCACCACTAGTCTTGGAGACAGCAAATACATGTTGGTGCTGATTGATGACTATTCAAGATACACTTGGGTATATTTCATGAAAGGGAAGTCAGATGCTTTCCGATTGTTTGTGGAGTTCAAGGAGCTGGTGGAGGGCCGGGTTGGCCTGCGGATCACGGAGTTGAGAATGGATAACGGAGGTGAGTTTGTTTCAGCTGAGTTCTTTAACTTCTGCAGGAAGCAAGACATCCGGAGGGAGCTTACTTATGCACATACTCCACAATAAAATGGAGTAGCGGAGAGGAAGATCCGTCATTTGACAGAAACCTGCAAATGATGGCTTCATGCAAAAGACATTCTGAGGTCCTTTTGGGCGGAAGGAATGACCTGCACAACCTATGTCATCAATCAGATGTCTCTGAGTCCGATCAACATGAAGTCTCCCGTTGAGATGATGTTCAAGGAGAAGCCTAGCGTGGAACACTTTCGGGTGTTTGGCTCAACCTGCTACGTACACGTCCCGGATGCTCTCAGGACTAAGCTGGATGCGAAAGCATGGAAGCTTGTCTTTGTGGGCTATGAATAGCGGAAGAAGGGATGGAAGTGTATGGATCCAGTGACGAGGAAGTTCGTCGTCTCCAGGGACGTGATCTTCGATGAGCTAACGCCATATGGAGGTAGCTCATCTGTGGAGCTATCAGAGCGCAGGTTGGATGAAGGGCAGAAGGAGGCTGCTGAAGATCTTCAAGTGACGCTGTCTGTGTCACTAGGAGCTCTAGGTGTTTCAAGCTCTGGGGCAAAGGCTTTTGGTTCAGGAAGCAGGGGAGCGATGCTCCAAGTTTGCCTGGGATTGTAGCTGATTCTGAAGAAGCAATGGAGGTGGTCAGCAAAGGTCAAAGTCTTCGAAGATCGAAGAGGACCATCAAGCCACCAGCTCGTTATAGCGAAGGAAACACGGTGAGTTTTGTCTCCTGTTTCTTCGCAGGCCCTCTAGACGAGGGAGAGCCTTCTAGCTTTAATGAAGCCACTGAGCTCAATGAGTGGGTAGATGCCACGGATGAGGAGATGACTAACCTTAAGAAGAATGAGACTTGGGATGTGCCTAAGGTTGATGACATTACTCCTATGACATGCAAGTGAGTCTACAAGCTGAAGAAGAAGGCAGATGAGAGCATCGAGAAGTACAAGACTCGCCTTGTAGCTCGAGGTTTTTCTCAGCAGTATGGAGAAGACAATGAAGAGACGTTCAGTCCTGTGGCGAAGATGACTTCAGTTCGGATAGTGATGACTTTGGCGGCTTGCCAGGGCTGGAAAATGTGGCAGCTAGACGTAAATAATGCATTTCTTTACGGGAAGATAGATAAATACATCTTTATGGTTCAGCCGCCTGGATACGTGTCTGAAGATCATCCAGGATATGTCTGCAAACTCCGGAAGGCCATTTATGCTTTAAAGCAGGCTCCGGGGCATGGTATGAGAAGATCGCAGAGTATCTCCTGTTCTGCGAATATTTTGCCTCGGATTCAGACTCGAGCCTGTTCATCAAGAAAAGGGGGGAGCTCCATGTTTTAGTGCTGCTGTACGTAAATGATATGATCATCACGGGTAACTCCAAGGAGGAGGTAGCTAGGCTCAGGGCAGAGCTAGCTATAAGATTCGAGATGAAGGATTTGGGTGAGCTCCACCACTTCCTTGGACTCGAGATGGAGAGGAAAGAGAGCGACATACTCGCTTCCCAAAAGGGCTATGCAGAGCGAATTTTCAGCGATTCGACTTGAGGGAGGGAAAGAGTAGCTCAAATCCTCTAGATTGTGGCTTGAAGATTCGACGAGATGAGAGGAGGATTCTTCCTGATCCCTTGGTGTTCCGAGCTCTGGTTGCGAGCTTGATTTATCTGACGATTACAAGACCAGACATTGCTTATGTTGTAGGCCGAGTTAGTCGTTATATGGCAGAAAAAAAGGAAACCTCATCTGCTAGCGGCGAGGAATATTCTAAAGTATGTGAAGACTGCTTCTGATATGGGACTCCTGTATATGAGGGACACGAGTTTTTCTCTGTATGGCCACACTGATGCTGATAATGGGGGAGACCAGATGATGGGAAGTTGACGTCTAGTTATGTTTTCACATGCGGATCAGCGGGTATTTCATGCTGCAGTAAAAAGCAGGACTTAGCGTCCGTCTCTACTACGGAAGCGGAGTACAAGGCTTCTGCCTTGGCAGCTCGGGAAGCCATCTGGCTGAGGAGGCTAGTAGAGGACGTCCATGAAGAAGTGCGAGGTCCAACTCTGTCTCACGGTGACAACTAGAGTGCCCTGAAACTGGTTAATAATTTAGTTTGTCACGCGCGAACCAAGCATAAAGAGATTGAGCACCACTTCATTCGGAAGAAGGTGTTGGAGGGGTCTCTTATTGTTGAGCATGTGCGGAGCGAGGACAACATCGCGGATATCTTCACTAAGCCGCTGTCGAAGAGGCCATTTGAACGGTTACGGGGACTATTGGGTTTGGTCACCACTTCTCACTTCAAGGGGGAGTGTTGAAATTGTTGAAGTGAAAGTGAGGCTTGATCAGGCAGACCGCGCGGCCTGGGCGGACAGTCTTGCGGACTGATGGTGCAGCCTGGGCGGTCTGATGCTACGGCCTAGTGTTGGAGACCAGCCAGTTCGGTTCGGTTTTTTGGTCGGTTTACTCGGTTCGGTTTTCGGTTTTTTAGTTATACTATTTAAAATAATTGTGTACTTAAATATCTCAAGAACATTTAAAAAAAGATATGACAATTAAAAATAAATATCATCAAGCTTTATTTAAATATGATATATTACAACTAATAGCTCGTATCACATAAAAAATTATGATTGAATATTTTTATTGCGAAATCGAGTAATAAATATAAAAAGATATAAATAAAATCAGTTAAACAAAATGTTTAATTCTTCTTGATGCATAAAATATGCATTACAAAAATTTATTTTGGCTCAAATGATATAAAAATTATTAAGTTGATATAATTTGTGTACATTATTTAGTTAATAAAAATTGTTAAAAGATCATTATTAGTAATATTTTTACATGTATTATTAGTCGGTGCGGTTCGATTTTTCAGAGAGGAAAACCAAAACCGAACCGAGTCGTTCGGTTCGGTGTAAAATCGGTACGGTGTAAAATCGGTTCGGTTTGGGTGGTTCGGGGCGGTTTGGTCGGTTTTCGGTTTTTCATGCACACCCCTAGCAGCTGGCTAGTTCCCTGGAGTAACCGTGCGGATAGGCGGTATATCCGCAGGAGGGGCAGACTCATTCTGAGTTCGCGAAGTCCGCTTGATGCAGACTGCTTTTGGAGATTGGGAGTTCAGTTTTGGCCTGTGCCCTTGCTCTGGTGGTGCAGTTAGGAGATAACCGCAGAGTTCGCGGTTAGGCGAGCTGTATTTGTGCTGGCGAACTAGGTGGTCAGTTGATCTTGTCCGCAGAGCTCGCGCCAGAGGTTCTCCTTTGATAGCAGGCGGATAGGCTGGTGTCCGGCCTGTCCTTGCAGACTGGGCGGTCTGCTCTGTGCTAGCTGCGGGCTGGGGTGGTGTTTCTATCTACTAGGGCGGTGACCACACTCCTCCCCGCGCCTATAAATAGGACCCCCCTATGACATTATATCTAACAGAATGAACAGTAAATTGAAGGTGAGTTAATAGCTGCAGCCTCGGATTTTCAGTCCGCGCGGTTTGAGAAGGTTAACTGGTTTGTTGTTTGCAGGTTGTGCGGCTAGCACTGAGAAGCCAGGTTTTTGGTGCTGACTGCGGTCAGGGATCAGTGAAGCTTGTGGTTAACAATCAGCGGTTTTGCAGCAGGTCGCATTTGCGGCTAGTCGGTCTTCTCTCCAGCTTTCCAGTTCAATAACTTGTCTGCCAGTTTCGGCAGTTTGTTCTTCAGTTCGGCAGCGGCTCTTGTTCGCGAACTCTGGCAGCTAAGCAACCTCTGCGGTTAGGCGGCTTGCAGAGAACGGACAAGGTGTTCAGCAGAATAACGGGTAGTCCACGCGACCTCGTGGTCTCAGCGGATTTCGCTGTTCAGTTTGGCAAGGGCGGCGGTCTCAGTGGTCTCAGCTTCTGTCCGCCCGACTTGTTTTTTGTTGTTTCTTGCTTCCTTGTTTACTTGGCAAAATCATGTCTCGTCATGTGTACCTCTCGCTGTAATGAAGATTGTTAATACTTGACCTACTTGTTGCTGTTAAAATTTCTCAAGATGACCAGGAGATAGCATCTAGTTTATTGAGCTCGGTTTATGGTTGGAGTGTTCCTGCGCCTGGTTCCCGCTTTCCGCTTGATCAAGTTGTCATCTTGATAGCTCTGAAAGTTTTACTTGGTATCAGAGCTATCTTCTGATCATCTTGAGAAATTTTAACAGCCCCATGTCTTGATTTATATTCGGATTATCAAGGTTATTTCAAACTTTTAGATAGCATTGAGGCTTCTTCCAACTCTTCCTTCAAGATCCATTGAACATGAATCATTTGATTGGCCTACCAGAATGAGAATTCCTACCAGAATGAGAATTTGGTCAAAATCCCATTTAAGATTTGCATATCATCTATTTTTTTGCTAAGTTGCATTTCAAAATCCCATTTATGTTCATAATTTTGAAAATAAGTTGATATTCTTAGATGATCTTAAAGTCATTGAATGATTGAAGTTTACTCCTCTATCAGGAAAGAATCAACCAACAATGGATTGGCCTACTAGAATGAGAATTGCTTTAGGATCAGCTAAAGGACTTGCCTACTTGCATGAAGACTGTTAGTAGTTGATGCTCCATATATATATACTTCATCTTCTTTTAAGTCCATTCTCAAACTATACATTGAGACATCAAAGCCAAACTGAAATTTCGTTCTCTGTTTTAAATGAAATATTTGATGAATCGATCTCTGTTTATGCTTGCAAAAAATAGGGTACCTACTAAGACAACCATTGTTTTATTTTATTTTATTAGATGGAAACCTGAACTCAATTTCAAGCATATCTTACTAAGGGAATGAAATGAAACTTGCTGAAAACAAGCATGCGGGGATTCGATTGCTTTTGCATGAAACTGAGGCGAGCGACGTCCATACTTTCAGTGCTTGATTTACTTTAAGTTTTAATGGTACTTTACAATCACATAAGATCCATGACACACCTTTCCACTTCAACCAACCTACTTGGATTCGATGTATCACATCTTTATCAACACCTCCATCTTTTTGACCTATCAATCCAAGATATTTAAAGCACTCACGGTAGGAAATATCTTGATCACCCAATTAATAACGAAGTCATCCGTCCTTCTTGCACTGCTAAATTTAAGCTTCATATACTATATCTTTGTCCTGCTCAACATAAAACCCTTCTTTTCTAAAATGTCTTGACAAAATTCAAGTTTCACGTTTACACCCCCGCGCATCTCATCGACCAAAACGATATTATCCGCAAACAATACACACCAAGGTATTGCATGTTGGATATGTCCGGTGAGCTCATCTAAGATAGGGGTAAAGAGATAAGAACTTAAAGTTGAACCTTAATAAAGAATTCTTGTGTTAATCATCCAAATGTTCTCACCCTCGTCATTGAATTTGCATACATATCTTTGATTTTGTCAATGTATGATACATTAGTTTACACTTCAACAACACTCAAGCCTTCATCCCACTATAGTGGTGTCGGCCTTTATCCCACTATAGTGGGGTCGGCTATATGAATCCTTTGTTTCCGTTGTGCCCTATCATTAGTTTACACTTAATTAAATAAAATAATTATCATCTAATTAATTAATAAAAATATTATGAAATACATATATAATATCCATACATACACATTGAATACACTTTTTCCTGAAAAAAGTTACAATTCTTTAAGGAGACATAAATGTTGATAAAAACATCATTATAACAAAAGACAATTTAATGCATAGTAATATTTATCTAGAAGATTTAAACTTTTCTAAAAATTGGCTTAATTTCCAATATTAAAGTGGGTCCACGCCAATCTGCAACTGTTTGTGTAGATAAGTCAAACCAACATAGAAACATGGTTCATCTTATAAACAGGGTAGCGCAATATCAACTCGACGAAGAACCACACTTTTATGGCCTGAAAAAGTGCATAACTCAAAAGTAGTTTGGCTCACAGAATAATCCCAGACAAGGGGGTTGACCGCATTTGGAGTCTTGGACACCACAAGCTTATTGTCTTCGGCTGAGGGGAGTGGATTTACAGCATTTCCCACGTCTAATTTATTCGCCTTGTCTGAAACAAATGATATAAAATCATGTTAAATCTAAAATACAGATCCAACATAAAAGCACGAAATATGATGTCTTTCTTTTCAGACATTTTCAGATGCACAAATGCAGCACTTACATGACAGCCAAACCCAACCTGAACCAAACTGTGTCAAAGCAGCAGCCTTGAACTCTTTCAAGAATAGCTCAAATGAACCAAAATCTCTCTCAATCAATTGAAGAAGAATTCCAGATGGGCGACCTCCGCCGCCCGGTTTCATAGATTGCCAGAAAAAGTCATGATTCCAAGTCTTCAGATGATTTTGCCGGAAAACGTGATCAGGATGAAAGTTTTAAAGAATAAACAAAGATGCAATTTTGAATTCCTAAATCTGAAGCAAAGAAAGCTCCTGATTGATGTGATTCTACAAAAAATGTAGACCTCTTAAGCCCCTCCTCCAATTCCTCAGTTTTCTAGTGTTTCAATTCAGAATGGAGACACTAAATGGATCTAAATTGCAATTAATTACATCAAAATTTTATCCTGCATCTCATAAACAGAATCCACATCTAATTTTAAGAAGCTTTCAGGAGCTGATTCAACTTTCCTCTACCTATTATGGAAGCAAGGATCACCAAATTTATAAATTGAAAGGTGGTAACACAAAGGATTACATGAATCAAATGATTTTTTTTTAAAAAAAGGTTTTGCAGTGGAGTCCACAAAGTTCAACCTGGGCGGCATGAATGAAGACAGATAGAGGGTCTCCACTGTTGTAGGAAGCGAGAATTATTTCCTCCAAAGGCATCTGAAGGAGTTCAGTCCCAACAATGCTAGCGTTGAGTCTGTCCAGGTGCTCCTTTTGATGCCTCCCCCAATGGCTTTCCACCGCATCCTTGCTCATGTAAGGCTCCAATGAACTCTGCAAATCAGAGCAATCCTAACTAAAGTGAAAAAACTGGGCTTTTGGCTCTTTGCACCCCAAAAATAGGTTTTTAGCATTTTGCACCCCAAATATTTGAAATTGGCACTATGCGCCACTAATTACTGATTTTTGGCACTTTGCACCCCCTAATTGAAATTTCAATGGCCGGGCAGCACCAAAATTGCTCATTCAAGAGTGCTTATGTCCGGACAGCATCAATAATCCAGGAGTGAAAGTGCTAAAATGAGCATTTTTTGTGCTACCCCAACCTAAGTTTTCTTAAAATTTAGCCTTAGAGTGCAAAATGCCAAAAATAGTAATGGAAGGGTGCAAAATGCCAACTTTAGAAATTCAAATTGCAAAATGTCAAGTGCTGATGCAAAGTGCCAAAAATCCTAAAAAATTGCTGCTCAAAAGAGAGAGAGAGAGAGAGAGAGAGAGAGAGAGAGAGAGACCATAGGATAAGGAGGAGGAATCAGCTGAAAGTGGGAGCTGGCATTGACAATAGGCGCGCAACTTATCCTCTTCGGTGACGGCCATCTTACTCTTCCAGGTCTCCTCTGCCGCAGGTAAGGAATTATTAGGGTCTAGGGTTAAGAAGAGGCTTTGAAGAGGTAGGAGTAGAAGGTAGAGCAAAACATGGATATATTGTGTGAGAGAGAATGTGGATACCTGGGAGAAAGATGCCCTAAACTGGAGTGGCCATGAATGGCAAAGCGCGCTGGAGGAACTCAATTCAGACAGAAGCCACGTCCTGCTCATCCTCTCTCTCTCTCTCTCTAACTTTTTGGCGAACTTCAAAGAGGGGAAGCGGAACACGGACACTGTCGTCCAAGAAGGACGCAAGTGCTCTTGTAAATCCTAAAATCCTAAATCCTAAATTCACACAACAATTCCTCCTCATCCTCCCTCTCGTGGGCGGATTCAAAGGGGGGCCCGAGGGACACTGACATCCCCATTATTTTTCAAAATGGTTAGTGTATTTGAATTCCTCTCGTCGAGGCAATGAATTTTGACTATTTATACGTAAAAAACGATGGTCAGATGAGGGAGAAACGGCTCCGATAAGATTGAAATGTTTTTTTTTAAAAGAAGTTGATGTCTAGTGTCATATGTTATAATTTTTAGAACCCAGTGACGCATTAAAAAAAAATTTGTGCACCCCCATTACCAATTTGTGTGCACCCTCATTATCAATTTGTGCACCCCCATTGTTAATTTTTTGAATCCGCCACTGCTCCCTCTCTCTCTCAAACCTTCTGGCTAACTTCAAAAAGGGGGAGCAGAACCTATTGGTACACTGTCAAAGGGGAGGGGTTAATTTTTTCGGGAGGACTCGTGATGGCAAGTATCATCCGGATGGCCAATGAGGAACCTAAAATGCATGGGTCCCGCCCAAAAATGTATGTCAGACTTCCTAAATGCATGGACTCCACCGCCATTTAAAGATTTCTATTGGTCTTGGACGGCAACTACCGTCAGGTGTCCTGACCTAAAAACTTCTCCGAAGGAGGATGCAAGTGCTCTTCTTCCGAGAAATTTTTGGGTCCCGCCCCGTCTTCAAATTTGGAAATCCACGTGGTGCTTTATGGCGCCATGTGTTAAATAATTTTGTATTAATACATTCGTTTCATGCGTGAACAGGGGCGGATCTAAGGGGGGGCCGACGGGGGCCCGGGCCCCCCCAAGATTTTTTCAAAATTATTAGTAGATTTGGATTGCTCTTGTCGAGCCAATGAATTTTGACTACTTACACGTCAAAAACGGTGACTAGATGAGGGAGAAATGACTCTGATAAGATGAAGACCTTCAAATTTATTTTTTACGAGCGGAGGACGATGTCTGACCCCCCCCCCCATGTATGAAGTCGATGTCATTTTGACATGTTCTGCCTCTTTTATTTGTCAAGCGTGCAACGACCCTATGCCAATAGATGAACACAACAACACTTGCATCATCTCCAGCCATGTACAGACTTACTCTAGCATGTACCCGGGTATGAATTTTGAAAATGGAAAGGAGAGTCTGCGAATTCATCTTTTTCTCCAAAACAAAGCGCGTGCATGCCCTAACTCCTTTCTCTTTCCGGATTCCTCCACTGCGACGAAGATAAGCCATTTCTAGTCTACAAGCGTCGTAGTTTGATTGTTTTGACGTGTCCTAGCTTTCTCGATGAGAAGACAATGAGTAGGCACCAGACAGTGGAAATACAGGATGACGACTCGATTCGTCATTTCTAGTCCTTTTCATTTTCGTCGTCGATGCCCTACACTACATCGCCTCTCGAACTACTCTCCATCTCCATCAACACCTTCCCCCCATTACAACTCCTCCCTGGCTCCGTCCTACACAGATAAATTACACTCCTCCTTGGTTTTAAGATTTAATTCATTTTGGTTTTGTTAATCTGCTGTTTTTTTATTATCATTCTGAGACATGTTACATCACAATACGTTTCCTACATTTGTCGTCTCCAACGCCTCGGTACGAGGAAGAGCGACCTTTTCCGAGCCCCAGGACATCTGCCCACGGTACGATTATCGTTTCTTGTCGAGCTGCCCGATACATGTTCCATCGAGCCCAGCCCATTTGGGAAACCGTGTGAACACATCCGTTTTCCCGTGGTTTTCTCCCCCGGCCGCACCACCACCGTGATCCCTCCACCGACCCTTGTTTTACTGGCCTTTTCGGTTATCTGTCCGCCACTTTTTCCTGGCCCCCCTTGATGAAATTCCTGGATCCGCCCCTGTGCGTGAAAAAAAAGAAATCCGCGTGTTGTTTTTCTTTCATGCTCAGTTATTTCGAAGGAGTAGAAGAGAAGAGGACTTCGAAAGAAAAGAAGAGCTTCGAACCAGAAGGAATATTGTACTCCTATTATCGCTGACATTGCAAATCCTTCCGTGGTTCTGATCGTTAATGGCGAAGAGTGCTCCGAACGAAGAGGAGAATGATATAGTTATTGTAACGGCCAAAATCCGCCACAATTTCAATTTTTGTTTCGAACAGGTTTCTCACAAGTATATACGCAGCAGTTATAATAAAAAAGTGTATCAAGTGAAAACATAAAACCATATCTCAATATTATACAGAATATACACACTGATCAACTAAAGAACGAGTACAGAAGCGTCTACATTTATTTAAATTACAAATATCTAAACATGTACAGATAGTAAACTCATGTGCTAACCCGTGGACGAACCAATTAGTTTTGAAAATTAAGTGAATTCTTTACCGTTATCTGTAGCTTCGCACTGCAAATAGACAAGAGAATCAGCAACAATCAATTCTATATCACTATGAATATGTTTAGGGAACAGGTATAATCAGCAAATCTATATCAAATCCGTTCCTTCGTAATTCATTTCTCAAAATGCCGAGGTCATTCAATTTCTCAATCATTTGGGTCTGTCGTCCTTTCATATCAGTATCCGCTTTAGTGCGCTTACACACACACAGGCTTCAATGCCTCCTAAATTGGATTCTTATCACATTTGTAGGAGTTCGACCCCCCCCCCTACGAGGTGTGAGAGTTCTACCCCTCTCACGGGGTGTAGGAGTCTAAAGCATCCCCTCCTACTAGGCAGAATGCAAGAGCCGCGCTGGGTTATTACAGCCGCTCCCCGTCCCCGAGTGGAAATTCGAAGACATATCCATGGACTTCATCCATGGTCTACTCCGCTCTCGGACCGGGAATGATTCTATTTGGGTGGTGGTCGACCGATTGACGAAGGTTGCACGGTTCATTCCCAACCGCCAAGACGACGGTGTTGGGAAATTGGTGCGCCTTTTTATTGAGAATGTGGTTCGTTACCATGGTGTGCCAAGGACCATAGTTTCGGATCGGGATGGTCGATTCACCTCGAATGAGTGGAGGAGTGTCCAAGCATATTTGGGGACCAAACTAGCATTCAGCACATCATTTCATCCCCAAACAGATGGGCAAACCGAACACACAAATCAGACTTTGGAGGACCTTCTCCGATTATGTTTGGTGGATAAGAAGGAGCCATGGGAGCGGCTCCTACCATTAGTCGAATTCTCCTACAACAACACGTATTAGGCAAGTATTGGCATGGCTCCATACGAAGCTTTATACGACCAGAAATGCCGAAATCCACTTTCTTGGGCTCAAGATGCGGATCCGAGGGCTTTGGGGCCCGTTTTCATGGAGAACATGACAGAAATTATCCAGATGATACAGGAGCGAATGCGTGAAGCTCAGAGTCGGCAAGCCAAATACTACGACGCCCGTCATCGACATGTGGAGTTTATTGTTGGTGACAAGGTTTACTTGAAGATCCGCCCTAGACATGGTGTATCTCGGCTCCGTCGGCAACGCAAGTTGAGCCCAAGATACATGAGTCCATATACCATCACGGAGTGTATCAGTGAAGTGGCGTACATGTTGGAGCTACCCCCGGAGCTTCAGGGGTTGCATGATGTATTTCATGTCTCTTCATTGAGGCGTGCACTGTTACGCCCCGAGCATGCTATCCAGGAGGCCCCAGGACCGGTAGAACCCGACCGGTCTGTATCCCTCAAGCCGGTGCGGATCATGGATACCGGACAAAGGTTCTGCGACGGAAGAGAGTTCCCCTTGTCCGAGTGCAAGGGGACAACTACGGGATCGAGGAGTCTACTTGGGAACCTAAGGACCAGATGCGAGAACTTTACCCCGACCTCTTTACGTCAGGTAACACATAACAAATTTATATCTCTTATTTAGGGTATGTCTCCTTATGTTTTCAGAAATACTATGATCCAATCGAATTTTGGAGAACGAAAATTTTGTTAGACTTTTTAGATTTGTAACATCTCAATTTCGATTTTCTAGACCCCTTCGTGTTATTTAACCTGCTAGGGTTTTATGGGCCAGATTGGCACCCGAATAATATGTTCACGACCTATTGAGTATTATTGACCCAATAAGTCACTCTCTCCACCTTCCGGGTCACGCGGGTCTTTTGTGACTAAAATAAATATTGGACTTTTATATTGCGTATATCGACTCATTAGCCCCCACTAGGCCAATAGACACATGAGTAGTATATCGTCACCCTAAATTAGTCAAATTAACTCATTATGATATTCTTTCTCCAAGTTGAACGTTTTGAAATATGTAAAGCTCGAAACACCTTGACCCGTCTAAACGCACATCAAATCTCGTAAATGATAAACGTAATGAGGATTGTGACGAGTACACTCCTATCAACTCCAAAATTTTATCAAGACACCCTAAGAATAATTAAAGTATGATGAGCCAATAAAAAATTAATTAATCTTTTTAAAAATTAATTTATTATTTGAGTAATTAATTTATTCAATGTGTTGGAAAATTAAGATAGGTAGAAATAATATTTTATCCTCCGAAATTTTTATTATAGCACTCTAAACATATTTGAAAGAGATGTAATAATTAAAATTTATTATTTAAAATATAAATAATTTATTTTGATTTATTATGTTTAAAACACCAAATAAATAAAAATACGAAAATACATTCAAAAATTACGAAATAATTTCTAAAAATACATTATAATTTCAGTAGGCTGCCATAAAATTTTTGGTTTAAAATAATTAATTGTTAATTAATTATTATATTTATAAGCATCTATTAATAGGTTTAAACCCCCAAACTAACTCCTCATTTAATGAGACGGCTGGACATTAATCTCCCCCTATTTTCAAGGCCTTGGGAAGGCAGATCTGGCTGGAGTTGGGCAGACTCACCAAGGAGGAATAACTCCTCATTAAATCCCTCCCAACACCCCAAAATCCCACCCCTTCCTATATAAGCCCCTCAAGTGGTTAGGGTTTCGTTTTTCCCCCACCATAGAGCCCCCAAACGAAGTGGAAAACAGCACAACCAGCCACCCAACAAGCCTCCTCCACGCTCTCCGACGAACTCCACCGCCATGGCCGCTCGACGATCCCCTCGCCTAAATGGCACGAACGTAAGTTCCTCCGACTCCTCTCTGCCTTAGATCCTTTTCTCGTCGATCTTTGTCGTTTTCCGACCACCCGAGACGGCATTCCCGGCCATGGAAGCTTCGGACAACCCCCACGACCTCCGCCACCGTTGCGGGTTTTGGCCTCGCATGGGGCGTGTGAAGGGGAGGAAGAGTTCCCACGACCCTTCCTCAAGGCCCTTGAGGCGAAGAGGTTCGACGGAAACCGCTCCGGCGGCTTCTTCTTTCAATCAAAAAAATGATAAACAAATTTTTTTTTTCTGTTAAAAATTTTTCGGCCACCGCCGGCGGCGGACGGTCGCCAGAAGTCCCCCCACCGGAGGCCCTTCCCGGGGTACTCTCATTGGGGGTAGTGGCCGAAGCCAAAGCCTCCACCAGCGAAGGAGGGGCATCCTATAACCCCCCTGCCTCCTGTTTCACGGTGGCATTCCAGCCACCGTGGACCTGGAGAAATTCTTCTCCAGGTCGCCGCCGGCGGCGGCGGACGGCCGCCGGCCGACTCCCTGCCGGAGCGCCCATCCCGAGCGAGTTTGCTGGGGGTAGTGGCCGGAGCGGCCGGTGCTCCGGCCGGCCATGATGTCACCCGCATGGCCTCACGGTGGCTGCATGCATGCAGCCACCGTGAGCCCCTATTTATTAATATATATACATATTTTTTTTATTTTCTCTCGGCGCAGATCGCCGGCAGCGACGGCGGCGGACCACCGCCGACCAGCGTCTGCCGAGGCAACCAACCTGGTCGAAGCCATCAGAGGTGGTGGCCGGAGCAATCGGTGCTCTGGCCGTCCACTGGAGTGCTGCGATGTAGCTTTATGGTGGCTGCATACATGCAGCAACCATGGATCTGGAAGTATTTTACATCCCGATCCGTTGTCGCCGATGGCGGCGGTAGGCCGCCGGCCAGCACCTCGCCGGTGTACCCAATCATTCGAATGTAATGGCGGGATCAATTGTTCTCCGGCCGGCCATGGGAAAATTCGCGCTCGATTCCCCGCGGACTGCGTTTCATTTTAAAATTTATTTTGGGTTTCCTGTACGGTCCTCCGGCTAGCTTCTTGTTTATTTCTCATTTAAATGAGGTGCGATTTATATGCATGTTTAAGTTAAATTATTTAAAACCTTGTCTCTTTAGACTCTGGGTATGAACTATATATTTTGACAGTATTCCTAGATTTGGTGATTTAGATCCATGATCTGCTTGATATTTTGATGTTGATCTCTTTGGATAAAGCAGGCTCCGAGACAGAGGCTTAAACAGTTTGCCACCTCTGTCTCGATTATCATAGTTTTTGTCCTTGTCTCTTTAGACAATGAGTATTATACATTGCCTTATTCATCAAATTGTACATGGCCTTATTCATCAAATTGCCTTATAATACAATGAGTATTATACATTGTCTAGTTTTTGTCCTTGTCTCTTTAGACTTCACTCAACGCCTGTGGACTTAGCCATATTTTCAGCCTGATTCTTATTAGGCTTTGACTATCTTATCCTGTCTCACAACTTTTTGCTATATGACGTTGAGTGTGTAGACTTCACTCAATGCCCCTGGACTTAGCCACATTTCTGCCTGATTCTTATTAGACTTTGACTGTCCAAGCTATACTCAACAATTATACTCACCTGACGTTGAGTGAGTAGATTGCACTCAATGCTTGTGGACTTAGGCAATTTCCAGCATATCCTGCATCTTCACTTTGTGACCACTTGTCACATCACTTGGAATACCTGTCCTATCAATGTTATAAGGACTAACCTGCATGCATGAACTTAAGCATACTTCAAATACAACTTTGTGTATGTCATTGATATGATTGACTTCTTCAAATACAACTTTGCCAAACTGCTACCGCGGGTTGCCACTAGAACACAGTTGTGGGTTGCCTCTAAACCACAACAGTGGGTTGTCACCAAACCACAGTTGCGAGTTACCTCCAGACCACATGTGCGGGTTGCCTCCAGATCGCAACTGCGGGTTATCACCAGATCGCAGTTGCGGGTAACCTCTAGACCGTAACTACGAGATATCACCAGACCACACTACGGGCTGCAACCAGGCCGCAGCTTGGGGGAGGCTTCACGCCGCAACTGCGGGTTGCCACCAGACCGCAGTTACGGGTAGCCACCAGTCCGCAGCTTTGTGTCACCACCAGATCACAACTGCAGGTTACTCTTCGGACTATAACTCGAGTAGCCAAAACCTCCAAGCCAATACAACAGGATGTAGGTTGACTACATCGGTTTGCCCAACCGCCACGACTTTAGTGCGGATTTATCAAACTGTCAGGACTTGTTACCATAAAGACCACAACCTGTGTTCACCAAGCCAAACTGTTAGAACACACAAACCAGCAGACTGTCGAGACTAGAACGCCAGACCACCCGATCTCCACAAGCTTCAACACTCCCCCTCAAGCTGGAGCATATATGTCAACCATACCCAATTTGCTACAGACGTCCAAAAGAGAGGTAACTGGTTTAGTGAAAAAAAATCAGCTAGCTCTTTATTAGAGGTAACGAACGGAGTACAGATTTGATTTTTCAATATCTCCTCTTTAATAAAGTGTCAATCCACTTCAATATGCTTCGTCCTCTCATGAAAGACTGGATTCCACGAAATATATATGACCGCTTTATTGTTACATAACATCGATAGATGATGATCATAAACCTCTCTCAAATCAAACATAAGTGTCCGTAACCACTTCAGTACATAAGTAGTCAAAGCCATACTTCTGTACTCGGCTTTAACACTCGACCTGGAAACTACATCATGTTTCTTTCTTTTCCAGCTGACCAGATTTCCTTCTACAAAGGTACAGAAACCAAACGTAGATTTCCTATCTTTCATATCATTTGCATAGCTAGCATCAGAATAGACCTCAATCCTCAAATGACCCATTTTCTGAAACAAAAGCCCTTTTCCCGGAGCGCCTTTCACATATTCTAAGATCTTTAAAGCTAATTATAGATGAGATTCCTTAGGAGCTTGCATAAATTGGCTCACTCTTCCTACTGCATAACAAATATTTGGTCTTGTGACTGTCAGATAAATGAGTTTTCCCACAAGTTGTATGCATCCGGTGATATATTCAAGAAGAGGTGAACCCTCATTCCAGCACTTGTCATCTCTAACAGCTATTGGAGATCGAACAGGTTTAGCCCTAAGAAGACCTGTCTCTTTCAGGAGATCTAAAACATACTTTCGCTATGAAAGAACTATAGAACCGGGCTTTCAAGAGATCTCAATCCTCAAAAAGTACTTGAAAGACCCCATATCTTTGGTAATAAAATATTGAAAAAGATGTTTTTTGTCATGTCAACACCTTTCTTATCATCTCATGTAAGAAGAATGTCGTCTACATAAACCGTAAGAACCACTAGGCCAGCTGAGATTTTGCAAATGAACAAAGAGTGATTTGCAGCGCTCCGAGCAAACCCAATAACAAAAATAACTTCATTGAACTTTTTAAATTAGGCTCGCAGACTTTGCTTAAGACCATAGACCGCCTTCCTCAATTTACATACCTGAGACTTCCCCTGAGCAACATATCCAGGAGGTTGCTCCATATAGATTTTCTTACAAATCACAATAAAGAAAAATATTATTGACATTCAACTGAGACATCTCTTAGTCTCTGTTGACATCCACAAAAAAGAGAACACGAATTATAGTAATCTGAGCAATATGAGAGAATGTATTAAAGAAATCCACACCATATGTTTGTGTAAAACCTTTGGCAACAAGCCGAATCTTATAACGATCAATGATACCATCAGGAAGAAACTTGATCACAAAGACCCAGCGACAACCAACTACATCAGCTCCTAGAGGAGTAGGGACAAGAGTCCAAGTATCCCATTCAGTGAGAGTTTTCATCTTCTTATCCATAGCGGCTTTCCAATGAGGAATAACAAGGGATTTGTGATAGGTGGCTGAGATGACACTGACCGAGAGAGCGAGAGCAAATATTTTGCCAGAAGAAGGTAGCCACGCATAAGATGCAACATCCAGAATGGGATGTTGAGTGCATGTTCGAACTCCTTTCCAAAGGGCAATCGGAAGATCAAGTTCTGACCTGTCAACTATATCAGATCCATCCGAAGGAGAAATTGCTGGCCCAGGAGCTGTCAGTAATGGCTCAGGAAGAGAAGAAGAATCAGAGATGGGTGGAGAAGAAAAAGGCATAGGCTCAGGAAGAGGTGCCGAAACAATAGACAAAGAAGAAGAATCATCAGAAGGTGAAATAATAGAGGTGGGAGAAAAGTACGGAGCATCCTCAAACAAAGTGACGTCCGCGGAAACAACTGTTTTCGGAGAACATTATCATAACAACAATATCCTTTTTGTGTCAGACAATAGCCCAGAAAGATGCACTTTACAGAACGAGGAGAGAGTTCGTCATGACCAGAAGAAGGAGAGTGAGCAAACGCTGTGCATCCAAAGACACAAGGAGGTAAAAGAAATGGCGTCGCATCAGGATATAGAACAGAGAACATAGTTTTGCCATTGAGAACCGAAGAAGGGATTCGGTTGATGAGGTAATAAGAAAGAAGAATGACATGACCCCAATATGACAGAGAAATAATCATATGAATGAGAAGGCACAAAGGCGTATCTTGGAGATGTCAGTCACCATTCTATCAAGAGGTGTAAAGACCACTAGTTTGATGTATAATATCGTGATGCATATAAAACATTGTAAACTGATGCCTCAGATACTTCTTAGCATTATCAGTGCGAAGTATTTTAGTAGGAACATCAAACTGTGTACAGATCTTATTATAGAACGCAGTAAAAATAGAAAAAATAAAAAAAATTCAGAACGTTCTTGTAATAAATACAACCAGGTACACCTCAAAAAGTCATCAATAAAAATAATAAAATACAAACTACCCCTACCAATATCAAAAGGATGAGAGGAACTATGCCTTTACTTACCTGGAAAAGTAGAATGGTGGTGTTTTTCAAATTGACAAGCCTCAAAGTTAAGAGAAGATTCTTGCCGAGGTAGATCAGACATAAGTGAAAAAGAATACGAGGAGAAGGACGTCCAAGGCGAAGATGCTACTGAAGAAGAGAGGATGAGTCAGAAAAGGTAGAGAGATTATCAAGGTAGAACAAGCCACCGCTCTCAGCGCTAGTAGCAATCGTCTCCTTGGAGTGAGGATTCTGAAAAGAACAAGTAGATGCGGTAAAAATAGCCAAACAATTCAACTTTTTACAAAGAGTAGTAACGGAAAGTAAGTTGCAAGGAAAATTTGGGACATAAAGAGTATCCTCAAGCTGAAGAGAAGGAGTGACATGAACTGTTCTAGATCCACACACAGGAGATAGAGAAACATCCATAATAAGAACCAGAGGTAACCGATTATGTTTGTCCAGACGAGAGAAAACAAGAGAATTTCTCGTTATAAAACTAGTATCACCAGAATCAATGAGCCACCTACCCGTAGTGGCCAACTGAGTAGCACCCGAAGAGGTAGCAAGAGAAAAAACAGACTTTTTTGAGGAAATATAGTCAAAGCAGGGCGAAGATGAGGATATTTGGCCCAGTAACGATCAACAAGGTGACCAACCTTACCATAACAAGAGCAAAGATACTTAGAGTAACCACGACCACCAGAGCGCCCCCTCAACCACTGGAGGTATCATGCCGAGTCGAATGAGCAACTGTATTAGGAGGAGAGGGAAGTAAAGGACGCTGAAGAAGAGTTGTAACAACGGAGATGCGAGCGGTAGTAGCATCCAAAGTTGGAGTATCAGCCTCTCCAAGAATCTGTTGTCGAATCATATCGTAAGATTCAGGGAGACGAAGCAAATAACAGACAACAAGAAGTTCCTGAAAGTATTTATGTTGCTCAGCGAGATCTGCAGAAAATGGTCTATACTGAAGAAGTTCAACACCAAGAGTTTGAATTTCTTGATAGACAACAGCAGGAGTCATGACAGGCCGGGCAAAAAGATCCGCATACAAAGTATATATACGTGAAGTTTGCACTCCCTTGGAGTATAAGACAGCAAGATGATTCCAGACAGCCTTGACCAGCGTATCATGTCGAATGATATGAAGGCACCCATCTAGAGCTATCACGGTTCCGGTTCGGTTCCGGTTCTACTAAAATCATGAATCAAACCACTAAGGTAACGGTTCTTCAAATTAGAACCAAAAACTTATTTGATTTGACCGGTTCCGGTTCTGGTTCCGGTTCCAGCTTAATTTTTGGAACCGTCGTGTCAACGGTTCCGGTTACGGTTCAACAAGAACCAAAACCAAACCGACCACTATCAGTTCGGTCCGGTTCCATGCGGTTCGGTCCGATTCCAATCGGTTCCAAGTAAAACCAAAAGCAAGCTTGACAGAATGAAATAAAAGCGGGCTGCAAATAGTAAAACTCAAAACAACATCGAAATATAAATAATTATGTTGCGCACTTCTCGACGATCTTTTCCGCGATCGGTGGGATAGTATCAATTGCCTTCCTACCCGTGTAGACTTGCCACGAATTCTAATTGGCTTGCGAACGTCTCATCGACATGCTCAACCGTAACAACTGCCTACATTTAGTTGTCTTTCATGATTACTAATAAATAGTAGTTGTATATCTCTTATATTTTTTAAATAAAATATTTCAAAAAAATATGTAAGTAAAATTGAAAATGTATTATATAACTGTATAAAAATAAAAAATGCACTGCAAAAATTAACTCCAAACCGCACCAATTTCAAACCATGTCATACGGTTTTTATGCGGTGAAGTTTTGTTTGGTCCAAAATCGATCCCCTTTAATGCGATTACGGTTTGGGTCCAAACTGCACCAAGTTCACTTATGATAGTAAGTATAAATATTATAGATAAATTATAAAATAATAACAATATAATAATAATAATAATAAACGGGTTGCGGTTCGGTTCTACTTCGGTCCGGTTCGGATCAGGTCTAAAAATCTTGAAACCGCTTGAGACTTGTATGTTGCGGTTCCGGTTCCGGTTCCGGTTCGGATAATAAAATGTAAGAACCACACCTGGACCAATGTTGTTCACGGTTCCAAAATTCAAACCGGAACCCGAATAATTTGCGAACGGTTCGGTCCGGTTCTTTGTGGTTCCGGTTCGGTTCCGGTTTGGTTTGCGGTTTTCGGTTTTAAGTGACAGCTCTACACCCATCAGACAAACTGTTGGCTAACCACATTCCCACCAAAGCATCACTCACATCCCAGTCATCGAAAGCAACAAAGCCATATGCAGGAGGATCATCAGTCAAATGGTGCCGCTTACACTGAGAGCGTAATAGAAAAACAAAGGAAACACTCCAGTCAGGCTAATTTGGGCCAATAAGCTTGGAAGCAATACCCAAATTAACAGAAGCGGAAGTAGAAGAAGTGGTAAGAGAAAGATGAGCGAATAAAGTAGAAGATGAAAGAGCTAGAGTGTCCATAGAAATCGACAGCAAACCACATGGGTAGAAAGAACAAACCACGCGGACTAACAGTATAGAGAGAAAAAAGCTATCCGCACGGTTAGAAAAGAGACTAAAAGCCAAACGACCAAGGAAAAATTGCAGGAATGCGGAAAAAAGATCGCATGAACACAGTAGAAGCAGCGCGAACACAAGAGGCTGCAAGAAAAGAACAAATCGCAAAAGGAGCGACAAGCCAAGGGAGGGAGGGAGGGAGACCGCAAGCGATTAGAAAGAGAAACTGCGAGCAAACTGGAGGAAAGGAACGGTTAGCTCTGATACCATGTAAAAATAGCTAAATAAAGACAAATTTTATTGCTCTAAAAAGATAAATAATACAAAGGTATGTCCCATTATTTATAGAAGATGGGGAGAGAGGAGATTACAACAAGCGATGTGAGACTAAATACAAGCCGTGCGCGCTAAGCGGTTTGTCTGTGTCAAACCGCTAGGGTATATAAAGGAAACTAACTATGTGGTCAGCCCTAGGATGCCACCGAACTGCAATGTAGGAAAGTTGCAGACTACTACTGTGGGTTGCCACAAGACCGCAGTTGCGGGTTGCCTCCAGACCGTAACAACGGGTTGCCACCAGACCGCAGTTGCGGGTTGCCTCCAGACCGCAATTGTGGGCTGTTACTAGACCGCAATTGCAGGTAGCCTCTAGACTGCAACTGCGGTATATCACCAGACCGCAACTGCGGGATATCACCAGACCGCAACTGCGGGATATCACCAGACCACCACTGTGGGCTGCAATCAGGACGCAACTTGGGGAAACCTTCAGACCGCAACTGCGGGTTATCACCAGACCGCAGTTGTGATTAGCCACTAGTTCGCAGCTACATGTCGCCACCAGATCACAACTGTAGGTTTCTCTCCGGGCTGCAACTCGAGTAGGCAAAACCTCCAGGCTAGCACAGCAGGATGCTGGTCGACTACATCGGTTTGCCAAACCGCCAAGACTGTATTGCAGATTTGTCAAACCGCCAGGACTTGTTACCATAAAGACCACAACCTCCGTTCGCCAAGCCAAACCGCTAGAGCACACAAACCAGCAGACCGCTGAGACTAGACCGCCAGACCGCCCGGTCTTCACAAGCTTCAACACCTTCAAAATGTTTATTGGCATTGTTTATACCCAAAACCCTATACAACGAAGTTGCTTATCCTTACAAAACCGTATCAAGTGAGGAAAAAAGATTCATTGTTTATGATGCCACCATCATTGTAAATCAGAACTCTTCAGAGCTTCATCTAAGTTTTAAAACACAACATATTTGTATTAACAATGATGTGTGTAAGCATTCAATTTTTTTTAAAATTCAGTAAATAGTGTGGCTTATTCAATCACTTTTTTGCCTATTTTAGGTGGAAGATCAAGTAACAAGCAATCAGTAGAGATTACTTGTAAACACAAGCAAGTTGAAATGTCACCTACCTAGAAAATCAGTGGTTATGAAGACATATTTTGTTCATGTTTGTATTATGGAGGTATTAGTTTGATTAATTACCCCTAAACCTGTCATGGGAGTTTGCACAATTATTGGTTGCACCCCTATTATTGCTTCAAATTAAAATAACCATCACCCTTAAGCTCATAAAAGTGCCCCCACTCCGGCGCTTTCCTCCAGAGGTATTTTTGTGCATGTATATTATGAAATTTATATTTACAAATAATATAAGTTCTTGTAATTTCAAAAGATACAATGATACAACTTATAATTTTGCAAACTTAAGAGGGGAGATTTTTTTTTGTATGTATTTGAAGAACTTTTGCATGGAAGCTTTAGGGTTTTTAGATACAAAAATAATTTGGTACATATGCGTACCTAAGACTGGCGTGCGAGTAGTCCGACCGTATACTCTCCAAGATCAATGGCGCAAATTTGTTTAGACCGTACTACGGTCACTTTTTGATATGACCATATTCGAGAAATACGGCTGTATTTTACGAGGAATGATCTGCGGCGTTGAAATTTGCGATCCTACATCCGGATCTACTCAAGCACCTTCGAAAATAGGTACGTACCAAAATCAGACACTTTTAGATATACAACTTTTTGTGTGCGCGTGCAATGATTCTGGTGTATTTTTAGATGTTTTTATTTCCGCAAACATATGCTTGCAATGTAAGTGAAAACTAATCTAATTTTTCGCTATATGAAAGGAGAATGGTAAATCGTAATGGATAACTGGAGTCATTACCTAAAAATAATCATTTCTGCCTGTTATTGAAACACTGACTACTTGAAAATAAAAGCTTCCAATTTCAAACTGAGGCCAGCTCAAACTAACCCCAAATGCCATTCTTACTACCGAGATGAGAAGGTTTGTCATTTTGCGTCAATATTTCTAGATGGATTTAAAGCCCGTTTGGCACGACAATGGCAATCGGTTATGAACAATCGTTGGTCAACCAACCTCACCTAAGACACTTCATCCACTCTAAGCTTCGTTTGGTTCGGCGTTTCACCGCCTCCGTTTGGAGCAAATGCCGCCGGACAAAGCATAAACAAACGGGCGCCGGCAGCGTTTGCTCTTTCTGCACCCGCCGGACAGAGGAAAAGCCAGGTAAAAGCTCCCTTTTTAGCCCCACCTCCCCCTTCAGGTCCCAATGCCCCTTTTCCAAATGCCGGCTGCTCCCACCACCACCTAAACAAAAGAAGCTTTAGTTCAACATTAATTTTCCTTGCATTGGTGGTCATAACCGCTTCACGAACATATTTTATGATGGTGACATTTTGTTCAAACTCACCGGAGCAAAAACACCCCTTAAAAAGAAAAAGAACATCCAAATATGATGGTTATGGAAATTCAACAAGCATAGCTGGATGAATGATAATAGCTTGACATGTATATTTAAACAATACACTGTTAATCAAGCATGCTAATTATAATTTGAAATTAAAAATCTTCAAAACACTCATAACTTCACCAAATAATACAAGTTCTTGGCAATGTGATGTCTCTATTATGATAACTTCACCAAATAATATATGTTCCCTTAAAAGATCAGAGAAATGTTTAGGTAAATACAGCTTACAAACACTTCAGCTGTGAGCAAATTTAGTAACATGAAAAGCTTAATCACACAGCATAATAATAGCATGAAGAGAATATTCAGCTTCCATGTAAGCCATCCTCAGAGCCCCTCAGAAGCTTACAATCCACCATCACATTGCTGACCTCACAAAACCTGTTCAAAGAGTAAATAAATATATAGTTACTGCATTTCAGTTAAATGCTTGTAATCTCCATCAAATATAAGCACACATGTATATGACAAAGTTAGAGCAAAATTTCTATGAACTTCTTCATTTGGCGCAGCAGTGGCGGGAGGAGACGGGGTCTCGAGCTGGAGGGAGGGAGGCGGGGATCGAAACCGAGCTTTTTGCTCCATTTCTTATGGCGCAGCGTGAGCGGACGCGGCGTTGGCCGCCGCCGGCCATTTGGTTACCCGCCTTGTGGTGGCGTTTGCTCCAAATGCTGTCTGAATACGCAGCGCCAAATGAACCCTAAGCCAGCAAGTTAGTGAAGCTAGGAAAGAACTTAAAATAGGAACGGCTTCGGGATGATGGTAGAATTCAGTCATGGACTCTATAAATTGAACAGTACCGAATCACTATGTGAAATTCCGAAGGCTAAGTGGGATGAATTTAAGTTCCTTTATATTGGGAAAAAAACCCAGTGTATGACGGCCCCAAGCCCGGATGAAAAATGGTGAGGGTTGTGTTAGGTAGATGACAGGCGTAAAATTTTGTCACACTTACGAATATGAATCATTTGAGAATTTGTGCAAAAATATAGCCGACCCCACTATAGTGGGATAAAGGCTTGAGTGTTGTTGTTGTTATATTGGGACAGATAGCCTTCAACACTCATCAATTTCGGGAACTTCAGACTGTTCAACCTATTTCGAAAGGTGATTTGACATCATCCATGACACAATATAAGACCCATTGAAAACTAGATTCGACATCAGTCTCCTACTTCGAATTTAGCAACCTAATGGTCTCCTAAGAAAGTAGTCGGCATAATCATGATGATGGCTAGAATACACCTTCATCTCAAGAGTTTCTGCACCAACCTGCCCAACTATTCCATCCTTAACAATGCTAGCTCCATGGTTCTAAAGGTTACTCCATCCACCGATGTTTCCATGACCCATTCTCCCGTACTTCTCCAACATTCTCTCGAAGAACACCCCCACCCTCAATACTGGGTATCAAGGAGGTTGCATGGGGTCTTGAGGGGGTGGTAGGCGTGATGTCCGAAATCGTCCTAAGGGACGAAGCAATGACTGTATACTCATTGTGGCCGGACAAACCATACAAAAGCAATTTGTTATAGAAATAAAATTATTGTTAAATGTTAAATATATTTTACAATGTTTCGATTTGTACTTGTAAATAATTTTTTTAATTCAAATACTCTTGAATTTATTTTGGGAGTGGATCATTGTTATGCTATTTTTTTTTTTACTTTTTGAATATACAATTATACTTAGTATACATAAAATTAGTTTTCAGCTAATATTAAAATTATTTGGACAAATAACGCTCGTGAGTACACTAGTCATGAATTTTAGGAAACTTGCAATACCTTGGATATTATTCATCAAACATTTTGTGCTTACACGCTACAATAACGCTAGCGAGCACGCCACTTGAGGTTGCCAAATCTTCTCAGGTTTCAAATGTAATTTCACAAGATCTATTGGAACTTCGCGATCACTACCGCATGTTGTTTAATTAATAGCATGACATCAATTATCCTAAACTTTGCGTCACCATTCTTCATCATGTTCCTGTCTAAAATGCCCTTCTACACAACTCCTCGAGTTTTTAGCTATGAATGTTTTGTTTATCACCTCGATCCTTCTTTAGACAAGCCGGCACCACAAGCAATCAAATATAACTTGGTTTTTTTTTGTTTTTTTAATCAAATATAACTTAGTTGGGTACTCTCAAATACAAAAAAGGATACACTTGTTATTAATCCACAAACCAAAAATTGTGACATTCACTGATGTTACTGTTACAGCCTTTCTTCCGTAACTGTGGTAACTTCAACGAAGTGACAAGAGGTGGAATTGACCAAGGAGGAAGACACAATGAGGCCTTAACCGCGACTGCCAAAGTGGGTGTGCTCGAGGAGAGGAGAGAGATTCCAAAATCTAGCTTAAGAAAATAGAAAGAGTTCTTCCTTCATAATATTCCAAGACCTCAAGCGTCTCTTAAACACATGATACGGAAGGGCAAAGTCGTAAATACCAACACATCTTAAGGAAACATAATAAAATACGTACGACATACGATACGATAAAACATAATTAAAGATACAATAATTAACAGGGCACACGACCCATAAAATCACTCCCACCATCCAAAAATGAGCTTGACCTCAAGTCAAAGGGAGATCAATGATGATGCGAACTACATATGATGCCCACCTCGTCGGAGTCCTCGACATATGTAGATAGAAAAATCTTTTGCAATTATATCCACGAGTGCACTCCTCATAGTAGTTACAACATAACCTTTGTGCGCTCCATGCCAACATATTGGCTCGAGATAGTCGAAGGGCTGGCAGATCCCCAGTGGAGTCTCCAGTGTCAGTGGGCAAGTAGGCCTCTTGCACCAGCTGGAGGGGAATCACGCATAAACTAGCCAGACTCATAGTTGTCACTAAGTCTAAAAGGGCCTCAAATTCGACATCCAGTCACAGGCGGTATTGAAGTTTGGCGGTGAAGAGCGACCAACATCTTTGAGGAAAGTGTGATGTGCACCAGAAGAAACTGAAATGACTTTAGATAATCATCCAAAGCCCGTTTGGCGTAATGTTGTGAGCAAACCTAGGGGTTGCTGTGGATGGGAGGACCAAAGCGCAGGTAGCAGAGTCGCTTGAAGTCTTTCCACGTCAATCCCGGCTGGTCGATGAGAAGATGAATTGCCCAAAGCAAAGCGGAGTCGAGAAGGTGGAAAGAGGACAGAGGAAGGATTTCAGCTGTCGGGGTTTGTTGGTGTCCAAAAATTGCTCGTATATGGTGAGCCAACCCAAAAGATCAGTTTTTCCAATTGTAGGTTGGAAATTTCAAACTAGCGTAGCGTGGTAGAATAACAACTTCAGGGCAGATGAAGGACGGTGGACCATGGAGGATTAGTGGCAGAGACGGTGCATGACTACTTTTAGCGTGATATGTCGGTGGGGTGGGAACAACAGGAAGACCGGTGCTGAGTCCATTAGGCTTGATGGTGAGGGTGGTGATGTTGTCCTGATGACATGCGTCTGCATCCCGAAGCATGCTTCTAGATGCTGAAGGCATGTATCCATGGAGGACATGACTTAGTGGACCTCGTTCATAACATCCAAGAAATTGTATGACTTCTCCATATTATGAGCGGGGCGAGGAGGGGTGACAACTCGGTTGACTTCCTCAAAAAAGGCAGAATTTGGGTTGCAACGAGATCCGCGATGCTTCCCAATGGTAACAAAATTTTACTTCAATCCTTCACTGGCCTCGAGAAGGGGAAAGGGTAGATCAACTTGCTTGGAAATAGTCAGATGGAGCAGTAAATTTTACTTAATTCCAAGGTAGGAGATACGGGCGGAATTAATTAAGTCTGTCACGGCTAAATTAGGTAACATATTCGACGCTTGCTAAAAATACGTCAGTCAATAGGCGAAAACAACGCGTGGTTGCCGAAAGAGAGAATTGACGTGCACTTGATTGAAGGATCAATCGTGAGCATGATAGAGGGAGCATTAATCGTCTGACGTTCTGCAAGTAGTTGGTAGAAACGAGAGGGCTTCGACGACGTAGGCCATGAGCGATGGAGACGAAAGAAGCCATTCAGGATGTCACTCCAGAGAACAAGCGATGAGCATGATTGGAAGTGGAGATCGTGGGCACGGAGGGAGCTCAGGGGCGAAGATGATATAGGGTGATCTTTGACGAAGGCGCAAGTGCTCGTGTCTCGGAGTACGGATCGACGGGAAGGATGTTGCCAACGCTAGATATCACACACAGTCAGTCGACCTTCAGGGAAGAAGGTCGGGATTTATCAGTTGCAAGGAAACACATGAGAGAATAAAAGCTGGTTGGGCTTCTTCGATGTGGCGTTGGAGTTTGATGTTGAGGAGCGTCAAAGCAGACAAAAGATTTCTGAACGCAGTCGTGCGGAAGATGACGGAGGATTGAGTGCTCTGATACCTATTTATTACGGAATTTCATCAGTTACAACGGTAACTTTGTCGGAGGAGTGATCGAAGGTGGAATTAACGGAGGCGGAAGATAAAATGGAGCCTTAACAGCATCTGCCTAAGCGGGTTGTGCTCGAGGAGAGAAGCGAGCTTCCAAAATCTTGCTTAAGACAAGAGAAATGGATTTCTTCCTTCATAATATTGCAAGGCATCAATGGTCTCTTAAAAAAATCATAAGAGGGCAAACTTGTATATAACGACACATCTTAAGGAAACATAATAAAAATGTACGGCATACGATACGATAAAACATGATTAAAGATGCAATAATTAACTGAGCACGCGGGCCATAACATCACTCCTGCCGTCTAAAAATGAGCTTGACCTCAAGCTCAAGGAAGATAAATATGGTGTGAACTTCATCTGATGACCACCTCATCGGAGTCCTCGACATGTAGATAAAAAAGCCTTTTGAACTAATAGCCGCAAGTGTACTACTTGTTACAGTTATAACATAACCCCTGCGCATGTCGTGCCAACATGTCGGCTCGAGATAGTCGACGAACCGGAGGGTCCCCAACGGAGTCGCCAGTGTCAGTGGGCAAGTAGGTTTCTCGCGCACGGTAAAGGAGATGGTCACATAGCCTAGCTAGACTCATAATCGTCAGTCTGTCACTAAGTTTGGAGGGGCCTCAAATTCGACATCCAGTCGCAGACAGTCATGAAATCCGGTGGTGGGGAACGAGCGACGTGCACCAGAAGAAGTTGAAACTGCTTCAAAGAATCGTCCACAGATCCCGTCTGATGTAATGTTGTGAGGGCACCGAGGGGGTTACTACTGATGGGAGGATTGAAGCGCAAGACGCAGAGTGGCTTGAAGTCTTCCCACGTCAGTCCCGGTTGGGCGATGAGGAGACGAGTTGTCCAAAGCAGAGCAGAGTGGAGAGAGTGAAGAGGCCAGAGGAAGCCTTCCAGCTGCCGAGGTTTGTTGGTGGCCAAAGAATTGCACGCATCTGGTGAGCCAACACAACGAATCAATTTTTTTCATTGTAGGTTAGAAAGTCCAACTTGATGTAGTGTGGAAGAATATAAGCTTCAGGGAGGATGAAGGCCGATGACTCATGATGAATAAGCGGCGAAGGCGGTGTCTGACTGCTGCTGGCGTGATCTGTTGGTGGTGTGGTAACAATGAGAAGGCCAGCGGTGAGACCATTAAGCTTGGTGGTAAGGGAGGTCATGTCGTTCCGATGATGTGCGTCGGCGTCCCGAAAGCGGGCTTCTACTCCTTGAAGGCGTGCATCCATGACGGACATGACTAAGTAGATCTGGTTCATATAATTAGGCGAGTCCTCCATATTATAAGCGGAGCGAGAGAAGGAGCATGTGAAATGTCAGTTGAATTCCTATGAGCCAGCAAAATTTGGGTTGCCATGAGATCCGCGACGCTTCCCAATGGTGACAAAAATTTACACCAATCCTTCACTGGCCTTGAGAAGGGGAAAGGATAGATAAACTCGCTTTGGAATGGCCGGATGGGGCAGTAGAATATAATTAATTCCAAGGTAGGCGACATAGGTGAAATTAATTAAGCCCATCACAATATGGTACCAGATTCGATGCAAGCTAAAATTAAGTATGTTAGTTGGAGAAAACGACGCGTGGTTGCCGAAAGCGAGACTGGCGTGTGATTGAAGGATCAGACGTGGGTGTGATCGATGGATCGGTTGCCTTCTGTCGCTCTGTGAGTAGCCCTTGGAAATAAGAGGGCTTCGACGTCGTAGGCCCTGAGCGATGGAGCCGAAGGACGTCCTGTGGGATGTCGTCCCAGAGAACAAGCGTCGAGGATGATTGGTTGTATAGATCGTGGGCCCGAAGGGAGCTCAGGGGCGAAAGATGATGTAGGGTGATCTTCGATGAAGGTGCGAGTACTCGTGTATTTTCTTACGGCTCGACCGGAAGGTTCCTGCCAACACTATATCACACACTTTGTCGACCATCATAGAAGAACATCATAATTTATCGATTGCAAGGAAACACTATGTATGAGAGAATAAAACTTGGTTGGGATTCTTCAGCGTGATGTTGGAGTTTGATGTTAAGGAACATTGAAGAAGACTATGGATTTCTGAATGCGGTCGTGTAGAAGATGACAAAGGATCGAGTGGCTCTGATACCAATTTATTATGAGCTTTCTTCTGTATTAGCGGTGTCTTCATCGGAGTAGTGACCTGGGGTGGATTTGATGGGGGCAGAAGATACAATGGAGCCTTAACCATTGTTGCCTAAGAGGAGCATGCTCGAGTAGAGTAGAGAGCTTCCAAAATCCCTCTTAAGATAAGAGAAATAGATTTCTTACTTCATAATATTGTAAGACCTCAAGGATCTCTTAAATAAATGATGCAGAGGGTTAAACACATAAATAATGACAAATTTTAAGGAAATATAATAAAGAACATACGCCATACGATACGATAAAATATAATTAAAAGGCAATAATTAACTGGGCACGCAACCCAAAATAGTTACCTTCCTCGAGCTCGTCGTTTCTATTCCTCATCAACTCCTGACATCTTATCAGCTGCTCTCCCGTATCACGACTCTATCTATTGTCTGCCGACCACTGTGATACTGACACCTCATTATCCTCTTCCATTAAATGTGTATACTCGTTGTCGACCTCGTTAGATGCCACCCTAATCTAACTGATTAGCCCCCGATGACGCAGACTAATCTACTGCTCATTCGTTCTCTCAATATGTTCCTTTCATTGTTTACCTCCAAAACATCGCAGGTCAACAACATCCTTATTTTCTATTTACACACGTAGAAGACTTTCCAGTATCCGGGGTGGCAGGCAACGAGGGATGACAACATGAAGTCTGTATGGGCAAATAGGACTTGAAACCTTATTTTTATTCTGCCTAAACAATCCCCAAGTTGAATGTAAACGAGTATTCATAGTTAAACGCCGAACTGATGGGTTGGTTGAGCACCTAAAAGTGCATCTTGTGGCTCAAGGATTTGCTCAATAATATGGCATTGACTATAAAGAAATGTTCTCTTCAGTAGTCAAGCTCAATACTATGCAGATATTGATCTCATTGGCAGTCCATTTTCATTAGCAGTTGCTTCAATATTATATTAGGAATGCATTCCTAAGTAGCGATCTAACTGAGATTGTCTAAATGTAACAACGACCTTAATGTAAGACCACGAGGGAGTCTCTTGTCTGTTGTCTAAGGAAATCAATTTATAGCCTGAAACAGTTTTCTCGAGCACGGTTTCACAAATATAGTCAGGATGTTCTGGCTTTTGGATTCAGCCAAAGCTTAGTGGACTAAATCTTATTTACATATTATTTCCAAGATGGCACTATGATTCTTCTTATGTATGTTGATGATATATATCATCATAGATGATGATCTGAATGGTATTTCCATGATCAAGAATCACTTGGCCTTTAACTTTCATATCAAAGATTTTGGGGGTCACAAATACTTCTTAGGTATTGAGGTAGCTCGACTTCATGACTTATTTTGTCACAATGAAACTAGGGCAAATATGTTTTAAAAGATGCCAAATACTAGGGTTGTAGGCCCGCTGGAAGCTCACGAGCCTGACTTTGAACCTCTACTACATAGTCTGTAGTGTTAAAAGTCATGCTACCTTAGACTCATCGGAGGGGTGACTATATCACTTCTTGGGCATATTAACCCCACGAGGTATCTATCAAGATCTAAAGGCGCGTTCTCTTCAACAAGGTATGAGAGGGGTAATTCCCTCAGCGCTGTCGACCTCAAGGTTCGATCATGCTTCACTGGTCCTGCTCCTCTCGATTGATATTTCTGTCGGATTCCGATCGTCTGGAGACGATTTGCTCCCTTGTCGTTCCGTACATTTGCAGTTCATGGATTGCTTGTCTTCCACGATTGAAATATGCATCCTCGATCAATCGACCAACGCCTTCCTCGATCTTTCCGGCAGCAGCCACCACACGGATCTTGCCATCTTTGTTGAGCACAATGCCTTCTCTTTCTGCCGCACACGCTAAACGATGCTCCTCTTGCGATCTGCCTCTGCTTTATTTAGCTTAATCCAGCCTGTCGTCCAACCCACAACTTCCTGAAGGGAGTTCTTCCGTGTGATCTAATGGGCGATAAACCAAAGTGTGTTCATGTCCCTGAAGGGACCGTGGATCAACCAAAATACAGTGGAGGAAGTTCAAATGTGCATTTCACTCAAGGCGTGACTCACGTCAAACTAAATGGAAGGAACTACCTCCTATGAGCACAGTCTATGTGGATATTCATTGGGAGCCGTCGAAGACTTAAGTTTATTACAGGATCCAAACTGGATCCAAGCAAGTCTGACCCCTCTCACGAGGAATGGGAAGGCGAGAACCTTACAGTGATCAACTAGCTTGTCAACTTTATGGAACCCAAGAGTGTCAGTCAATTCTTATTTGGTTAAACTGTCAAGGAAATGCGTGAATTATTTGAACGAATTTATTCAAAAAAAAACTTGGCAAAATCTATCAACTTCAAATTGAATAGATACATATGACATGTATGGATGACTTCGAGGAGCATTATAGTAAGCTGACCCATAAGTGGTCATAAATTGATCAATACTCTGCTATCCAGACCATTGAATATTACAAAACTGAGCTTATGCAACGAAGTGTTTTTGAAATGCTTTCTATCCTTCCTTCGAAGTTTGAATTCCAAAGTGTTCAGATGTTAAGAAGAGAATGTGTTCCTGATTTGGAGACCATTGCCCATTACATTCTAAGAGAAGCTAGCAGTATAAACTCTCTTTATACTGATATGCATATGGAACTCTAGAAACATAAAACATGCAGATACACGTAAGATGAAGTGTCCCCACTGTGGGAGAAGGGACATAGATAGGATATGTGTTTGTACTTGCATTCCAACTTGGTTCCTCCGGGTTTAAGTCGTGGTACCGATAGAAGTATGTGAGATCACAAATGACTATGTATGGCACAATGGAAAATATAGATCACCTTATGACGAAAAATGAAAGTTTAGTTAGGGAGCTAAAAGCCTTGAAGGCCATTGCTGGTAGACCTCTTATTACAGACATGTCTGGTACTGTTACTCTCATATTCAAACTAGCTCTCTATCAACTATGAAGCCGCTCATTCCCTAGATCATTGACTCAGGAGCTTCTGACCATATGACAATTGACAGGATCTTCTAGTGGGATTACTTCTGTCTCTTCTGCATTTGACAATGTTAGACTTGCAGATGGAACGTCTGCATCGGTGACTGAAAAGGGTTATCCAAATATCACCTAATATCTCCCTTAAATCTGTTGTTATTGTTCATTCATTTCCTACAAACTTGCTTTCTGTGAGCAGTTTAACTAAATAACTAAATTGCGTCGTTACCTTCTTTTCTTCTCATTGTGCTATCCAGGATCTAGCGAGTGAGAAGACGAATGGTGGTAAACATGAGCCAGGTGGTGATTATGTTATGAACACTAGTCTTGCTTTTGGTGCTAAAAAAATCCTCAAGTACTAATCGATTGATGCTGTGGCATAATAGATTTGGGCATGCTAATTTGAATACTTTAAAGTCTGCTTTTCTTATAGCTCTTTTGATATGGCTGAAATCAGAATTGACTGTCAATCTTGTGAATTTGTAAAATATTGTAGAACCAATTATGCTCTTAGCAGTAGCCGGAGTGTTAAATGTTTTGATTTGATATATTCTAATGCTTGGACCTCCTTTTGCTTTGTGAATGGATTTAGCAATTTTGTTTCTTTCACTAATGATTACTATCGTTTTACTTGGATTTTCTTATGAAAAAGAAAATAATATGTATAATACACTTGGTTATTTTACCACTGTACAACCTGTATTCTCTAAGTGTGGACACAACATCTTTATAGGCCTACAACAACAAGAAGTTGATTGTTGACCAAAGAGAATAACATCGTCCAATTAAACGCCAAAAGTAACTGAGTGATTAGCCATTCAGCTCGCCCATCTCATCTATAATTCATTAAGGGGCGAGCCCACAAGTTACCTTGTCCATAGGCGAAGCACCACCTAAGGTCTCCTATAGGCAAGCTCCCTCCTGAGAGTACATGAGCAAGGCACTAGGTAGCTCGCTGATGAGCTCGAACGGCCAGGGCCGGTCTCGCGAGGTCATTCCAAGCAACCTCAATAAGCTCGTTAAAGTCCTATGGAGAGACAGGTCCAGTATTTTGCGGGTGGTGGATATTCACAGACCACAATCCCCCTGAATTAACTATAAATAGGACCTCAGGACACATAAAAAAGGCACCCTGGACCCCCCTCAAGGTCCCTCACTTGCCGAGCTCATTCATTCCTTGTGCCTAACTCAACATTGGTTAAGGAGGAGAAGTTCCTACATACTTATGGGAATGTGGCGGGGCCTTCTCGCTGCAGCTCACAGGTCTTGTTTATAGGTAGTCCATCCTTCAGCTCTTATGAATCGTCTCTCTTGACAACATGCCCTTCGATCTTCACCACTGCGAGTACGAATAGGATCGCCCTTTGCCAACTCGCCAGTCGCCAGTATGGACCGTCGAGTTCATTCTGTTATCAAGTATTGTCTGCCCCGATCTTTGAGGGGTTGGGGGAACAGGTCCTGAGTTACTACATAGGAAAGACACGCTGGACCCCCCACAGGTTCCTCACTTGTCGAGCTCGTGATTTCCTTATGCCTAGCTCAACCTTGGTTTAGGAGGGGAAGTTCCTATATACTTCTAGGTCTGTGGAGGGACCTCCTCACTGCAACTCATAGGTCTTGTTTATAGGCAGCCCAACCTTAACTCTTGTGAATCATCTCTCTTACCATCAGGTCTATAGTGTTAAAAAGGTAGGGTCAGTAACCTTAGACTACCTTTTTTGGTCTGAACTTTGTGAACCAGTTTCTCGGTTCCAACAACCATTTTGCGCGGACCAAATTTGGCACTCGAATTGAAATTCTTAGGAGTGACAATGGAGGAGAAATTACAGGCGGGGAACTTCAGAGGTTCCTGTGTGATCATGTTATTATTTTTCAAATTTCATGTCGTGAGACTAAACCAGCCTATGTCAGTCCTAAGCCCAGATGAAAAATGGTGAGGGTTGTGTTAGGTAGCGACCGACGTAAAATGTAGTCACATTTATGAATATGGATCATTTAAGAAATTTTGCAAAAGCTACATTGTTCCCTCTAAGGAACGCGTCACATGGTCCAAATGCGGCATCTTGGCAAGGACTGCTGCATCTCCAAAACTTGGGTGTAGTGTTAAATATGTAAGAGTCCTCATCGTAAAGTCTGAATGCGGCGTCTTGGCAAGGACCGCTGCACCTCCAAGAGCAGTTTGGTGTAGTGTTAAATAGGCAAAAGTCCTCACATATGAGACGTCCTAGGGAAGTATGTCATATGAATTGTGACCGACTTAGGTTTGAAAGTTGGAATATAGGTATGTTAACGGGGAAAACGATGGAAGTAGTGTATACGATGATTAGGAGAAAGATAAATATTTTATGCCTGCAAGAGACTAGATGGGTGAGTGAGAAAACTAAATTTTTAGATAATTCAGATTTAAAATTATGTTATACAGGGAAAAATAAAATAAGCAACAGAATAGGTATTATTGTGGATACTACTTAGAGGGATGAAGTTGTTGGGGTAAGTAGAAAATGTGATAGAATCTTATCTCTTAAATTGGTCATAGAAAAAAAACTATTAATGTATCAGAGCTTACATGCCACAAGTAAGATTAAGTTATGTTATTAATGTACAATGATTTAGTGAGGAAAATCCCACAAAGAGAGAAGATTTTCATAGAAGCAGACTTAAATGACCATATAAGGAAGGAAAATGTAGATTATACAACCGTTCATGGAGGATTTGGATATGAAAAAAGAAATGAAGAAGAGCAAACCATTTTATACTTTGACGTAACACATGAGCTAATTGTGAGAAATAAACTTTTCATAAAAAGGGAAGAACATTTAATTACATTTAAAAACGGAGCAAATAAGTCAAATTGATTATTTTATGATTCACAAAATAGATAAAATTATTTGTAAGGGTTGTAAAGACATATCAGAAGAAAGTTTGACAACACAACATAAGTTAGTAATGTTAGACGTACAAATTTAATATAATAAATTTAAGACAAGAACAAAAATGCTCCAAAAAATTCGATAATGGAACTTTAAGATGGAAAAACAGATTGCTTTCAACACAGCAGTTATGCAACAACTAGTTGATGACCCTCATGTTGATCCCAGTATCTCATGAAAAATTATGTCTACACATTGAAGAATAAATGAAAAGAACGTACTTGAAGTATCAAAAGATCGTGTGCCCCTAAATAAATAATCTTGGTGGTGAAAAAAGGAAGTGTAAGACAAAGTAAGGGCAAAGAGAGCCATCAACAAAAGCTAAACAAGTATAAAATCGCCAAAACAAAAGCTAAACATGCAGTAAGTAAAACAAAGAAGTCAAGTTTATGAAGAATTTTATAACTGACTAGATACAAAAGATGAAGAACATGACATATATAAAATTGCTCGAGCTAGAGAAAAGAAGACAAAAGATTTAAGCCAAGCAAAATGCATAAAAGATGAAACCGATACAATTTTGACAGATGATCTGAATATTAAAGAGCGATGAAAAAAATACTTTTATCAACAAGTATCAGAAGTAATGATTTTTTAAAGAAGATGAAAAATGAAAAGACAGTTGGGTCAGACGATATACCCATCGAAGTATGAAAATGTTTAGAGAATAAAAGAATTTTATGGCTTACATGTTTTTTCAATAAGATACTGGAGTTGAAGGGAATGTCAGACCAATGGAGAAAAAGTATCTTGATACCTTTGTATAAGAGCAAAACAGATATACAAAATTGTGTTAATTACAGAGGAATTAAATTGATGAGTCATATCATGAAACTATGAGAACGAGTAATAGAAAGAAGAGTAAGACGAGAGACTAACATTTCGGAGAATCAATTTGAATTCATGCCAGGACGGTCGACCATGGAAGTTATACATCTCTTGAGGAGAATCATTGACAACTAGAAAACAAGATTTGCATATGCTGTTTATCAATCTTGAGAAGACTTATGATAGAGTTGCAAGAGAGATCTTATGGAGAGCCTTAGAAAAGAAAGATGTAAATGTATTATACATTGACATAATCAAAGATATGTATACAAATTCTGTGACAAGGGTGAGGGCATCTGGAGGATTAATACAAAAATTCCATATTACTGTTGGCTTACATCAAAGTTCAGCTTTAAGCCCTTACCTCTTTACCCTTATCTTAGATGAGCTCACCGGACATATCCAACAAGCAATACCTTGGTGTTTATTGTTTGCGGATGATATCATTTTGTTCGATGTGACGCACGAGGGTGTAAACGCAAAACTTGAATCTTGGCAAGCCACTTTACAAAAAAAAAGTGTTTTAGGTTGAGCAAGACAAAGACGAAGTATAAGGAGCTTAAATTTAGCAGTGCAAGAAGGACGAATGACTTCGTTATTAAGTTGTGTGATCAAGATATTTCCCGTAGTGAGTGTTTTAAATATCTTGAATCAATAGTTCAAAAGACAGAGGTATTGATAAGATGTGACACAGAATCCAAGCGGGTTGGCTGAAGTGGAGAGGCACGTCAGGAATCTTATGTGATCATAAAGTACCATTAAAACTTAACGACAAGTTTTACCTTATTGCAATTAGTACAGCGATGCTCTATGGTTCTGAGTGTTGGGCAGTATATGAGCAAAAAATGGGAGTTGCGTAGATGAGAATGCTTAGGTGGATGTGTGGACACACGAGCCTGGATAAAATTAGGAATAAATTTATCAGGGATAAGACAGGAGTAGCACCAATTACAGAGAAGATGCGAGAAGCTCGACTAAGATTGTTTGGACACATACAAAGGAGACCATTAGAGGCACCTGTTAGGCGTTGTGAAAGTCTACTCACTAGGTATGTTAAACGAGGGAGGGGTAGACCAATAAAGACTTGGAATGAAACTATAAGGAAAAACATGATGTGTTTAGGAATTAGTGAGATAATGATAAAAGATAGGGCACAATGAAGATAAATGATTCATATAGCCGACCCCTCTATAGTGGGATAAATGCTTGAGTGTTATTGTTGTTCATGTCGTGGGACTACTCAATAGAATGGAGTAGCATAAAGAAAAAATCGCCACATTATTGAAGCTAGTTGTTCTTCATTACAAATGATGCATGTCCCCAAGGGACTGTAGAATGAAGGAGTTCTCCCTTTTGACTACCTAATTAATCGGATGACGTCTCATAATTTGGAGGGGAAGTATCCTCTAAAACTTTTATGTCCAAATATCCCTAAGCTCGCCACCTAAGGTCAACTATAGGCGAGCTCCCTCCTGAGAGAGCAAGAACGAAGCATTAGGCAGCTCGTTGATGGGCTCGCACAGCCAGTGCCGGTCTCGCGAGGACATTCAAAGCGACCTTAATCAGCTCGCTAAAGTCCTATGGCGTGACAGGCCCAGTATTTTGTGGGTGGTGGATATTTGCAGACCATAACCCACCCTAAATTAACTATAAATAGGTCCTCAAGACACACAAAAAATGCATCATGGACCCCCCCTCAAGGTCCCTCGCTTGCTGAGCTCATTCTTTCCTTATGCATAACTCAACATTGGTTTAGGAGGGGAAGTTCCTATATACTTCTGGGAATGTGGTGGGATCTCCATGCTACAGCTCGTGGTCGTGTTAGCTTGGGAGGGGGGTGTGCTAAAAGACAATATACCTTAGTCTCAGTGGGGGGGGGGGGGGGCGACTAAATCACATGCTGGCCATATTAACCCCAGGAGTATCTATCAAAAAGAAGAAAAAAGAATAGAGAGAACATCAAAATATAAAGGTGGGTTCACTTCAACATGTAGTTCTTTAGTAGCTTAAAAGTAGGGGTGCAAACCAATCGGCAGTCGAGCTATTCGAAAATAGCCGGTTCGAGCTATTTTTTGAGCTCAAGCCCGACGAGCTTGGTATAAATTGGCTCGAGCTTGAGCTCGTCGAGCTCGGTTCGGGCTCGTCGAGCTCGGTTCGGGCTCGTCGAGCTCGGTTCGGGCTCGTCGAGCTCGGTTCGGGCTCGTCGAGCTCGGTTCGGGCTCGTCGAGCTCGGTTTGGGCTCGGTTCGGGCTCGTCGAGCTCGGCTCGGGCTCGGGAGCTTGGCTCGAACTAGAAAGCTTGACATTCAAATTTTTTTTCTTCTATTTTTCCAATTTTATCTCATATTAGCGTACCAAATTTTCCATTTTAATCAAAAAAGACATTACTCTTAAGGCTTACATGAACAAATCACAATATCAATTTAACTTCAGAAGATCATTTTATTTGAATCAATTCGATGGTGAGCTGAGACAAAAGCAAATATCATCACTCGTCTCCAGTAGATGAAAAGCACAAATAGGCAAGGAAAAAAAACTCAACATTCCAAACAGTGAAAACATCTCCGCATTCTATAAAAGAACTATCACACCTTGCAATTGATCAATTGCACATCATCCACAAAATGATGAATCGTGCAACATAACTGAAACCATGTGGTAGTCAGCACTCAAATGAGTTATTTGTAACTCACCTTTGGAGTGGTTATATCAATTCACTTTTGGAGTGGTTAGCAGGTGTATGCATACTATTCTTGTATCCCACCTTCATGCAATTGAGTTGAACCTTCAGTATCTAAAAAAAAGCTCCAAGTCCAGGGTTTGTGCATAATACCTCTTCTAACCTCTCATTGATTGTTTATTCTAATGCGAATTATGCAGACTCCATCGATGATTGTCAATCTACAAGCAACTTTTGCATGTATTTTCGAGGGCTTCTGGTCTCTTGACAAAGCAAGAATCAAATGGTCGTGGCATGATCATCTGCTAAAACTAAGTATCAATCCATGTCCTATGTCAGTTCTAAGTTTACTTGGCTGGAGAGTTTTCTTATTGATCTTAGTGTTTCTCCTAACTCTCCTGCATTTCTCTGCTATGATAATCAAATTGCTATTCATATGATCGAAAATCCAGTATTCTATGAACAAACCAAGCATATGGAAGTAGATTTCCACTTCATATGAAAAAAAGTTAAACACCACAAAATTGATCTTTGACATGTTTCCGATGTTGATCATGACGCAGGACGCGATAATGGGTAAACTCTACATGCAACAATATGAGATCCGACGATTTGCAACTTGGAATAATAATTTTATAAAATTGATGCTAGATAAACCACACTGATGAAGCCCATTGTATAAGTGAAAAGAGAGCGCGGAATTAAATAGCACAAGTAAATAAGAACATACAATGTTTCAAAAGTTTGCTAATAAATGTTACAAACGGATATACCTCAAGTAGATGATTAGATAGTGATTCAACATGAAATAAAAGACTCCCAACCTAGAAAACTTATACAACTAGGTGGTAGATGGCTCAGATGGTTTTCTCGGGGCTAAAATCAAAGTATGCATTGAATTTTGGGCTCTCAGTGAACCTCTCAACTACTGTACATCAGGCAGTGAGACTATTTTTGGAGTTTACTAGGCTGTAGGGGGGGGGGGGGCTACCAGCTGTATGAAGATCACAAAGAGGTGTTGAACAGTGGTGGGAAGCAGGGATCAGGGGGGTCCTGAGGTATCGACCAATTGTATAGGTGTTCCTGGAGTTCCCAAGTCTGTTGGGAGTGCTGCCGGTTGTGTGGAGAACATAGTAAGGGCTGTTCAGTGGATTACATCAAGGAGGAGAGGGAGGATTTGATGGGCCGGTCGACTGTAGGGCTCCTAGTAGTTGAGGGTGGGGGTGTGTGCTTTGGCTGGGTGAAGGGAGGATCCACGAGAAAGGGGAAATGTGTCGAATGGGATTTGGTAATGGGGGGGGGGGGGGGGGTCATTTGGAGGTGGTTCCACAAGAATGGGTGGAGTGGGCCTCGGTTTGTGGGAGAAGTGGGGTGAGTGAGGGGGTTGGCCGACTCCAGTATAGGGAGGAATGGGGGACTCCATGTGAGAGAAAAATGGGGGTAGTAGGGAGTTAGGTTGGTATAGGGGTAGTGGGGAGTTATGGAGGTAGTGGGGGGGGGGGGGGGAGTAGTTATGGTAGTTATGGGGTAAGCTAGATTCTCTTATACAGAACTTCAACTTCTTCACTGTAATATAGAAGTCGACGTAAGTTGAGCTCTGAACTTTGACTTTTTCCATAAGCTTCAGAGAACTCGACATAAGTTGAGTTAGCTCTACAACGTACGTCGAATACTTCTCGATGTTCGGAGCCTTCATTCGATGTTTTTCCTTTATCTTTTATGGCTTCAACTCTGACAGCTTTTCCTGCTTGTATATTCACATTTATGGTCTTTCTATATATATTTTAAGGCATTCTTAAATCACTTATTTAATATGATATATCAAATAAAGAGGCACTTTCCAACACAAAAGTAAATAATGTTCTTACTTTGTCGCAGATGAGCAAGCGCAACGGCAATTTTAGCACCAACATAAGCATTGTTCTTCACCAGGGCAATATCTTCAGTGCAGTTAAGAAAAATTAAAAACAAATGTTAAATGTAAAATTAGGCACACTGATTACTTGTAGATAGAAATCACATTTAATTTAATCTTCACTTATTCTCTACGTGAAATAGAAATCATCACGCAACAGAAACAGTTTTGAGGAGCTTGGTGAAGTTCAGATTTAATATCAGTGTCAAACAACACCTAGCCTAAAGATGTATTTACTAAATTACAGTAATTACATAGAACATGTTTTCTAGTTTCGTAAGTATAAATATAAGAAGTAAAAAAGTAGCGTTTAAAATTACAACATATAAAAAAGGTGCATTAGCTTCATAATTAGGAACACACTGTCGAGTTTAAGTTACTCAACCTGACCTCAAAATGACATATTTCAGTATGTCCTTAATTATGAATCAAGACTGTATTTTTATATATGTATTTCATAATTTTCTTATAATTATGAAATATAATAAATAACCGCACACACAAAAAATATGTGTTGTGAAATCATAACATAAATATATTTGTGCATATGTGAATATGTTTTATAAATTTATACACATTTTAATATAAATAATATATCTAATAGATTTAGTGTTGAACCAAAAAAATTTCAGTGATCCTACTTTGAGGTGAGCCCCACTATGGTGGGATAAAGGCTTGAGTGTTGTTATGTTGTGGTTTTGTTGCGTCGTATCCTACTTTGAAGTGGGAATTAATTTTCAATTAATATATTAAAAGCCAAGCAATAATCAAGCTGAGTCATGAATTTCCAACATAATTATCAGACCTATTCACAATCCTTGGTGGAGTAAGTTTCAACTTAGTGTAAAAATGAAAGAATTGTCTGAAAAAGGATACTGGCAGCTAATGATGCTCCCACTGTTAGCTCATTCACTCTGGAAAGCAGGAAGGGAGTGACTGCATTCCCTATTACATGGTTGTCCCTATAGTAAATGATTCAGGAATCAGTAAGGATAATATCTAACAAATTGCTACGTGATTTAACAAACATTTGCACCACAAATTTATTAGTATGACTCAACTTCGTCGGCTAAAATTCAGTTAATTTTACCATGCTACTTGTGATTAAAATGTAATGACAATAAATATATAAATACAAATATATAAAAATTAGCATCATATTCAAGTGTTTCAAATTTGCTCTATAAAAGAAAAAGATAATTTCATAACATAATGTATTGATTGACGTGAACTCGGTTGGAAGAAAATATCTGTGTGGGTGATAGGTATCAGCCGGAATTTTCAGAGCACAAGTTTTTGGGCACGTTAGGGGCCGATTTATCACCTATCATATTTGGCATCACAAAGGAAATCAAATCATCGTCAAGTCTAGAGCAACCCATACATATTTCTATGAATTTACATTTAAATTCGGTTTTTATTTATGGAAATTTATTACCATCATCATCGCACAATTTGTGATGTCTATTGATTGTTTCCCTAGCGAATCTTATCTGTTTATATGAGCATAGGGATTGTATAGGCCCCATCACAAATTGTGGAGAGCTCTCCCGTGATTTGTCAGTCATCTGCAGTGCCGACCCACAAACCCTAGGTGTCGACTACTATATATTATCTTTCACTTGTATTTTCCAAGTTCTTCTAGTGCTACTACACTCTTTTTTCCTTTCCCCAAGCCCAACAACGCCCTCCCCTTTGGTTGCTCCAGCCCTGGCCGAACCCCACCTGCAGCCAACATTTTGTCCATACATCCCTATTGCAAAACCGCCCCATCTAGGCCCTCCCTATCAAAGGGCGACTCCCTCCAATCCATCTCCCTCCCTGGCCGAACTCCCCCATCTTTCCTTCCTTGTAGCCACCCCCTCCCAGTGCTGTTTCTGCTGCCAGTCAACCCTTCAAACTGTAACCTGCACTCACCAAGTAGCCCTCCTAGCACAGTCCAGTCCCCAACCGCAACCAACTTCCGAAAACCCCATCCCTCTCCTACCAACCCAATGGCAACCGCCCCCTTATCCGGCCCACACTATCCCTCTACAGCCTTATTGCCACCCTGGCAGTCACTGCAATCCGCCAGGACGCCAAATCTCCTCCCTTCATCACATACGCACTTCTATGCTAATGTGCCTTTATTTGGGTTCTCTTTCTTTTCAGCCTTATTATTAGGGATGCTTGTTTTTTGTAGTTCATATTGTTTTCATTGATCTTGTTTGACTTGAAGGGCTCATTCTTTTTCGTATTAAATTACAAGAATTCTTGCGCAGGCGATCCAAAGCTTACAAATGATCTTTAATTGTTATGTGATTAATTGTGATATTTTTGTTAGGTTTTGTTTTGAATTATCATTACTTGCATTCAACGCCACACTTTAGGATTTACATAGCGTAGAACCGCACTCACCACCCTAGGGGACAAAGGAACATAGTAAGAACAATTGGTTGTTAATGAGATTTGTTAAATTTCATAGAAGGCTAGAAGCTAATTTTCAATTGCAGCATGATTTTCAAATGTCGCATGACTTTCAACTGAATGTATGGTTTTTCAATTCTACTTGATTTTCATGTTACTAACTTGCGATAAATTATTTCAAATTAGAAAACTATAGATATTACTGGTGAAGGATTCCATGGTTCTTCCAATTTTCATCCTAAGTAACAGATCATCGATAGCCTTTTTCCAATCACAACTAAAATAGTTTAAATACAAATTTGCAAGCTATTTACATATGCTTGCATGAACTTTAGGGTACTCTTTGCAGTCCACAATTAGAAAATTTAACACTAAGATCCAAAGATGTCATGCACCATAAATAGATGAAGAAACAGATAATTAAGCACAATGGCATGCATGTGTGTATATTGTCTGCCTAAGCATGGCTGCATGTGCCGATGTTGTGAATGAGAATAGAACTAAACGAGCATATAACAATACAGGAAGCAAATTTTGAGTTACATTGCTTCTTTTAGAGCTTTTTGTATTGCAGTTTCAATGATATGTCCATAAGCTGCATGTTCTTTGGGAATAGGTACAGCAATTAGCATTCCACTTCCAAGCCCTACATTCAGGTTTGCATCTGCAGATAAAACCAAAGAAGATGAAGAGGAAATATCATGAGAAATAACATAAAGAAAATCAATTTTAAGCTGTGTCCGACTTATAAGTCTTGCGCATTCTTCAGGACTATCTAGCCGGGACGGAACCTGCACCCAGAATGATCTTGGTTAATTTCAAAACCAATCAGAGCTAGCCTGATAGCAGTTTATATGTTTCTTTTCTGAGTTCAACTAAAAGACATATAACAGAAACTCTCCCAGTAGTTAGGAATTAACAGGAAGGGCTAGTAGTTGATACGAATAAGCAATGGAACACCAAGAACACAAACAAGAACTCAATAGATTGCACTAGAAAAGGAAGAAAGATACAAGATTATGAGACATGTTCTGTTACCGAGCAGAAATTACTTGCAATAAACTTGAAGTAACTGGATACACTCATGATGGATACTCGTGTCTAACCCCAGGAAGTTGGTTCCTCCTTGAAGTTCCCCTCACAAAGAGAGTTCTCAAACACTAATCCAAAAACATAACCAAAACTCCTAAGCCACCTCCTAATATAGGAAGGGGGTTCCCATGATTGGAGGGAGCTCGGTAAGAAGGAGAGCCCGACATACAGTAATAGAGCGCGGAAGGCACAACAGGCACAAGAGATCGCAACAGGCCTAGTGAACAAGGCAAGAGGTCGCAGCAAGCCCGGTGAACGCGGCGAACACAACACAAGCTCGACAAACAGAAGAGCTTGGCGAATAGGAGAGCTCAGAGAACAGTAGAGTTCATCACAGGGGAATGCGCAGGAGAAGCTAAGAGGTCACACGATGGTCGCAACAAGCTCGACAAAGGCCTCAAAGGTCTCACACTGAGCGCGGCTGAAGGAGAAGCTGGTGTGAGGCCACACGCTGCACAAGAGAGCTCGGCATGAGGCAGATCTTAGCGAGCATAGAGGCCATAGAGAGAAACTAGCGCGAGGTCGCATGGTGCGCAGGAGTGCTCAGCACGAGGCAGGTCTCAACGAGCGCGGAGTCCACATGGAGAAACTGAAGCGAGTCGCAAAGGTCGGGGTAGTCAAGGGTTGTGGAGGGTCCCAGCAGGCGGCCGAAGCAGGTTATAAAAATAGCAGGAAGCGAAAGAAGCAAGAACTCTACGGGAGTAGAAGCCACGAGAGTTGCGGACTCACGCCTGAGTTCGCAGATAGCGGGTAAGGCGAGCGCGGGGCTGAAGCCAGAAATGAGAACGTGAGCTCAATCGACAAAAAATACTTTAGGATTCACATTAGCTCTAATACCATGAGGAAGTTGAAAATAAAAAGGCCAATATTTTATTATTATCATGAAAATCAATTATTACATTGTACATGGATCTCCTTTTATAGAAAGAGAGCCAAGTACAAACTAACGATGTGGGACTAAAAGAAGAGCTAGAGGAGAGAGGCCTTATGGGCCTAAATACATGGGCTTTATCTATTTTGTAACATATATATAAACGTGTATATATATACTTAAATGGATTAAACTTATTGCTTTATTTTATTTAATATGTGTTATTCTTACAATTAATTTTGCATAACTATCTACACTGTTTTTCTTATTTCATATTACAAAAAAAAACTAAAATGTTCAACACATTTATTAGTTGATTATTTCTATCCATTCAACATAAAATTATAAAGTTTGGAAACACTTAAAATCAATCAAGGATAGTTAGGTTTTAAAACTTTTTTATTTGTTAAAAACTCAATGCTATTAAATAGAATTATTGTATGTTATGAAATATATTTAATAATGTATCTCTCTATACTAGTTAATAATATTTTATTTTGGATATTCTTCAAATTTATTTTATTGGGAACTCATCATTTGTCTGCTTATTTTGTCTACTCATCATTTTGTCTTTCGATGGATGAAACTCATTAAGGCCATATCGATGAAATGGGCCTTGTCAAAGCAAAGTATATCAATCTATCTCGGTGAGATATGATCGGCTAATTGTAATATCCAACTATTAAACATTAAGGCATACTTAACCAGGCAACCTCAGTTGGATTGAGGGCTTATAGGCATAGAGTTGAAAACACCATAAGATTGATTCGAGTAAATGTTATTCATGCAATACACTTGTATCATATATAAGGAGTGCAATTTTCGAAACTGCTTTTGCATGATATTATTTTGCAAAACTTGTTTTCAAAGAAAACTGAGGTAGAAAATAAGAATCAGAGAATAATTTCTAAGGGCTTGTTTGGCGCGCAGAAATTGGCCTTCTGGAATTGTCTTTGGATTCCAGAAAACCAATTCAGCTGTTCGGCATGCAGGAAATGAAGTGGCATTGGATTTGAAATTAAAATCCACCGATTTTCAATTCCACGCAAATATAAAGGCCCAAAAACTTACCTCCCGACCCCGGTTTTCCTATTTTCATTCTTTCTGCCTCTCATTCTTTTTCGCCGACGCTCGCAGCGGCTTCCGACTGTTCGCTCGCCGATCCTCAACCAACCTCCAGGTAATTTCTTCTACATCCGTCGGAGTCCTGTGCATCTTCTTCTTCTTCTTCCTATTTCCCTTCTTCATCTCCCCTTTCCTGCGCTTTTCTTTTTATCTAGGGTTGTTTCAGATCCGGTTTTAATTCCTTCTATGGTTTTTTAAGGGTTGTTTCGAGATTTTCTATCTTCTTCGCCCACAAGAAGGTTTTCCTTCTTCATCTCAGGTAAGGTAATGGCCAAAGATTAGGGTTGTTTAAGATCTAATTTTTTCAGAGCCTAGATTTCAGATTTAAGATTATTAGCACTGTTTGTTCAAATCTTAGTTTTCATGAATGTAGATTTTTTAGTTATTTCTACACATTTCAGATCTGAGATTATACATTGCTGAGATTTTAGATCTAACATCATACATTGCTTCTTTTTTAGTTGTGTGTAAAAAATTGTGATATGTATAAAGTTAAGATCAGATCTGATTAAGCCTCCGAAGATTTTTTTCATGCACATTTTGGCACATAACACAGTTTCACATTGCTGGTGGCACGTTTATCCGCTCGACTGATACAATTAGCAGACACTTCAACATTATGTTGCAAGTGGTATTAAGACTCAAACGATTACATCAGATTGCCTGAAAACAGACAACAACACAAATCTAGATGATTCGCAGATAGTATTGATGTGTTAGACGGTACACACATTGGCGTAACTATTCCTATTGAAGATCAAGACAGATATCGTAACCGTAAATAAGCAATCACAACAAATATACTCGGTTTATGTGAGAGTAACATGAAATTCTTATATGTATTGCCCGGTTGGGAGGGCTCAACACCTGACTCTCGCGTATTACGCGATGCATTGGAGAGACAAGACCGCTTTGGAACGACAATATGAGCTACAATATTATTAGATGTTGTTTGTTTGTTTATCCGCACGGATTGGAATTTTATTTAACTTCATGTTATCTTAATTGATCAATTTTTAATACTCATGCACTCATGATCATATATCTTACTTTTTCTCGAAATATTGTTTACATACAGCTATGCCCACCCTAGAGACATGGTAATATTGTTTATTTAATTTTTCAGCAGATATCATAGATAAGAGCTCAGAAAAAGTGGATGGTAGGACTGAGCAATCCTACATGCACTGGACATCAGAAATGGACATAACCCTTTCTAACGCATTGTTGAAGCAACATAGTTTGGGACATAAAACTCCAAACGGCTGGAAAAGTGTTGCTTTTACAGCAGCTATGAGCGCCCTTAAAGATATTTGTGGTGTAAAAACAAGCAAAGAGAAGGCACGCCTGAAAACATGGAACAGGTATTACATATAATTCAGCGCAATGCTAGAGACCAACAGAATTGATTAAGATTGGCAAAGAAATATGGTGAATGTGGATGGTGAAGAAGTATGGGCTAACTATATGAAGGTAAAAAATTTAATTAAATTAGTTGTATTTGTTTACTACATATCTAAATTTATTATAATATTACAGGCATCCCGTCTGTCAAACATGATAAGGACAAAGTTATCATCAACTGATCTGATTTAGTTGTGCTCTGCGGGACTGATAGAGCAACTGGTAGTCATGCCGCAACCGCAACAAAGATGACAAAGAAGGTAGATGCGGAGTCTATGACAAAGAAGACGACAAATACAAAAGAACAGACTGGAGTGGAGAGAGAAGGAAGCAGTAGGAGTAGAAAGCGAGTGGTAGGTGCTGATGTCGTAGCGGTGGCCATAGAGAAATTGACCGATTCCGTAAATAAAGCAGCGGGAACCAAGTCTTCTAGCAATGTTGATGACATATATGTCGCAATGGCTCAGATGAAGGATTTACACCAGCGTGATTTTCTCAAGACGATGGATATACTATGTCCTAATAATGTCAAGCGTGACATATTCATGAGCCTACCTGAAGAAATGAAGGACACATGACTGTGAATGTAGTTTGATCGCTAGATTTGTGTCTTTTTTTATGGACGATGAACTTTTATCTATTTCATATAATGTTTCTGTATTTTTAATTATGTACAATGTTTATGCGGTAGAACTTATTTATAATTTTGAACTTTAATTATTAGTAGCACTTTAATTTGCTGCTTTAATTTAAAACTGTATAAATTTTAAAATTTTCAATTTCACAAAGTCAATTCCATTGTGCAGCCGAACAGCTTCTACATATCAATTCTAATTTTGTTCACTGAATTCCATCCTACAGCCGAACAAAAGAATTGGTTTTCTGCACAAAACCAATTCCTATAGATATTGGTTTTCTGACCAAAGCCAATACCCGCGCGCCGAACGAAGTCTAAGTGAAATGAAACTACTGCTTTGTATTAAAGGTTGGCAATCTTCCGTGTTTAAGAATGTTGAACAGACTGTATCAGAGTTCCAAGCATTCGTGTGGATATTGATAGACACTCGGATATTTTTTTTCACAATCGGTCATTGAAAAAAACCTCCAAACCAAAATATGCTTCATTACAGGTATAATTTCATTTCTTGATTAGTTTATTTCTCATGGATATTGTAATAATTAGATTCATTTTCGCTGTGAATTTCTCATTAAACCCAATAGGACCAATGTCAACAAGCGGGATTTCTATGGTTTATCACAAGGTAGAGAGGGGATGAGGGAAGAAGAGAGATCCCAAAATCATTCTTGCCCCCCAGCCTTGTGCTCCAATTTCTTTATTCATCCAAGATAAAAAAACACAATACAACATAGCTAAGGGTATTTAAGCCTGACCAGGGAATTATAGTAAATTAATGAAATATTCGAGAATATAAAGGAGAAAATAATAGATACAGAAGCCACCTTATGTTGTGTTGCTCGTTGGTGGGGCCGACTTACAATAGACATGCCAAGTACTTATGGCGGTCTCGCGATCTAGTAAGTTTATGACGATGCCTACTCTTTGTAATAGTTTCCTATCCCATTCATATCTCTAAACACAATTTCCAAACAATTTAGTTTATGTTGGTATTTTGTGTTATTATTAGTATTCAATGTTGTAAATATCGGATGTCGGCGACATATCAGATTGAGTTTTCAAACGTAGGATGTCGGAATTCGGAGGCATGTGGGGGATATTTTAAAATATCGGATTTTCATGTCTTATAAAAGATTTTTTTTTATTTTTATGTATACTAACTATAATTATATATTATAAAAATAGAAAAATAATATAACAAATAGATAAAAAATGAGCCATTTACATTATGAAATGAAATCGAATAGTATATCAGATAAAATAATATTAACAAATACAAAATGATACATTATAAAATATATTTAATAACATAGAATAATTTTATTTTGATAACAATAAGTTTATTGCAAATAAAGAGGATTTAAAAGCTGAAAAATCCTTTATTGATAATAAGTCTTTTCAAATTTATGCAAACAATCAATTAATAAATGCACTAAATATTTTCATAATTTTTATAATATGAAATTAAAAAATTGTGAAACACTTATACAAAATTAGTTTAGGAATAAAACCTTAAAAAAATCGAAACAAGAAGTCTAATCGATTTAAACATACATAATATAATAAATATAAGCGATTTAAACATATGTTGCTACTCTGCTAATATAACATAAAATAAAATAACAGACGATATATTTAAAAGTCGTGTTGGATGATATATCAAAAAAATCGGACATGTCGGCCTATATTTTACAAAAGGACATAATCTATTTTTTTTTTAGAAAAACAGATTTTTTTTGCCTTAAAATGACATGTCGGATATGTCGGAGGACATTTAAAACAATGTTAGTAGTATATATATTTTTTGCATTTTCCCTTCTGCTTTTAGCCCGCCACTTATATATATAAAGGAGTATTTACTCTTGTTTAATGCAGTAAAAAATTAACATAATTCAACATGGTATCAGAGCCCTAATTCCTTCTAGCGTCCATCGCTGGTTTCGACTTCGATACTTATTTAAAACCCGCGTCCCGTTTGCGATGAGTGTCACTCTCGTTGACGACACATCGCCCTTCTTCTACGATCAACCAAACCTCCAATCCCTTCACTTCGAGTCGACGACTACTCTCTTCCCATGAGAAACACGTGAGCCTCGCTGAGGCTTTGTGCCGATCGACACTTCGGGGCATCGGAACCCTCGAGGGGGGGTTTGACTTCCTCTCTGGCTTATGATCCCTTCTATTCTTGAGGAGATGATCCTTCCTCCTCATCCCCATCAGCAATTGTGATTTCTTTCGGATCCGTTAGTTGGATCGTAAGCCGTGTTAGAACTTGGTCTTTCCTCTTCTATGAGTAAATACTAATTTCTGACTTGTTAGTTTGTTTATAATCGTTTGATTTATATTCTTGGATCATCTCCAATTACCTCATCTAAAGTTGGTTCTTTTACATCTCCCTTGACTTCTGGGGTATCTATCCGGGTAAGTTATGACCATAATACTCCTCAAATTACCATTATACGATTAGATGATTTTAACAACCTTTTATGTGCTCTCTCTATCGTAATTGCCTTGAAAAGTCAACTGGTGTTTGGATATTTTAGTAGTTCCACCTTGGAAGCTGCACAGACTTTACGAGATTGGCTGCAATGGGAGATTGAAAATTCCTTAGCTATGCCATGACTTACCAAGTCTATGAAGAAATCCATTGCTCGCAACTACTTGTTCCTGGACACAACGACGGTTGTCTAGAAACGAGCCGAAATCACTTATTCTTGTTAGGGAATGCTGCTCAAATTTTCCAATTACGATGAAAGATATACTTTCATTGATAGGATGACTGCCTCATTCTATCTATTACTTGGAGTTTACTCAACCATAATCACGAATAGGATCACTTTGATTCGCACACCCATGTGTCCCCTGAGGATGAAAAGTTGGCTCGAGCTCAGAAAAAACGTAACCAAATATTTGAATTCCTACATGGACCGCATCGTGATATTGATTATATAAATATTTAGATTCCAGGGCACTCTTCCGCTACTTCTCTCTCAGAAGTTTATAGTCTTGTGCAATAGAAATTTGTTCGACAATAAACTGGCTCCCTGACTCTAATTTAAAGGGATCTATCCTTACTACCTAATACATTTCAAAAAGGCAACCTACCCGCGACACCGGGTCAAAATCTACGAATATGGCCCATATGGTTTGGGATTATTGTCGAAAGGCTTGCCACTCCCGGGACACAGGCTTCCGACTTCATAGCTTTCCATCTTAGAGAGGTCATGTTCCTCGAGGTGGCCGTTGTTATGGCCCCTCTCAAGGTCGGCCACCTCCGTCTCAAACTGCTCATCTTTCTGACGTTAGGAGGAGACTGGGCCTGACATTGGCCATGAAAGGCAGGGGATGGTGGCCAATTTACACGCACAGCCCGACTGCAGTCGGAGCATCCCAACCAAATCTCTCAAGGCTTAACCCTCGTCGGGACTTTGACCAATGGGAAGGTTGTTGAGGCCGACGAGAATCGATCCTGGAACCTCCTTTATGAGGGTGTTAACATCAAAGTCCCGACGAATGTTAGCCTCGAGAGATTTGGTTGGGATGCTCCGACTGCAGTCGGTTTGTACTGGTTAATTGGCCACCATGCCCCGCCTATCAATGGTATTGTTGCCAGTAATCTTCTACCAGTATTGCTGATAGTAATGTCTTTTTTTGTCGTATTTTTGTCTTCTATTGTATTATTGTCAGGCTATGACAAAATGATGCAGGGATGACGTCACATCTGTCTACCACCCTGGAGTCCCACCAGGGGGCCCACCTTGGCTTCGCACCAAGGCGGCTTTATCAGACCTGCGGGCCGTACACCCCAACCCGTCTCTGATCCCACCACAGAAAGCCAAAAGGTTGTTGAGGTCGAGATTTGATCTCGAGATCTCCTTGATAAAGAGCTCTCAGGCGAGCTCTCATCACCAATGGATACGCAAAGGTGGGCCCCCTGGTGGAACTCCAGGGTGGCAGGCAGGTGCGACGTCTATCCTGCATCACTAAATATATTGTTGTGTATTTCTTATCTGAGCAATCTTAATTGAGCTTTATTGAGTGTTTTTTGACTATGTGCTTGTTTGGTGTAGTGGTGGCGGTCATGAACATTGTGGTTATGAACTATGGTTTGTGAATTGAGTCATCGTGAACTGTGATTTGTGAACAGAGTTTCGTTTGGAAGAATTTTGATTTTTGTGGTCATAAATGGAGAAGTTGTTTTGACCGTTTAGTAATACATGAGTGTGATAGTAGTCAGATGTCCTCGATGAGGGTGGCCTCAGATGTTCTCGATGTCGGCCAACGCTATTCCTCAAACATCTTCAAATGCAAAACCTCAAGTTTTCCCAAGTCTACTGATATTCTTCCATCTTAATCTTCAATTGCAAATCTGTCGAGTTATGTTGGACTTGCAGTTATTCCACCGCCATCTTCAAATGCAAAACCACCAAGTTATCCCAAATCTACTGCCATTCCTCCAAAATCTTAAAATGGAAAATTGTCAAGTTATTCTAGACTTGATGTTGTTCCTCTATCCTCTTCAAATGAAATCTGCCAATTTGTACAGGACTTGCTACTATTCCACAGGAAATTCCTAAATCAAATAACTGGCCAGGTCCTCCAGATTCCTCATTACCGGAATCTAGTTATTCTTTTCTCACAAACACCTGGCATGTAGTTTTGCGCCCAGCTGCCTTCAGGTGTTGATCGAAGCTTCGCTCGACCGCCAAAATCCGAACCCATCACATTCACTATGTCCACATGTCCGATGTCACGAACCTATCAGATCTAGTCCGCATCAGCAGCATAGCAACGGAAACATCAATAGCAAAAATACCAAGACGCGCCTCACAGCCAATGGCATCCTGCAGGAACCCCAAATCCGCATCTGCTGCAAAATCTGGAGTCAAGAGGTTACCTGGCGCATGCTCCTCTAAAGATTACCCCACCATAATGGTGTGATTAGTCTCCAAACCGCCTGATATAACGGGATTTGCCGGCAAGTAAGAGATCCATCCTGATTCCTCCATGAAGCCTCTTGATGTAGGGAAGGCCATTGGGGCACACCAAACCAAGGCTAATAGGGGCGGAATGCAAATGCGACACACAAACCCTAATCTAAATACAATGCAACCATCAATGACGGCGGCGAATAATTTAGAGCAATGAAATATTAACACCACACAAATTAATAAAAGAACAGAGAACGGGCATTTAATTTTAAGCAATTTTGTAATGGCTTTTCTCTGCTCGGAGGGCCAAAGCTAAGCGTGCGGCGAATAAATCCTTCCTGCAAAGTATTAGTGAATCGTAATTGTTGAGAGAGCACAAAACTTGTATGTATTGCTTGTGTATGTAAATACAATGAGAGAATACAAATATATAGGAGAGAGAAGGTGAGAAGAAATCATATACAAGATGTGAGACTAAGAAGAGAAGAAGGAAATACAACGATCGCTTGCCCGGTATTCCGCCTCAGCTGATAATCGAGCAACGACCGCTTGTTTCTTGCTTCGCCAGGTAATCAAATGTCCTCCAAAATATGTGCAAAAACCACTGGTTGACCGTCGATCATTAAGGGAACCGGCATAATCAGCATCAGAATATGCCACCAATGTTGGTGCTGGAGATGAGATTTTGTATACCAATCCTTGACCAGGAGCCGTTTTAAGGTATCTGAGAATGCGTTCAACGACCTGAAGATGAGATCTTCGAGGGGAATGCATATATCGACTGACAATACCAACAACGAAGGAAATATCCGGTCTGGTTACTGTGAGGTAGATCAATTTCCCAACGAGACGACGATAGTATTCTGGATTCTGGAGTAGGAGATCTGAGTCAGATGCCTGAGCGCACAACTTATGATTTGCATCCATTGGAGTGTCAATCGGCTTACAACCTGAATAACCAGCATCATGAAGGAGGTCGAGACAATATTTCCGCTGAGAGAGGATGAGACCATCCGGCCGTCTGGCAACCTCAAGACCCAAGAAGTACCGAAGGGGCCCCAGATCTTTTGTTTGAAAAACTGTGCTCAGGTGTAGTTTGACCTCCTGTATTCCTTTCGAGTCGTCTCCAGTAATTATGATATCGTCAACGTATACTAACAGAAGAAGTGTTCCCGTCGTTCGGTGATGAGTGAAGAACGAGAAGTCTGCCGAGCTCCGAGTAAAACTAACCTCCCGAAGGGCCTTACTGAACTTGTCAAACCATGCCCGTGGGGATTGTTTGAGATCATACAGAGCCTTCTTAAGGCGACAGACCTGAGACTCCCCCATGGTCTCAAACCCGGGAGGTTGCTGCATATACATTGTTTCCTGGAGATCGCCATTTAGAAAGACATTCTTAACAGCCAGTTGGAGTAAGGGTCACCGACGATGGACAGCCAAGGAGATGAGGACTCGAACGGTGTTGAGTTTAGCCACAGGAGAAAAATTTCTTCATAGTCAAGCTCCTGTTGTTGGGTGAAGTCACGAGCCACCAGACGAGCTTTCAGTCGGTCAATTGTCCCATCAGCAGCATGTTTGATGACAAAGACCCACTTACACCCAACTGGTTTCTGATCCGGAGGAAGGTGGACGAGAGTCCATGTCTGATTGGCCCAGAGAGCATCCATTTCCTCCTCCATGGAGGCCCGCCAACCAGGATGTTGGAGCGCCTCCTGCACAGAGGTAGGAACAGAAACCGAGGACAGTGAAGTTGCAAATGTCCGAAGGTGGGGAGAGAGGCAATGTAGGGAGACAAAGTTCGCCATCAGATGAGTAGTAGAAGCAGGCACCGGATCAGCAGGGCACGGAGAAGCCGAGGTTGAGGCCGACTGCATAGGGGCAATAGAATGAGGAGGGCAGCGAGTGAAGACACGGATAACAGGCGGCTTGGACGGAGCAGGAGCTGGGTCAGGAAGAACCTGTGGAAGAGGAGTAGTAACGGGGATGACAGGTCGTGGGAGGGATGGCTGTAGAGGGGTCGGTGGTAGAGGAGTGGGTAGAGGCGATAAGAAGAAAGGTTGATCCTCCCGGAAGGTAACATCAGCAGATACGGAGACCTTCCGGGTAGCCGGGGAATAACACACATAACCTTTCTAATTACGGGAATAGCCGACGAAAATTTGTTTAGCCGCCCGGGGATCCAACTTGTCCGTGGACGGACCCAGAAGATGGACGAAGCAGGTGCAGCCAAAGACCCTGGGTGTAATAGGGAAGGCCGGAGCGGAGGGGAAGAAGAGGCTGAATGGAGTGGCATGGTGGAGAACCGAGGAAGGGAGACGATTGATGAGGAAGCAAGCAGTGGAGACCGCAAAGTTCTAGTAAACTTTGGGAACATGCATGTGAAGCATGAGGGAGCGGGCAACGTCAAGCAGGTGGCGGTTCTTCCGTTCGGCAATGCCGTTTTGCTGGGAGGTGTAGGCACAAGATATTTGATGAATAATACCGAACTCCGTGCACAGATTAGCAAATTCGTGGCTAGTGTACTCGCGAGCATTATCAGTGCGCAACGTTTTTATGGTAGTGGAGAATTGCGTACGAGTCTCTAGCACAAAAGCCCGGAACACGCGAGGAAGCTCGGAGCGATCACGAAGTAAAGACACGTCATGCGAGAGTAATCATCAATAAAGGTGATAAAGTAGTGATAACCAGAAATACTAGTAATTTTGAAAGGACCCCAAACATCGGAGTGCAGTAAATCAAAAGGAGCCGAGCTCCGAGTATAATGTACGAGAAAAGAAGAACGCGGCTGCTTGCCGAAAATACAAGAATCACATTGAAAGGGAGGAAGAGATACATCAGGAAGCGCCTTCTGGAGGACTGACAGAGGGGCATGCCCAAGACGGTGATGCCAATCGACGGATGAGACGGAGGAAAGGACGGTCGAAGAGGCATCGAGAAGGTAGAGCCCGTTTTGCAGTTGACCCTTACCAATGGTAATCCGCGTCCGTCGATCCTGTATCAAAAAGACAGAAGAGGTGAATGTAACAGAGCACTCCATATCGTTAGTAAGATGGCCAATAGAAAGTAAATTAAATGGGGAGCCCGGAACATAAAGAGCCGAGCGAAGAGAAATGGATGGGTTGAGGGAGATGTTAGCACAGCCGGAGACCGGAACAATCGTCCCATTAGCCACGGTGATACACTTCGGATGAGTAGCATCCGAGAACTTGTGCGGTCGCAACGAGGTGATGTGATGAGTGGCACCCGAGTCCAAGATTCAGCGCGGACTGGAGGAAAAACAAGCCATACCTGCAGTGGAGGTGGAGGCAACAGAAGCGGATGGAGGGCTGAGCAGTCCATGGAGTTGTTGTAGCTGGAGGCGAACGACCTCAAGGTCGGTGCCTGTGGCAGAAGAGTCGTCAGCTGCAACAGCAGCAGCCGGACGAGGAGGGTAGCCATGTTTCTTATAGCAAATGGCCTCAGTGTGCCCGTCCCGGCCGCAATAGGAACACTTTGGGCGGCCCCGACCACCACGCCCCCTTCCGCGGGAGCCCGAACGTCCACCATAAGCAGAAGACGGTGGGGGAAGTAAGGGGGGAAGGGTCTGCTGGAGAAGGGCCGAAGAGGAGGGTGCAGGAGTATCTGGGGGCGGTGACACTCGAAGGAGCATAGAGCAAACATCAGATAAGGAAGGAGTAGTGGCCGAAGCCAGAACATGAGCAAAGAAACTCTGAAGGTGTGTCGGGACACGAGCCATCATCATAGCAATGCAAACGACCTCCTTTTGTGCTCGCTGAGCAGCAAGATCAGTGGTAGAAGGCTGATGCTGAATCCAAGCCTCCGCAAGAGTCTTAGCACAAGCAACAAACGATGTCATGTCCGCAGCCCCGCCAGCATCGAGAGCCTAAAGATTGGTAATAATGTCATAGAGGTGCTGGAGGCTGTCCTTGCCGGAGTATAAGGAGTGGAGCTCATCCCACATAGCGTTGACCGTCTCATGATACATGACCATTTGGTAGGGCTCACCCTCCAGGGAATTGAGGAGCCACGTCTGAACACGACCGTCATTGCGCAACCAGTCGTCAGTAGGAGGAGAAGGAGGTCCCTGAGTGAGATGATGAACAAGGACTTTGGCCTGAAGAAATCGGCGAACCGAGTGCACCCATGGGATGAAATTATTCTTTCCAGACAGGAAAATGGTGGTGATCCGCAACTCATCGCAGATTTCAGGAGGAGCCGGGCGGTCTGCAGAGGGGTTAGCCGGGCGGTCTGCAGAGGGGGTTAGCCGTCTGGCCGGTGGAGTCAATGGAGGATCCCATGTAGACCAGAGAGGCCGCAACGAGCAGAAAAGGGGTGCGGCGGGAAGACGAGGCCGCAGCGGGAGAGAACTCTTGCACGAAAAGCCCGTGCGGTTTATAGACGAGGCCGCAGCGGGTAGTCAAGGCGACAAGAGCAGCGACATGCACTGAGAGGGAAAGGAAGGCCGCGACCTGAGTGCGGATAGGCAAACCGCACGGTCACAGTGAACACACTAGCGACCAGGGAATGAGCGACAAGGGAGGTCAGCTCGAACAAAACACGGGATTAGGCGCAACAGTTAGGGAGAGAGACCGCGCGAGAAGGAGAACCGGCGAGAATGAGAACTCGAGCGGCAAGGAGAAGTCAGCGGGTAGGAGAACTCGAGCGGCAAGGAGAAGGCGGCGGGTAGGAGAAGTCGCAAGAAGAGGCCACGAGTAGGAGAAGTCGAGCGGCAAGAGGGCAGGCGGCCTTCGCGCGACAAGAAGAAAAGATACGAGTGACAAAGAGACCGCGCGGCAAGAAAGAAGCCGCAGCGGATAGAAAGAAACAGGTCGAACCTGGAGAGGATCCCACGGGGCAGGGGAGAAAAAGCTATAAAAGAGAGGGGGGGGGGTCCACGGGAGAGAGAGGGAGAGGATGCAGGTAGACCGCAAGCAGGCCGGCGAGAAGAGGAACCCGCAGATAAAAGCGAGTAGGAAAGGAGAGGCCGCAGAGTAGTCTGCGGACAAGGGAAGGAAGGCGGTCTGGGCGGTTAGAAAATGGGAAACCGCAGGGACCGAGAATCTGGCTCTGATACCATGTTGAGAGAGCACAGAACTTGTATGCATTGCTTGTGTATGTAAATACAATGAGAGAATACAAATATATAGGAGAGAGAAGGTGAGAAGAAATCCCATACAAGATGTGGGACTAAGAAGAGAAGAAGGAAATACAATAAAGAAAGAGGGGGCCCAATAATGGGACTTTTACATGAGCTTTTCTAACAGTAACAAATTTCCACAAGCGCTAATCCAAGCAAAGCACGAAAAAAATCCAATAATAATGGAGATTCAATTATTCCAATACAACAAGGGCTCACCAAAGTAGCAGGCTGACCGAGGCACCGTAGACTTTGTATTTGAATGTGTAGATCAGTGATCGAAGGTGGAACCGGCAGCGTGGAAATGATGGCGGTGGCTGTCCTTGACGGTGGATGGTGAAATCGGACCAGAAATGAATAGATCCGGCCACGTAGGAGTAGATCCGGGCAAGGGATGGAAGGATCCAATGTTTGGTAGCAGATTCGGGCTAAGTGGTGAAGTACGGATGGAGGGAATGATGAATCGGGAGCTGAAATTTGAGATCTGGAAAGTTAGGGCTGCAAGAAGGTGGATCCACAAGAAATAGGGGTTGGGGGAAAGAAAACCAGCGGCTGTTTTGCTGGCCAGGTGCGGGAGGGAGTTTAGAGGGGGTGGCGGTGGACTAAAGAGGGTCTCGAAGGGGTGGTTGTTGGTGGCTGCAAGGGGAGGGCCGGCTGCAGGAAACCTGGAGGTGGTGGTCTGGCAAGAAGAAAATAAAACTTTATGAAATGAATAGGAAATTTCATTATTGAATAGTAGCACTGAGTAGAAATAAAGGTTGTTGGAACAACAAATCAGCGGTGGTTTGGGGGCTTTTGGGCGGTGACATGGGGACGTGGGGAGGGGAGAAGAAGGCTATGGTGGGGGATACCTTGGAAAGGAGATCAGACGCCTAGGCTATGTTGCACCGACACCGACACGGGACACGCGATACGACACGACACGACACGACACACGACTCGTCAATTCTAAAAAAATACCATATTCCGACACGCTGAGACACGTATATAAAATATTCATTTTTTATAATTATAAAAATCATAAAACATTTAACAAATTTTTTTTTTAATAATTAACAAATATTTAAATAAATTAAGTCATGTTTAAATATTACTCATCAAATATTCAAATGCAAAACTTAACAAATGATTAAAAAATGATAGAACATTAACACATTACCATTATATATCATCAGTAAAAATAATGGATTCACATGCAAATTTTTTTCCTCACTTTCAATCTACCTTTTTTTAGAGAAAATATCTACGTCACTAGTAGATCCACTTTCACTACTTGAAATGCTAGAAAGGGGTAAAAACACTTCCAAGACAAATTGCCACCTGACTCACCATGAGTAGCTAACTTAGGGACACGCGTGTCCGATTGAGCGGGACATGCATGTTCGATTGAGCGGGACACGCGTGTCCGATTGAGCGGGATGCGGGAGTCCCGCGTGAGCCAGCGTGTCGGATTTCCGACTCGAGTGTCGGATTTCCGACTCGAGTGTCGGATTTCCGACTCGAGTGTCGGAGAGTGTCGGAGAGTCAGACGAGTGTCGGACTCTCCGACACCGACACGCTGGGCATTTTGAAGTGTCGGTGCTTCATAACACCTAGGAGTCGTCACATAGGGTTCCACGGCGCCGACATCGTGCGGTGATCGCGGAGTTCTGGGAATTTCTTTCTCCAAAACCTGCAATGCCTAAACCAGCCCCCATCACATCTATTTATAATAAAACAAGAGTTAGAGCATCCCCATCAATGACTATGATTGGCCGGAGACAAGGCTACCCAAATACATCAAAATAAATGCAAACATAGAAAAATAATATATCAAATCGATTCGCAACGCGAATCCTGACACATCTGCGAAGTCTGATCGTCGATCCGGTCACGTCATATATGGTAAATCGCCAAATTAACCGCGAACGGGCCCAAAACTCGTTCTCGTCTCTGCTCCGCATCAATCTCCCCGGCTTGAAAGAATTCATCTCCCGATGAATTGAGATCGAAATTCTCTCAATGAATGTCAGGTACAACTCGAAAAGATCCACCAGAAGTCGTCCAAGTGTCATCGATGGAAGAGTGTCCTCGCCAATCAACTCCCCCTAACTGAAAAGTTGTCATCTCCAGTGAATAAAGACGGTTGTGTTGAAGTCGAAGTCCAGGGGCGAATCGATCAAGCTCCGTTGTAAGTATCCAAGCGTTATCTGCATCGGGGCGGCCCCGCCAATGTACCAAGTAGCGACAGCGCGGTCCACCTGAGGTAGGAACAAGCTGGAAGGATCTGAACTCTGTGATGTTCTTATCGCTCAACTCTCAAGTGGTGGATCCCGGTGCGATCAGCGGTGCCGTCGATGAAACCAAAGAAGACGAATCCCCAGGTGGGTGGGTGTCAACAGTGGGTGGGCTGCAGTGGCTATCAGACGTAACTGAAGTATGAGAGTGGTAAGACAACGAAAGTGGGGGTGGGGGCAACAGGGTATCTCCACTGCTCGGGTCCTCATACTCGTGAGGCTCGTAGTACGGCGTCAGATCCTCAACATTAAATACTGGATGAATTCCCATACTTGTCGGAATATTGAGTCAGTGGGCGTTTGTCCCAATACGACTAATAATAGAGTAAGGGCTCATTCGCTTGACGCTTAGCTTTTTGGCAGGCACTGAGGGGAGCCTCTCAGGGAGGACTCACAACATTACTTTATCGCTTTCATTAAACACTTGTTCTTGCCTTCGCTTATCTGCATGAGTTTTATAGTTTTCATTGCTCGTTACTATTCGTCGGCAAATCGACTAACCGACTCATGTAATGCATGTAAATGATGACCACGTGACCCAACCGGCTCATACAAATGAAACAAATGATCCTAATAGAGCACAACATACTCGAAACACTTCCTAAAGGAAGGCATGATAATGACTTGGATATTACTAACATGGGGTGGACTATCAGGAGGCTTACCGGGTGGTCGATAGAAAAATCCGACGTGATCGACGTCATCACCTGTGGAGACGACGTATATGGTGACAAAATAGTGCGGAGCACTAGTGTGATGGGTACCTATCAAATGATATAGCTCATCAGGTGGCTCACAAGGAAGTGTATAACAAAATTCATCACAGATAAGACGACCACCTACGTGAAAGTCATGTACACCGACTAGAAGACGTGAATCTCAAGTGTGGTGCGTGTTCCTGAAAAGAAAGAGCTCGTCTGGTGGGTCAGGAAATGGTGCGTCCTAGAACTCATCGAGGGTGCGATGCGGCATAAGGTAGGCCCTCAAAATCTGAGTATGCTCAAGCATACTCAAGGAAGGCCCAGCATACGTTATGCTTCACACATGATCTAATCTCTGGGACAAGGCTATAGATGATAACAAAAGAGACGCCAATAACTCAAAGCTCATAAGCGAGCGTCTCACCCAAATCACATCCTCACTAGGATGTGGAGGCCCACAGCTCCATTTTCGTGTGAGATGATCACTAGTGTGGAAACACGATCCATCATTAAAGTGTAGGAGGGAAGGCTTGTCAAAAGAGCCTCTCGCGAACTTAATCCTGAGAAGGTCAATAATGATAGGATAGTCCACCATGAGGAGGGCACCAATAATAGTAGTGTCTGTGGGAGCAAGTAGGACACCCACAACAAAGTCAATGCTAGCCTCATGAACCTCCCAAGGGAGTACTGGCTCATCAGAAGACTTATCTAGAGGTTCAACGATGAGTTCATTAATAATGGGAAGATTCCTCATATGAGTATCGCTGATGGAGGTCGTGTCCTCGTAAGTGGGTAAGGTAGCCACTATGAAATCAACACTATACTCTCGACTCTCAGTAGTGAAGTGACTCGAGATAGCACTAAGGGAAGAGTAGGGGTGCCCAGACTTAAGTGTGGGTCAATCGATATATAATCGAGAACTGTGTCTCTGTTCAAAGGGGACACTAGGTCTGGTGAGGTGAAAATGATAGGTATACCATCACAGCGTCACTGGGTCACTTATCCTCACCCACGTGATCATGCTCACTAGTCATGCTAGTATCACTCTTCATCTGTATCATAAGGTCATGATCAAATTCAACCTCAAGATCATATGAGCACTGAATCTCATCAAACTGAGAAGAATCAAAACCAAGTGTCGGGTCTCTTATCTCGGTGGGAGCACTACTCGCCGCATTGGTGACTTGACCTAAATCCATAGTCTTTCTTCGTAATGTAGATCTTAGGTGATCAAATTGAGCTTCTAAGAGATCAAAGCGGCCAAGAACTAATCGCAGAAAATCATCCTCAGGTAACTCTATTGGTGGAACACTAGGAGGGTCTTGACATGTATTGCGTTCCTGCCGATGGTGACCTCTATAGGGTTCCTGAGGGTCGCCTAGACGGTAGTTCCTAACATAATCAGATTGTGCTCGTTGGTGCGTATGGGCCCTGTGAACGTGCAGTGGAGATCGCTCATAGCCAAACTCAGGTTCCTCTCCTAGAGGAGGTGTGTAGCGGCGATGACCTAAACGATATTCAATTCTATCATCATGAAGTCGCAGAGAGGTGTAATGATGAAGACGTGAGGACCTCTCGGCTCTCGTCGTGGTGATTGCCTCTAGCATAATGGAATTGTGTCGAGGGGTCGACACGATCTCTGGGAGTGGTGTGCGGGGAACGATGATAATCATAATGATAACATGAAGGTTTCTCTAAAGGAGCTCTATGAGGTTGGATATAGGTAGACTCAGGATACCCAGAAAGAGGAGATGAACGACGACAATAACTAGACATAAATGAACCCAAAGACTATTTAAAACCTACCACTATGAATATAAATGTGGCCTAAACCTTGGCCTCTGATACCAATTGATGTAGGGGAGGCTATGGAGGTGCACCAAACCAAGGCTACTTGGGCCGGAATGCAAATGCGACACACAAACCCTAATCTAAATGCAATGTAACTGTCGATGACGACGACGAATAATTCAAAGCAATGAAATATTAACACCACGCAAATTAATAAAAGAGCAGAGAACGAGCATTTAATTTTAAACAATTTTGTAATGGCTTTCCTTCACTCGGAGGGCCAAAGCTAAGCGTTTGGCGAATAAACCCTTCTTGCAAATTATTAGTGAATCGTAACAAATTTTCACAAGCACTAATCCAAGCAAAGCACGAAAAAAATCCAATAATAAAGAAGATTCAAATATTCCAATACAACAAGTACTCACCAAAGTAGCAGGCTGACCGAAGCACCGAAGACTTTGGATCCGGATGCGTAGATCAGTGATCGAAGGTGGAACCGGCGGCGTGGAAATGATGGGGGTGGCTGCCCTCGACGGTAGATGGTGAAATCGGACCGGAAATGGATAGATCCGGCTACGTAGGAGTAGATCCAGGTAAGGGATGGATGGATCCAATGTTTGGTGGCGGATCCGGGCTAAGTGGTGAAGTACAGATGAAGGGAATGATGGATCGGGAGCTGAAATTCCAGATCTGGACTGATATGGAAAGTTAGGGTTGCAAGTAGGTTGATCCACAAGAAATAGGGGTTGGGGGAAAGAAAACCAGTGACTGTTTTGCTGGCCGGGTGCGGGAGGGAGTTTAGAGGCGGTGGACTGGAGAGGGGCTGGAAGGGGCGGTTGCTGGTGGCTGCAAGGGGAGGGCCGACTGCAGAAACTTGAAGGCGGCGGTCTGGTAAGAAAAAAATAAAACTTTATGAAATGAATAGGAAATTTCATTATTGAATAGTAGCACTGAGTAGAAATAAAGGTTGCTGTAAGTTTGGAACAACAAACCAACGACGGCTTGGGGGTTGTTGGGCGGTGGAAATGGGGCTGCGGGGAGGGGAGAAGAAGACTATGGTGGGGGGATATCTTGGAGAGGAGATCAGGTGCCCAGGAGTCGTCAACTAGGGTTCCACGACGTCGACACCGTGGGGTGATCGCGGAGTTCCGGGAATTTCTTTCTCCAAAACCTGCAATGCCTAGACCAGCCTCCTATTACATCTATTTATAATAAAGCAAGGGTTAGGGCATCCCCCATCAACGACAATAATTGGTCGGAGGTGAAGCTACCCAAATGCATCAAAATAAATACAGCATAGTAAAATAATATATCAAATCGATTCGCAACGCGAATCCAGACACATCTGCGGAGTCTGATCGTCTATCCGGGCACGTAATATATGGTAAGTCGCCAAATCAGCACCGAATGGACCCAAAACTCGTTCTCGTCTCTGCTCCGCATCACCTCTCCTCCATCAACACAATTGTAACTCCCTCAATGTTGGAAACCAACGCATGAACAACCAATCGGCCGCAGGTCGGGATGAAGAAATTCGTGAGAGTCGGGCGTTGGGAGGAAAATTTTATCCGAGGTTGGAACCCGCGGATATCGCAGCCCCACCTCGACCTGAAATAACGGACGGGAAACACTCGAATTCCGCTTTTTTTGTGAATTGTGGGTGCCACCGACCCCTTACCATACAACTATAGCAGCTACGGTGGCATTTTTATAGAAGGACTGGAGAAAAAAAGTCCCTCCAAACGCAATCTAAATCTATTCGTGAACTTGTTTTGTTATTATTATTAGGTATTATCAGTTTCAGTTATGTCTCAATCACAATCTCCTATTAGTGCTATTGGTTTATATCTTCAACCTCAACAACAAGTAAATTTATTTCTAATAATGTGGATCAGGATGATCAAGCACTGTTCTGAGCTTATGTCTATTATTCAAAGTAAAGAAGTTGGCGATGAGAATAGAAAATAAAAATGCAATTTCTATGAGGTGTTTTGCAGTGTCTCGTATTCTAGGGTTAAGAGTCACTTATTGAAATTATCTAGAAATGGTATTAGAGTATATGTCAAGGTAACTCAAGAGTATTTAAAAGAGCTTATGAGATTAATTTTGAAGTAGAAGAAAGATTGCAGGTCGAATCTCAAGTTAATATAATTTTCTAATACAAGTCAGCCTAGCCAATTAGTTGGGGTAGTAAAAAAGAGGCGGCTCAATTGATATGGCTTTCTAAAATAAAACAAAAGGTGAGTTAAGGAGTCATATTGCTAGAATATTCTACTATGGTAGCTTTCCATTTCATCTAAATAAGAATCCTTAATATATTTGCTCATATAAATTTGTTGACCACGATCTTTATGGATTTGTTTTTCGTGGATATAATGCTCATAAAACCACTTATATCACATATACAATTGGGTTCTAAGCGGATAGATGCACTATCTCAGATTGAGACATTAGGAAGTTACTATACAGGTACTACGACACCTTATGAAATCTCCTGGACGTGGAATCCTATTTTGTCGGAAGAAGCATTTGAATAGTTAAGTATACACATATGCTGGTTAGGCAGGAAGCTCGGATGCCAGAAAATTCACCACCGGATATTGCTCATTCGTTGGAGGGGATCTCGTGATCTACATCAGAAACAATATGTGGTAGCAAGGCCTAGTGAAAAAGTAGAATACAGATAAATGTCTGAAGCAATATGTGAGGGACTACAATTACAATGTATAATGCGGGATTTGGGATTACAAGATGAAAAGCATAGACAATTATATTACGACAATAAAGCGGATATCTACATTGATCATAATCCCATTCAACATGACCGAACAAAATATGTTGAAATTGAGAGACATTTAATCAAGGACCACCTGAAAAAAGGAGATACTTCCACTCCATTCGTTCAATCTCAAAATTAACTAACAAATATCTTTATTCAGAGCCTAAGATGTGACACCTTCACTGATAATATCTCCAAGTTGGGAACGATCAACTTCACTCTTGAGGGAGGGGGTTGAATTAGATGGATTAAATCCCATTGTAAAAGCTTATTATCAAAGCCCAAGCTTCCCTTTATTGATCTGTCTCACACCACAAATATTGGTTTGCATTCTCCTCTTTTGTGTATATATAGAGGTGCAGATAATATATATATATAATTGGAAATAATATTTTCTTATTTTTCTATATATACACGTCCCTAAATATTATAGGGGGGGGGATGTTCTCTCATCTACTTAACATATTAATCATACGCACTTGTGTTCTTGGTCACAAAACTCCCCTCAACACCCTCAAGATAACTCCCACTCAACCTCATCCTTGTATCTTAGGGTGTGTTTTGGTCATGTGCATCATAGATCTAACATTTATTCCTGAGCCCTAAAATGTATCTTTATTGGGTATATTTCCATGCAAAAAAAAAGGTTACAAATGCTTCCATCATGTGACCAAGAAGACCTACGTTATCATGAATGACACTTTTTGAAGAATCTGAGGCATATTATAAGACCTCACTTTAGCGGGAGTCCTTACGTATGATGGAAGTGGGCACGCTTCCTATTCCTCTACCCATTCCTCTCACATATCAACCTCTTATCACTACTCCTATTGCACTTAATGGTCAGAAGAAATCAATTGCTCTCCCTTAGCATGTTTACAATCAGAGGAAAAAAGGTATAAATAAAGAGGCTTCTCCATTATACTAAAACCGACATCGAATGGATTCATCTTCAGATCCTAAAGGTAAATCATACTTCTACCTAGTATCCTCCATCCCAATGTGTCATATGATTCATTATCTGATTCATATAGAGCTTTTGTCTCCTCCTTGTCCTCTATGTCTATTCCGTCAACTTGGCAGGAAGCACAGTGGAAAGGAGGAGAATAATAATAATAATAATCATTACCCTAAACCGAGCCAAGGTACATATATATATATAGCAAGAAGTATTTCAGCTTCCCAAGATCCTTGACTTCAAATTTTTTGCCCAACTGATTTTTCAAATGTCCGATCTCCTCTAGATCTCCTGTAATGATGATGTCATCCACATACACAATTAGAATCGATACTTGAGCTCCTCTCCTCTTGATGAAGAGAGTATGATCAGCCTATCCTTGAGCATAGCCTAGTCGAAGCATGGTCTTGTTAAACCGACCAAACAACGCCCTATGAGACTGCTTCAGATCATATAGGGTTTTCTGCAGATGACAGACCTTTCTATTAGATCCTTCTTTGGTAAAGCCAAGAGGGATAGTCATGTAAATTTCTTCTTCCAGATCACCATGCAATAATGCATTTTTTACATCAAGTTGTTGTAACTCTCACCCATGACACGTAGCACAAGAGAGGATCACCCGAATTAAATTCATCTTTGCAACAGGGGCAAAGATTTCTTGGTAGTCAATTCCTTGGGTCTGAGTATACCCTTGAGTGACCAAACGAGCTTTATACCGCTCCACTACCCCGTCTTGGTTTTGTTTCACAGAGAAGATCCAGCGTGATCCAACCGTTTACTGCCCAGGAGGAAGATGAGCAAGCCGTCAAGTCTCATTTTTTTCCAAGGCACACATCTCTTCTTCCATAGTCTGTTTTCACTCAGGTATCTGAACAGTCTCCTGTCAGGTCTTAGGAACCACAATAGAGGAAAGAGATGAGATAAAAGTTTTGTGAGCCTGGAAGAGATGAGTGTAAGAAATGTAGTTAGCAATGAGGTGTTTCGTGCCACAAGTTTTACCTTTAAGACGAGCAAGAGGAACATGAAGATCATCATCAAAATCTGAAGCGGAGACAGGTACTGGCATCGGTGGAATGTCCACTGTCTGTACTTGCTCAACAGTCTGAGGCCTGCGAGAGAATGTATATAATGTAGGAGGAATGGAGGTGGAAGGGCCAGACGCGGTACTCGAAACAGGAGTAGAGGGAATATGAGGAGAGGCAACAATCAGAAGAGTAGAGAGAATATGAGGAGAGACAACAATCGGAAGAGGAGAGTCGATTGTCCCATCACCGTTACTACTCGTCTCCCCTGACATGGACCAAAGTACGACTACCCCTCACGAAAGGTAACTTCAACGGTGCAATAATATCGACGAATAGGGGGTGATAACACATATACCCTTTGGTGGTAGGAGTGTATCCAACAAAAACACATCGGAGAGAGCGAGCATCCAGCTTATCGCGATGCGGGGTATGAACAAGAACAAAGAAGACTGAGTCAAAGATGCGAGGAGCAATGTTTAAGGTGTGGACTATATTGTTTGTGGCTAAACGGGATAGAGGCGCATTGTAGGAGATGGAGCGAGACAGAAGAAGATTAATGAGATGAGCGGTAGTAAGAACCGCATCCCCCCAATAGGATTTTGGAACATTCATGACAATTAACAAACACCGAGCAACCTCCAGTAAGTGCCTATTTTTCCGTTTGACGGCACCATTTTGAGTGGAGGTGTGGACACATGTAGTTTGGTGGATAATGCCATGTTCGGTAAGGTAGGAACCAAACGCTCCCCGATCATCATATTCCCTCTATTATCACTACGGAGCGCACGATTGGTGTCGTTGAACTGATTCACAACCATGCGATGAAAGGACTGAAAGCAAGAAAACACATCACTCTTATGTTTTAATAAATAAAGTCAAGTAGTACGATAATGACAATCAATAAATGTAACAAACCATTTATAGCAGAATAAAGATAACACAGGGGATGACTCCCACATCAGAATGTATAACATCAAAAGGACATGAACTAGAAAAAGAAACATGACCGATACTCTGACGAACATGTTTTGAGCGTTCACATGTGTCACAAAAAAACAATTTAATTAAACTACTGAAAGCATGGAACAATTTTGTAAAATAAAGGGCAAAATGATGGCCAAGGCGCAGATGCCAGCGCCGGATGCCATGAAGAGTTGGAGCACTGCTGGTGGAAAGAGAACTGGGAGAAGATGACTGGTTCAGTAAGTACAACATTCCTATCACTGTCAAGCATCTGCTATGTATCCAGATCCTGAAACACACAAACATCAGGAAAAAAGGTTACGAAGCAATTTAAAGAAGTCGTTAAGTGACTTATGGAGAGAAGATTTCGGGGAAACGATGAGACAAGTAAAACCGAAGAGAGAGAGAGAGAAATCAAGAGAACACACAATAGTGTCTTTGCCCGCAATAGAAGAAAGGAAACCGTTAGCAACAATGACCTTATCACGACTAGAGAGAGCAGTATAGGAGGTAAAACCTGATTCAGAGCCAGTCATGTGATCCGCCGCACATGAGTCAATGATCCACTCGGAAGGAGAAGAGTTCACAACATGAGCACTAGAGATACCTGACATAGCAACTGCAGCAGTGGAATCAGAGGATGGAGAGTCAGTCTGAGAACGCAACATACGACGAAAGGCTTCTAACTCCATAGCAGAGAGGCCACCAGAGTTATCCTCATACACCTCAGTGGAATGAGCAGAATACTGAGTACGGGCACCAGCCGACGACCACCACCACGGTGACCACCTCTCCCTCGAGCACCAGTACCCCAAACAGGGGGAGCAAGGTGAGGATGAAGACAAAAGCAGACGTCCTTAGTGTGTCCTTTCTTCCCACAGTGGCTGCATAGAGGTGGAGGACCTCAAGTAATCCCAGCAAGAGCAGAGTGGTCAGTTGAAGAACCAAGAGTGCGGTGATGATTCTCATCACTGAGGGGCATACTGAAGGCTTCCCAAAGAGAGGGAAGAGGCTCACGATGGAGAACATGCAGGCGAACAACATCAAATTCCATATTGAGTCCCATAAGAAAGACATGAACTCGGAAGCGGTATTTATCCTTCTGAAGAGCCTGAGCATCAGCAGTGCAAGCATCGGTAAATGTGTTGTAATCCAATTCCTGATACAGAAGTTTGAACTTAGAGTAGTAGGCAGCAACGGTCATGGTGCCCTGCTTCAACTCCAAAACACGTCGAGTGAGCTCATAAATCTGCATCGAACTGCCTACCTAAGAGTAGGTGTCACGGTCCCTTAAAAGGCATAAGCTGAATCATGAAGCATGTAGCGTACACCTGAGGGGACATAAAATGAAGTAACCATGAGACCACCAAGGAATCGTCCGCATCCCATTTTCTTCATGAGGGATCGGTACATGGTGGCTCAACAGTGGTACCATCAATATGCCTATATAGCTGGTGACTTCGAATAGCATGTTGCGCTGCCCTGGACCATTCAAGATAATTTGTGCCATCCAAGAGAAAAGTAGTGATCTTCAAAGAGCCAGAATGGTCGTGGCTCCGAGGAGGATCGACAGAGGAACTGTGAAGGACATCGGTCTGAGGAGACGATGAGATTTCAGAGGAATCATCCATCGAGAAAAGGCCGGAGGAAGAAAAAAAAAAGTCAGACGAAGATCTCAACTTTGAAGAAACCACATCCTATGAGTGTCCCTAGATCGTGTCGCCGGAGAGGACACCAGAAGATGTGACCGCAGTGTCTCCGGCAGCCCCCATAGAGGACAAAATGACCGGAAACGAAGGGCCGCACGGAGAAACCCGGGTGGAGAAAGCCGCTGGAGAGAAGCGGCGGCGGGAGGCGCGGTCGAGAGTTGGACGTGTGGCGTTGGAGGCGGAACCGGGCGGACGACGCGGATGGAGGCGACGCGCTGAAGGCGGAAACACGCGGGAGCGGGGTTGGCGGCTAGGTCGACGCGGCTGTGTGCGGACGGGAAGGGGAGAGCGGCGTGATTTCCTTGGCTCTGATACCAAGTGGAAAGGAGGAGAAAAATAATAATAATAATCGTTGCCCTAAACCGGGCCAAGGTACACACACACACACACACACATATATATATATAACAACACCCACGTGACATCACGAGAAATAAGAAGCGGGGAAAAATTGAAAAAACTGGAAATAAAACGCGTGCAACACGTATATTTAACTAGCACTTGGTCATCAAAATTGGCAAGCAATGCTTAAGGAAATACATGCTCATGAAAAAAACTGCACGTGAGGTTTGGTGCGCCTTTCTCAAGAAAAGATAATTATTTGATGTAAGAGGGTCTTTGTTGTCAAAATGAAATTTCAAGAAATGGTTGAGAGATACAAGGCAAGACTAGTGGTTAGAGGTTACGCTAAGGTTATTGGGATTTATTATCAGGAAACTTCTGCTTTTGCACAGATAAATTCCATAAGAGGCCTACAGTGATGTGCTACCTGTAAGAGTTGAAACCTTAATCAATTAGATGTAAAGAGTGTATTTCTCCATGGGAATTTAGAGAACGAGGTATATATGTCATTATCTCGTAGACATACAAGGGAAGGTCGGGGGGGGGGGGGTTGAAGAATGCCTTATGGGTCTGAAATAGTCTCCAAGGGCCAGGTTGGGATGTTTCTATGGCAACATTAGGTTACACACTGAGCAATGATGATCATAATATGTTCATCAAACACACGACAGATAAATTTACTATTGTCATCATATATGTGGAGGATATTGTTATAACAGGAAATGACATGGATGAGATCCAAAAATTGAAGGAATGATTGGTAAGGGAATTTGACGTGAAAAATCTAGAGAATCTCGTTACTTCTTGGGCATTGAAGTCACCAGCTCTAGATATGGGAACTTCATCTCATAAAGGAAATATATCCTCGATTTACTTGAGATGTCTGAGATGAGTGGGTTTAAACCTGCTAACATCTTAGTTGAGCCAACCCCAGATTAGGGAGGGATGACGAAAAGTCGTCGTGGACACAACCAAATTTCAGAGATTGGTGGAGAGACTTATCCATTTGTCCCATTTGCTCCTAGATATCTTGTATGCAAGAGTTATTTGTCAACACATGCATTCACCAAAGACTCACCACTTGAATGTTGCTCACCGAATCCTAAGATACCTTAAGACCATCACGGGAAACAGTGTCTTGTTCGATCTAATAACATAAAAGTAGAATGCTACGCTCATCAGATTTAGTCATACAATTGATTCTCATTATATATATGCAATATTGAAATTCGAAATAGCTACTCTTGCCATAGTATGTGTCATCAAAAAGTTAGGGCTCTATTACAAAATCTACCAAATCGAAGATAACAAAGGACCAAAATTTAAGTAGAGGATATGTTTCAGGTTATGTTTCTCGTATTTTAAAATGAAGGAAACACACAAGAACCATTGATACAATCTCCCTGCTAAAAGAAGTAAAATTGCATCCATAAACCCCAACACAGATCACAGTTGGACGAGCCTCAAGCACTATGCGTGTTATGGTTGCGCATGCCGACAGGACACGCACATGCCGACGAGACGCCGTGGTGGGTCCGCACGCAAAGGAAGACGACGACAGGTCTGTCTGCGGGAGGAGAGACCGAAGACGCAACGCCAACTTGACCTTTTTATTTATTTCGCACTGTGTTATTCTTATTATGTTGTATACGCGTTTATTTATTTTTCATTTTGTCGTTATTTCTTATTATGTCACGTCCCGTGCCTATAAGGGTTGCTCCCTAAGGATTTCGTCTCGTTCCCATCTTTTTACTCTTCCTCACCTCCGTCGGCCCCCCTCTTACCGAATTTCTCTCGGGTTTGTATCAATTTGGTCCGACTTGCCGGATCGCCCGCCATCTCGCCGCCGGTGCTCGCAATCGTCCGTGCAAACTCGGCGATACACCCGATTTCCGCAAACCTACATTGCTGCATCGTCTGATCCACCGTCGTGTCAGCCGCGCTAGGTCGCAACCTGCTTTCCGATCCGCCGTCGCGTCTGCTGCACTAGGTCGCTTCATCGAGCGTCCGTGTTTTTTGTTGCAGTCCGCCGTTTCGCCTCCGTCCACGCCGCAGCCCACGACAACGGCTCGTGTGCGACTGCGGAACGACAACTAGATCCGGTTTTTCTGCCTTCTCCAGCCGATTGACGACCAGTTCCTCGCCTTTCCATCCGATCTCTGACGCTGAAGCACTGATCCACCATTGCATCCCTCACTGCCAGCCATCGCCAACCACCGCCTTCCCTGAGTTGAGCCGATATCTGTCACAGGAGGACCCCGACGGCGGTTTTGTCGGCTTCCAGTCAAGATCTGCAGCTTTCTGCCGCATCTCGGACCGGATCCGCCGATTCGAACGCATCCCAGCCCAATCCGCCGGATTTTCGCAACTGTCCACCACTTCCAACCTTTTCGCGGATCACAACGATTACGCCACTTCCAGTTAATATCTTTTGCTCCGCCGCTCCTAGCCCATGGCTCCCAACACACGCTCGACCGAAGATCGTCCTCCGGATGCGACCACCAAAGCCCTAAGTCGCCGCTTGGAGGCTCAGGAACAACTCGTTGCCTCCATGCACGCCTCGCTCCTCGCCCTCCACTCCAAGATCGACAACGGTGGTTGGCCTGAACGGCTCGACACTCGACTGGGCTCGGTGACTCCGCCAAACCAATCAGTGCCTCTCCTGGCTCGAGCTCAAGCAGGAGATGATCCGACGATAGGACAACCGCTACTCCGGCTCCTCCGCTATCGAGCGTCTTTGCGGCGTCCTCCAGCCGGCCGGCCTAGACGACTATATAGATGAGTTCGTCGCCCCGGTCTCCCACGTTCCCGGGCTATCGCCTGATCATTATCCGGGCTTCTTCATGTAGGGTCTAATGTCACATATCCACTCTCGTCTCCGTACGCATCACCCTCACACAGTCTCCAACACCATGGACTTGGCGCGTCTAGTTGAAGCCGACCACTTGCTCCTACGGCCGACCACCACCAGCCCCGTCCGCCTTGGCGACCACTAGCCATGGCTCCTCCACCGCGGCCACCGCCATGGGGAAACCGACAGGGCCGCCCACCGGCCCCTCAGCGCCTCTCAAACAGTGACTACAACGACCTTCGTAGCAGAAGAATCTGTTTTTAGTGCCGCCAATCGTACTCATCCAATCATGAGTGTGCCGTGAAGGAGTTCCACGCCATTATCGACGACGTCGACCCTGAGATTACCCTAGCTGACTTTGAGGCCCTGGAGCTCTCAATGGGGGATACACCTCTTGACTCCACCGTAGCTACGTTCCACCGGATGGAGCTATCTTGAGCCTCGACAGGCAGGATCTCCGGCCAGCAGACCATGCAACTCTCAGGCACACAACGGGATCGCCCGATCATCATCAAGGTGGACAACGACACAAGCCACAACCTCATCTTTGAGCACCCGGTGCAGCAGCTTCGTCTTCCCTTAATTCCCTCCCCGAATATTGCGGTTCGTATGAGCGATGGGCGCCACCGACCGACTCAGGACTGTTGCACTGATGTCTCTCTCTCTGTGGGGCCTTATTTTGTGACTGCGGACTTCTACACACTAGGCTTAGGCGGCCTAGACGCTATTCTGGGAGTGGCTTGGCTCTGCACGCTCGACAAAGTATGCGTCAATTAAGAGACTATGCCCATGGAGTTCCTACACGAGGGGCAACCATGTCGCCTCGACTGTGACTCCGCCCTCCTACGCTCTTTGATCTCCCTCTGCACGATTCAGCGGCCCATGGACGTCGGCTTCTTCGTGGGGTTGTGGGCCCTCTCGGGCCTGCCCGTTGTGCCTCTTCCTTCTCCGACGGACTACCAAGAGCTTTCTACTGCGCTCTCCGACATCATCCAGCCTCCAATAGGATGGCCACCAGTCCAACTTTCTCTGGTCCAAAAGAAAGACGACAATTGGCGCTGAACTACCTAGACAAGCTACTTGATTGCTGCTACCACCTTCAGGGGGACTCTGGCCTGTAGGAGGTCCCGATTGCTGGGTCTTACCGTCTAGAGTTCGAAGCCACGGGGTTGTCCCATGATCACTTTTGTCGCTGCCGCTCTGATTGCTGCCTTGAGGACAAGGCATATTTTCCAGACGGCGGCATTGCTACGGTTGTGCATACTGACGGGACACGCGCACGCCGACAAGATGCCATGGCGGGTCCACACGCTGAGGACGACAACGACGAGTCCGTCTGCGGGAGGAGAGACCGAAGACGCAATGCCAACCTGAACTTTTTATTTATTTTTCACTCTATTATTCTTATTATGTTGTGTACGCGTTTATTTATTTCTCATTTTATCATTATTTCTTATTATGTCACGCCCCATGCTTATAAGGGATGGAGTTGTACTTTTTTTGGATTATTTTTAGATGCATGAAAAATTAGGGATGCTTCCTAAGGATTTCGTCTCATTTCCTCCTCCCTCTTCCTCACCTCCGTCGGCCCTCCCTCTTGCTAGATTTCTCTCGGGTTCGTATCAATGTGCACCCTTTAACAATTTATAAAATGAACTCGAAGAATCATTTCTACTACAAGCACTGTCCTAATCAGACTTTAATGGACCAGCCACCAATTCATCTCTCCCTTTTTTCAATCAGACTTTAATATATTCTAGTTGACAATTCTTGCAAAAAGATTTTGATATTGTTATATTTGCCAAACAATACTCGATTCTTAACCGTTAATAGTAGTCTCATCCCTTACTCTGCCTCCTTGTCGAAGATGCAAATTTCAGAAGCCACCTGAATCTATTGTATTTCCACACGCCATTTGAAAAAAAAAATTTCTTATCAAACCTGGCATCCACTGGTCTCAGTAAAAAATGCCGGAAACTCATTGGTTCTGTAAGCAATAACTGTCACTCCTTGGGTCTCCTGAAATTAAGAAAAATGTATGCAATTATGTCAGAAATTTCGAAAAGAGTATTTTTCTAAGTATTGTTCAGAATTCTGTACACAGCTAAACTGAACTTCCCCAACAGTAATGAGGTGAAATTTAGGTCATATAACAGCAATGTAGTTACCTAATAAAATTGATCTCTGAGGAACTAAAACGGTATGGTACCATGCCAGAAAAAATCATCTATAAGAAAACAACATGAAATGACTTTGTCGAGTCAGAGTGTATGCTCTTTGCCAAGGATAGCAAAGGTGTTTTTCAAAGGGATAATTTGAAAAACAAAAAATAAGAAAATGGATCCCACCACTTCAACAGGAACTCTAATAGAAGTAAAAACACTTCATTTTGGCAAAAGATTTACACAAAATAATCATTTAATGGTACATGCATTCAAGTATCAAAAATCATTTTGTATACAAGAATGCACGAAGTTACTTCAGTACTAATTGCTTTACAACAAATCATTTTTGGACCGTTATAATTGATTTAGTCCAATAAAATTTAGGCATCTATAAAAAAAATGGAATCCTTTGAACAAAGTCTTAGACTCTCAACCATCCATTAATTAAAATTTACAATGGGCTTAATGAAAGACAAATAGTTGTAAAATAAAAATATTCTGGTTAGTACAAAAATATCAAATATTAATTTTAACTTTAAGGTATCAAAGACCAAATTTGATAATGAATAGACAAAAATGAGTTTGCAATTATATGTAAAGTGAGATATAAAGTGGGTAGTTTACAGGCAAACTCATGAGGCATCAGATATCTTGAGGTCGTGGCAGAGGAAAAAATACAAGGGAGTCGTGTTCAACTGATGGAGAATACGATGAGAGAACCAAGCTCAACCTGAAGGGGAAGGAGGAAGATGAGAGTCCTTGATGCGGAGCAGAGACGAGCACGGGCCTTGGGCCTGTTAGGGGCTGATTTGGCGACTTACCATATATGACGTGTCCGGATCGACGATCGGACTCCGCATATGTGTCCGGATCCGCGTCGCGAGTCAAAAACATATATTAGTTTATTATTTTTGGTTCATTAATCATGTATTTTAGCGGCCTCTCCCACCGGCCAATCATAGCCGTTGTTTGGGATGCCCTAGTGTTTCTTTTTATTATAAATATTGGTCTAAGAAGCTGAACCAAGGGATTGCAGAATTTGGAGACTCTTCTTCCAGGATTCCAGCGATCACCCCTCGGTGCCGACGTCGTGGAGCCCTAGGTGACGACTCCTCACACCACTTGTCCAGCCCCCGACAAACCTCCAAACTCCCCCCAAAACCCGTCGGCCTGCTGCCTTCCTACAGCCCAGTCCGCCACCCTCCCCTCTCCAAGCCGCCCACTCCTCTTCGTGGAACCACCTCCAAATCGTCCTAATTCTTTAGATCAATTCAGATCTGAGAATTTCAGCCCCCGATCCATCGTTTCCCTCCACTCTTATTACCATATTAGCTCGGATCCTCTCTTACACATCGGATCTACCCTTCCCCGCCCCGGATCTACTTATACGTGACCGGATCCACCGTTTTCTTGTTTGATCTCACCGTTTACCGCCAAGGACAGCCACCTTCATCGTTGTCTCGCCGCCGGTTCCACCTCCGATCGCCGATCTACACTTCCGGATCCAAATTCTGCAATGCCTCGTTTCACCCCTCTACTTTGTGAGTTCTCTTGTAGTATTGGTTTATGTGATTTGACATTTATAATTGGTGAATTAATATACATCGTTTTGATTCTTGCTAGTAGAGATTTTTTTCAATACACTACTAACTTGCAAGAGGAATTATTCGCCGCGCGCTTGACCTTGGCCCTCCGAGCGGAGGAACGCCATATAAAAATTGTTAAATTAAATAATTGTTTCACTCTTGATTCTTTGTGTGGTGTTCAATATAAGTTATCATTTCTCATAATTATTTGTCTTCATCACTGACGACCGCATTGCATTTAAAGTCGGATTAACATGTCACACTCGCATTCCCACCTAGAGTCCTAGGTTTTGCACACCACGTAGCCTACCCTACATCAGTCCTGCTCAACCCAAACCCTAGCTTGAGGGAGGAGGAGAGGAGGGAAACCAAGAAAGATTAAAGGGGATTAATTCATTGCTTAGTTCATCCATCCTCTAAGGGGTACTTGAAAAAGAATACAAAACTCAACCATAAACTAACATATTAATGACATGCATTAAATGACACAACTAACAACTATCCTATTAACGACACACATTAATTGACTCAATTACCAACAACACATTAATTGACCCTAATAACTAACACATTAATGACACATTAATTGACTCAACTACTAATAATACATTAATGACTCATTAATTAAAAATCTTTGTAACATACTAACATGATAATGTTATGGATACTACGTCATTGGTTTTCTAGTATTAGGAGTTTATTATTTCGAGTTGTATCGAGTTTTTATTGTATAAGTCGAGTCGAGTCAAGTTGAATTGGTCGTATCGTATTTAGTATTATGTGTTGTTTCGAGTTGAACCTAGTGAATCAAGTTGAGTTTTATTATTAGCATCATTATTTATTTGTTAAGATAGTATTGTGGGTCTATAAATAGACCGGTCATTGTATGGAAGGAAGAAAGCAATGAAATATCAAGTTTCTTTATCTCTAAAATTCCTCTCTACTCGCTGGTCTCCCCTCTAGGATTTCATCTGTACCTCTTCCCCAAGCTTCTTCATATTTCCTCTACCCCCATTATAGGGCTTGACCTTGTATCCCCTTCCTACATCGATCGTCGACCAAAAGAGCACGTAACATATTTGGTATCAGAGGTGTCTTTCCTCCCTTCCCCAGGCCCACGTCAACATCACCCTGACGCTACTCTCGCAAACTCCATTCCAGACGCTGCTTCATCAACTTCAACCACAAAAACCCTCGTCAGCCTGACACTTCCATCTTCGATTCTCCCTGTTGCGCGCGAAAACCACTGCGGGGTCCTCTCCATCGCTCGAAACCACACAGGATCATCTCCATCATTCGAACCCATGTGGGATCGTCTCCGTCACTAGAACCCACGCGGGATCATCTCCTCCATCTACCCCACCAGCAGCCACATAACAATCGACACCTATTCAGAGCAGAAGACCCCTCCTCTCTGTTTCTCCGTTGCATGTTGCCTTCCATCAAGCCCGCATACTGCTCTATCCCGTCGAGCCCACACCAATCGGCCATGTCATTTCTCTCGAGCAGACAGTCGTTTCTTCCTGCCACCCAGGTCACATGCCTCTTCTACAACCCATCTCCTTCGAGCCCCGGGCTACATGATTGCCTCCTAATATCGAGCAACCCACGCTGATATCTCCTCCACCCCCCACCCACCCACCCCCACATTATTATTTGGAAGATTGGGCACGCCAGTCTGAATTGATTAATATAGCTGACGCCGACATGTAGGCAGAGTTGTTTGATCGGTTTGACTGTTTTGAAGCTCGGATCACCCGCATGTTCGACGCTCTCCGCCTCCCTCCACCCGCGGGAGGCTATTCCATCACTTTTCCACCTCATCCTCAACTCGTCGTTGCGCCACCGGTCTCGCCACCGTTTATTTAGTTTCCACTGCTGACATGCCCGACCCCGTTTGACAACCACTAATCGTCGTACTCATCTTTCCCGCCACCTACTTGCCTTGTACAGTTGTTGTCTCTGTCGTCGGTCGTTGATGTACCACCTCTCTCCACGGTGGTCGCCATTCATTTTCCTCCGCCAATTCCATCCCCGGCTCCACTCTCCCCGGATACCTCACTCCCACCTCTGTCGAACCTTGCTCTGCTGACTCCTGCCTTGTCGCTTCCTCTGGCCGCATCACCACTACTTCTACCAGCATTTGCTTCACCGACACCTGCTTTACCGATTCCTCCGGTCTCCCCGCCGCCTCCAAATCTGTTCCTACTATCGGCCGCTGTTTCCCCATCCTTCTTACATCTGCTGTGTTCCACCACTCCGCCAGATCTACCGACCATATTTCTTCAGCCGCCCCTTTTTCCGATGTCGCCATTGCTACTCACCAACGCCACCACCACCGCAACGTGCTACCAATCACTGTTTTGGCATAAAATCAAGGAGCCCGAGGAGCTGATCATCCGCGTGGAACTCGTGCTTGAGGACAAGCTTGATTTTGAGGACGGATTGGAAGTTACAGATCCTACTCTGCTGGTTATCTAGTATTAGGAATTTATTACTTCGATCTGTATCGAGTTTTTTATTGTATGAGTCGAGTGGATTCAACTTGAGTTAGTTGTATCATATTTAGTATTATGGGTTGTATCGAGTCGAATCGAGTGAATCAAGTCGAGTATTATTATTTGTTAGGATAGTATTGTGGGTCTATAAATAGACCAGTCCTTGCATGGAAGGAAGAAAGCAATGAAATATCATGTTTCTTTATCTTTCTAAAATTCTTCTCTACCCGCCATCCTCTCCTCTATGGTTTCCTCTTTACCTCTTCCCCAAACTTCTTCTTTCATCAACCCACATTCTAGGTCTTGCCCTTGTATCCACGCTTACATTGAACGTCGGCCAAATAAACACGTCACAGATAACTATGCGCAAAAGCCCATAACATCTCACTTGTCCTTCAAATCAAGTTTTTCCTAAAGCTTGGATGGGGCTTTCACTGTTTGAATATCTGATTCCTTAACTGCTCTCCAGAACAACGATTGTTGCATGTTGCCTGAAGCTGAGACTTCCTCGAGCGACGAGCAGTTGTTGTGCTTAATGATGACATGAATGATGGTGATGTTGTTGGGGAGTCATTGCTGAGGTAAATACATAATCAAAGAACCCAATATGCAGTACTGGTGATCCCGATTCTTGGGTGACTGGAGACGGGCCAAGGGTGCCCGGTGGCTTTGGACGACTGAGGGCGACTGGGCGACTAATGTTCCTACGGGAAGGGAATTATGGGGGTCAGTTGTGGTGGCTCCAATTGGGTACAAATTGTTGGAAGTAATGGCTCGAGAGTGGTGGCCCATAGACTTGGTGTCATAATAGTTGGAGAGATTGTGGGGGGTTATGAGATCTGTGGTGTTGTCTTCATGTGTTGACGTCATGGCGTTGACGTCTTGCCTTGGTGTGAATACATTGATTATGTTGGAGAGTGCGATAAGGGCAACCCGGTGTCATGCCCCAACTTCTTGGTCTCGAACATCAACGGTAGTTTGAGTCGTGGCAAATGTTTGCAATAGGCAATAAATTGATTCATTTGGTTGATAAAATCCACATGTTGTGAGAGAAACTAGAAAGGGAGTAAGTAAGTGGACATCTATAAGACTATAATATCAAATTGTCAAAGGCCAACCCATAAAGCATCAGTATCTCATTGGAGATGGTAGCGGAGGCGGAGATACAAGGGAGATATGCTCAACCTATGAAAAATGCGATGAGAGAGCCGAGCTCAACCTAAAGGAGGAGGAAGAGGGGGGTCTTGCACAACCCAAACCCTAACATGAGGGTGGGGGAGGAGAGGAGGGAAACATTTGAAAACTAAAAGGGATTAATTCATTGGTTAGTTCATTCATCCTTCAAGCAATACTTAAATAGGATTACCTGACTCAACCATTAACAAACATATTAATGATGTGCTTTAACAATCAAACTAACAACTAGCATATTAATGACAAACATTAATTGATTCAATTACCAACAACATAATAATTGACATTAATAACTAATATATTAAGGACACACATTCATTAACTCAACTATCAATAATACATGAATGACTCATATTAATTAAACAATGGTCTATGTAACATGATAAGTAGGCGTGAAGGCCTATAATATGAGCCCAATACAGTAGGACAAAAAAAGAATAAAATACAAACAATATAAAATACTAATTATTCAAAACCCCTCATGTTAGTGGAGAAGATATACATTCACCACAACTTCAACACATTATTAATGACCACATGACATCTTGATGCGTCTATCAGTAAGTGCATTGGTCGCTCAATTAGTATAAAATAGGAAAAGTTTCCCCAAGTATCGATCTCTCAAGAAATGCAGTTTGGGGTTGTGCTTCAATTGTTAAGAAAACTAATTAAAAGGATTTGAAGAAGATGACTTTAATTGTGGTGGTGTGTTCGGAATGAGAAATTCGGTTGCGGGTCGCATTCACCGCTTCGCACGCGGTTACACAAACCTATCCCAAAAAACACAAGTGAGGGTAGCCTTCAACACCAAACACGGGAGCTTTTGTGGGTCATTAACACCGCTTCGCTAGGGCGAGTGGAAGTGAGTGAAAGTGCGGAAGTGAATTTGAGGATTGCAATCACCTCTTCGCTCTACAAGCAAAACTTAATCAAAGCTCAATTGATTTGTTCTTCATTTAACATCACTCACAAGCAACGAAAATTTCCAAAACGAACAATGAACACAATCATCTCAAGCAAATCCCACTAGCTCAATAAGCATTCAATCAACCAGAGTGTTCATCAAAGTTCAACATCAATAAAACATGAGAATCTACTCTGATAACCTAGATTTGCGGAGAAGAAGGATAAATATACAAACAACGATGAGACATTTTCTTCGATGTGGGAGGTTGCACTGGGTTATCAAGCCATGACCTGCAAACCACTCACCGGTTGCGTCTGGGGTTGGGGAAGGCTCTCACCTCTTCCTAAGCGCCCATCTTCTCGATGGAACACGCTGGTTGCGTCAAACCCTAGATTCTTCCTTGTTTGGAGGTGATCGGAGAGTAGAAACTCACTTCCTTAGGCCTTGGATGCGAGGAAATCCTGCAGGGTATCAAACCCTAGCTTGGAGGATAAAGGAGTGCTTGAGATCCACCCCGAAGGCTTTCGAGCGAAAATCCAGTCAAAAAAAGTAAGTTCTGAATCTGACTTAATCTGCGGTTTAAATACTAATTTGATCACCAATTGGTCGTGCACGGTCCATCGCACGATCGTGCGTGCAAATGTGCATTAACCTATTTCGTTAAGTTTCTAGATTAAGAAAAAATTGGGCCGGTGCGGTTTACTCGCGCACGGTGAAAACCAACCGTTCGAGAAGGAATCGCACGGGGGGCAACAAATGACAAATTTTCAGTCAACTACTTGTGCGATTTTGTTCACACACGGGAAAAATCAATCGTGCGAGGAAAAATCGCACGGGTAGCGATAAATCACCTATTTTCAGCATAGTGACCGCGCACGGCCAGAGAAAGCATGCGCGGCGGATTTTACACAATCGTGTGATAATGCATTTGTTGCAGCTTCGAGGGATTATGACGAGTGCATGATTGTGCGAAGGAAAATCGCATGGTTGTGCGATATGTTCACAATTCATTTTATGGATTGGGATCCGCCCATGTGTTCAGTACAAGATTTCTGGGACCAATTGCCACCGATATGAACATCCATTTGCCATAATGCAGCGAGGATGATGCGGGAAGCCATATGCTCACCCCAAAAATAGTTAAGTGCACAATTACACACCAACTTGTGCTTTAGTAAAATATGAGTGAAAACATACCAAAAGTGAAGTGAATATACAAGAAACTATGCCCAGATGAGTCTAGAAAATGCTATATAAATGAAATTCATCACATCTCAAGCCTTTGGTGAAGACATCAACAAGTTGATCTCTAGACCAGACAAATAGAGTGCACTATATGCTTCAAGTTATGGAGTCCAAGGTAATAATGAATAAATCCTAGTCAACGACGATCTCATATACCATATATGTTATTCAGTCTTTGCATTGGATTTTGCCACACCACTGTTCTTCTTTGCTTCCCCAAGTGACTAAATTTTCCCATGTAAAAAACAATTAAATTAAAACATACAAATATATAAGAGTTCTATTACATATATATGGTTAATTACCGGAACCTCCCGTGAGAGTTTGCATAATTACAGGTTGCACCCCTCTATCTTTTGAAATTACATTTACATTCCTTCTAAGTTTCCCCAGTTTAAAAAATGCCCCTTTCGTTAGAAATATGGTGAAAATGATAAAAAACAACTAAATTATTTTATGATATTCAATTTTACCCATTGTAATGACTACATTGAAAGGTGTGACTTTTCCTTTGAAAAATTGATGAAAAGTAATCAAATATGCCAAATTATTTTATGATATTCTGATTTTACCCTTTGTAATAATTCTACATTGAAAAATGTGTATTACATTTTACTCAGTGTAATGAATCTACGGTCATTATAAAAGGATAAAACTGAAATATCATAAAATAAATTGACTTCTTTTTTCATCCATTTTTTGTAAACTGGGGAAACTTAGAGGGGAGGTAGAGAAGTTGTGGAGTTGAAAGCTTGCAAATATTAAGTCGGGCCCTCCCTCCTTGAGAACCTAGAGAGATAAGGCTCTCTTAATCCGGCTGGGACAGGATCCCATCGGATATGATCAACAAATGGAGAAGGGTCAACACCCTCCTCCGAGAAATCAGGATCTTCCTAAAAATCCAGAACTCTGTCTAGGCTAGCAGTCGCGGCTTCCTTGAATAATCTCTTTCCACGGGCTGCAAACTCTCCTTCATATAACCGCTCAGCGGGGGCGGTTTCGGGAATGGGCGGTTTGTTGACAGGGATTGTGGATTCCCCTGGATTGGGCGCTTCCCGCTGAACAAGATGGGTGGGTTAACTATGTCGAATAGCGTGTAGAACTTCTGCTCGAACTCTTCTCTAGTAACCACACTTATTGCATTGGGCTGGGAACTTTCAGGAGAACTATGTTACTAACCTCGTCCAATGATCGTGATGACTTCTTCAGCCACTTGAATCTGAAGATCACATGTTCGAACAATTGGGGCAAAAAGAGTCCCCAACCATCAATCTTAGCAACAAAAAACTAGAAGATGAGGGAAATAGAAACTGCAAGTGGCCAGATATTAGTCACAAAAGGATTGAGAGAAGAGAAAGGGAGAAGTTTGTCGTGAACGGCAAGACCAAATTTCCTGCAACTGAAAACCTCAGCGGCAGGTGATTTTATTGCTTTAAAAAGAAGCGGTTACAAAGTGAGTATTGTTGACTAGCAGAGACTATAGTCGCCCAATAGAAACCGGAGTTGAGTTCCCACCAACAAGGTAGTTTAATATCAACAGATTCGATGTCTTTCTGGGTAATGTGCACCCCTATTTATATAGTTGGGGACCTGCCTAAACAGGTAGTCTCCAAATTACAGGCTGCCTGGGGCATAGGAGAGACGGGCAAGGATGAGAGGTTACATTGCTGCTGAAAATGAAAACTAGGCTGTGCGGTTACACAAACAGTAATCGCACGACCTCCATGAGGAAAACTGGTTGGAAAATCGACCATGTGGTTACACAAGTGTAACTGCACGGGTTGCTTAAGATGGGCATTGTTCTTGCTACGGTCGCAGGATTTCGGGTTAATGCTATCTTCAATAACAAAAGTCTTCATTTGGCCATCTTTCACCTTCTGCTCAGATCCACAAGATACAGATCCTGATCAACCGTCGTCCTCGTCTTAATTCTATCTTTCAACTCATAATGTATTTGTAATTGGCACAAATTTCCTCTTCTTTCTTCTTCTGTTCGAACCAACACAATATGTGCATTTTCCACTTCTAGTTGCAATGTTTTATTCGACAAACTTAACGCGAAAATCATCGCCGAGATTTTTCTTTTTAAAGCATCAACAACTATAACGGCTATTCCTGGAAGATATTTTATGTTGAGGTCATAATGCTTGATGAATTCTAGTCATCTACGTTGTTGGAGGTTTATCTCTTTCTGCGAGAATGTATATTTCAAACTCTTGTAATTTATGAACACCTCACAACACCATACAGGTAATGTCGACAAATTTTCAACGTAAAAAGTTCAGCAGCCAATTCTAGATCATGCGTCGGATGATTCTTTTCAAGTTCTTCCAGCTGTCTGGATGCATATATTATCACCTTTCTATGTTGTATGAGTACACATCTCAAACCTTTTAATGATACATCATTGTATATCTGAAATTCTTTTGTTCCACTAGGCATCACCAAAATTGGTGCAGATGTTAACTTCTTCAATTCTTCAAAGGCTTCTTGTCACCCATCAAATTACTGAAATTTCACATCTTTCTGCATCAATTTGGTTAATGGGATAGCTGTTTTGGAGAAATCTTTAACAAGGAGAATACTAAAAGCTTATGAATATGTATAGCAACCTGTAATAATATATATATATATATATATATATGTGTGTGTGTGTGTGTGTGTGTGTGTGTGATTGTATAATACATCTTTTATAAAACAACAAAACATATCCACATAACTATAACTCTGATATGTACAACTCATATATGAGACTAGAGATGCCTAAATCTCTAGTCCTACATATAGACACCTCAAAACCTACCCTTGCCAAAACACACTACTCACAACTAGGCCCTCCCAACTCAGAACTAGACCAAGCTAACACTAACATGCGGACAACACTCATCCTAACAAATCTTTCTTATTACGTACTAGGTACTCATCAGCTGCAATAACTATCTTACGACAAAGCTGATGCTTTTCCTCTGAAAGCACTCTCTTTCCCACCTTGGATAGACGGATAGACACCTCGTCATCCTTGTCCAAAAATGATAAGGATTAAAACCCGTCAGCCACACAAACTCAGAGAATTCTTATCACTTTAACTGCTTGCAGTCAATTCAGAGGATTAGTACCAAAATGCAACAAGAATAAATGAAGTGCATTTTGCATGAATAAGAACCGCGGACTGAAATAAATGCAGAGTAATAAAATTGAGTTGCTTTAAAAAAATTGTTGGAATAATAAAAGATATTCTTTCCTTTTTAATTTGCTATTTATTTTCATCATTTGATTATTTCAGCCGCAGTCACATTCCATTAAGTTCGAACCGTAGTTTTGCTTCTTTTTCATTTTTATCTTTCCATTCTTTTATGTTCTTTTCATGTTCTATTCTTTTTTTTCGTCTTTTTTGTTTGGCGATACGGTTAAGGGTAGATTGGTTTTCTTCCTATTCTTTTTTTTCTTTTGGGCTCGACTCATTCGAACTACTTTAGCTAGGGCTTCTAGCTATTGCCAACCAACATGCATCTGTTGCATGACCATAATCATTTTGGAGTTCTTACAAACTCTTAACTTAGGTGATTCCCCCCCCCCCCCTCAGATTTACCCTTAACTTCATCACTTTGCTTTCATGCCTAACTTTTATTGTGTAATTTATGTTCTTGTATTCTTTAAATGAGTTGAATGCTCAGTTATCTCTCTTCAAATTACCTTTCTGTATCCATGTTGTCAACGGTTATATTTCTTAACTGGGGTATGAAGATGGATTCTTTGTACCTATTGTATCTGTTCTTTATTTTTGTACTCTTAAATAAAAAAAAATAGGCTTGATATTAATTGTAAAATGTCGTTGCTAGTGAGAAAACCAAGAAAACGTTGCCTCTGATAAAGTAAAGCATTTGGATTGTGGTGGTCTAGCGGGTCGTTACACTGGGTAACTATGTAGAGAAGAGTCCTCAATAGTATCTGAAAGACGCATAGATCGAGATGGGCAACCCTGAGAACGGACATATCCCCGACCGCCTCTTCGAGGAGGAAGACCTCTTGGAGGAGGAAAGTCGTGAAGCTTGAAGCATGTGTCCCGAGTATGATGGGTCCTCCCACCATAATCACAGACTAGATGGTCATTCTCCGTGGACTTTGTCCTGTGTCGCAAGTAGGAAGACCAACATGGCTGATCAAAACAACAAGATCTGATCCCTCTGAGCCAAAGTCTGGAAGAAAAGTTTGTCGATAATCAAATTCTTGTTACATAAGATTATAAATCTCTGGTTGAGAGGGAGGGGGAACGCCCAAGAATCTGAACACTAATAGGATCAAAATCACGATGCAAGCCATGAAGTATTTTAAAAAACTGGTTTTGTACTTCCCTAGCCCGAACCAACACTTCATCTTCAGGAGACACAAGAGTAAGCAAACAATAAAAAATTATTTAGTTCTTACACCTTTTTTGAAAAAAAAAAATTTACAACAAAAATCTCATTCATGCGTGTCTTTTTATGTTCCAAAGGCAAAAATAAGACACACGAAAGTGTAAACCTTTGACTCTGATGAGCCTTGAGCCTTAGGCGCACCTTTAACAACAAGGGCGGTGGGTGTACGACAACAACACTCGAGCCTTTATCCCACTATATTAGGGTCGGCTATATGGATCCTTTGTCTCCATTGTGCCCTATCTTTAGTCATAATCTCACAAGGATTAAGCTACAAAACAACACTCAAGACTTTATCCCACTATAGTGGGGCCGGCTATATGGATCCTTTGTCGCCATTGTGCCCTATCTTTTGTCATAATCTCACTAATGCCTAAGTACATCATGTCTTTCCTTACAGTTTCAATCCAAGTCTTTATTGATCTACCCCTCCCTAATTTAACATGCCTAGTGACTAGACTCTCACAACGCCTAACAGGTGCCTCTAATGATCTCCTTTGTACGGGTCCAAACCATCTTAGTCAAGCTTCTCTCATCTTCTCTACAATTGGTGCTACTCCTGTCTTATCCCTGATACAATCATTCCTAATTTTATCCAGTCTCATGTGTTCACACATCCACATAAGCATTCTCATCTCCGCAACTCCCACTTTTACTCATGTACACAATTCAGTACCCAACACTCAGAACCATAGAGCATCGCTAGTCAAAATAGAGTACGGTAAAATTTGCCCTTAAGTTTTAATGGTACTTTACGATCACATAAGATCTCTGACGCGCCTCTCCACTTCAACCAACCCGCTTGGATATGTGTCATATCTTGATCAATACCTCTGTCTTTTTGAACTATCAATCCAAGATATTTAAAACACTCACTATGACAAATATCTTGATCACCCAACTTAATAATGAAGTCATCTATCCTTCTTGCACTGTTAAATTTAAGCTCTCATATACATCGTCTTTGCCCTGCTCAACCTAAAACTCTTCTTTTCTAGAGTGTGTCGCCAAGATTCAAGTTTTGCGTTACACCCTCGCGCGTCTCATCAACCAAAACGATATCATCCGCAAACAATAAACACCAAGGTATTGCTTGTTGGATATGTCCGGAGAGCTCATCTAAGATAAGGGTAAAGAGATAAGGGCTTAAAGCTGAACCTTGATGTAAGTCAATAGTGATAGGAAATTCCTGAGTTAATCCTCCAGATGTCCTCACCCTTGTAACTGAATTTGTATACATATCCATGATTATGTCAATATATGATACATTTACACATTTCTTTTCTAAGACTCTCCATAAGATCTCTCTTGGAACTCTATCATAAGCATTCTCAAGATCAATAAACAACATATGCAAATCTTGTTCTCTTTCTAGGTAGTTGTCGATGAGTCTCCTCAAGAGATGTTAGTCTTTCGCCTTACTCTTCTTTTTATTACACATTCTCATAGTTTCATGGTATGACTCATCAATTTAACTCATCTATAATTAATACAATTTTGCATATCTTCTATGTTCTTATACAAAGGTATCAAGATACTTTCTCTTCATTGGTCTGACAACCTCTTTGAATTCAGTATCTTAATGAAAAAACTTGTAAGTCACAAAATTCCTTCATTCGCTAGACATTTTCATACTTCGATGGGTATATCGTTTGACCCAATCGACTTCATTTTTCATCTTCTTTAGAGCATCATTTATCTCTGATACTTGAATTTTATGATAAAACACTATGTTCCTATTCTCCTCTTATTTACTTAATTCTTTCAAGTTCAATCCATTTTCTTTTATTTCATTATAGAGTTGATAAAAGTATTTTTTTTCATCGCTCTTTAATATCCACATCATCCGTTAAAACTATATCTGTCTCATCCTTTATGCATTTTACTTGACCTAAATCACTTGTTTTCTTTTCTCTAGCTCGAGCAATATTATATATATGTCACGCTCTACATCTTTGGTATCTAGTCGCTTATAAAATTCTTCATAAGCTTGACTTCTTGTTGTACTTACTGTCTGTTTAGCTTCTTTTTTGGTGACTTTATACATGATTAAGTTTTCATCAATTCTACAAGCGTAGAGTGATTTATAATTGACCCTCTTTGCCCTCACTTTATCTTGTACTTCCTCTTTCCACCACCCAGATTCTTTATTTGTGGGTGCATGACCTTTTGATACTCCAAGTATATTATTTCCACTTATCTTTAAATGTGAAGGCATAACTTCTCATGAGATGCTGAGATCAACATAAGGGTCAACTAGTTGTTCCATAACTGTTGTCTTGAAAGCAACCTGCGGTGGGTATACTAAAGGTCAAAATATTGTTCTGCGTGGGGAATCCAACAAAGGAGGTCGGTGTCGTTGAACATTGGAATCTCAATTGGGCGGAGGTAGGTCGGGTCAATGTTACCAGTGGGGTGTAGGAACACCATGTAGCCAACAAGTTAGCATCGGTGGTGGAGGGGATTGAGGTGACAATTGATGGTTAACAACAGTGGTCGCAAGCTCATGGAGGAGTAGTGTGAGATCTTCTAACCGAGTTTTAAGTCAATTCAATTGAATGGATTCGGTGAGGCAGAAGTTGATGCATCCTCTTCCATGCGTGTGGCCATTGAACGAGTCATGGTTATTAATCTGAGGAACTGAAGTAGGAACAGTGGTGTAGACAATGTCGATTAGGCGTGTGGTGCACTGAAATATGTGGGACGGTTCTATTATGGATGCACAAAGACGTCTATGGCGCTCGGTTAATGGTGTGACGCATAAAACATGTGTAGAGAGTGAGGAAGGTAAACGTCCAGAGATCGACTGCAGCTATTGGCACCAGAAGGAGCAAAGAGGGAGAGGATGCAAGGCAAACAATGGTGTGACGCATAAAACAGGTGAAGCAGGAGAATAGCGCATCTAGGGCACGAAGAAGTCAAAGTCATTATTAGGCTCTGAGATGCAGAGCAAAAGGTGGCATCCCTCGCGCAGTCTGAGCATTACTGTGTGGAAGGGCTCGAAACTAAGAATTGCAGGTATGGAACTGTATGATTATGTAACTTGTAAGGAAGAAGAATTAACTGCATACTGGAAACCAATGGTAGGGAATTTTGAGGGCCGACCAAGACAGGAAGGACAGACAAATTGATATTAACAACAAAGTAGATAATTATGAATAAAGATACAATACATCGAGGCGTGCTTGATACCCAATATTTTAAGGGCAGGAACCCTCTAATATTTTATATCTCCTAACAGAGCCTAATAATACAATGATCACAGATGATTTAAGAGACTCTACTCTCTTATATAGGTAGGGGTGGGCACATGAAATTATGAAAATGTCATTAGTGCTACAGAGGCAACATAACACGTGCTAGACTATGATGATGGTGCATGGCGAGGCAGTCCTGAGCCCAAAGAGTAGTGTTCGTATCGGGAACAATAGAATGAAAAGTTCTAATGTTTATTTATACCGTGCAGGTCCGCAAGGAGTAGCTTATGGATATACGTGCAACCAAAATTCCACCTCATAGCATGGCATCACCAAGATAGAGGAAGGCACCATGAATTAGCAAGACTTAACAAATTAGATATGCACAGAAAGGATAGCTACCAAATATTCCAGTGTTTTGGGAATGTCGAGAATTGACTTCACACCAGCAGAAATAACAGCCACTGGAGTTCTTCCAAGTTCGGTGAGATCAGATGATATATCCATTGCTGTTTCACATCAAGAGCAGTGTTACATAAGAATCTTCAATTGAGATCTCGTACTTAAAATTAATTGAAATTAATTACTAATACAAATCTGCATTAGAAATCCTTTGAACGGGTGAAAGAACTAAGACAAAGCAAAGCACATTGAGTTTTTAAAACAATAAGAATTACAGTTGTTCACATTGAATCTTCAATTAAAGAAAAGGATTCGAATATGATGGTCCAAGCAATAATTAAATGCTCAGAAATTAGCATGGTGTGAAAATTTTACACATGAGCCCTTTATAATATGATATGTAAAAAAGATGATAACAGGTCTACCTTTACACTTTCAAACAGGAAGAAGTAACATGTCTACTATTTTAAGTACTTTAAAAAAACAATAATGTTAATATTGGAAGGATTCTCAAGCAATAAAAGTTAAATTTTAGGCAACCTTACTCTGTTCACCGTGCCTATGCACTCCACCAATGCCCCCAGTAACAAAAACAGGAATACCAACCTGCAGTTAAACAGATCCATGTAAAACATCAAGATCAGGCAATACTATTATAAAGTATCATTGCACAGCTTATGAGGGGATTCAAGATTAAATCAATGTGGGGACAAAAGATGGTGAATGTGTAATAATATTTTATTTTTTGTTCTAGTATTGTCACGTGATATGTCACGTGTCTCATTTTGGATTGTTCATCTGAATATATAAGGACTTAAGTCTCTTGAATGGATACCTAATTTTTAACCCAATAAATTCTCTTATCTCAACTTGGTATCAGAGTATGCGAACCAGATCTAGTCCCGTCCCGCGTCGTCTTGTATCTTGCTCCTCCAGCGTTCTTGATCGCGTCTCTTCTCTCCTGTTCCAGCCTTGCCACTAGCTCCAGTAACCCCACCGGTCCTCTTGTCCGCTAGCCAGGGCTTCGTCGACTCTCATCTTCACCTGCAGCACTTTCCGGTCACTCGCATCCGCTCGCCTTCTTCAGGTAGCTAGCCACTTCCCCTTTCGAGGTCGCTAGTCGCAGCACTAACCAGGCTACTAGCAGCTTCCCTCTTCCCAAGATGTGATGTCGACCTCGACTATAGGTAATTAAATAAATTAGCATTAATAAATAAATTATTAATGCTAATTAATGCTCACATCATAATTACGACGTAAAGCGATGTTAATATTATGACGACGTAAAATCGACGTACGTAATAGTGGTAGGTAATTCATATACGTACATGACTAATTTAAAATTGCTACAACAATTAGATTAATTAAAAGATATTAGGTGTTATAACAACTAAATAAATAAAGAGAGTTATTAAGTAAAGAACCCGTTAAGGAGGCTAGATAAGGAGGAATCGGCCAGTCTAGGTGACTCTTGCATGCAAACCGCATGTGTGTCAAGCGAGCGTGAAGTTGGGTCACGATAAAGAGCCGCAAACCAAGCCTTCCTTTTATTTTTCCCGATGTTGCAATCCCGACTCTGATTCCAGACGACTGCCGCTCGACGCCGCTCCTCACCGACGACCAAAATCTCCTCTGATTTTCACATTCCTTCTTTCTATAGCAAGGTAATCTCTCCCTCTCCACTCATTTTCATTCCTATGTGAATATTTTACTTGGATTGACTAGGACCAAAAACTCTAGGTTTGGATTTCTTAGAATTTTTCATTTCTTTTTCAATCGAAAGATTATATAAAGTTTAACTATATTTGATGTTAATACTCCTCTCAATTCACAAGTTCGCCCAAAAATAGTAAACCTTAACCGTAGAATGCCGGATTTTTCCTATGTTTCGTAGTCCAGAGGATGGAGAAGGGTTAATATGTGTCACATATGTATGTATAATGCAAAAAGTGATCTTGTGGGAGGGGCAGTGAACTTATAGTTCGATTAGAACTAATTTTGAAGAATTGGGTTAGGTAAAACCTACATAAAAGGTTATAGGAAGTTCCCCCTCGCAATTAGAGCAAAATCCCTTTCCAAAATATTAGGGCAGCCAACTTGTAGGTGGCTTAATGTTGATTTTACGGAATTAGGTCAATTGAAACCTACGTGGAGGCTTTACTAGGCAAAAGGAACCCGACTTGCGTCTTAATTTGAAGGTATTGAACTATTTTATGACTTAGGTTGAACATGAAAGCAAAATGGGGGTATGTCCGGTGCAATTCAGTAGAAGCTTAAGCAAATTTCTTTGCGTACAATAAATTGTAGAGGGCTGATTTTAGGGCAATTAATGAATAGGTAAAGAAAAATGTGGAGGTAATTGTACAACCCCGTATTCGTGGAGTAGGGTCCCTTCGGCAGGCGCAAAGCCAGTTTTAAGTTTTTAAGCTTTTTAGAGATTTTGGACTCTTGGTGGCCAATTTTGGCTTGAACTTGGAAACATACTAATAGGGGAGGGAAAATCTGCATCTCCCCTCGGCCCCTTCTTGGTGAGTGTGGCAAGATTGCCGACCCCCCCCCCCCCCCCAGCCGTTTTGGGCGTGCTCGGCCGGCGATCTAGAGCTCGCCCGGGCAGCCAGCCTCATGGGCGAGCTCGGCCGGCGGCCTGGAGCTCGCCCTGGCGCCCAGCCTCTTGGGCGTGCTCGGCCGGCGGCCTGGAGCTCTCCCGGGCGCCCAGCCTCTTGGGCGAGCTCGGCCGGCGGCCTGGAGCTCGCCCTGGCGCCCAGCCTCTTGGGCGAGCTCGGCCGGCGGCCTGGAGCTCGCCCGGGCGCCCAGCCTCTTGGGCGAGCTCGGTCGGCGGCCTGGAGCTCGCCCGGGCGCCCAGCCTCTTGGGCGAGCTCGGTCGGCGGCCTGGAGCTCGCCCGGGAGCCCAGCCTCTTGGGCGAGCTCGGTCGGCGGCCTGGAGCTCGCCCGGGCGCCCAGCCTCTTGGGCGAGCTCGGCCGGCGGCCTGGAGCTCGCCCGGGTGCCTAGCCTCTTCGGGCGAGCTCGCTTCGGATGTCCGAGGTGGGGGTAAGGGGGAGGAGCATGGTTTAGCCTCCACCTCCCCCCCTTTGGACCTCCTGTTGCCATGTTTTTTCCTAAGGGTATTTTGGACATTTCAAACTCAGGACTTGGAAAAACTATAAATAGACCCCCTTGGATACCTTTGGAGAGGCATTGGCTTTTGACTTCCTCCTCCCTAGCTCTCTTCTTGGTAGAGTCGAGAGAACTCTCCAAGGTACCCAACTCTCATTGGTAAGGGAGGGGAAGTGTTCTTGTGACCTTCCGGGTGTGTGGTGGGACCTCCACGCTAGAGCCGAGGGTCTGTTCCTAGTTTCCCAAGTCTTTGGTCCGTGACGTTCCCCCGAGTGTAGTAGGTGTGAGGTCACCCCTTCCCCAAGGGTCGAACTCCATAGAGACCAAGTTATTGGTTTCAACAGTAATAATTGTAGCACAAGTAAGAATGTCGTAAATGATTCGACGTATGGATATTAGCATGTAAGCATAGTACATTCACCCTTCTAAGAACATTAGGGATTTAAAACTCGCGCAAATGTAAACCGCATGTAAACAAAAAGGAATTGAAAAACCGAACATATGATGTTTCAAATTCTGATACGAGATAAATTATTGTAGGACATGGCGTCCCATGGAGGAAAGGATAATGACCACACAAGGACAAAGGAAAAGGAAAGATCAGGGTGAGTTCTTACTCCTGCATTTTATTGATATTTTTTATATGTTTTAATGCTTACCTGTTTAGCGATGATAAGGACAAACATAAAAATTCTAAAAAGAACTAAGAAGACAATATAATATCCATAAATGACTAAAATGGTAAACCTGTAAATGATATAATTGAATAAATGAAAATGATATAAATGAAGCATCGATGCAATGAACTATATTAAGGGTTGACCCAACTAGTGGAGGTGGGGTGTGAATGTCCTCTCATTGTGAATGTTCTTAGATTCAGGAGTCTTGAATAGACACCATGCTAGACGAAAACCCTAAATCTTGAAAAATGTGAGCATGCTAAACATAACTTACATAAGGTACATAATGAATGAATGATGAATTTTATTCTTAACATCGCACAAATAAAGAAAACTGAAAAAGAAAATAAATGATGAAATGCATAGGTTAAATGATGATTCTATAATGATGGAATGCACATAATGAATGATGAAATGAATGATGGAATGATAAAAGAAATGATAAAATAAATGATGAAATGCATATAATGCAAAATGATACAAGAAAATTAACTTGTAATATAAGAAAAAAATGATGTATTTCTTTATTATAAACTATGCCATAACTTTTGTTGGGAATGCAAGAATTCGCTTAACTATTTAACTAATTATTTAGATAATTAAATTAATATAGTTAAAGCAAAATGTAATTCCCGATGTAGATGAGAGGAAGAAATTACAATTGGCCAAGAAGTATCGCATGTGGGTGGATGTGGCTTGGGATGTGCTCGGGATACTGGATATTCACAGGGAGAGCTACAAATATCCCAACTGCTCGCATGAGAGTACAAGTTTTATTTTATGTAAATTAGTCGCATCAACATATGATGTATATATAGTATGATATAGCTGTATTTCCTTTCGAATCCCCAACTTTTGTGTATCATATGAAGGGTTTATCAAGTACATTCTAAAAAACGTTTAATGAAATGATCCTTTTTATTCAACACTTTTCTTTTAGTACTCTGTCATGAAATAATATTAATTTAATGCACGTTAAATGTTCTAATCTTGTGTCTTTGATGATAAATGAAATAAAAAAGTTTTAAATTGTGGTGGTTTCCAAAAAGTGGGGGTCGTTACACTAGCTACTTCTTCGTCCAGGCTGCTAGTCGTAATTCTGTCCAGGTTACTAGTCGCAGCATCGTCCAGGCCGCTAACTGTTTCTCCTTTCCAGACCACTAGTCGCAATTCCGTCTAGGCCCCTAGTTGCTTCCCTCGGTCGCTAGTCGCAGCTCCGTCCAAGCCTCCAACCGTCGCTTTCCTCGTATGCATTTTCTCACTAGCTCGGAGCTCCTCTAACCCCTTGTTGTTCGTATAGTGGACAGCCATTGGTCTCCGACTGTTTTTTCCTTCACGACAACCGTCAGAGACGTCATGGTCATATCTTATAGTGTCCTCTCCGGTCGATCGATTTAGGGGAGATTCGTAGGATGTGATGTTTCTTCATCCTGTTTTTTTCGATTGTTTTTTAGTGGGTTGTCCTTTCCATACTCATGGGTGACTCTTTAGATATCTCGTCTACTCCTCGGATTGTCCCTACAAGAGCCCCCCCCCCCCACCCCGATACATGGCAAATCAAGATCACTGGAGATTACTACAATGACATTGGATTACATGAATTACCTTGAAGGGTCTGGGGTAGCTCAACATGTTATCCATAGTCACAGTTGGCATATTGATGGAACCATTGTTCAACCACCATAGACTGATCCCTCATGGAGAAAATAGGATGCAGACAATTATTTGGTTGTCTCATGGTTACTCCACTTCATGTCCCCTCTGATATACTACGTTATATGCTCATGGATTCTGCTCATGAAATATGAATGTCTGTAAGACCTACTCATAGATTGGCAGCCAATGATTTTACCATTATCATTGCCACATTAGATATCTTGAGTGTCCATGTTGTGTCGACATCTCGATCTGACTAGGCCATAAATTTTGGGTCTACCAAGCATACGATCGGATGATCCTCAATAGGTTTTACCTCTCACACTCCTCTCTCAACTCACGGTAAAATAATTGTTGCTAATGGTTTACTTTTCTCTATTGTTGACAGAGGGGCAATTCTTTGGTCTCCTACCCTTTCCCACTCCTCTGTATTCAATGGGCCATCTTTTTCTTGCAATTATTTATCCGTCATTTAACTAAAATTTTAAATTGCTTGGTTACTTTTTCCTGACGTTTGTATTCTTCAGGATCTGCCCGCGAAGTGGAATATTGGCAGTGGTAGAAATATCGACAAACTGTAATTGTTGGACCAACAGTTGACCCCTAGTGCTCTCTCCAGCACCAGTTCTCCAACCCTCCTTGACTTCTGACATCGGCATCAACGCCTTGGGCACCCCTCACTTTATTTTACAAAACTTTTTTCTATTTTTAATTGTTTATGTAAGTACTTTTTTCTTGTAATGCTTGTGAACCGTCGAAATATGACCGCGATAGTTCAAGTCATGTATCTCTAACTGGTTTTTCTTCCTTTGATGTGATTTGCTCTTATTTTTGGGGTCCTTCCCCCACGTTATCTTTGTCTGGATTTAAATGATTTGTGTCTTTTATTGATTGTTTTTTCTCATACTACATGATCATATTTGTTAAAAAAGGAAAATAAAGTGTTAAATTGTTTTCGCACCTTTCATAAAATAGTTCTGGCAGTTCGGGGAAGTTATTTGTATTTTGCATAGCAATAATGGTGGTGAGTATGATGACAAGGGATTGCTTGGCACTTGTCTTACCGATAACGACATTCTACATCAAATCACTTGTGTCCACACCTCCAGTCAAAATGGAGTTGCGGAACAGAAAAATAAACACAGATGGTGGTTGCTCGTTACCTGCTAATTATCATGCACCTTCCTAAGTCCTACTAAGGTGATATTGTTTTGACCGCGGCCCATCGTATTAATTTCCTTCTCTCATGCTCTCTACAATGTGTTACTCCCCATGTAATTTCTATAAACACTTTGTTCACACTTCTGGCATCTCCCCTCATATATTTTGGTACGTATATTTTGTTCATGTTCATACTGTAACACCCCTTCCCAGTATTTCAGAAATCAGCCGTCCGGCCGGGTCAGCGATATAAAGAAAACTAGGAAACAGTATTAAAACTAGTAGCAGCAGGTAATAAAATCTATACTAAGCAATTTAAGTCTTACAGCGGAAGTTTAAAAAGTAAACTAAGGGTAATCACATACCTGATATCTGGATTCACAGAGCCACTAAACAGAAAATAGAACTGAATTAACTGAAAATCTGGTTAACCATAAATAGTCTGATACAAAATAGATAAAACATTAATCTGTTACAATATTCTCATCTACAAATACTTGCTGAAATAGAGTAACTGAATAAAATAAATAGTACTAATTGACGCCACCAGAATGCTCATCCTAGACGTAGTCTCCCACCTGGGTCACCTGAAAAACAGTGCCCACGAAGGGTCAGAGTAAGGAAAAATAACTCCTCCTAGTGACACTAAAAACAGTTTTACTTATGAATGCATGCATGCCTTTAAAAATAGTCTCGTGCACTGAAAACATTTTATGTTATATATTATGCATGCTTTTCCTATACTTCCTGGTCAACACATCTATTAGTTCTATTTTCGCAACTTTTTGTTCTTTTACCCAAGTCCTGACGTTGAATAACTAGTGTACTGACTCGCGACAGGTCTATACTTGAGTTCTATGTGATTTCTAACCTGCTCATCTACTAGGAAGGCTCTAGGCAGAGTAGCTCCTAACGCGCAACTGAAACTGACGACCCGAGACCATCTTACGAACCCAATTGTTCTAGTGTCACGCGGACACGGCCTCGAATCTGCTTGCTGGCTCAAGGGAAGACACTTCCCAAGTCTGTACTACTCATAAGGTTCCATGTGCCTTATGAGAACGGTAGTGCGCCTCTACCTAGCACGAAAGAACTCTGTGTGCTGGCTGACCTTTTTGGTCTGACGCTACTCTGCATGGGAAAATCTTTTTGGTGAACTACTGAGCGACTCTTGACTTTCTTGTGGTCGACTTAAAGGGACATTCACGCCCTTGTTTGGACAAATTCCAAACCTAATTACACGATTAACGCTTTCGTATCCTACGTTACTGTTCATGATCCGACGACTTGGGTCTTAGGGAAATCGTGTCACCCTACACGTTTTTCGTAACCGTTTTCCTATCACCACACCTTTCTATGCATGATCATGGTACTTGAAATAAATCTATTTATGTGTATAAAATTACAATACTTGATATATCTAACTAAAAGGAATTTAGATTTCCTTACAGCGGTGTTGCGGCGCTCGTAGACTAGGCGCGGCGACATCTTCTATTCCGAAGGTAATCCTACTGCTGGGGACCTTCAAAGTACTGCCCCGACCCCACCGAAGTCCTGCAATTTAGGGCAGCCCTAATTTCATAATTTTCCCCTAGGGGTTTCCGGTGGAAAAATTCCAAAACAACTAGGGTTACCAAATTTAGAAGCTAAACTTTACTAATTTACCTTTACGCTGAGCGATTGAGGTTCCCAAAGCGCCCAACCCAAATTCCGTGGAGAAACACGAACTCCAAAACCTATTTAGGGCAAAAGGAAATGAAAAACCTAAGTTACTTTACTTCCAAATCCAAGAATATCCACAAAGGAAATGAGATAAGAGAGGAATCGACTCACCGGAACCAAAACGAAACTCAACACCTCCGGCTAGGGTTGGAACCCGGCACTTCCAAGGCCAAGGAATGAAGAGGAACACTCACCGGCACTCGTAGAGGAAGGAGGAGAAGCCGGAGTGGACTTCTGGAGAGGAAATGGGCGATGGCTAGGGCGATGGAGGCGTGCGGAGACGTCGACGGGTTCGCCGGGCGCGCTGCTTGCGGGAGACGGACGAACGATTGCGGTTTTTCTTCCGATAGGGAAAGAGTGCGGGTTTTCAATATAGAGGGGTGTGCGGCTTATTCTTATTAACCGTAATAAGAGACGGGGAGAATTACTATTGGCACCTCACTCCACCCTAAAACAACCTAAAACACGGCTATCGGCACACCCATTCTCAAATAAACGGTCGCGATTTATAATCAAAGAACAACGTACCTCGACGACGCGCTGTCTCGGTCAAAATCCGTCGCGACTCGACCCTATAATTTACAATAAAATTCGTGTTAGATTTACGGATGTTACACATACTCCAGACAAATTGGATGTTAGCTCTCTCAAATATGTCTTTGTTGGGTATTCTTCCACCATTAAGGGTTATCGATGTCACCACCCTTCTTCTTGTCGCTTCCTCAGTATCGTTGATGTTACCTTTTGTGAGGCAAAGTCTTACTTTGGTCCACGTCAGTGGGCGAGGAGCAGTGCTGATGATGGGACCTTGACATTGCCCTTCGTATCATTGCCTCTTCGCACATCCCTCTACATAGTTTTCTACAGTGTGCTTAGAAAAAGAATAATTGACCCTTCAATTTGACAATAAATAATTGACCCTTCAATTTGACAATCTTTTACCTCATAATTTATTCTTTGCAACAATCAGGATTCAATGTCTTCTCAAGGCTCGAGAAAAATAGGATCTACAAAGGGCAACAGATATCCGTTTTGGACACATGGGGAGAAAGTGGAAAAGAAAGATATCAATCGGATCTGAAGTCGTTATTATGCCCAAATTGTAAGTGGAGGCATAGTAGGTTGAAAAACCATCCAGTCGATCATAGAGGCAATGTTAGACCGTGCTCAAAAGTGTCGGAGGATGTGAAAGCCGGAGTCATATTTTTTTGAAGTTCATATTAAGTCAGCAAACAAGCAAAGATGGCGACATTAAAAACTGATCGAGAGGGCCACCGTTTGGGTTTGAGATGGATGTAGGCACAAATAGTTCACATAAAAACTTGTTCTCTTAAATGAGTACAAAAGGTCCAATGGATGAAATATTTGAACAATCTTCGGAGAAATTATCGCGTAAAGTTAAAGGAGGACAAACTACGATCGAGGATAAGTGGAAGAAGCAAGTTAGAGAAGATGCTAACACATACATTGCAAGACGGGTATACGAGATTGGTAATCCATTTAATGTATGCTCTTTACCATCTTTTGATCATATGTTGCAAGTCATTGGAAAGGTTGGCTCAGGGTTGAGAGGTCCCATCATATACAATTTAAGAGAAACATCTCAAAAAAGTGGAGTGTACGAAAGAATCACTGAGCACATTCACCTCTAGATGTAAAGCAAATGGTTATAGCATTCTTACTGATGCTTTGATGGATCGAAGGGGGCCAAAATTTATGAATATTGCGGTGCATTGTGACACTGGTGTTGCCTTTTGGATGTCCAAGAATGTGTTGTCGGATGTACATGATGGGAAGTTTATTTCCGAGTTTGTGGATGAGGCAATCTGATCTGAGTCAGGCCCAGGAGAGGAGAACGCAGTGCAGGTAGTTACTGACAATGCAGCAAATAATATGTCAGCAAAAAGATGCTATCAATGAAAATACCGCATATATTTTGGGCATCTTGCGATGTACACACTATAAATGTATCGCTTGCAGATATAGCAAGGATTAAGCAAATAAAAAATTTCATCGCCTTGGACGGACACTCACCGTATTCATCTACGGGCATACCTTTTTCTTTGATCTGTGAAGGCAATTTACTAAGGATTTGGATTCCCATAATATAATATCCTGGAGTTATGAGATTTGTTATAACCTTTCTTTCACTACAGAGCATACACGAGAAGAAGAAAGTTGAGGGCAATGTTTTCATCTCAACAGTAGGATGACTCCAAATTATCACGGACTCCACTGACAAAAAAAGTAAAAGTACATTGTAATTTGATATTTAATTATTTACTAATTCAAATTTACCTATGTAATTGACTTATTGCATTAATCCAAAATATTTTTTGAATTGCAGACGTATGCCATAATATTTAATGTTAAATTCTAGGCGTATGTTGAATTGGCTATTAGCATATTTGCTCTACTGAGGAAGGTGTTAAGAAGAGAAGATGGCAATGAGCATTTGATGAGATGGTTATATGGAGATATGCTAAAATCCATGGAGGAGATATGTTATTAGCATATTTGCTCTACCGAGGGCAGATTTCTTCCAATATGGAAGCTTATTGATGAAAGATGGCAGAGCAAGTTAAGTACTCCATTACCTCTTGTCGAATATTTTTTAAATCCTTATTTTTACTACTCCGCATGGGAAAATATTGGAAGAGATGAGAGATTTATGGATAATGTTATTGAATGCATGGCAAAAATGTATGCAAGAGAAACATCAATCCAAGATCGCATTTGTGACCAAATTTGCTTGTATCAAAATCAAGAAGGGACTTTTTGATCACAAAAAAGCAACTGTGATCAAATTTCTAGGTATAAAAACATTTTTTTGTTTGTGTGATTTTATTTATTTGGGATCCAAATTATCATTTACACTACTCTTTACTTTTTTACTAAATTGGTGGAAGCTTCATGCCAACAGTGCTTCTGAATTAAGAGACATGGTCATAAGGGTGCAGAGCTTAACTACTAATTCATCGGGGTGTGACAAGAATTGGAGCACCTTTGAGATGGTAAATTGCTTTACTTTTTGATGTTTGCAATGTTTATAAACTTATAACTATATTAAAAATTTAGCATTTTCATATTTTATAGCTTCATTCAAAGAAATGAAATAGATTAGATCATTAGAGATTAAATGATCTAGTATTCGTGAAGTTCAATGCAAAGTTGAAAACAAAATTATCTAGAACAAAAAGAGATCCTATAACATTAGCAAGCTTTGAAGAAGTACAAGTGACGGAGTGGATGGTACATTGCAACGCCACTGAAATCTTAAAAGATGAAGAGGAGGTTTTTCCGGGAGAAGATTGAAATTGGCAACAAGTTCTCAACAACTTTCATCTAAAAAAGCTGAAATTGCAAAGGGAAAAAGAAAAATAGTAGAAATTGAGGAAGTCGAGGAGAACCTTACCTTTAAATCACCATCTTCATCTTCATCAATAGAGAAAGATGAGAAAGACAATATGTTACAAGATGATTATATAACTGACAAGAGAGAATAAGATTTATGATTTATGGCAGTGAGGAATACAATTTTTTCTTAAAATAATAGAATTAATTTGTCACTTTTATACATAAAACTATTCAGTTCATACTTTTTTCCTTCTCGTTTTGTAGGAAAAATGTTATAAACATATGATATTTAAGATTTTTTTTATTTTAACACATTCACAAGATGATTAATATGCTCATATACTCATATATACTTATTATAATTGCTGGTTTTGAATTTAGAAATATTTCTTGTTATTGGTGTTATTGCTTCTTCATGTGCAGTTGACATTGGAGAAAATGATGCGAGGGAAACTATATTATACATTTTTTATGATAACTATATTTCTGCTTCTCTTTTTCTATTTCCATTTTCAAGAAAATAGTGAGGATGATGAGGATGTGATGGATGAAGGTGAAGAAGAAGACTAAACTATGCAGACGGCTATCATTGCACGGCTTCAACACACATTCATTGTGGAGTTTAAAGAAGCATGGGTGGAGAATGTAAGAAAGCAGTTGTGCAGATTATTTTAAAGATGCTGGGAGTTTGAATGAAAGAAAATTATAAGCTCACATTTATAGCAATATTGGTTGAATATTCAAATTGGTTGTTAGGCTACTGAAGATTATTCTCTATTGGAATCAGTTATGCAGATTATTTTTGTTGGCTGAAGTCAACCATCTTATAGATCTAATGATTGAATAGAGAAAAATTTTTGGTAGCATGTTCTTTGTAACATAAATCTATGTATGGTTTTTTGTTTTAACAAACTGAACTATTTTTAAATCTTTTGATGTCTTAGATATACAAAATTATGCAAATTGTGGTTTTGTAGTTGTTCTAATTACCAAAACAGTAGATTTGAACCTGAAAAGTTACCAATGAGACATTTAAATGATGTGATTTTTGGGATAGATACGTTCAGGGGGGAAGTTAGCCTTGATTTCCAACTCATTTCAATGATGTAAAAAGTTTTTTTATGTTAATGATAAAATGAGGTCTAACATTTGTTATTGCTCCACATTACCGAGTGAAAAGTTTTTTGAGAGGCAATATATTTCTGTAATTATTGACAATGGTTGTTTTTGGCTATTGTGTAGCTTAGTAATTCAATTATACTCAAACAAATGGATAATGGAGTTGCATGGCCTACTAATTTTTACTTGAATCCTAACTATCTTGTAAAAAATTGAAGTTGTTTGTGGAAGACAAGAAGTTAGCTGCTTGCTTCCACTTTTTACTACATGTTGATAATTTGTTTCATAACCAAACTCCGTGTAGGGATGCCTGGGTTGACACCACCATTGCCTTTCGGTTGTAATGGGATTGGGGTTGAGCAGCTCGCTGCAATGACCAGAGATCATGATTTGTCTGCACTGCAAGAATATGGAGGGTTAAGTATTTTATAGAAAAAGGTTGTTGCTTCTGTTCTTCAAGATCTTTTGATCCCCTTCTGGTTTAGAGATCTCTTATTCATTTGATTTTTTATAGATAAAAGGTTTGGAAAATCTGTTGAAGACTAATATAGAAAAAAGTGTTTCAGGAAATGATACAAAATTATTACGCAGGAGAAATGCATTTGGGGCCAACATGTGTCCTTAAAAGAAAGGAAGAAACCTCTTTGTATGTAAATTTGATACAACTTGAAATAGCTTATCTTTGTGATATGGGTAGAATGTTTATTTACTATACTTCCTCATGTACAGATATTTCTTTGGGAATCTTGCCAAGACCTAACTCTTGTTATCCTTATAGTAGCTACAGCTATATCCTTAGTTTTGGGCAAAAAACATAAGTACAAAAATCTATTTGATTATTCTTTTTTCCTTCTATTCGAAACTTTCTATCTAGCCGGTCTTGACACTTCACTACACTTAAGTTCTCCATATTAGTTGCATGGTTTTCTCATTTTCAACAACATATCTGAAAAAGGGCTGCCCGGTGCACAAAGCATCCCGCACAACATCATATCTGAAAATGCACATAAAATCCCTGCAAAAAATAAAACAAATCAATACATGGAGATATACATACAATGAAATTAGAGGCAAGGTTAGATGATAATGGTAATTGAAGATAAATTTGAGTATTTAAGAAATATATATAACTAAGTAGAAAATGTGTCCATTGAGGAGAAAAAATTAATTAGACGACTAGATAGAGAATGTTGAAGAATTTGGTAGGAAAAAGGTCAGAGCAAGACTATGTTGTTGAAGGTACACCTCATGCACCTATAAGACGCAAGACTCACCAGACTTGGAGGTCTGTGTCTTTGCGCACCTTTTTGTGCCTTTGGAGCATAAAAAATGTGCTTGAGCGAGATTTTGTTATGTGTCCTTTTATGACATCCTTTAATGACATTATTTAGAATGAATTATTTCTTAATATGTTTTATTCTGTTTTAAGAGTTGCGCTCTTATATGACATCGTGTCCTTATTAGTCGCATGTCCAAGTTTGTCGTTATTTTCTTTAAAGTTCTTTCCTTTTTGGTATTGATTGTGAGTTCTATTTAAAGAACCTAGTGAGTCTTGTATTGGTATGAATGAATGAAAGTTCTATTTCCCTAACCCCAAAAGAGATTGTGGAAGATCTCTCTCTCGAGCACACCCCGCTTAGGCAGCCGCGGTCAAGGCTCTGTAGTATCTCTGTCACCGTTATCTCCACCTTTGGCCTCTCCTTCGGCCTCTCCTTCGCCTCTTCCCCGGCAACATTCCAAGACCCATAACAACTTGGTATCAAATCCACTCCTTCCTCCTCCACTACCACAACCACGGGTGAAGCCCTCTGTGAACAACCCACAGTTTCAAGACAGCAGGTCGTCCCGAGGACATCTCCCACAATCGTGCATCTCCACCGCCGCTGACCCAATGCCGATCTCTGACAGCAGGAAGGATCATCCTCGCTGATCCTACTGCAAAGAGATCGTGCCACAAATCTACGTAAAAAAAAATCCAAAGTGCGGGGCCTTGTCGGCATCTCTGTAAGTCTCACTGCGCCGAAGAAAAGAACAGTCGACGCTCTTCTGTCGGCGGCCTGCGAGCGTCGAGCATCTTTGACACCTGTGCATCCTATTCCTTCAGCACCGTACAGCGACGCAGCACGCCCAATCGCTCAAGCCCCCCCCCCAGTTTCGTTTCCAACTGGCGGGCGCTGGATCGGCCCGTACCCGTAGGGCGCATAAGCATTCATTGCTTCCTATTCTGGCGGACTCCTATTCTGGTCAGGCCCAGTCAATTAAAATCTTTTTCCTATTCTGGCCTGGTACACCTAGCCTTGAACATTGCCAAAAAAGTGAAACGCTCGCCTTTTCCTTCTTGAGTCAGTGCAGCCACATAACATTTAATTGATTAATCCTTCCTTGATTATTCACTTCCTCTTACTTATTAATTATGGCTGACACTCTTGGGAGACGACGCAGCACTCGCGACAACACAAATTCTGCCACCTCCAATGACTTTAGGCGTCCAGTCACCCGCTTCTTCTCTCAGCAAGCAAGTCAACCAATGGGGGACTCGCAATATTTAACAGCTTCCCTCTAGGACTTGATGTAGACTATCATGGCTGCCATGGAAGCACGCTTTCGGGACGCCGAAACCTGGCATCGGGACGACATGGCCACTATCACTGTCAGGCTTAATGAGCAGACCGCCTCCCTTCCCGTTGCACTACTCCACCCACGGATCACGCCAGCAGCAGTCAAGTCTCGCTACCGTCAATCATCTACCATAAGCAGCCACTGCAAACTCTATTACGCTCTGAAGCTATCAATCAGCCGCGCTATACCCGGTTGGAATTCCTCACCTACGATGGGAAAATAGATCCCTTAGGCTGGCTTACCAGATGCGAACAATTCTTTGCACATCAACAAACACTGGCAGCTGAACATTTTCCTATGGCCTCCTTCCACCTTCTCGACTCGGTCTTGCTTTGGGCCACTAGTCTCCTCACTGATCAGCCGGGTTTGATGTGGGGATGACTTCAAGCGATTTTGCAACCTGCATTTCGGCCCTCCAATCTGCAGCAGCCCCCTTGGTGCCCTCATGACACTCCGCCAGACGAGCTCCATCGACGAATATCTGGGCCAGTTTCAACTTCTTCTGGCACATATCACACTGTCCCCGGAGAAGCAGGTCAACATCTTCACTGTCAGACTTCGCGAACGTCTGCGACATGATGTCGAATTCGAGGCTCCTCCCAACTTAGTGACTGCGATGAGTCTGGCCAGACAATGTGATTGTCGCCTCCAACTGGCAAAAGAGATCTATTTTCCCACGACCTGGGCACTCGACCAGGTCAATCAGAGGGACATCCAGCCCTACCGGTGCGAAAACTATCTCGGGACGAGAAGATAGAACGACGCGCTAAGGGCTTATGTTTCAACTGCGATGAGCCGTACACGCGCGGTCACATGTGCAAACGGATTTTTTATCTGCAAGTCAAGGACGCTGATGATGAGTGTGTAGGATAACGCGTGTTGGGTCCATTGATCCCAATGTCCCTGATTTGTAAGAAGTCAAACAAGTCAATGATATACACCAAGTTGTATTTGATATGGTTGCAAGTTAATGCATGCAGGTTAGTCCTTGTTGCAATGATAGGACAGGTGGACACAAAGGAGTTAGCTGGATATGCAAGAAATTGCCTAAGTCCACAGGCGTTGAGTGGAGCAAGCTCACTCAATGCCAGATGGCTTAAGGAAGGAAGCTGGATAAAGAAATGCAGCTAAATCCACAGGCATTGAGTGAAGGAAGTTCACTCAACGCCATAAGCCCATAACACAAAAAGCACTGAATAAAGTCGGAACTGTCAAAGCCTAAGCAGTGAAAGCCAGAAAAATAGCTAAGTCCACAGACGTTGAGTGATGTCAACTCTCTCAACGTCATGTGACATAATTCGTCGAGTATTGTTGCCTAAGTCAAAGCCGCGGAATTTCTGTCAAAGAAAAATAAGTTAAGTCCAGAAGCGTTGAGTGAAGCCAGTTCACTCAACGACATACTGATTCTGTCAACGTCATAGAAGATAGACTGAAAAATTTGTCTAAGTCCACAGGCGTTGAGTGAAGCTAGTTCACTCAATGCCAGATGACAGAAGCTTTGAGTCAAGCTCTAGCAGTCAAAGCCAAGGGGAAAAAATGAAACAAAAAAATGACTAAGTACAAAAGCGTTGAGTGATGAAGCTAGACTCATTGCTCTCAACGCCATGCAGTTGAGCAGTTACGGCTAAGTACAAAAGCGTTGAGTGATGAAGCTACACTCAACGCTCTCAACGTCAAGTTGCTGAAGAAGCAGAAAATAATCTAAGGTAAAAAGCGTTGAGTGATGAAGCTACACACAACGCTCTCAACGCCAAGGTTGCTGAAGAAGCAGAAAATAATCTAAGGCAAAAAGCATTGAGTGATGGAGCTACACTCAACGCTTCCAACGCCCAGGATGCAGAAAGCTAAGCTAAGTATAAAAACGTTGAGTGAAGGTCATTCACTCAACGCCACTTAAAGCCAAGGAAGCTGCAAAATGACTAAGTACAGAATCATTGAGTGAAGGCCATTCACTCAACGCCACTCAACGCATTAGTGAATTCTGAGAATTTGGCTAAGTCCACAAAGGGGTGACGTCAGCAAAAGTCAACAAAGTCAACGCAGTTCAAAATAGTTGCGAGAAAGCTGCAGAACAATGTTAATGGCGCTGATGGTCAGCTGGTTGTCTTCTTGTGTAAAAGGAAGGTGATATTCCAGCAATTAAGGCTGGGCCCACACAGAAAAGAATCGTTGATCAGCGTACAATAAAAGGGGAAGATTGGTTGAGTCGACGAAAGCAATTAGGGTTTTTTGTTCACGTATTCTTGCGGCTGAACATCGTCTTCTTCCTCGCCTTCTTGTCGAGCCTGAAGAAGAAGTTCAGATCAGTGAACCTGAAAGCGAATCGAGATAGCTGAAGCGATTTTCATCTGCGACAGCTAGTTCGGAATCTTATTCTGAAAAAGGAGGAGCAGAGTTCTCAAATATCTACAGAGAAGAAGCTAGGGCTGAGATAATCTCTGTCCAGGAAAGGCAGACACAGAGAAATCCTCTCGTGTCAAAATCAACACATTTATTGTTTATTCTGTAGGATCCTTTAGAATTTGAGTGTAAATCTGATCTATAAAGGCTGAGAAGTAAGATTCCTGTGTGAATCAGAGTAGTAGGCATGTGTTATAAAGGCCGAGGTAGGATCATTTGTTGATCTGAGTGTAAGATCCATTTTGGATCTGAGTGTAGGGCTTAGGCCTGAGTTGTAGGATCCTTTGGATCTGAGGTAGGGCTTAGTGTCCGAGTGGTAGGTCTTGGAGAAGACTGAGAGGTCCTGCGGGATCTATGTTGAAAGCTCTTAGGAGCCGAGTATTGGTGTTGTGCCTAATCTAACACACTGTTAGAGAGGTGGGAGGGGCAGTGGACGTACCCAAGATCGGGGAACCGCTATATAAACCAACTGTGTCATCTGTGATTTGTCTTGAAAGTCAAACTAACTTAATCACTAAGCACATCAAAATCAGTTAAGTTCTAAATAAATCAAAAAAAGACCTAAAACCTATTCACCCCCCTCTAGGTGTTTAGCTGACCTTGAAAACAAAACTTTCAACGCGGAACACCATGGTTCTTCCTCGAGCTTGAGGACATCGTTAATGACGTTATTTAGAATGAATTATTTCTTAATATTTTTTATCTTGTTTTAAGAGTTGCGTCCTTATATGACGTCGTGTCTTTTTTAATCGCATGTCCAAGTCTGTCGTTATTTCGTTAATGTTCTTTCCTTTTTAGTATTGATTGCAAGTCCTATTTCACTAGCTGGCAGGGCTGTAAACTCGTTTGGGGGTAAGGGAAAGAGGTTGTAGTTTGCAAGACCCCGAGTAGATCTCGCTGTCCAGGCACCCATTAGCTGGCAGGGCTGGAAGGCGCACTCGACCCAGAGTAGACCCGTTGTCAGGCTCTCACTAGCTGGCAGGGTCGTAGGCACGCTTGGGGGGGTAAGGGAAATAGATTGTGGTTTGCAAGACCCTGAGTAGATCCCGCTGTCCAGGCTCCCATTAGCTGGCAAGGCTGGAAGGCGCACTCGGCCCCGAGTAGACCCGCTGTCAGGCTCTCACTAGTTGGCAGTGTCGTAGGCTCGCTTGGGAGTAAGGGAAAGAGGTTGTAGTTTGCAAGACCCCGAGTAGATCCCGTTATTCAGGCTCTCATTAGCTGGCAGGGCTGGAAGGCGCACTCGGCCCCGACCGCTGTCAGGCTCTCACTAACTGGCAGGGCCGTATGCTCACTTGGGGGGTAAGGGAAATAGATTGTGGTTTGCAAGACCCCGAGTAGATCCCGCTGTCCAGGCTCCCATTAGCTGGCAGGGCTGGAAGGCGCACTCGGCCCCGAGTAGACCCGCTGTCAGGCTCTCACTAGCTGGCAGGGTCGTAGGCTCGCTTGGGGGGTAAGGGAAATAGATTGTGGTTTGCAAGAACCCGAGTAGATCCCATTGTCCAGGCTCCCATTAGCTGGCAGAGCTAGAAGGCGCACTTTGCCCCGAGTAGACCCGTTGTTAGGCTCTCACTAGCTGGCAAGGTCGTAGGCTCGCTTGGGGGGTAAGGGAAATAAATTGTGGTTTGCAAGACCCCGAGTAGATCTCGCTGTCCAGACTCTCATTAGCTGGCAGGGCTGGAAGGCGCACTCGGCCCCTAGTAAACTCGCTGTCACGCTCTCACTAGCTGGCAGGGTCGTAGGCTCACTTGGGGGGGTAAGGGAAAGAGGTTCTTAGTTTGAACGACCCCGAGTGGACCCGCTGACCAGGCTCACATTAAGCTGACAGGGCCGACGGCTCGCTCGGTGGCAAGACGTAAAATGTTGGGAGTGACTAGATCTAAAGCCGCTCTCACTGCCAAGCTCTCACCTAGCTGGCAGGGCCGTTGAACTCATGATAGTATTACGGGGCACTTAGATAACAGGTTTTCAGATAGCTAACACCTATCCTGAGTAAGGGATGAGGTAATCCATACCCTTCTCGGCAGAGCTCTCGGTATGACCCACTCGACAGAGCTCTCAGCATGACCCACTCGGCAGGGCTCTCGGCGTGTCCCCCTCGTCAGAATTTACTTGGTCTATTTTTTGAACGAGTGACGGTCATCACCTCAGAGCCTAAGGCTTGCGCAAGTGTGCGGATTCGTGCGCAGATAATAAAATGCGAGATGCAATATATATATATATATATATATATATATATATATATATATATATATATATAATATGAGAGACAATAGCCATTTCGGTAAAAAGTAAGACCATTCTTATAATATCAAAATTGTTACATTCGCTTGGGGGATCTCGCCCCTTATAGAAATTTATAAAAGGAAAAAAAAATTATCACAAGTTAAAAACAAAATTGAGAAAGCTCTTCAGGAAGAGTCGTCGGACGTCTCATTGGAGGATTCTTCAGAAGACCCGCCAAGGATTATTTCATCATCATCACCCGGGGAGTCATCCTCTCCCGCAGGCTTGGGGATGGGATCAAAAAGCCAGGGGAGGATCCCACGTAGCATGAGCGTCTCGCCACCCTCATTCAGAAAGCCGGACTCTCGCAGCACCTGGATCACGCACTTGGCCGCCGCCTGTGCGTTCTTTTGCATCATCACCTCTATCTCATAATTTGAGTATTGGTGGCGTTTGACCTTCACGACCGGCGGCGGCGGAACGGGTGCCTTGGCCTCCTGCGCTTGTTTTAGCTCGGCCTTCAACAGCGTGATTTCGCACCGGAGAGCAGCCTCGCGCGCACGCGATAGCTGGGCTTGGGCGGAATCCTGTAAGAAATTTGTTAGAACTAGATCTGATAAGTGGCAGGAAGCCATGATGCGGAAAGGCATCTAAAGTTTCACATACCTCAACCATTGGGCGGAGGGCGAGAAGTTTCTGAGAGGCCTCCAGGTCGGCCTTCAGGGTGGCGACCTCGGCAACGGCGTGGTCCCGTGTCTTGAGTGCCTCGCCCAGGTTGCGCTCAAGGCCGAGGCTTCGGCGGGCAGACATATGCGCAAGCTCGAACGCGCGGAGCTGGGCTCGAACAGCTTCGTGGTCGAGGGTAGACTCCTTGTCATATATGCTCGCGTCCACTCGACTGTAGATCCCGAAACTGAGCGCGAAGGCTTCGTCGCTGCTAGTTTCCTGCTCCATCCAAGAGGGAAGGAGCGACAAGATCAAGACCCGGTTAGCTTCTGGGTCCTACTGCAGGAAGGGTTGGCCCTCTTCATCCAAGTGCTTCCCGCCCAGGCCAAAATTCTGATGCCCTCTCGGCACTGGTTTGGCGGGAGACATCTTCAAGGCAGCGGCAACCTGCGCTGCGACATCTTTTTCACCCGCGGCAAGCGGGGCTTCAGCTGGGGTCTCGGCGACGGATTTGCCCATGTCCGTCGCAAAGGGTTTGGATTTCTTGGAAGGGGTGGAAGAGGGAGCGTCGGGCTTCCGCTACCGGGCGCTCAGCTGGGAGGAAGAGCCGGGCTCATCCCGGCAGGCAAGGGCGGCGGATTTGGCGAGAGCCAGTGTGGCGGCGGAACCCCTAGTCTCGTCGAAGGGTTGATGGAGGGGGATCACCCGCTCACCTATAAAAGCCATAAAGGTTAGTCTTAAAAAGTTTGAAGTAAAGGTAAAATGGGTAAGGCAGAATGGTACCTTCACCGACAGGAACTGGCGGAAGGGAGTCGATGTTTCGCCGCAAGAACTTGACATCAAAGTTCTTGGTCTCGAAGAAGGACAGGAGGGTCGTCTTGTGTCCCCCAAGCATCGGAGTCCGGTAGGTCGCCTCATCATATTGGACCGGCGAGAGGGGAACGTTGCCGAAGTTCCTGGACACGAAGACGAACTTCTGGGCCCAGTTGTGGTTCTTATTTGCAAGACCGATGGTCTTGATCGCCTGTCCCGAGAAGAAGACGATTCCGCTCTTCGCCCGGAAGTTGAACAATTTGCGGAAGATGGAAATGTTGAACTCAATCCTTTTCGCGCGCATGTAGCAGGCTATAGCTACTAAGAGTGCGACAGAATAAGGATTGAGTTGCGATGGGACCACTCCATAGTAGTGGAGGGCCTGGCGCACTTCCGGCCAGAGGGGAAGGCGAAACCCTACCTCGAAGTGCTCCAACGGTATGGCGAGCTCCCCTTCCGACAGGAAGTTGACTGCTTCATTCCCGAGATTCCGCGCGGCGAACTCAGGGGGAACGTAGTTCCCGATTATGAAGGCGAATTCCGTCTCGGTTAGGCGGCAAGGGGGGAAGTTGTGTTCGACAAAGTTTTGCGCACATTTGGAGCGACCCTCAGTCTCGCCCGACATTGTGTGTGGAGGCGCAAAGGGAGAGAAAGCTGGTAGGCGAGAAGCTCAGGTAGCAGAGAACGGTGAGAGCGCAAGAAGAAAGAAAGCGAAGGTCCGGAGGCAAGTGAAAGTAAATGTGGTTGGTAAACCGACCTATTTATAGAAGAGCATGACAATCATGACGTTTTTTCTAATAGCGAAAGTGCAGATATCAATTTTTAATAATTCGACACTTCGTATTTCGCTCGGTCTCACTAGCGCTTCCTGTACCTGCAGATGGAGAAAGCCTCCGGGAGGGATCCCGGGTAAGAACAAAAGCAATGACAAGAATGAAGGGAAAACGTGGCGCGAGAGCTAATCATTCGACAAAATGGAATGGCATGAAAAAATAAGAAATTATATACAATAGGTCTCTCGCCGGGCGAGAGCCGTGTTAAATAGAATAAAATGTTCATTGCGCAAATATATAAAAGGTAAGGCGAGAAGGGAAGGCCGAGAGGTTGGGGGAAGAAGAGGCGAGAAGGGCAGGCCGAGAGGTTGGGGGAGGAAGAGGCGAGAACCCTCAGGACTTAGTATTGTTCCTACCGCCAGAGGCCCCGACCTCGCATCCCTGTCCTCGGAGGCACTCACGGGTAATGGTAGGCCGTCACGGGTGTGAGCTCCTGGTGGACTAGGCACAGCTGGTACCGGGCCCGCGCGAAGTGCCTCCCGGGAGAAGTCTTCTCGCTCCCGCCTCTCAGACGGTCCGTCTCACCAAGAAGATGGGTATAGTCCCGCTCGATCACGCTCAGGCGCCGCTCAATCCGCGTCAGGAGGGTAGTTTATCGCAAGGAGTCCTCCCTCCGCATCCATATAAGTTTTGATAGGACTTCCGCTATCCTCTCCCTCTGCTTCTCGACGTATCCGGAGGCCTCAAGGAAGCTTAGCATCTCGCTCGGGGAAGGCGGCGGCAAGATCACCTCCCCGTCTGCGTCAGGCTCTTCCGCCGGCTCCTGATGACCAGATAAGAGGGCTGTCAGGGCCAATTTCGGGGGAGGAAGAAAAATTAAGGCGCGAGAAGGGGAAATGTTTACCTGATTGTTGGCGAGAAGATCCGGGCCGCCCTTCAAAAGGCCTCCCCAGGAGTGGGCGATGTGTTTTCCCCCGGCCCGAGGGGAAGGATGCCTGCCCCAGCGAATGAGTCTCGTCCGGTGGCGAGAGGGCAGAGCCCTCCCCACCAGGTAGGTGAGAGTCTGATGCGAGAGCAGGGGACTAGTCGACAGTTCTCCTGGGCGAGAGGGAAAGTCCGGTCGCGGGATCGTCGGGGTCCATGGTAGCGGGAGTCCTGGACCTCGGGCTGACAACATCCGGGGTCTCGGAAGTGGGCACTGCGAGAGGCTATAAAAGTGAAGGAAAAAACAAACCATTGAAAGCGAAAGAGAAAGCAAAAGCTAGATGAGAAGGTTACCGGGAGCATTCGCAGGCTCTGCCCGGGTAACCGGAGGGGCAGCCTCCGAGACCAGTTGTGAAATCTTATCAGGAAGCCGAGTTGACTCGACATTCGCCGGAGGGGCTTCAACATCGCCTTCTGGAACCGTATCCTACGAAAAAAGCAGCCTATCAATACCGTAGGCCCGTTTTGGGGGTTAGCGCCAAAAGATGAGGAAAGAAAAGAACCTCTGGCTGAAGAGCAGGCTCCTCGCGGGCGGTCGTTGGGGTCAGCGAGGCCGGCTCGTTCCTAGAGTGGTCTCGCCGAACCGACTTGGCTTTTTTCCGCCGGTAGGCCGAATCCGCGGGCCTTTTTGTCAAGAGCCAGGGGGCGAACCTAGCGCAATCGGCATGAGCTCTCGCCTAAGCGGCGGCGAGACGATCTTGGACTTCTTGCGAGAGTGGTTATGCAGCCCGTTTGGCATACATCTTTACAGCACGACGAGAGCTCAGGCGATAAGCCGCAGCAGGAGGAATGAAGTCTTGGAAGCATCCGCTGGCATGTATATATAGAGCCGAAGTGGGACCCGCAAAAGATTCTCTTTCAGGTCAGCATACACTCCTGTATGAGCAGACGAGAGGGAGGAGGTAATCCCGCCCTCGGCCGGATAATGGCCTCCCGCCCGGGGCGTCCGGGATGGCTTGCGCCCAGGATAAGCGGAAAGCCGACAAAGACACGCGGAAGGGTTTCCGCCCAGTAGGGCCCAGAGGTAAATTACCTGGGTACCCTTGGAGGTCTGCGTTTAGCTCCTCAGAACAGCGGAGTTTGGCTGTTGGCAGACCTAGTTGGCCTGCAAATAGCCCTTTGGGACAGCGGAGTTTGGCTATTGGCAGACCTAGTTGGGCTGTAAATAGCCTTTTGGGACAACGGAGTTACGAGTATTGGCAGAACAACTTTTTGGATCCTATAAATAGACCCACATGGTACCTCAGAAGACAAGCTTTCTCATTTTTCTGAAGTCTTGCAGCGCTTTCTGAGGTATCCTTAGCTCAGCACTTGGCTAAGGAGGGGAAGCGCTCTGGGATCTTCCTGGTTAGTGGAGGGACCTCCGTGTTGTAGCCCAAGGTCAGTTCTTTAGTTCTTAGCCACTGGTCGAGAATCTGAGTTTGGGAGAAGTAGGTGTTAGCTACACCCCAGGGTCCGAACTCTCGTTGGGACCAGTTTTTGGTTCCAACAATAACGCTCTCATACCACCTCCTTATATAGGGAGGGGAGGCTCACATATCATTAACATGAAATAAAACAAAACAAAGTAAAACTAGATACGCGCACGTGTGTAACAATACACCCCGCCAGAAAATAGACCTTGCCCTCAAGGTCGGAGCACTGTCCTCCACTAGTAGTGATGTGCCAGCGGGGGGTGGGGGGAGGGGGGGACGTATTGGTGCCGGAGCGCCGTCCGGAGGTACAGCCGTGAGCAAAAGCGCGTCCAAGTAGGCTTGTGCACGTCATCCCCGGTGATGCACCGGAGCTCCTTCATAGGACAATCATGAGTAGGCGTGTAGGGTTGTTTGCAACAGTAACACAGGCCCTTGCTTCGTAAGTCTTTGTACTCTTCGTTGGACAGGCGGTGAGTCCACTGAAGGTTGTTGTGTGGGCCCGTATTGGGTGGGCGAGGTAGAGGAGGCGGTGGAGGTGGGTGTTTCGACGGGGGAGGAAAGTATGGTTGGAAGGGAGGGAGTGAAGAAGGAGGGTCCTTGGACAACGCGGGGAATTCGGCCTCCACTAGGGGAGAGAGGTAAATAGCTTGATTAACAGTTAATGGGGTGCGGAGGCGGACGTGGATATGGGGTTGTAGGTCGTGAAAGAAGTAGGCCAAGTAACGGTTGGGTGGAAGACCTGGAACATAGGCGACCAGCTCAATAAATGCATCCACGTACGAATCAATGGAGTCGGACTGACGAACGCCGCAAAGACGCTCGATCATGGAGCCGGTGAAGCGGAGATCATATCACTGAATGAGGACATCTATAAGAGCTATCTAGGTAAGGTCGGGGGAGGACTGGCAAAGCCAGCGGGCCCAATGGAGGGCGGACCCTTCCATGTCAATGATTGTTGTGGAGACCTGCTGCGTCGGAGGAGTCTGGTGAAGATCAAAAAACTATTCTACGCGGGCAATCCACCCTAGTGGGTCAGTCCGGTTAAATATGGGGATGTCAAGACGTGGGAGTTGCTGAGGCAATCCCGCCAAGGCGAAATCTGTGGGGTCCACTGTGCTAGGGGATCCCAAGGCAGAAGAAGTAGTAGGCCCGAAGTTTTGGCTGAGTTGCAGGTTGTGAAGCATGGTCATCATCGACGTGAACTGCTCGGTCTGGGTCTCGAGAAGCGACTTAATGGTGATGAGGGCGTATTTGAGGGCTTCCACACGGGATTCCATCCGACCCTTTGGCATATGCAGTCAGTACACAGAACTGCAGAGTCGTGGGAGAGTGCTGGAGGCAGGGAAAGGCGCTTGTGATCGGACTGCGGAAGGGAGAGATGTGATCGGCGGCTGAGTGGAGCGGCGCCGGCGGAGGACTGAAGCTGGTGCAGTGGGAGACTGAGAACAGGACGGTGGAAGATGGTGGAGCGAGGCCTGGCAGATGGCGGAAGCGGAGAAGGGCGTCGCTGGAGGGGATCGTAGAACGTGGTCGACGAACGACGGAAAGCTGTAGGTGTGGTGCAGCCGGGACATGGCGTAGGGTCGAAGCTGGGTGGCCTCGGAGGGCCGCTGCGGCGACAGTAATCGCGGTGGACGGATTAGCTAGGGGCCTAAGGCTCCGCAACAGAAGCCGAAGTAGCGACGAAACCCAAACCCGGCGGTACGATGCAGGCATTAATGGAAAGGGCGGACCAAAATGTTACCAACAAGAAGATTGCATTAATCGAAGAAACACAGATACAATTCGGAGCCAGATCCAGACAAGATCAAGGAGGCTGGGTCCTCCAATGATCCTTCTCTCAAGAGAGAGCTCAAAACCCTAGTGATCAAAAAGATAATCATAACACTCTCATACCACCTCCTTATATAGGGAGGGGGTCACATATCATTAACATGAAATAAAACAAAACAAAGTAAAACCAGATACGCTCACATGCATAACATAATAACACTAATATTAATTTCTAAAATTAAAATATAAGAAAATAATTTCATAAACCAATATTTAAATATTTAAAAGCTTAATATATTTTCATAGGTTGCCCTAATTATCATATCAAATAATTCGACGGACCTTTGTATTCAGGTTCGTATTGGTCGGTCATGTCAATAAGTCGTGCTAACAAACACAAGTAGAAACGAGCGCGAGTAAAAAGCACGGTACAAATGAACAAACACACATACACAAATAGAAAAACATGCACGGAAAATAAAATAAAACAACATGCGTGAAGACGTGCGCGGCGCTAATAAAAATGTGGAAAATAAACTAAAATACGATGTGACTCATATTGCATCACAAGTTGATCTTGTGAATTCACAAATAGTATACAAATATTTCCCTTGTCGAAGTTTTTTATGAAGTATCAATCTACTTCAAAATGCTTTGTCCGATCATGTTGAAATGAGTGGTAAGAAATATTAATGGATACTTTCTTGTCGTAGTATAGAATATAATGGTTGTCCTCAAAGAGACCCAAATGCTAAAGAATATATTTTAACGATAATCCCTCACATACGACCTATGAAACAGCTCTATATTCTGCCTCAGCATTAAGTCGTGCTACAAAAAAAAATTCTTGCTTCTCCAAGTTACAAGATTTTTATCTACAAAGAAACAATATCCTATAGTAAATTTTGGTCGTTTTGGTTACTTGGCCAATCACCATCTAAAAACCTTCACTTTTCTAGCATTGGTTTTTTTGTGAACATAATCTCACGTTCCAAAGACTTCTTCAAGTACCTCAAGATCTGGTAAGCTACATCTTGATAAGAGGTCTTTGGAGCATGCATAAATCTACTTAGAATTTCAACGACATAAGTGATATCAGGACGAGTATAAGATAAATATATTAGTCTACCAACCAATCTCTGATAGCTAGATGAGTCAATTTTATCTCCTTTTGTGTCTTTATCAATTTTGTGATTAGCCATAATAGGGGTGTCCATTGGAGCACATCCAAGCATACTTTTTCTTCTAAGAGGTAAAAGATGTATTTCGTCTAGGATATGAAGATCTCACGGCTAGACCTTGCCACTTCAATCCCCAATAAATATTTAAATTTTCCAATAACTTTAACTTCAAATCATGTTGTCAATTGCTCTTTCGGCTAGACCCTTGGGAAAAAATCATGGGGAATTTTGATGTAGACTTCTTACAACTCATTATGCATAATATTTTTTAACATGTAGTTGTTGTAGGCCCCGCCCAAAACATGCAACACATGAAAGGAGCACCCGAATGAAGTCCATTTTTGCAACATGGACAAATGTTTATTGATTGTCAATTCTTTGGGGTTGAGTGTACCCTTGTGCCACTAATCGAGCTTTTATATTGCTCCACAATCTTTTCTTCATTCTGCTTAACGAAAAAAATCCAACATGACCAAACCATTTTCTTTTTAGGAAGAAGATATCCAATTACCATGCTTCATTTTGGCTAAAGCATACATTTCTTCCTTCAGAGCGTTTCTCCATTTGGGTATCTTAATCATCCTACCAATTATTGGAATCACAATAGAGGAAAAGATGAAATAAAAGCTTTGTGAGCAGGAAAGGGATGATGATACGAGATATAATTAACTATAAGAAGTTTGGTACAACCTGTATTACCTTTGAGATGGGTGATAGGAACATGGAGGACATCATTAAAATTTGGAGCTGAAACTGGCACTTGCAGAGGTTGAACATCAGAGGACTATACGTGCTCAACATCACGGGACTTGCTAGAGTTTGTATGCAACGGAGGAGGCAGTGACCGCGAAGGAGTAGAAGCAAGGTTTTAAATGTGGGATGTCGTGGACATGTCAGATTGAGTATTTAGATGTTAGAGACATGTCGGGGCATTTTAAATGTCGGATTCCTAAAAATTAATTATATTATGAGGAGTTGGGAGGAGTGTGGAGGCCTCGTTGTTGTTTCATCGTCGACACTTGGGTCATTTTTTTTACTAGCTTAAGTAGGTTGCATTCAACTTTGTTTGAAAAGGCTAATACAGCAAAATTAGTGTGTGACGTATGTGAACTGGGAAAACATATCAGGAGCTCTTATTTTAATTCTGGTAGTTGGAGTTCTTCTTTTGACTTAGTACACTCAGATGTATGGGGGCTTTGTCCCGCAACTACTATGAATGGATTTCAATATTTTGTCTTTCATTTATTGATTTCTCATGTGACATGGCTTTATTTGATGAAAAAAAATTGATGTATTTGTTTGCTTTAAAGATTTTCACAAAGGAGTTCAGACACAATACAGTGCAGGTATGAAGGTGTTGAGGCCTGACAATGGAACAGAGTACACCAACAGAGCGTTTGGGGAGTACTTGTCATCCCAGGGAATACAACTTCAAACCACATGTCCATACACACTAGAGCAAAATGAGCTTGATGAATGGAAGAATAGGCAATTTATTGAGGTGACCCAGAGTACGATGATGTCGATGAAGGTACCAAAGTATCTATGGGGGCAAGCAGTCATGACATCAGCCTTTTTGATCAATAGGATGCCCACGCGGGTATTAGATTGGAAGTCATTGAGATACTGAGAGGTAAGAATGGAGATATTCTTCCTCTCAAAACTTTTGGTTGTGTTTTTCGTGCAGGATACTAGACCAAATGTGGGAAAGCAGGATCCAAGGGTTATGAAGTGCGCTTTGTTTGGTATTCGACTACGCAAAAGGGGTATGTATGTTGGAGTCTGACGAAGAGGAGGTTGTTCATTAATTTGGATGTCAAATTTAGAAAGTTTGAGTCATATTATTCCTTTTAGGTTGACTCATCTTTTGGGGACTCACTCGTTACAAGCAGTATGAGGCGAGAGGTGGAGAATAGCAATAGTGGTAGGAGGGAGATAGTGAGTATCTCTTTCCCTCTTATGTCGAGTGTGGAATCAGATGTGGTGTCGGTGCATGAGGGGAATGAATCCAAGAATGGTAGACCTCGGTCTCAAGGGGAGCTGAGAGTATATATAAGGAGAAGAAAGTAGAATGAGGGAACCGTGCCTACAACACCACTTGTTCCAAGTCCCTTTCCCCTGCCAACTCTGACTCCTAAGACACTTACACCATCTATCTCAAACTCAGAATACACAGGTAATATGATTCCTCTCTCTACTCTCATTCCCCTATCAGTAATGAGGTTTTCCCGCAATAATGCGGGACTCTCATCTAATCGATATGGCTTCCCTCATGAAATTTCTCAGTTTGTTTCTTACTCTCACATATCACATGTACATTAAGAATTCACTGCATCTTTTGGCATTGTCTATATTCCTAAGTGTTGGCAGGTTGCTAAAGAGGATCCAAAGTGAAAAGTTGCAATGCTAGAGAAACTTAGGGCTTTGGAAAAGAACAAAATCTAGGAGCTTGTGTCACTACCACGAGGCAAGAAGGCAGTTCGATGCAAGCGGGTCTTCACTGTGAAACAGACCCAGAAGGTTGGATTGAGGGCTACAAGGCCTGATTGGTAGCAAAAGGGTACAATCATTCTTATAATATCGATTATGATGAGACCTTTGCACCTGTGGCAAAGATGAGCACGATGCAGACACGGGTATCCTTGGCAGTGAATGGGGGATGAAAACTACACCAACTCGACATAAAGAATGCCTTTCTGCATGATGATTTGTTAAAGGTGTACATGGAGGTACCGCCAAGTTTTGGCACGAAACAAATGGCTGATAAGGTGTGTAAACTCAAAAAATCTGTTTATGGGCTGAAGCAGTCTCCTCGAGCCTGGTTTGATAGGTTTAGGAGAGTTATGGTAAGCATTGGGTATCAGTAAACCAATGTTGATCATACAGTGTTCTTTAGGCGATGTGGAGTTCACACTACAATGTTTGATGTGTATGTTGACGATATGACTATCACTGATGATGAGAGTAAAATTGCTCAGTTGAAGACGAGTTAGAGGTAAAGGACTTGGGGCAGTTAAGGTATTTCCTTGGGATTGAGATAGCTTGTGGTGCAGAGGGGATTGTTTTATCTCAACAAAAATATATGCTAGATCTGCTGACAGAGGCGGGTATGTTGGGATGCATGCCCGTGGTTGCTCTCTTGATCAGAAGTCCAAGCTCAGTGTTGAGGAAGGAGAACCAGTCGATAGAGAAAAGTAACATAGGCCGATATGCCTCTTGATCTATCTAAGTCACACTCGTCTCGACATATCTTTTGTTGTGAGTGTGGTGGCCCATTATATCCATGACCCTAAAAACGGTCACATAGACGTTGTGTATCAGATTCTAAGGCACTTAAAGAATGCACCAGGAAAAGAGTTAATCTTCCAGAAGAATTGGCATATGAACATTTAAGGCTATTGTGATTCAAACTGGGCTAGTTGCATCGGTGGCAGGAGATCCATGTCAGGATATTGAATGTTTGTAGGGACAATTTGGTCTCCTAGAGAAGCAATAAGCGGACTGTAATTGCAAAATCCACAGCCGAGGCAGAGTATGAGCTCATAGCCTTAGGGGTACGAGAGATGTTATGGTTGAAAGACCTGTCGATAGAGCTCGAGATGAACCAAGGGGTAGATGACATTGTGATGTGACAACAAGTCAACTATCAGCATTGTAAACATGACAGAACCAAGTATATGGGGATCGATAGGTTTTCATCACTAAAAAGTTGGGCAGTGGAGCTAAGACATGTAGTTACTAAAGAGCAAGTGGTTGATTGTCTCACTAAGGGGCATAGCTCACTTAATTTATCTAGTTTGTGTGACAAGATGTGTTTGGTGGATATCTTTCGCTCATCATGAGGGGGAGTGTTGGTATTTAAACCAAATGGGCTTAATAGAAAATATACTAGAGTTTTTCAGTATTCAGGCAATATCCACATCTATATCGCCATTTTTTCAAAATAAACAATCTGATGTACTTGAACCAGTCACACCTAGGTATCACTTGTGGTACTTAAACCCATCACACCAAAGTACTTAAACCTTTCACAAATCTGCAAGCATAACTTATGGACATTGTACACAAAAAAGTATTATACAATGAAGCATAAGAATGGTTTTGTCAAGTGTTCCAAATAGTTTGAACAAGAACTGATGACGATTATGTCTAGATGATGTAAAATCTCAAACCACAAGATGTCGAATGCACCACCTTAGAAGCAAAAAACATTGTGGCAGATACAGTTGTTGCACCATTTTCACCAGCTGCAATCTGCAAATTAATAGGACACAAATGAGGGCAATGCAATTCCACGAACTTGAATATACTATAATAGTTAACCTACTAAGCATATCACTATTTCGATGCTAAACAAATACTATAATCAAGTGGTATAACTTTGATTCATGAAAACTTTTTATGCCAGATTATATCTTAGCAGGAATATCCTGTGAAAGCTTTTTTTAAGTGATAGAAAACCACCATAAAAATGTATTGCAATTGCAGCTAATTACATAAAACTTGCATGGCGCGTAACATATTAGAAAATTTGTAGAGAACACAGTTAAGGAAAAGAGATTTTAAACACTACTCACAATGTAAGGAATGTCTCTGCGGGATGTCTTTCGAGCATTGGATCCAAGCTTCGCAAGCCTTACCAACTGCTCATTGTCCAGTCCTTTCAAATATTCAAATGAAAAATGGACAGTAAAGTGTTATCTTCTGACATCCATGAGAATAATTTAAAGACAATTACACACACAAAAGTATGCACGATCTCGTAAAGCTGGGAATAAGCCATTTTAAATTTTGTTTTATATAGAACATGCAAAGGAACAATCAAGTATAAGTTCAATTTTGATTTGGCCAATACTTCCGAACCAAAGGTGTCTTTTAATATATTATAGAGATGAATGGAGGATGTACTCATATTACCCGCACCACGGTTTGGGATATGACCAATGTTGATGATGATATTTTGATACGACAACCGCCACATGCTGATATTAGTCTATGTAGCCCATGGATATTATTATACATTGTATGTCCCCACTCGTCTATATGAAGAAGTGGTAGTATCCTTAGATGAGCACCCTTTTGGAGTCACATGTTTTGGCTCTCTTGGAGAATGGAGTGTCAAGGAGGACCCAACCTCCGAATGCTAGGCGAGAACAGTTCTCGATTGTATCTTTTGTTGTTTAATGCAATGTTATTTTAATTCTTCGATCTTGATACGACTATAATGTATCATATTTAGAGAAGTCCAAGTCAATGAAGTGATTCTCAAAGTTAAACATTCACATTAAAAATAATTTCCTTTGATTGTTCATAATACCAAAATGCTCCTCTTACCTCTTCTGCCACTATTAATCTCCAGTCGTAGGTATCTTAACCTGGTCCCGAAGTAAATGTTGACTCCTTTGACTTCAAGCTATGGTTTCTCCTTCGACTTCAAGCTATAGCTTCTCCTTCGACTTCATGCACTACCTCGCCAATTGTTTCTCATCAGCTTCGAGGGTTGTATCTCCTTTTATTTTTTTATCCTATGTTCACGGTGCTCTATATATTTGTTCACTTTGTTGTGTTTGATGTTTTCTTTAACGAATGAATTTATTTGAAGGTTCTAGCAAAGTATCACTTCTTCGTTGGTTCGTAAAGATCTGTATTGAGAATTTAGTGAAAAATGTGACCACAAATGACACTAATCAGATTTGTTGCATCTCTTGCAAGGAAATAGTTAATTGTGAAATTACCTGCTTCAAGCACCACTTGGCAGGATTACAGAGCAATGTTAGGTCATGCCCTCTAGTCCCATCTAATGTGAAGGGAAAAGCTGAGGGATGTCTGCATTCTTCACAAACAACCAGAAAAACTAAGAATAATAAGTTGGGAACATAGGTGAGGTGGTTGTTGGACGTGAGGTGGAGAGTGGCAAAGAAGAACCCACTCAGAGAATCCTATTTGCAGGTGTAGGGATTAAAGAATCAATGGATTGTTATGGACCCCACGCTCTTGGTTATCTAGTATTACAGTCTTATTATATTGAGTGATATTGTATCGAGTCAAGCCTTTATGTATTGAGTCGAGTTATATATTGAGTCGTAGGAGTCGAGTCATCAAGTCTTTTAAAATTTTGTGCATTTAGTTGTGTCGGGTATTTACACCCGTGCCATCTGGGGCCTATGTAATAGGCCCTTGTCATGTATTTGAAATCAATGAATAAATGAAACATTTCCTTCTCTTTATAATTCCTTTACCTCTCTCTCTCTCTAAGCACTCTTCTTCCCTCTAGGGTTTTCTCTTTCTCTTCCCACAACCTCTTCCCCCTTCTAAAAGCTTCATTTTTTCTTATCTCCTCTACCATTCTAGGGCTTGCCCTTATATCGTCGCCTTCATCGATCGTTTACAAAAGAATTCCACAACATATTTGGAGTGTTATAGACCCCAAGCCCTTGGTTATCTAGTAATACAATCTTATTATATTGAGTGATATTGTATCGAGACAAGTATTTATGTATTGAGTCGAGTTAAATATTGAGTCATAGAAATTGAGTCATAAAGTCTTTTAATATTTCGTCTCTTTAGTTGTATCGGATATTTACACCCGTGTCATCTAGGTCCTGTATAATAGATCATTGTCGTGTATTTGAAATCAATGAATGAACTTTTCCCTACCTCTCTATCTAAGCCTTCTTCTTCCCTCCAGGGTTTTCTCTTTTTCGTCCCTCAACTTCTTCCCTCTTCTCCAACTTCATCTTTTCTCATCTCCTCCACCATTCTAGGGCTTGCCCTTGTATCCCCACCTTCATTAATCGCCATACAAAAGAAGCCTATAAAATATTTGGTATCAAATCCCTCCTTCCTCAGCTCGACATTTCCGTCACTCCACTCTTCAACTGGCATCAAGCCACGGATCCAACACACTAGCCAGAGGGCGTCCTCTCCTCTTCCCATCAATGACATCCAGCCCCAACAACCTTCCACGACACCAGAGGCCTCCTTTCTCTTCTGTTGCAATCATCGCAGCCAAATATCCACTCCAGCAGATATAGCTCTTCGTCCGGAAAGCAACGATCTAGAGCGGCCCGCTCGAGTCCTTCTCACATGTGAGACGTCTCCCTCTTCTGCCTTCGACTGATTTGGAACATCGAGCAACCTCCCGTCGAGCAGCTTCTCGTTGCCCTCCTCGACCTCGCGCAAGACGACATCTTCCAAGAGTCGCTCCAGTCGCAAAAGTCGATCGACTTCCTGCTCTTCCAGAACCACATGTCGTCCCCAGCAGCACACCTTAATGTCTTTGATCCCAACCCCCCGCCTTCAATCAGTGACCAACGACATCATGGGCTCCTCGAGCTGACTGCCTTTCCAAGTCCTCGATTCGCCCTCGTCTGCATTGTGTCGTGCCTCCTGATATCAAAAGAGACTGGACAATATGAGTAAATTAAATAAGTAATTAATTAATTACTTTTAACATCTCGAGCTCTCATGCGCAATAAGTTTCCTCCCTCTCAAGTCAGACAACCTATTTCAGCAAGCCACAAATCCTCTCCACTTAATTGATTGTTTTTACTAATTCGTAATTGAATTAATTTAGTAATCAATTAATGAGGATGGACATAAAGCTCGGCGTCGTCAATTCAGCTATTTTTCGTTCTCTGTTCACATCATTTTAGAAGACTCTATCTCACCTCGACGATCATTTGAAGAGGTCAGGATACAAGGACGTTCCTCCCACTCTCGTGAAGCTGGCATCGCTGCCAACACATGTTGTCACCCCTTCCATTGCAGCCTGGCCGGTCCACCACCGCCTCTGATTGCGCCATCGGGTCCTCCGACATCGAACCCTCTTCTGCCAGTCCTGCCACTGATAGACCCTGCGAGCCTCCTTCTGAAGCAGCTTCTACCTCCCCAGACTTTGCCGCCTCGTCCCCTATCAGTTCCTGCGACCGTCACTTCATCGCCGGTTATACCAACCTTGGCTTTACAACTCCCGCTCAGGCGCCTTTGGCCATCTTGTTGTCTCGTCTACTGGCATTTGTACGCTGAAAAATGTCTTCCCGCTTCCACTTCTTAGAAAAGTATATTGCATATCAATAATGACCCATCTTGGGGTTATATATACAAGACCCGAACATATACAGGTAAATACAAATAAGCCCCTATACATACACACAATATCAAACACCCCCCCTCAAACTCACGGGGGATCATACATCTAGAGTTTGGACATAAGGTAGTCATGTTGAACCCTCGTCTGGGGCTTGGTGAACAAGTCCGCAATCTGATGCTCGGTGGGAACATACTGGGGAACCAATGTACGTCGGTTGTACTGCTCACGGAGGAAGAAGACATCGACTCCAATGTGCTTGGAGAGGGAAAACTTCACTGGATTCAGAGTGAGCTGAATGACATCAGTGTTGTCACAAAAGATAGTGGTCGGTCCTGAGGAGACAATGCCAAAATCTGCAAGAAGCCAACGAAGCCAGATAATCTACTCGGCCGTAGACGTCATGGCGCGTAGCTCAGCCTCAGTACTAGAGCGGGAAACACCAGACTGTTTCTTGGACTTCCAGGCAAGCAAGGAGGAGCCTAAAAACAGACAGAGACCAGTGACAGAGCGACGATCAGAAGGATCACTAGCCCAAGTAGCATCAGAGAAAGCAGAAAGTTGGAGGGAATTGCTGCTGGAGAAGAACAGACCACGGCCAGGAGTCGCACGAAGGTAACGCAGTACACGCAGCAAGTGAGCATAATGGACTGATGTAGGAGTGTTGACAAACTGGCTCAACACATAGACTGCATGAGCAATATCTGGCCGAGTGATGGTGAGATAGACCAGGCTGCCGACCAAATGACGATAGCAAGTGGGGTCAGCAAGAGGGATCCCCTCATCAGCCTGAAGCTGCAGGTGAAGCTCCATCGGTGTGGCAACAGTGCGGGTGTCGGAAAGAGCAGCCCGAGCTAGAAGATCAGTAGTATACCGCTGTTGAGAGAGCTAGAACCCTGCAGAGGTGGAAGAGAACTCAATGCCCAGAAAATAGCTCAAAGGTCCCAAATCTGTCATCTGAACTTGCTGCTGCAGGTGATGCTTGACAAAGTCAATGAATGTCGGGTCATCACCAGTGATGATCATATCATCCACATAGAGCAGAAGAAGAGTCCGGCCTCGGGAAGAGGTGCGAACAAACAGGGCCGGGTCGTGCTGGTTGGGCTGAAAACCAGCGGCTGTAACGACAGAGCTGAAGCGCTCGAACCAGGCTCGAGGAGCCTGTTTGAGACCATAGAGAGCACGACGCAACCGACAAACCATGCCAGGAGGAGCAGCAAAACCGGGAGGAGGAACCATGTAGACCTCCTGCTGTAGGTCACCGTGAAGAAACGCATTCTTCACATCCAGCTGAAACAAGGACCAACGATGGACAACAGCAACAACAACAAGTGTCCTGATCGTGGTCATGTGTGCCACAGGAGCAAAAGTCTCATCATAGTCTCGACCATGCTCCTGTTGAAAACCCCGAGCAACCAGGCGAGCCTTGTACCGCTCAATAGAACCATCAGAGCGAGTCTTGATCTTATAGACCCACTTGCAAGTGATGAGAACAGCACCAGGAGGAAGAGGCACAAGATCCCAAGTAGAGGTACGCTCAAGAGCAGCCAACTCATCAAACATAGCGGCCTGCCACTCAGGAACCTGCAGCCTCGCGGTAGGAACTAGGCTCTGGAGTACTAGTGGAGATAGCAGGAAGAATAGTGAGGTCGAGTGGCTGGGTGGTAAAACCGAGGCGATCTGGTGGATGTCGATCTCGAAGGGGGTAACGTCTGGCAGGCGGATCAACCACGGGACTCTCAATGAAGACTGGGGCACCTGTGGGGTAGTCGGAGCACGACGAGTGTAGTGGTGGAGAATATGAGGTAGAGGGCCGGGAGATGGCAGAACATGAGGAGGTGGAGAGGACTCAGAAGAGGGAGATGAAGATGATGGTGGTAGCTCTGCTGGTGACTGGTCTGACGATGGTGGCAAAATAGGTGGTGGTACGGTAGGAAAAACAAGGAACTGAATATCAGTCGGGGTAGTGGATGAGGGTGAAGCAGAGGTGGATGAAGAAAGGGATAAAGGTTGGTCCTCAACAAAGGTGACATCACGAGAAATGCGAAGACGGCGCGCAACAGGGTCATAACAGCGGTAACCCTTGTGCTCTGAGCTGTAGCCTAGAAAAACACATGCAGCAGACTGAGCAGAGAGCTTAGTCTGCTCATGTGGTGGTAATAGGACATAACACAGACATCCGAACACACGAAGATGAGTGTATCGAGGAGGATGGGAGAACAAACACTCACCGGGACACCGACCCTGAAAGAAAGTGGATGGCTGAAAGTTGATGAGATAGACAGCGGTGGAGACAGCCTCACCCAAAAATCAAGGGGAACATGGAAAGCCAAAAGAAGAGTGTGAGCGGTCTCAATGATGTGGCGATGTTTCCTTTCTGCAGTGTCATTCTGGGAATGAGGACCAGGACAGGAGAGCTGCGGAACCATGCCATGAGAGGCGAGAAGGTCACGGAACTCATGCGATAGGTACTCCCCCCTGAGTCGGAGCAAAAAATACGAATAGAGGCGGAGAACTGAGTACGAACCATGGTGGAGAAAGTAACATAAATCTGAAAAAACTCAGCACGAGAACGCAACATATATATCCAAGTGAAATGAGAAAAATCATCAATAAACAAGACATAATAGCGGTGTCCACCCTTGGATACAAAAGGAGCAGGCCCCCATACATCAGAATAGACTAACTCAAACGGAGCAGAAGACCTAGACATACTAGACTGATAGGGGAGTTGTAGCTGTTTTCCAAGCTTACAACCTGTACAAGAGTGACTAGTGTCAACAGATACACGACCCAAAACACCCTAACGAACAAGAGTTGAAAGACGGGCGCCACTGGGATGACCAAGACGATGGTGTCACTGACGAAAGGAAACAGCGGGAAGACATAAAAAAGGAGCAGCTGGGAACGGTGTGACTGATGGCAGACGAAGGTACTCAAGAAGATATACCCAACTATGGCGAAGGCCAGCTCCAATGAGGGTCCCTGTAAGACGATTCTGTACATGACAAACAAACTCATCAAAAACAACAAGATAACCACTAGAGGCAAGCTGGCTGGCGGAGATGAGGTTCATGGAGAGTTGAGGGATGTAGGCAACATCAGGAATGTGGAACTGAGGGGTGTGGAGAAGACCACGACTGGTAATAGGAAGGGTGGTGCCATCAACAATAATAACACGTAGGTCAGAGGAAACAGGCTGGCGGGCATGAAGATGGGTGGCATCATAGGTCATATGAAAAGAGGCTCCAGAGTCAAGTAACCACGAGGACAGAGAGATACCTGACGGGGCAGAGGCCGCTGAGGGATCAGCAGAGGTAGAGTCCTGACCAACTGTGGCTGCAAATGTACTCGGGAAGGTGCCTGAAGACAGCTGCTGAGCCAGCTGTATGAGCTGCTCAGAGAAGGAGGCTGTCGGAGGAGGCACAGACAGAACTGGAGCTGCACGCTGCTGGGTGTCACGAGACTGGATGTTCTGCTGGGAGCGCTGAAGCTTGCGACACTCAGACACTCTGTGGCCCAGTGCATGACAATAATGACAGCGAACAGACCTCCGCTGCGCAGCATTGGGACCCTGGGAAGAGGGTCCCTGGGTAGGAAACGGAGCAGACGGTCGCACAGGAGTACTGAGCCCTGGAGAAGGTGGCAGCGGAGGCTGCAGAGCAAACTGAGGAGCAGCCAAGACAACATGGGGGGAGGTAGTGTGTTGCGTCCCCTCCATGGTACGAAGACGAGTCTCCTCCGCCAGAATCGTGGACAGTGTCACGAAGTGTGGGTGGAGTACCCCGATAGAGAAACTGCGAGCGGGCAGACTCAAACTCCGGGCGCAGGCGCATCAAGAAATCGTAGACACGGCAGACATCTTTGTACTGAGCGGTGGCAACGCAATGGCAGCAGGACAAGCAATGGGGCGGCTCCATCTCGTCACACTGACGTCATAGGGAAGTGATCTCAGCAAAAAACTCTTGAACTGAGCGGTTGCGCTGGTAGGTAACTGCAAGAGTGTGTAACAATGAATACTGAAGTGCCTGTCTGGAAGGCTAATAGAGATTGGAAAGATGATCCCAGATCACCTTGGCAGTAGGGAACTCACAGATGGCCAGGCGGATGGGTACCTCACAAGACTGGCCAAGGATAGCAATAGCCCTGGAGTCATCGTCCTGCCACTTGGCCAACGCCTGAGCGGAGGAAACACCGGTGCTGGCTGTGGAAAGAGAAGACTCAGTTGAAGAGGCGGCAGGGAGCAACGGTGTTGGGCAGGATCCATCTAAATGGCCCCAAAGGCGTAGGCCTCGGAGATGCATGTGCATGGTGGAAGACCAAGCCTTGTAGTTCTGCCCGTTGAGCAGCACATCAGGCATAGGAAGATAGCCACTGTGAGTCGAGGCGGGATCCATTGAAGGCCGACACCGAGATCTGGAGCAGGATCGATAGGCGCTGAAACCGGACCGGAGGAAGCAGCCGGAGGAAGCATCCGGAGGGTCGGGATCGAGCGGATCGACGCAGTCGATCGGAGGAAGCAGCCGGGATCGACGAGTGGGAGAGGGACCGGGATTGATCGGCGCAGACGGGATTGATCGGCGAGCGGGAGAGGGACCGGGATCGGGATCGATCGACACGGCGGTCGATCGACGAGCGGGAGAGGGACAGGGATCGATCGACGCAGACGGGATCGATCGGCGAGCGGGAGAGGGACCGGGATCGGGATCGATCGACGCAGACGAGCGGGAGAGGGATCGGGAGAGTTAAACGGGCTCTGATACCATCTTAGAAAAGTATATTGCATATCAATAATGACCCATCTTGGGGTTATATATACAAGCCCCGAACATATACAGGTAAATACAGATAAGCCCCTATACATACACACAATATCTAACACCACTGACCACATTGCTGCCTCTTCTTCCATCTTGTGCTCCCCCCACTCCTACCTTACGGTTTTCACTTGTCACATCAACGCCTCTTCTGTCAGCCTGTGCTCCGTCAACCCCTGCTTTGCTTCTTCCACCAGCCATATCACCTCCTTTTCTGCCAGCCTGTCCTCTGTCAGCCCCTACTCTATCATCTCCTGTTCCGCCAATCCCGCCTACTCTGTGGGCCCCTTCAGACTCGTTCCTTCCATTGTCTGTTGTCCCCTTGGCTACCCTGTCATTTTGGTTTCATGTCGATCTGTCAGACCAGACGGCCCCATTACTTCAGCCGCTCATCCTCGATCCTCCCGACGGTGCCACAGTCACTCCTAACAACCAAGTCCACTGCGACGTGCTACCAGGCATTGTTTTGCGCGAAATCAAGGAGCCAGAGGAGTCACTCATCCTACTGGAGTTTGAGCTTAAGGGCAAGCATGATTTCAAGGACGGATGGAGTATCATGGACTCCACGCCCTTGGTTATCTAGTATTACAGTCTTATAATATTTGGTTATATTGCATCAAGTCAAGTCTTTATGTATTGAGTCGAGTTATATATTGAGTCGTAGGAGTCGAGTCATTAAGTCTTTTAATATTTAGTGCTTTTAATTGTATCTGGTATTTACACATGTGCCATCTGGGTCTGACCCTTGTCATGTATTTGAAATTAATGAATGAAAGAAATTTTAACTCCTCTTTCTAATTCAATTGCCTCTCTCTCTAAGCCCTCTTCTTCCCTCTAGCGTTTTTCTCTTTCTCTTCCCTTAACTTCTTCCCCCTTCCACAAGCTTCATCTTCTGTCATGTCCTCCACCATTATAGGATTTGCCCTTGTATCGCCGCCTCCATCAATCGTCAACAAAAGAAGCCCATAACATGGACCAATTTGTCTATCCCGCTGAGAGTAGTAAAGAGATACAAAGCACGATTGATATCAAATACACGAGACGCAATGTGCTTCTTTATAAGAAATATTCCGAAGACCTAAAGTTGATCTCCGATTGTAAGCGAAGTTTACCTCTTCAAATCTCCTCAAAACCCTAACATAAATAAATCAAACATACGCTCATTTCTCCTGACATTTCTAGTGTCTATCAAGTCACAACAGCAAAGAAAATCCATAATTTATTGGAGCTTAATTGGATACTAAAAATGTTATAAGAATAAGATAACATTTTAAAAGGAAATCGTCATTATATGTTAGCGGTCTTGCTGGAGACAAACAATAGTGAACAGGAATGTCGGCGTCACCTAGGATTGGAGTAACGACCCTTTGCAAGAGTGAAAACATTGATTGTCGACTTCTAAAATTTGGGAAAAAGGAGATCGTGAGTCCTAGCATCAAACATTTGGAAGAAAAAGACAGGAGAACCTTGAAAAACAACGATGAAATTGGATCTTTGGCAATTATCTGTCTCAAACCACGACTGGAGATGAGATCTTGTGCCGAAATAACACGGGAAGGAGTCGGCGAGCCTCCTCAAACAGCACGGGATAAACGCCTATGGTTTTAGGGTGGGGTCGATGCCACCTGCTCCCGCTGTCGACGACGAAGACGAGAGGGATCAGTGTTGTGTCGTCGAAATTCGAGAGTGAGGATTGGGGTTTCCCTAGCCATCTCTCACACGAACCGTGAGGGTAAAAAAGGAAAAGAGCACGGTTTCTGCTTCTATCGAGCGCCAGTTAAAGGTAAATAGAGTTTTTGGTGGTTTCGTTTACGCGTGGGGAGGAAAAGGAATTAGGGATTTCAATGTTATTAAAATACTTTGCTTAAATGGACAACATCAAATAAAATCAAAAAGCAAAGGCATAATCACCTCGATACGATGTTGCCGTCAAAAAAAATTACATGAGCTCGGATCCTGAAAAATAAATTTTTTCTTTGTATTAAATTGCGGTTGTTACAGGTTCATACCAAAGTAACATGTGTGAAACAGCGAAGTCCAAATCGTGCTAAAATGGCCTACACGCGGTAAATAGTGGCGTGGAACCAATGTGCGGGCTCGGGAGAGGTGGCGGAAGGACTGAATGGAGGCGAGAGAGGGATTTGGAGGGTCGGAGGACTGAATCAGCAATGTGGAGGTCGTTGTCAACCAGCTCTAGAGGGTTCGTTCGAAACGGAGAGAAGCACTGGAATTGTTCGTCAAAGGGCGGTGAGGCGGAGGAGAAACAATGACCAAGAAGTAAATAGGTCGGCTGGAATCAGTATCCGCATGTTGGGAGGGGACAGCCTCGCCGGAGGAAGGTGAGTGAAGGATCGTCGGAGCTCAAGGGGGTGTCGGGCGGCGGAATCGAACGGAGGCGAGACATTTGGGGACGGATGGGTTCTCGATGGCTTGCTACCGAAAACAAAGAAATAAATTCTCCATTTTCGATATCCTGCCAGCCACCTTTACGTTGGGGTTTTTTTATGCTTTATAGGATAGGTTTCAGAGTAGGGTTTAATGAATATTAAACGAAAATAATATTAAAGGAGGGAGGTTACGTGAGAAAATAAAGGGGAAATGAGTAGGAAGGGATTTCATAGGAATAAAGACCTGTAAATAAAGCCTTTAGGTTCAATAAATTGATTGGGCTTTAATAAAATGGCTCTAAGAATTCTTTCAACAAAAAAATCTGAAAGTAAATTTAATTTCAGATTTACATGATTTTAATAGCATAAAATACTTTTAAAATTACTTGCTTGCCCTAGCTAACACTGGTCATAATTTGCCGGATCTTTTCATTCATGCTCTTATTGGTCGGTCACACCAATAAGCCGAACAATAGCGCGCGAGTAACGTGTATGAAACAACATGCATGAAAACTAAAACATAAAATATGCAAAAACGTGCACTATTTAAATAAAAATACGGTAAATAAAATAAAGATGTAAAGTTGAGTTACGTCGGTCCCAAATCACATTATGTGTACTCACTTATGCATAATAAAACCATGAAGGCCTCTGAATGCTAACCTCTAGTTTTGAATTAGATGCTCCCTAGTTTTCTACAACTACTAAGTGACGCAGGGCGAATCTATAGGCGGCGGGAAATCTGCGACCTAACCCTACATGCTATGTAAATCCGACGGATTAAATCACAAATTAGATAATAAATTAAAATATCCCACGCGGTTAATTCAAATGCAAGACAGAATAATTTATTTGGGCAAAAACAAGCTTAGGCTTTCCTCCGCGTGGAGGGTCAAAGCTAGAGCGCGCGGCGAATAAACCCTTCCTGCAGTTAGAGATTTATCAAAAAGCAAATAACATAAAAACTATAATCTCAAACAAACATCAAATAACCATACTATAACAATGTGTTACAACTGAATACTAACACAAAACACCACAAAAATATTAGGGCTGCTGTTAATAAAAGAGATCTGAACGTTGGAGGGTTGGAGAAGGGTTCCGGTGATGGGGAGGCCGGGACGAGTAAGGGAGATGGCTGGTTGGTGTTGCGAGGCCTGGATTGAGGGATGGCCGCTGGTGGTGGGGTTTGGCTGGGAGGAGATGTGGCTGAACCCGGGAATCAGGAACAACAAATTGATCGCCGGATTTGGGGGAAAACTGGGGCTGCTTGTGGATCCACGAAGGGGAAAAATTGGGCAGCAGGGGCTGAGTTTTAAGCAGGGATATGGGGGAAGGTGGCCGGCTGAAGGAGGGGGCTGCTGCTAGGGCCGGTGGTGGATGAGGGCAGGAAAAACTTTATAAAGGAATAGTAAATGAAATTATTGAACAGTACCGTGAATAGTGACTGCACTTTCTGGACAGCAAAACTATCGGCTGTTTTGTGGGTTGTAGGGGCTGCGGATGAGGGTTTCGGAGGAGAACGGTGGTTGGACAGCAAAGGGAAAAACAGGGAGGAGGGAGGAAAATAACAAAGGATACACTTACCCAAGGTCATCACCAAGGGGGCTCCACAGAGTCGGCACCGCGGAGGAGATCACCGGAATGAAGGAAGAAGACTCTCCAAACATTCAGCAATGAGAAATGACGGCAGCCCTAAACCATCTATTTATAAGAAATAAGAATTAGGGCACCCGGAATCAACGGCTATGATTAGTCGTTGGTCTCGGGGCCAAAACTACATGAAATAGAATCCGAAAAGTACAAAGCTATATATGAAATTGATTCGCAACGCGAATCCGGACGCATCCACGGAGTCGGATCGTCGATCCGGGCACGCCATATATGGTAAGTCTCCAAATCATCCTCGAATGGGCTCAAAGCTCGTCCTCGGCTCTGCTCCACATCACTCTCCCCGGCTTGAAAGAATTCATCTCCCGATGAATAAGGATCAGAATTCTCTCGCTGCATGCCAGGTAAAGCTCGAAGAGGTCCACTAGAGGTCGCCCAAGTGCCGTCGCTGGAATAGTGTTCTTGTCAATCAACTCCTTTGGACTGAAAAGTTTCCATCTCCAATGAATGTAGACGGTCGTACTGAAGTCGAAGTCCAGGGCGAGTCGATCAAGCTCCGCTGGTAGCATCCAGGTGTCGTCAATGAAGGATCGTCCGCGCCCGCAAACCAGGTAGCGACACACAAGGCCGTCTGTAGAGGGAACGGACTCATGCGTAAAGATCTCAGTGATAATCTCATCTCTCAACATAGTAACAGAAGGATCCGGTGGGATCTGAGGTGCCAATGGTGGAACCGTTGGGGACAGGATCCCGGGTAAGTGGGGGTCAGAAATGGGCTGAGCACGAGGCAATGAATGTGGTGGCAAGGGCTCGGGGGTAGACTGAGTGGTGGGTGGTAAAAACGGCGGTAAAGGCTCGGGAGGGACACCAAGATGTGGGCCTGAATACTCGTGAGGTGCAAAGTATGGCATCAGGTCCTCGACATTGAACACAGTATGGGTACCCATGCTCGCGGGGATGTCCAATTCATAAGCATTTGTCCTGATGCGTCTCAGGACTGAGTAGGGACCCATTCGCCTAACGCTCAAGCTTTTAGCAAGCCTCGCACGGAGCCTCATAACGCAGATTCATATCATCACCTGCTCGCCTTCATGAAGTACCTGCACTTGCCAATGAACATCCACATGTGATTTATTACCAATATGGATTATTCGTCGGACTGACTCATGACACACATGCAAACGATGAACAAATAATACAACAGACTCATGCAAAAGATGACGAAACGACTCAACAGACTCATGCAAATGACACATGACCGACACAACGTACCTGCTACAGGAAAATCTAATAATGACCGAGACGTCTCTAAAATTTGGTGGCCTATCAGGGAGCTCTCTCGGTGGAGTGTAGACAAACTCATCCCGTGTGTGACGAGTGCTCAGATGATCGTGAGAGACAACTATACTCAAATACAGGCTCGTAAAGAGCCAAATGTCTCTCAGGGAACGTGACACATCAGGGGGCTCACCAGGAGGTGTGTACGAGAAGTCATCGCGAATGAGGCAACCACTTGAATGAAGATCATGCACACTGACTAGAAGACGTGACTCTCGAGTGTGGTGAGTGTCCCCGACAAGGAAGTACTCATCGGGTGAGTCAGCGGGTGGCGTGTCCCAAAACTTATTGAGGGTGCGATGTGTCATAAGATAGGCCCTCAAAATATGTGTATGCTCAAGCGTACTCAAGGAAGGTTCTACATACGTTATGCTCCACGCAAGATCAATTCTCTGGAGCAAGACTATAGATGATAGCGAAAGAGACGTCAATAACTTAAAGCTCATAAACGAGCGTCTCACCTGAATCGTAACCTCACTAGGACGTGGCGGCTCATCAGGAGGCTCAAAAGGGGGTCATCGTAAAACTCGTCACTAGGGTCATGATCCTCCATGTGAGTACCATCGTAAGGGGTCGTGTTCCCTTGAATGAGTGGCATAGTCACTGCAAGATCAACATCAAGCTCTGGGCTCTCGGTCGTGATGTGACTCAGGGCAATGACAACGGGAGAGCAACATATACCTACACTCAAGAATGGGTTTGTGGGTGTAGTGTCACGAATTGGGTCTACGGTTAGGGTGTTAACTAACCCGGTGCATGACAGAAGAAGAGGTGTGGGTGAGGGACACAATACTGCAGACTCAATAGGTCGTTCAGGCTCACTCTCAATCGGGGTCGCAGGAGACGGGTCAGAGATAAGAGATAGGTCACTCTCTGGGCGAAGAACCTCACGGGGGTGAGAGCAATCCGCCTCATGTATCAGTTCTGTCGTGGCTGACAGGATAGTGGTAGGCGGCATGGTGAGCTCAGCATGGGAGGGACTCGTACTGCAGAGGTCAAGGTGAGAATCCCATCGACCAGCTCTTGCGGATTTGAATGACCACTCATAACGAAGGGCGAGCTGATATGTCCGCTCGAGACACTCTGAGCCATGATAAACTACCTTAGTACAAATGTCTGATTGAAGCCCAGATCGAAATCTGGTAGTGACCATGGCTGGATCCTCTCGGATATCACTCCTCACAACTAACTCATCAAAGCGATCACTGTACTTAGCGACAGACATGGATCGTTTTTGCAGGGAAAATAATTGTTCGAGCAAGCAACTCCGATATGACGAAGACAGATATCTCTGACACAATATACGCTTCATGTCCGCCCAATTAGTGATGCGACGAAGACGGTTTCGCTCACGGGTTCTCTCAACGCAAGCCCAATAAGCCTTCGCCTGATCTAAAAGTCTAAGTTTCGCAAACTTGACGCGACGCTCACCGAATAACTCAAAATGATCTAAATAATGCTCCATATCCACGAGCCAATAACTGAAAGACTCAGGACTCGATGAGCCGTCAAAGGAAGGGGAAGCAGTACGAAACTGACTCTCAAGATCTCTCTCGGAACGACTATCCTCATAATAATCATTCCTAAGGTAACCGAATCGTATCGAAGGATCAACACGATCTACTCGCGTGTACGGATAAGCACGACGACAATCATCATACTGATCGTCTCTAGCATAGTGGGGTCGTGTCGGTGGGTCAACACGATCTCTGAAAGTGGTGCACTGCGATCGAGAATGATCGTCGTAATAATGTGAGGATCTCTCAGAAGTAACTCTATGGGAGCGTGAGTAAGTGGGCTCGGAATAACGGTGATACATAGACATGACTAAAGAAAAAAATCCTATATACTCTACTACTGCGTATCGAAATGTGCACGCAACCTGCCTCTGATGCCAATTGACGCAGGGCGAATCTATAGGCGGCAGGAAATCTGCGACCTAACCCTACATGCTATGCAAATCCGACGGATTAAATCACAAATTAGATAATAAATTAAAATATCCCACGCGGTTAATTCAAATGCAAGACAGAATAATTTATTTGGGCAAAAGCAAGCTTAGGCTTTCCTCCGCGTGGAGGGCCAAAGCTAGAGCGCGCGGCGAATAAACCCTTCCTGCAGTTAGAAATTTATCAAAGAGCAAATAACATAAAAACTATAATCCCAAACAAACATCAAATAACCATACTATAACAATGTGTTACAACTGAATACTAACACAAAAACACCACAAAAATATTAGGGCTGCTGTCAATAAAAGAGATCTGAACGTTGGAGGGTTGGAGAAGGGTTCCGGTGATGGGGAGGCCGGGACGGGTAAGGGGGATGGCTGGTTGGTGTTGTGAGGCCTGGATTGAGGGATGGCCGCTGGTGGTGGGGTTTGGCTGGGAGGAGATGTGGCTGAACCCGGGAATCAGGAACAACAAATTGATCGCCGGATTTGGGGGAAAACTGGGGCTGCTTGTGGATCCACGAAGGGGAAAAATTGGGCAGCAGGGGCTGAGTTTTAAGCAGGGATATGGGGGAAGGTGGCCGGCTGAAGGAGGGGCTGCTGCTAGGGCCGGCGGTGGATGAGGGCAGGAAAAACTTTATAAAGGAATAGTAAATGAAATTATTGAACAGTACCGTGAATAGTACCGTGAATAGTACCGTGAATAGTGACTGCACTTTCTGGACAGCAAAACTATCGGCTGTTTTGTGGGTTGTAGGGGCTGCGGATGAGGGTTTCGGAGAACGGTGGTTGGACAGCAAAGGGAAAAATAGGGAGGAGGGAGGAAAATAACAAAGGATACACACTTACCCAAGGAGTCATCACCAAGGGGGCTCCACAGAGTCGGCACCGCGGAGGAGATCACCGGAATGAAGGAAGAAGACTCTCCAAACATTCAGCAATGAGAAATGACGGCAGCCCTAAACCATCTATTTATAAGAAATAAGAATTAGGGCACCCGGAATCAACGACTATGATTAGTCGTTGGTCTCGGGGCCAAAACTACATGAAATAGAATCCGAAAAGTACAAAGCTATATATGAAATTGATTCGCAACGCGAATCCGGACGCATCCACGGAGTCGGATCGTCGATCCGGGCACGCCATATATGGTAAGTCTCCAAATCAGCCCCGAATGAGCCCAAAGCTCGTCCTCGGCTCTGCTCCGCATCACTAAGCTTACAATAGACAACAGCAAAGCACGTGTTATCAAAATTTACACCTTTAACCTGGTAATTGTGCAATTATTCTAGTTCTGTCCAATAGATTTAAGTTTGCTTCAGGATGGATGCACAAATAAATGGAAATCTAATGATAAGCATACCAATGCATGGCACACCGTCTAATATTGCGATTGTAGCAGGAGTAGCCCCATTTTTCTTCACAATAGCCTCAACATCTCTAGCAGTCACCAGGTTTTGTGGATATGGCATGCCTGACAAAAAATGCCAAGCAAAATTATCACCTGAATACTCATAGGCAGTATGCAAGTCTAGCTCAGTAAAGAAGCAACCCAGTGGACAAGAAGTTTAGTTACAGAAACCCAATGACCTGAAATAAATAGGAAATTCTGCTTTGACAGCTTCCCTTTGTAATTATCTTAAATTGTAGGGAAGACTAAAAGCAAAATTAAAAAAAATCAAAATGATGCTGGCAGTGGTAAATTTTAGTGATTAGATAAATTTAAACTGAATATAAACCAGATCGTGCATAGAAAGTGTATTAGAAAAGAAACAGATATGCAGACCCATACCTTAATAAGCTAATAGTGATGGATGATAATCAAAATGATGATGATGATAATTAGTATTAATTTTGGCAATATACTTATCTTTCCTCTAATATGGTCCCTTAACGTATTCAAATGTGCCACTGTAATCCTGTGTTAGTCTAATTGTAAAACAACAAATGAAAAAGGCTCATGTGAGGCATGATGAGTCCGATAATTATAGTGTTTTTTGAACTCATCTGGGCTAATTTTCACTCACTCGCACTTCACATTTAGTGCATAAATGCTTCTATTTCATTAGTTCACAATTCTCACACGAAGTGCACTGTTTAGGCTCGTTGTGGTGTGCAATTGTGCACTATGTCATTGGGGGTAAACAAAAGGTGCTCCCCAACCCTTTTTCTGGTATTTTTGCATGTGTTGGAAGTATGCTCCGGGTTGGTTGTGTGTTGTGCAGGTGGGCAGATCACCTATGGTGCCCAAGTTCTTTCTTGTAGGAATCGCACGGTCGTGTGTTTTCTTCACGCCCGATAGGCGTGATCGTGTGATGCCTACAACGCCCATTTTTGGTGATCTGCCTCGGGCGTGCGATTTGATCTCGTAAGGGCCGTTTTGCCCGTGCATGACCAAATCGCACGACCTCATTTTTTTTGTCAAAAAATTTATGTAATTATTGTTTGTGTTTTCTTCACGCTCGGTTAGATTCAACCGTGCGAGAAGGAAAACACACGATCTGCACTGGTTGGCCTGATTTTCAGTGATATGTCATTTTTCGTGTGATTTGTTCTTACACGGGCTATTTTGCTCGTGCGTGATCAAAATCGCATGATCTCATGCTGTATCAGGCCGGGTGAATCATGTGTGGTTATTATCGCACGTGGTTGTGCGTTCGACCGTGCGTGCCTATTTTTTCTGACGTTTCACTATTTAAGCGCAGAAATTCGCCCTATTCCGGAGGACTCTTTTTCGTGCCCAAGAGCTCAGTTCCGCCCCATTTCGCCGCTCCACCACCGCCCACCTTCGTGAGGTCCTCCGCCCATATTCTTCTTGAAAATCAAAGGCTAGGAGATCATCTTGGCCTCCTCCATCGTTTGCTTGCCTCTAAGGGTCATTTCAAGGGATTTCTTGCTGCATTTGTGGAGTTCTCCGGCGAGCTCGTGGCTGAAGATGATTGACTGAGAAGACGGGTACATTAAAAGAAGGTGATAGCTCTTCCAGACCTCAGACGGCAGTTGAAGCCCGAGCTCGGACAAGGATTGACAACCCTTAATTCCGGTCGTGAACCTTCAACGAGTGTCCGCCCCTTTGGTTGTAATCTCACCCCCTCCATATTGTAGTATACTTTCCTTTAATGCTTTGGTTGTTGGAATGATGATTACGAAACCCTAATTTGATTTATATCCCTTTTCATGTCTATGTGAAATTTCTTATGGTTTATGCAAGTGAGGAGCGCCGTCATCTCGTCATTTCCATCCCCTATCGTGAGCGTGGCCGCACTAGCAATTGCTAGTGGCATGCATTGCGAAGAAGTTCTCTCAACACTCATTCCACCAGTGTGAACCATTCCCTCCGCTAGCCTTCTCGCTCATTCGCCTATCGAAGCAGTGCATTGCGGCCTGCGTAGCCTCCATCCACCTTGTGAAGCGGTTAGTGCAACCCGCATTAGTTTAGCCAATTTTTCTTCTGACTTTTCAAAACCAAATTCAAAGCTCGATGTTTAGTTTAAATCTTTATAATTGATTTTCCAAACAACAGAATCGCGCGCCCTAACTTGCGTTCCTCTGAGATCGATACTTGGGGATTTGCTCTCACATTTTATATTACTTGAGCGACCGGCGCACTTGCCTTTTAACACATCAAGTTTTTGGCATTGTTACCGGGGATGCGGGCATTGTGTTATTTTTCTATTTAGGAAACTGTTATAAAGATTTTGTTGTATTTGATTTCTGTTTTGAGTTGTATGCAGGGGCGAGGCCCTGGTGACTTAGTTGAGTTTGATCAAAAAAAAGAGCGGACGCTGTGTGCGCGCCACCGTATTGCTGTTGCCATGATGGTATCAGGATCAATGGGAATGACCACAGGGGAGAGGATGTACCCCAGGTTGGTCAAGCTGCTGATGAACATGATGTGGTCCGGCCAAGGCCCCGGACAATGCGTGATTACACCACTCCCACTGTTGGGAGTGAGTACTCTGGATTTGGCCTGGCCATTACAGATAATCAATTTGAAATGAAGCTATCCAACTTAAACATCATTCGCAACAACGCCCAGTTCTCGGGGATGGCAAGTGAAGACCCCCATCTTCACTTGGCAAAGTTCTCTGAGATCTGCGGGACGTTCTGGTATACCGACATCTCTGGCGATACTGTGAAGTTAAGACAGTTTCGATTCTCTCTTTGGGGCAAGGCGAAGGCATGGCTCCACACCATTCCGTCAGGAGCTACTGATACTTGGGATGCGCTGTCATCCAAGTTCCTTGCTAAATTCCATCATGTTGATAAGATCGTGAGCATGAGGTGGGAGATTGTCGCGTTCCGTCAGAATGATCAAGAGACCCTTGCGGAGGCGTGGGAGAGGTTTATGGACCTCTTACGGAAGTGACCTCAACATGAGTTCCAACCGTGGAACTTGTTTGAAAAATTTTATTTTGCAATAGAGCCAAACTACCATGCCATGATCGATGTCGCAGCTGGTGGGAGTGTGGGACCTTGATGAACCACAAGTAGAGACGAATAGATTCAATTATATGGTTGCCCTAAACCGGGCTTACATATATATAGGCTCAGAAAAAATAAAACAAAAACAAATAGATATATTTAACTCTCCCCCTCAAGTTGGGAATATATATTGATCATTCCCAACTTGTTTGTGTTGTCCTTGAAGTTATCGCTGAATAAACCATTAGTGAAGACGTACGCAAGCTGGTCAAATGAGTTCACAAAAGGAGTGCAAATATTTCTTTTATCTAGGTGATCCTTGATGAAGTGTTTATCAACCTCCACATGTTTGGTTCTATCATGTTGCACTGGATTGTGCGCAATACTGATGGCAGCTTTTTTTTCACAGTAGATCATGATAGGGTTGTTCTCCTGAAGACCAATATCCCGAAGAAGAGTCCTCAACCACAATCCTTCACAAACACCCTGTGTCATAGCTCTATACTCTGCCTCTGCACTTGACCGAGCTACCACATTCTGCTTTTTGCTCCTCCATGAGACGAGGTTGCCTCCCACAAAGGTGCAGTACCCCGTGGTTGATTTTCTATCGTCTTGGCTCCCGGCCCAGTTAGCATCTGTAAACACTTCAACTTCTAATGATTGGCCGTTTTTGAAAAGGATCCCACGACCTGGTGCCTTTTTGAGATACCGCAGCACTCTAAAGACCGCCTGCTGATGACGAATGGAAGGAGAGTGCATATACCTACTTAGGACTCCCACAGCATACGAAATATCAGGGCGAGTATGGGACAAGTATATGAGGCGTCCAACCAAACGTTGGTATTTTGAGACATCCACCTTTTCTCCACTAGTATCTGCATCAATTTTATGATTAGCCTCAATAGGTGTGTCCACGGGAGCACACCCAAGCATCCCAGTCTCTTCAAGAAGATCCAGAGTATACTTTCTTTGGGAGATGAAAATCCCTTGTTGTGACCTTACCACTTCAATTCCCAAGAAATATTTCAGCTTTCCCAGGTCTTTAACTTCAAATTCTTTGCTCAGTTGCTCCTTCAAGTAAATGATCCCCTCCAAGTGGTCCCCGGTAATGATAATGTCGTCCACATACACAATAAGAATAGAGACCTGGGCACCCTTTCTCTTAATAAAGAGTGTGTGGTCAGCATGACTTTGAGTGTATCCAAGTTGAAGCATGAATTTGTAAAAGCGTTCAAACCACGCTCTCGGAGACTGTTTCAAGCCGTACAGGGATTTTAGAACCCGACACACCTTTCCCTTGGACCCCTTGATAGCAGAGCCCGGTGGAATATCTATGTAAACTTCCTCCTCCAGATCGTCATTCAAAAATGCATTCTTGATATCGAGCTGAAGTAGATCCCATCTTCGGCTTGCAGCAACCGAGAAAAGCACGCGAATAGAGTTCATCTTTGCAACAGGAGCAAAGGTCTCCTGGTAGTCGATACCCTAAGCCTGGGTATATCCCTGAGCCACCAAACGAGCTTTGTACCGCTCCACTACACCATCTTGGTTTTGTTTGACAGTGTAGACCCAACGGGATCCGACCGTTGGCTTCCCTGGAGGAAGGCTCACCAGCTGCAACGTTTTGTTCTTGTCCAAGGCACGCAGTTCCTCCTCCATTGCCGTTTTCCATTCAGGTATCTGAACAGCCTCCTGCCATGTCTTAGGGATAACAATAGATGAAAGGGAATAAATAAAAGCTTGATGTGCCTGAGAAAGGTGATCATAACAAATGTAGTTGGCAATGGGGTGACTAGTGCTACCCTTCTTACCTATAAGACGGGCAAGAGGAATATGGAGGTCATCATCCGAATCTGGGCTGGAGACAGTCACCGGTACTGGCGAAACATCCGCAGTCTGCACTTGCTCAACAGTCGTAGGACGACGAGAGTATGTGTATATTATCGGAGGAGCGGAGGTGGAAGGAACGGGAGCAGGTGGAGGAATAGGATGAGCGGCAATAATAGAGACGGGAGCAGGTGGAGGAATAGGGTGAGTGGCAACAATAGGGAGCGGGGAGTCGATCAGCTCGTCACCAGTGCTAGTCATCTCCCCCTGACGAGGACCAAAGTACGACTCCCCCTCACGAAAGGTGACATCGACAGAACAATAGTACCAACGTGTCGGAGGGTGATAACACCGATACCCTTTGGTGGTAGGAGAATAACCAACGAAAACACACTGAAGAGACCGCGCATCGAGTTTATCACGATTCGGGCTATGAACATGAACAAAACACACGGAGCCGAAGATACGAGGGGGAAGATGGGAGGTATGGACAATGTGGGTTTTTTCGAGATGAGATAGGGGCGTATCAAACGAGAGGGCACGGGACGGAAGACGGTTAATGAGATGCACGGCTGTAAGAACGGCATCCCCCAGTAGGATTTAGGGAGGTGCATAAAAAGAAGTAAACACCGGGCCACCTCCAGCAACTGCCTATTCTTTCGTTCGGCCACCCCATTTTGTGTGGAGCTGTGGACACACGTAGTTTGATGGAGGATGTCATGGTCCGCAAGATAGGCCCCAAAGGCACTGCGATCATCATATTCGCCACCATTATCACTACGTAACACACGGATTTTGCTGCCGAATTGTTGGACCACCATCTTATGAAATTTTTGAAAGCAAAAGAAAACGTTACTTTTCTTTTTAAGCATATAAAGCCAAGTAGTACGGGAGTAGCAATCAATAAACGTTACAAACCATTTATAGTCAGATAAAGAGAGAACACGGGATGGACCCCAAACATCAGAGTGGATAACATCAAATGCATACAGACTAGGAACAGACAAATGAGTAGAACGACGATGAACATGTTTAGACTGTTCACACGCATCACAAGAAAAAGACTGAAGTAAATGATGAAAGACAGGAAACAATTTAGTAAGATATAAAGGAGAAGGGTGGCCAAGGCGTTGATGCCATCGTCGAAGATCATCAAGAGTCGGAGATCTGGTGGAAGAGAGAGCAATGGGAGAAGACTGGTTCAGCAAGTACAGGCCGCCAACATTCCTACGACTGCCAAGTGTCCGCCTCGTACCCAAATCCTGAAAAACACAAACATCAGGAAAGAATGTCACAGAACAGTGTAAAGAGTTAGTCAAGTGACTAATAGAGGGTAAATTTCTAAGAAAAGAAGGGACATGCAAAATAGAGGAAAGTGATAGGTCAGGAGAACATGGGACTGTCCCTTTACCAGCAATGGCAGAGAGAGAGTCATTGGCAGCAATAACCTTATCACGACCAGAAAGGGGAGTGTAGGAGGTAAAACCAGAGGCAGAGCCAGTCATGTGGTCGGTCACACCTGAGTCAATAATCCACTCAGAAGGTGTGGAAGACACAGCATGAGCACTGGACAGACCTGAGAGGCAACAACAGCGTGAGAAGAAGCAGACGTAGAGTCAGTGTGGGAGTGCAACATGCGACGGAAGGCCTCTAACTCGGCCGCAGACAAACCACCAGAGGTGTCCTCCAGAACCTCAGTAGAGTGTGCAGAAGACTGAACATGGTCAGCAGAAGAACGACCACCTCCACGATATCCACCTCTACCACGAGTACCAGAACCTCGACCGGCTGGGGCAAGGTGCGGATGCAGGCGAAAACAGGAGTCTTTGATATCGCCTCTTTTCCCGCAGTGACTGCAAATAAAAGGGGGGCCGCGGGAAATCCCAGCGAGCACAGAATGGTCAGTAGTAGGGCCAAGAGTGCGGCGACGGTTCTCATCACTGAGGAGCATGCTGAATGCCTCCCGAAGGGAGGGAAGAGGCTCACGATGGAGAACATGCAGACGAACAGCATCAAACTCCATGCTAAGGCCCATAAGGAAGACGTGAACACGGAAGCGGTCTTTATCCTTTTGTAGAGCCACTGCATCAGTCGTACAGGCTGCAGTAAAGGTATTAAAGAAATCAAACTCCTGATAAAGACGCTCAAACTTAGAATAATAGGCACCAACGGGCATAGTCCCATGTCTCAGTTCCAGAACACGGCGAGTGAGCTCATATACCTGCATCGAACTGCCTGCCTGGGAGTAAGTATCACGGGCTCTCGTCCAAATATTGTATGCGGAGTCCAACAACATATAACTCCGATACACCTGAGGAGACATCGAATGAAGAAGCCACGAGACGACCAACGAATTGTCCACATCCCATTTGCGCCACAAGGGATCAGAACGTGATGGCTCAACGATAGTACCATCAATAAGGTCATACAACTGGTGGCTGCGAATCGCATGTTGAGCCGCCCTAGACCATTCCAGGTAATTTGTGTCATCCAAGGCAACAGTAGTAATATTCAAAGACTGGCCATGACTCCGAGGAGGATCACCCGAGGGACTAGGCAAAGGATCCGATCGGGTGGCCGAGGAACCGGGAAGAGCACCGGATTGAGAAGCATGAGACAAAGTGGATTGATCGTCCATAGAGGAGTACAAAGATCTCAAGTGAAAAAGGAGGACATCCTACGGGTGTGGGCTAGATCTGAAAGCCGAAGAAAACACCCGAGGATGAAAGGGAGGCGTCTCCGGCAGCCCCCATGGAGGGCAAAACCGCCCCCCGATCACGCCCGAAGGAGCGAGCGGGATGGCGAACGGGAGGGGCGAGCGAAGCTGGCGGGGAGAGGGGCGGAGCGAGCAGAGAGAACGGGCCGGAGAGGCGGGTGGGAGAGGCGAGCGAGCGGGAGAGGCGATCTGCGAGCGGCGGCGATTCCTGCGCTCTGATACCAAGTAGAGACGAATAGATTCAATTATATGGTTGCCCTAAACCGGGCTTACATATATATAGGCTCAGAAAAAATAAAACAAAAACAAATAGATATATTTAACTCCACACTCCTGAGGATGCAATGTGAATCCTACGGGACACTGCCTCCCACGGCTACTTTTGGACGGCCGGTAGGAACACCCCAAGAAGCACAAGGGGTCTTTTTGAAGTGAACACTATGGTTCCACCTGTTGAAGCGGCACCAACACCATTCGAGAATATAGCTTTGTTGAAGAGGCCTGCCTCTACTTCTGCTCAAGTGATGGCTATTTCATGTCAGGGTTGCGGAAACCCCAGGCACCATGCTTATGAGTGCCCAGCTGGTGAGCTTTTTACTGAATTTTCTAATTTGAATGCTGATGAGACTGTTAATTACATGAACAATCAAAATCGTTTGGCACCATTCTCAAATACTTAAAACCCGAGTGTGAGAAATCACCCCAACTTTTCTTGAAATCAAAACGCTCCAGGCCAACGATGGCAACCGGACCAGCATCAATTTGATGTGCAAGCCTCTAGTGGCCAACCAAGGCCACCGCAACCGGGTTATAATCAAGGTGCTCCTGTCCAAAGAAAAAGTGTTTTGGAGGAGATGATGGAAAAATTTGAGGATATGGCCAAATCCAATATGGACAACCAGACTGCCTCAATGAGGAACTTGGAGATGCAACTGGGCCAATTGGCCCAAGTGCTATCTGAGCGTACTCAGGGTGCTCTTCCTAGTACAACTAAAAAAATCCTCGTGAACAAGGGAAGAGTTTAGCCGAGCCAGTTGGCGGCCATAAGGGTGATTTGGTAGTTAAGTGCACAATCAATGATGTTGAAACAACCGCGTTGTGCGACACGGGGTCATCACGCAACGTCCTTGCCCTGCAAGACATTGAAAAGCTTATCCTAAACATTGATGTTGATGATCGGACATCCCTTGTCCACGCCAACGGGTCGGTGGTGGAAACCGAAGGAGAAGTTAAGGAGGTTGAGGTTATTGTCGACGGCACGTTGGTTGTTACTAACTTACAAGTTTTGGGTCCCATGGAGAATAATTCCATCCCTATTTTGGGTGTTCCATTCTTGAAAGAAAGTGGCGCCACTCTTCATATCGTCGATGGATGTGTTACTTTGCCACCCATAGTGACACGCCATGCTTGTCCACCCACAATGACCAAGGACCTCAATGTTTTATTTACTGTTGTTTTTGATGAGACTTTAAGTGATAAAGAACGCAGGTCTGAAGTTGTGCAGTTGATGGAAACTGTTGAGAAAGAGAATGTGAGAAGGTAAGGACTGAAGTGCTGAGTTGGAGGCCGAAGTTGTTGAGCAAGTAGTTGAGGATCTAATGGATGACGAAGATGTGATGGATGAAAGCGGCGAGGCCGCAAAGTTGAGTGTTGATGCGGCAAGCACGGCCGCAAATTCTTCAAACATTGCTACTAATTCTGATGTGGTGTGTAAACGATTAAAACAGGTCTGATGGGTTGATCTGTCACTCGCGGAGGGCGAGGAAATGAAGCCCCTTGCTGCTCCTAGGAAAATAAAAACTGATTCTGAGCGAATATCTAGTGCTCGATGGCGTTCTCCCACTGTGGAGAAGCTTAAGCAAGAAAGACTGTTGCGCACTGCGCATTTTGCTACCCTCCGGCGCGAGGAGGAGGCTAGGGGCAAGGGAGGTACATTTCCCTTGGGCCCTAAAGCTTTCACCTCCAGCCCATCTCGCGTGGAGGGGGAAACCACCACAAGTTGGTGTATAGTTGATTCATGACGGTTCTCCAGACCGGTTTGTTTTTGCTGTGTTTGTTACTTTTGTTGCTCTGGTTGAGATTGCTTTGCGTGTTTTAATTTGGTAGTAATAGTGTACATTGCTGAGAACAATTATTATAAATGTTTAATACATGTATTTGGTCCAACTTAAGAACGGTAAACAAATGGGCTTTCGGGAGCCAACCAAAATTTTTGCTTTTGTTTCTCCTAACTCTATACTTTTACTATTATTATTACTGTGCCGAGTTCTCTCTCGCAGGTGTGGTGATTCTTCGGCGGGGGAGTGGAACTTCGTTCAAAATTAACGTCAATCTTCTGGTATGCTCATTTCTGAACATTGGCAACTCTCCTCCCTAGCTTTATTTTTATGCTCATGGTTATATCATTTGCTTGGATTGTTTAGATTAAGTCCGGAGGGGGAGAACTGTGTTTGTTACCCAGTGCACATTGCATCGCATACTAGAAGTACTTTCTAATTTAGTTTTATAATTGTTGTTAGTTCATTTTCACCGCACACCACAGCACCCACATGAGTGCGTGCTTAATCATTAGCACGTTACGAGCTAAATTTATTTCTTTTGCATGATTTGGTGAATTGTTGTGTTGGCTTAGGATTGTAAGACAGAGTATAACGTTGACTCATGCAGTGCTCCTAGTTGAGTGCTCACGTCTCGCGTAGAAATTTATATAGATTCAATTTCTTTTTATGCTTTTAGTTTATATTTTTCTATTAACGTAGATATTGTTTATTTTACTCAAAAAATGGTGAATCTGGTGTGAATCAAACGGTAGTGTACGAATGTGTGTAAACGGTCGTTAGCCTCGTATTGCTCGAGTCAGGAGGAAGAATTATCTTTCTCGGTGGCTAAGAACTTGCCCCAAGCTATTCTCGAAGCATAGGTATACAGTTACTCAAGCACGCGAGTGTGATGTAGATCATCATTTTTGCCCGATTGAGCTTTTGTACCCATTCTGATCGTCTTATCCTCGCTAACCCCCTAGAAAAAGTCTAACAACCCAGAGCAAGGAGGGCAGGCCAAAGCAGGAATTAAAACAAAATTAGGATCAATTTCTCCTGTGATTTAGAAATGCACCATAAATGAGAAAAATAAAATAATTTTATTAATTTTTCTAAAATGCTTCTATGCTACATACATGCATTTGTACACTTATACACTTATATAGGAATAGAGGAGAAGTAGCCCCAATCTAAGATGTGAGAATAAATCCTAAAGATGAAGTAGACTCTAAATGAGCCTTTTATTGGGCCTTTACACATATTTCCTTCAACAATCATTAATTTATATTCTTGTGTTGGGCGATTTTTCATCCTAATGCCTGTGGAATTATTATCTCACATTATTTCGTTGCTCAATTGTTGGACTTTTGCATGTTTAATTAGATTTATCTTCCTTTATTGTTTAATGAGTCAAATTTAGTCAAACTAACAAATTTATTAAATAGAAAACCTTTTGGATCTTTGTTCACATTTGTGTATCTTCTTAGTAAACAGAGTCAAAATGGATGGTGGAACAGTACAAGGCATGATTATCAACTCAGGGATATACTCAAACCCAAGAAGTATATTATAAGAAAATATTTGAACCAGTTGTCAAGATGGATTTCATTCGGGTGTTTCTATCCTTTGCATCTTGTCTAGAATGTGATTGCAATAACTAGCTGTGGAAAAAAAACTTTTCTCCATAGAGATTTAGAAGTATGCATAAGATATCCCTCAAGATTCACTCATAAAGGGTTAAAAGAAGGTGCATGTTGCCCTAAACAATATCAGTACGACCCGAAAATAAATCTCCAAGGCTTGGTCTGGAATATTTCACAAAGTTTATGACTTTGTTTGGATACAAAAAGGGCACTACAATCACTCTTTGTTCCTCAAGATGCCAAAAAGGTCCATGATATTGTTATCACAGACAACGACATAGAGAAGATTGCTTGATTGAAAGCTCGATTGCGCAAGGAGTTTGGGCTTAAATATCTGAGAAAATAGAAATATTTCTTGAGGATTTAAGTTGTAAGATATATATCTTATATATATATATATAAGAGAATATAGATATTTGGAGGCACACCAAAGATTGAATATTGACCACTGGATGATGAGAGAGAGGGCATGAGGGGGGAGTTGGGAGAGAGGAGGGAGAGGGAAAGAGAGAGAGGGTGGGAGGGAAGGGGAGAGAGGAGTAATTTTAATGACGAAAGAGAGAGGGAGAGAGAGAGGGGTGAGAGAGAAGGAGAGAGAGAGGGGGAAGTGATAAAGAGAGAGGGGGAGAGATAAATTAATTTTTATAGATTAAAATTTGCAAAATTTTATAAAATAAAAATAGGAATAGTACTTCATATTTTTGTGTGGTTATTTTAAGTACTCATATGTATGTTTTAAAAAAAAAGATTTCGGGTGCGTGCGCAGCCCCCTCATAGGCGGGCGCAACCCGCTCATAAGCGAGAGAGAGGGAGAGATAAATTAATTTTTATAGATTAAAATTTACAAAATTTTATAAAAATAAGAATAGTACTTCATTTTTTTTGTGATTATTTTAAGTACTCATATGTATATGCTTTGAAAAAAAAAAATTTGGGTGCTCTCTCATAGACGGGTGTAGCCCGCAGCAACGCATCGAGCACGGGCGAAGCCCGCCTGCATACGGCCGAAGGCCTCCCGAGAAATCGAGCACGGGCGTAGCCCATGCGAAGAAGCTCGTATATATATATAGGATTATTTGTCGGGACCTCCCCTCGAAGTTTGCATAATTACAGCTTGCACCCCTCCAACTTTTGAAATTACAAAAACCTCCCCTCAATGTTTACATTTCATAACAGCCATGCGCAAAAGTAGCCCCTTCGAGTAAATCTTCAAGGGGGGCTTTTTGAGCATAAATGTATTGAAACATTGAGGGGAGGTAATTGTAATTTTGAAAGTTATAGGAGTGCAAGCTGTAATTATGCAAACTTCGAGGGGAGATCCTGGTAAATAACCCTATATATATATATGTAAGTGTGATGCAAGAATGTGTATCAATGGATATTATATTGAAGCCAATCAAAAAATTAAGGAAGACAAAGATGGAGATATAGTTTGTGATTTCAAACTACTTAAGACTTGTTAACAAACTTACCTATCTTTCGCACACCCAGCCTGACATAAGATATGTTATAATATTGAGCAAGTGCATGCGTGCCCCTAAATGCAACACCTGGAAGAAACACATTGAGTCTTGATATACCTGAAAGAGGCTCCTAGACATGAATTCCTTTTCCCAAGGAATGATCACTTGAAAATTGAAGTTTTCACTGATGTAGATTAGACTTGTAATCAAAATGACATGAAATCCATCACCGGCTATTTTATATTTGTTTGTGTTGGTGACATGGAGAAATAGGAAAAAATGTTTTAGTGAGATTTAGTAATGAATGGAATATTGAGCTTTGTCACAAGACCTTTGTGAAGGTCTATGATTGAGATTCATCCTCCATGACCTTGGCCTACTTGAAGACACACCCATTCTAATCTATTGTGACAACAAAGTTGTAATCAGTATTGCCTACAATTCTATTCAACACGATAGAAACCAAGTTGTATGAGGCGTGACGACGCCAGTTATCTTAAACTTATGTTATTTATGTTGTGTTAATTTTTAGTAATATTTCACCCATATGTAGTAAGCCCAAATGGGGGCCCGTTGGAACCTACTTAAGTGGCCGGTTGTGCCTTGTTTTGTTAAGAAGAAAATTAGAACAAATCTCTCTCTCTCTTAATTCCCTCTCCCTCTCTCTCTCTCTCTCTAAACCCCACGGGTTTTCTTTCCCGCGTTCGCCCTACCTGACATCGCACCCCGCCGACTTCGCTGATCGTCGGCATCTCCTCCCGCCACCATAGCTCCTCTGTTGGTGACACGATCCAAGTGCAAGGGCCGTAACAACTTGGTATCAGAGGCACTCTCCTCCGCTCGCCAGCACCTGCAGTCACGCGACGGTGTCGCACATTCCGCCGATTCCGCGGGCTTTTCCTCCTGCGCATGGGACCGCTCCTCCAGTCCATCGGCAACCCTCGGCCAGCCAGAACCGCTCGTCGGCCAGTCGTCCAGAGTCGTCGATCTCGCTCCAGCCGATTTGGTCGTTGCCGCCCGGTCTTCCAGCCCCGGTCCTACAGCTCCGCATCTCTTCTCTTCCGCCGACCTCCTTCCAACACCCACAGCTCACCGTACTGCCCTATCTCCGATGGCCGATGCTCCTCCCTCCCTTGTCGTGCTCATGGTTGTTTTCCACTCTATGTTTGTGACTCAGAACGCCAAGATGGACGCCCTCAAAGCCCGTTTGGATGCCCTACAAGGCATGCCGTCTCCTCCGCCTCTGACTACGGTCGACCACCCTTCGGCAAACCGGGTGGACTCCACCGCTCCTCCGGGTGTGGACTATCCCTCCTACGCACGTACTATTCGGATGGATTTTCCCATTTACGAGGGCCGCGAAGACCCCCGTTCATGGCTTACGCGTTGCGATATTTTTTTTGCAAACCACCGCACACTAGATGAAGAACGTGTCGGCATCGCTTCCTTCCATTTACTCGGTCCCGCACAATTATGGTTCACTCAACTTCTGCAGGAACATCCCACCATTTCTTGGGCAGATTTCAGCACGGCTTGCACCCTTCGGTTCGGCCTGGCCCTACAGGGCAACCCACTTGGCGATCTGACAAACCTCAAACAGGATGGCTCCATCGACACCTACCTGGAACAATTCCAAATACTATTGTCTAGGGCAACATCCGTCTTACCGAAGCAGCAGGTTCCCCTCTTCACCGTCGGCCTCCACGAGCGCTTACGTTGGGATGTGGAGTTCCTTCTAGCTCGTGATCTCAACACCGCTATGAGCATCGCCAGGGCTTGTGAGCGGCGACTGCTACTTGATCGACCGCCTTTGGGACGTCGGGACTATCGGGGCTCTTATTCTCAAGCCAACTTGTTGGACAGGGCTCCATCCCGGGACGATACACCGCGGCCTACGGTTCGTCGTCGTTTGTCCTGCACCGAGATGGAGCGTCGCGAGAAAGGCTTGTGCTACAATTGTGATGACCATTTCATACCGGGACATCGCTGCAAATGCTTATTCTGGCTCGAAGTGGATGATCCTCCCGATGATGACGCGACAGGAGGAGAGGCCACTGCTTTTCCCTTCAATCCAGCTTGAGGACAAACTGTCTTTGGACGTGGGGGGGGGGGGGGGGGGGCGATGTTATGAGGCGTGACGACGCCAGTTATCTTAAACTTATGTTGTTTAGGTTGTGTTATTTTTTAGTAATATTTTACTCATATGTAGTAAGCCCAAATGGGGGGACCCGTTGGAACCTACTTAAGTGGTCGGTTGTGCCTTGTTTTGTTAAGAAGAAAATTAAAACAAATCTCCCTCTCTCTCGTAATTCCCTCTCCCTCTCTCTCTCTAAACCCCACGGGTTTTCTTTCCCGTGTTCGCCCTAGCCGACATCGCACCCCGCCGACTTCGTCGATCGCTGGCATCTCCTCCCGCCACCATAGCTCCTCCGCCGGTGACACGATCCAAGTGCAAGAGCCGTAACATAAGCATGTAAAAGTCGTCACAGATTTTATCAAGCATCACTTGCATAAATAAAATGTTTACACTTCTTTTGTTCACTCCAAGTACCAATTATCGAATGTTTTCCCTAGACGTTTAAGTTGTGTTGTGCTTACCAGTGGCAGTCATTGAGAATGATTAATATCTTTTCCCAACTTAAGGGGAAGAGTTAAATTAATATGTTGTTGGAATGTTGAGCAGGTACATGCATGCCCTTAGGATCCAACACTGGGAAGCAACACATCGAGTCTTGAGATACCTAAAAGAGGCTCCTGGACATGGGATCTTTTCTCAAGGAATGATCACTTCAAAATTGAACTTTTCATTGATGCAAAATAGACTAGCAGTCAAGATGACATGAAATCCCCCTACAACTACTATAAATTTGTTGGTGATAACTTGGTGACAGAAGCAGAAAACAAAATATTGTTGTAGTGAGATCCAACCATGAATGGAATATAGAACTATCTCATAAGTCCTTTGTAAAAACATATAATTGAGATCCATCCTCTATGACCTTAGTCCTCCTTGAAGACAAACCCATTCTCCTTTATTGTGAGTACAAAGCTGTCATCAATATTGTCTGCAATTCTATTTAGCATGATAAATCCAAACATGTATAAGATTTCTTCAAGATCACTTGAACAAAGGACATGCTGCACTCCTTTTGTTCACTCCAAGGTTCAATTGACGGATATTTTCCTGAAATGATTAAGTTGTGATATGTTAACCGATGACATATTTCAGTTGAGAAGGATTTATATCTTTTTCCGACTTGAGGGGAAAAGTTAAATTAATGTATATTGTATTTGTTGGAAAAGCCCATGTAATTAGGCCCATTTATTTGTTTCTCTTCTTCTCTCCTCTTTAGTCCTACATCTTGTATAGGACTCTCTTCTCTCTTTCTCCCTCCTATAAATGTGTATTCATACATTGTATTTCATTATTGAGAACATATATACAAGGTTGAGTTTTTCTCTACATGGTATCAGAGCGAAACGGTCCGGCCTATCTGTTTGGAAACCGCCTGTTCTCTCGGCTGACCACGCGGCTTCCCCCTTCTCCAGCTTAGCCGCAGTGTCGTGCGGCCTATCCCTCTAACCGCTTCCCTTACTCTGTTTCTCTCTTGGCTTCCACATCTCCTCCTCCTCTTACTTCCTCCTCTTCCTTCCTCCCTTTTTATAGCCTCTCTCTCGTGGGGTCCACCCTCTCTCGTTTCTTTCTCTGCCTGCGCGGTCTATCTTGCTATCCGCACGGCCTCCCTCTCGGGTTTCTCTCTTTCCGCTTGCCGCGACTTCTCTATAGTCGTCGTGGTTTCTTCTTGCCCGCGGTCTCCTCCCTTAGCTGCGGCTTTCCTCCCTTATTATCCGCGTAGCTTCTCTCTCGTGGAACCCGCGTCTCTCCTCTGCTATAGCAGCGGCATGCCTTTTCGCTCTCTCTTCTCGTCGCGGCGACCTCTTCTCTTCTTCTCGCGGCTACCTTCTCGCCGCAAGTTGGGTCTCTGTCTCTGTCGCGACTTATCTCAAGTCGCCACAGCTTGATCTATTCGTAGCGTCCTCTCTTCTAGCTGGCAGTCGCGCCTCTTGTCACTGCAGTATCTTCTATTCTCGGCAAAGTTCGCATCTAGGTCGTGGCATCTCCTTGCCGTTGGTGGATTCATCTTGACCGTGCGGGCTTCTCTGCAAACCTCTTCTCCGACTAGTCGTTGCGACTAACCTTGTCGCTAGCGGTCTCTCCTCTCCTCTGCGGACTCCGCATAGTGGTCATGGCATCCTCATTATCGCTGGTGTGTTATCACCGTGACCGTGCGGCTTCACTTCCTCTTTAGTCGGGCGGACACTTCCTGCTATCCGCTCTGCTTTCCTGTTGTCTTGTCGTTGGTCACTCTGACCGTGCGGTCGCCTCTCTGGTCGCAGTTCTCCCTATCCGCCGGCCAAGCTTCCTACTCACCTAACCATGGCGACCTCTCCAAAATCAACCGGACAGACGGCTTCTTCCTCGGCAGACCGCCCGGCCTCTGCCCCTGAACTCCGTGATGAGTTGCAGATCACTACCATTTCCCTAGCAGGGAAGAACTTCGTGGAGTGGGTCCATTCCGTTCGCCGCGTTCTACAATCCAAAGGTTTTCTCCATCACTTAACCCAGGCGCCTCCTGCTCCTCCGACTGACGATTGGTTGCGCAATGATGGTCGAGTTCAGACTTGGATCCTGAACTCTCTCGATACTGAACCCTACTGCATGGCCATGTATCACGAAACGGCCAAGACAATGTGGGATGAGCTCCAGTCCCTATATTTTGGTAAGGATAGTCTCCAGCACCTTTATGACATAATCACTGATCTCCAGTCCCTTGATGCTGGCGGGGTCACCGAACTCACCTCTTTTGTTGCTCGGGCCAAGACTTTAGTCGAAGCATGGATCCAACATCAACCTCTTACGTTGCATCTTGCTACCCAACGGGCTCAGAAAGAAGCCGTCGGTGTGGCCATGATGATGACCCGCATTCCAACACATCTTCACAGTGTTCGGGCCCAGATCCTCTCCTCGGTGGCTACTCCTTCACTCTCAGACGTTTGTTCTATGTTGCTCTAGGTCTCACCGCCACCTAATAGTTCTGCTCCTCTGTCCCCGGCTCTCCTGCAACAGACTTTTGCACCCCTGCTGCCTTCCCCTCCTTCCCGTGGGGGGCGTTCTGGCTCTCGGGGCCGCGGACGGGGCGGCCGGCCTCGACCAAAGTGTTCCTTTTGCGGTAAGGATGACCACCTTGAAGACACCTGCAATCGCAAGCATGGGCTTCCACCTCGTCCACATGCCACTGTTGCTGCTACCGACTCCTCTGCTCGTACTGACCTTGAAGAAGTTCGTCTTCAACTCCAACAACTCCAGGGTCTGCTCAGTCGCCCGCCTGCCTCCGTTTTCTCTGCTGCCTCCATCTCCCACGAAGGTATCACTTGTCTCTCCACTAGTCCGCGCTGGATAGTGGACTCGGGTGCCACTCATCACATCACCTCCCTGCGGCCACATCAATACCTGAATTCTCCTCATCCTAAGTGCATCACAGTGGCCAATGGGGTCACTGTTCCTGTCTCTGGCTCGACTGACATCCCTCTCTCTTCTTCTCTCTCTCTCTACGCTCGGCTCTTCATGTTTCGGGCTCCCCGTTCAATTTGCTTTATGTTGGTCGTTTGACTAATGATTTGAACTGCTCTGTAACATTTACTTCTTCTTCCTTTCTGATACAGGATCACAGGACGCGGACTATCATTGGTAAGGGGCGACTGCAGAACGGGCTCTACCTTCTTGATGAATCTCCTGCTATCCTCTCTTCAGTCTCCTCCATCGATTGGCATCGGCGTCTTGGCCATGCCCCTTTACCTGTCCTCCAGAAGGCTTTACCCGATGTATCTTTACCTTCTTTTCAGTGTGAATCATGTGTGTTAGGCAAGCAGCCTCGTTCATCTTTTTTATCTAAATATGCTCGGAGCACTGCTCCCTTTATTTTGGTACACTCTGATATCTGGGGTCCGTAAAAAGTTTATAGCATTTCTGGTTATCGTTATTTTCTGACGTTTATTAATGACTATTCGAGAATGACATGACTATATCTACTTCGTGATCGCTCTGAGCTTTCTCGTGTTTTTTGGGCGTTCCTTCTGGAGACCCAAACGCAATTCTCCACTAACATCAAAACACTTCGCACGGACAATGCTCGTTAATATACTAGCCACGAATTTGCAACTCTTTGCTCTGACTTTGGGATTATTCACCAAACTTCATGGGTCTATACCCCCCAACAAAACGGAGTCGCAGAGCGGAAGAATCGACACCTTCTCGATGTGGCCCGCTCCATCATGCTCCAGATGCACGTTCCCAAAACTTATTGGAACTTTGCTCTTTCGACGGCTTGCTACCTGATTAACCGTCTACCTTGCCCTATCCTCCACAATGCCACTCTATTCAGCCTCATGTTCCCATCAACTCCGGCATTCTCTCTCACACCCCGCATCTTTGGGTGCACTTGCTATGTTCACAACCATGGTCCAACTTTGGACAAATTGGACCCCCGGACAACCAAACACGTCTTTGTCGGTTACTCACGAATACAAAAGGGCTATGTCTGCTACTCACCCGCTACCTGAAAGGTGACAGTATCTGCTGATCTTACCTTTCGAGAGGATCTCCCTTTCTTCACTTCTTATGCTCCTACATCTCCACCACCAACTGTCTTGCGTCCAGTTATTCCCGTTACCACACCTCCACCACCAAGCCCTACAGCCCAGGCCCCTCCTGTTGCCAAACCTCTTGTTATTCGGGTTTATACTCATCGTCATCTTGCCTCTGGTGCCCCACTACAGTCTGACTCGCTCTCTGATGCTCCGCGTCCCGCTGATCCAGCACCAGAATCTACAGCTCACCCCATGACGAATTATGTATCCTTACATCGTCTTTCTACACAACTTCAGACTTTTGCCACTTCATTATCATCGATTTCGGTACCTAACTCTGTGCAGGAGGCTCTCCAACATCCTGGCTGGCGGGCGGCTATGGAAGAAGAGATGGCGGCTCTCTGGGCTAACCAAACCTGGACCTTAGTACCATTACCTATCGATCAGACACCTATTGGGTGTAAATGGGTCTTTGTGATCAAGCATGCTCTTGATGGAACGATTGACCGTCTGAAGACCCGTCTGGTGGCTCGTGGTTTCACCCAGCAGCAAGGCCTCGATTATGAGGAGACGTTCTCGTCTGTGGCCAAGCTGAACACTGTTCGGGTTCTTCTCTCGGTAGTTGTGCATCGACAATGGCCATTACACCAACTGGACATCAAAAATGCCTTCCTCAACGGTGACCTCCAAGAGACGGTTTTCATGTAGCAACTGCCCGGGTTTGAGACCACGGGGGAATCCCGAGTTTGTCATCTCAAGAAGTCCATCTATGGTCTCAAACAATCCCCTCGGGCATGGTTTGACAAGTTCAGTAAGGCCGTCCGGTAAGTCGGCTTCACTCGGAGTTTAGCTGACTTCTCATTATTCACATGTCATCAGACAACAGAAACTGTTCCTCTGTTGGTGTATGTTGATGATATCTTGATCACTGGAGACGATTCAAAGGGCATCCAAGCAGTTAAACAACACCTCAGTTCCGTCTTTCAAACTAAGGATCTGGGACATCTGTGTTACTTCCTTGGTATTGAAGTCGCAAGACGACCAGATGGACTCGTCATCTCTCAAAGGAAATACTGCATGGATCTCCTTCAGGATGCTGGTTACTCAGGATGCAAACCTACTACTACTCCGATGGACGCAAATCATAAGTTTTGTGCATATTCTTCTGATACAGACCTTCCTCTTCAAAATCCGGGATACTATCGACGACTGATTGGAAAATTGATCTATCTAACGATCACAAGGCCGGACATTTCCTTCGCCGTTGGGGTGGTCAGCAAATTTATGCATGCTCCGCGAACATCTCACCTTCAAGTTGTTGAACGTATTCTTAGATATCTTAAAACATCCCCGGGTCAAGGTTTGGTATAAAAAACCTCATCCTCTACTCCAACATTGGTTGCGTACTCTGATGCAGACTATGCCGGTTCCTTGGATGATCGTCGGTCAATCAGTGGTTTTTGTACCTATTTTGGAGGACATCTCGTGGCGGAGTAAGAAACAAGCAGTGGTTGCTCGATCATCAGCTGAAGCAGAATACCGATCAATGGTGTCTGTTGACTCTGAGCTTACCTGGCTTGAAAGTCTCCTGGCCAATCTAGGGATAAAACTTCCCTCACCTGCCATTCTGTTTTGTGATAGCCAAACGGCTATACATATTGCGAAGAAACCAGTCTTTAATGAAAGAACGAAACATATTGAAGTAGACTGTCACTTTATTCGGGAGAAAGTCCAAATGAAGAAGATAGAATTGAAGCATGTTCCTGGTACTGAACAAGTGGTTGATATCCTCACAAAGGCTCTACTTAGCACCCTATTCTACCAGTGTCTGTCCAAGCTTGGTGCATACGACTTGTACACTCCAGCTTGCGGGGGAGTGTTGGAAAAACCCATGTAATTAGGCCCATTTATTTGTTTTTTCTTCTTCTCTCCTCTTTAGTCTCACATCTTGTATAGGACTCTCTTCTCTCTCTCCCTCCTATAAATGTGTATTCATACATTGTATTTCATTATTGAGAACATATATACAAGGTTGAGTTTTTCTCTACGGTATTAATATTATTATCACAGTATCAGATATATTCATATATATACAATTAATTACTCAAACATCCCTTGTGAGTTTAGATAATTACACCTTACACCCCCTATCTTTTAAAATGATCTAAACCTCCCCTCTAAGTTTACATTTCATAACATGCATGCACAAAAATCCCCCTGGATGCGGGGTATTTGTGTGCATGCATGTTATGAAATGTAATCTCGTATGGGATGTTTTTGTAATTCAAAAGATAGAGAGGTGTAACATATAGTTTGACAAGCTTTAGAGGGAGGTATGCCTTGATGCGCTAAACGACAAGTGAACCGGTCGCTCAAGTAATATAAAATGTGGGAGTAAATCTCTAATTATCGATCTCAGAGGAACGCAGGTTAGGCCGCGCGATTCTATTGTGTGAAAAAACAATTATAATGATTTAAACTAAAAAACGAGCTTTGAATTTGTTTTGAAAAGTGAAAAGAAAAACTAGCTAAACTAATGTGGGTCGCACACACCGCTTCACAAGGTGGATGGAGGCTACGCGGGCCGCAATGCACTGCTTCGGTAGGCGGATGGACGAGAAGGCTAGTGGAGGGAATGGTTCACACTGGTGGAATGAGGGTCGAGAGCACCTCTTCACAATGCACGCCACTAGCAATTGCTAGTGCGGCCACGCACATGATGGGGGATGGAAATGACAAGATGGCGGCGCTCCTCACTTGCATAAACCACAAGAAATTTCGCATAGACATGAAATAGTCTATAAATCAAATTAGGGTTTCAAAATCATTGTTCAAATAACCAAAGCATTCAAGGAAAATATACTAAAATATGGAGGGGGTGAGATTACAACCAAACGGGCGGAGACTCGTTGAAGGTTCACGGGCGGAATCAAGGGTTGTCAATCCTTGTCCGAACTCCGGCTTCAACTGTCGTCCGGGATCTGGAAGAGCATTCACCTTCTTATAATGCACTCGTCTTCTCCGTCAATCATCTTCGGCAGCAACCTCGCCGGAGAACTTCACGTGCAGCGAGAAATCCCTTGAAACGGCTCTTAGAGGCAATAAAATGATGGAGGAGGCCAAGAGGATCTTGTAGCCTTTGATTTTCAAGAAGAATATGGACGGAGGACCTCACGAAGGTGGGCAGTGGTGGAGCGGCAAAATGGGGCGGACTCGAGCTCTTGGGCGCGAAAAAATGGAGTCCTCCAGAATAGGGCGAATTTTTGCACTTTAATAGTGAAACGTCAGAAAAAAATAGGCACGCATGGTCGAACACACGACCGTGCGCAAATCATGCGATAATAACCACACAAGATTCGCCCAGCCTGATACAGCAGGAGACCATGCGATTTTGATCACGCAAAAGTAAAACATCTCGTGCGACAAATCGCACGAAGAATGACAGATCATTGAAAATCAGGGCAACCAGAGCAGATCGTGCGTTTTCCTTCTCGCACGGTTGAATCCAACTGTGCGTGAAGAAAACACACGGACAATAATTACATAAAATTTTGGACAAAAAAGACGAGGTTGTGCGATTTGGTCACGCACGGGCAAAACAACCTATGCGAGATCAAATAGCACAGCCCGGGGCAGATCACCAAAAAAGGTGTTGTAGGCATCACACGATCTCGTCGATCGTGCATGAAGAAAACGCACGATCGTGCGATTCCTACAAGAAAGAACTAGGGCACCATAGGAGATCTGCCCACCTGCACAACACACAACTAGCGCGGAGCACACCTCCAGCACATGCAAAAATACCAGAAAAGCACAATTGCACGCCACAACGGGCCTAAACAGTGCACTTCGCGTGAGAATTGTGAACTAATGAAATAGAAGCATTTATGCACCAAATGTGAAATGCGAGTGAGTGAAAACTAGCTTGGATGTGTCCGAAAAGCACTATAAATATCGGACTCATCACACCCCCATACTTAGCCATTTGCTCTCCCCGAGCAAATCATCCCTCAAGCGGACCAAAAAACGGAATAGCTGGCTTAGCAACTGCGAATGCGAAGTCGCATATACACGCACATAGAGAATCAGTAGGAGAAATCTCTAATTATACATAATAATTTATAAATGTCTGAAAGCGTATTTATATATTATTTATACTAAAAAATTGAATCACAGTGAATCATTCGGTCACACGTAGGAAGAAAGTAGATTAATCGATGAAGTGAGCATTGCCAAAGACCGGGGCTCGGGACAACTTCCAAAGAAATTCATCAATGTCGGTGACCATAAGCTCACCCTTCCACACTCTCTTCACGACATTGGTTTGACTCAATCACGCGAATCAATAGGACTTTAGGTTAGAGATGAAGCTTGGGTTTAGGTGAGGTATACAATGATAAATACGAGGGCTACGCACCTAACCCAAATAAGCTAGCACAACAGAAACTATTCACGCACCACAAAAATAATACGAGGCGCACCACACTCCAAGATTTGGACTTGACTACATAGGTGTGTGCACCACCTACTCCCAACATAAATGTTGGAACCAAGAAAATCGGTCCCTGTTTTTTGGACTTTGGGGTGACCAAAGTTTACTGATTTAGCGATCGCCTCGCGGGAGACTTGGCGAGAAGGTGTTGAATCAAAAGAATAGCTCTAGACTGTCTACAAACAAGATCCACGTACTATAGCGAGGAGGTCCCGCCACACACGCGAAAGTTTATAGGAACTTCCCCTCCTAAAGCCATTATCGAGCTCGTCACAAGTGAGGCTGCTGTGAACTCGCTCCTCATAGGGGGGAGGGGGGGTGAAGGTCCCTTCTACTTGTGTCTTGGGGTCCTATATAGGCTAATCCAAGGGGATATGGGGTAGGGTCTGCGAATAGCCGCTCCCGCCCCAACCAAAATGGTATTCACAGGCCTGAATGGTCTGAGATGAGGTGAAAAACTGAGCTCGTCCCAGGTGGGCAAGTTCTTCTCAACTCGCTTCAGATGGTTGAGGTCTTCTCGACTTGCCCCAGGTGGGTGAGACCTTCTCAACTCGCCCTAGGTGGGCGCGACCTTCTCAACTCGCCCTAGATGGGCGCGGCCTTCTCAACTCGCCCCAGGTAGGTGAGGCCTTCTCAACTCACCCTAGGTGGGCGAAGTCTTCTCAACTCGTTCCAGGTGGGCGAGCCTTCCCAACTCGCCCCAGGTGGGCGAGGCCTTCTCAACTCGCCCCAGGTGGGCGGGATCTTCTCAAGTTACCCCAGGTGGGCGAGGCCTTCCCAACTCGCCCCAGGGGGGCGAGGCCTTCTCAATTCGCCCCAGGTGAACGAGACCTTCTCAACTCGCCCCAGGTGGGCGAGGCCTCCTCAAGTCGCTTCAGGTGGGCGAGGCCTTCTCAAGTCGCCCCAGGTGGGCGAGGCCTTCTCAACTCGCCCCAGGTGGGCAAGGCCTTCTCAATTCGCCCCAGGTGGGTGAGGCTTTCTCAGATCGCCCCAAGTGGGCGAGGCCTTCTCAACTCGCCCCAGATAGTTGAGACCTTCTCAACTCGCCCCAGGTGGGCGAGACCTGCTCAACTCGCCCCAGGTAGGCGAGGAATTCTGAGCCGTCATCAGGCATCTCTGATCTCGATGAAGTACGGGTTATACAGTAAACCTTCACTTATAGATTCTCAATTAAGCTCTTTTTCTTCATTTCACTTTTTTTTTCTTTTTTTTCACAAATTTTCATTTCTATTTTTCTTTTCACAATTTTTTTTTGACATATATTCAAGAAAACACATCCACATATTCACAACACATCACTACATCAACACCCCAATCATGAAATTAAAATACAACTAGAGCATGAATAAGGGTGTGCGACTAGGATTGACTTTTAAGCTTTGGTGAAATACTAGTTGAGCTGAATAAAAAAAAAGGGGTAGGCACAAACCGCAACTCTACTTCTGTTTTGCCTCCTGGCTTCACTAGACCCCCTTTAACCCACCCACCTCTCTCTTTTATACTATTTATCTGGGTCCCACGGGGCTCCCGCTTCTCCTATCCTGGTCGCCAAGTTATCTTCCTTGCCGCAACTTCTCGATGCTCGCCTCTGCTTGACGCAATTCGTCGTTGCCTCCTAACCGCAACAGCTTGCCGCAAATCGACGTTGTCTCCTAACTGCAACCTCATCTGCAGTGCCTGCTCTAAATCTTCGGCTGCTCTGCTCGCATTGTCTGGTCGTTGCGGCTTCTCCCTGTGCAGATCTAGCTGCCTTTGCTCGTCGTCGCTGATTCACATGGCCATTCTTTCTTCCCTAGTCGCGGCTGCTGCTTGCCTTGTCGCGGCTATTGTTCGAGCCGCACATCGTGTTGTTATTGTCGTTGGTGATGTCCATGCCGCCACTCCCAAATTCGCAACTCGCGGCTTCCTCGCAAAAATTCCTCCTTGTCTGTCTGCTAGTCTTGCTCTTCTTGCCGCAAATCTTTGATCGGCAGGCTACCGGTGTTTGTTTCTAGGCCGCCTTCTCTATCCGATAGGCCTCTCCTTACAGCCATCTGCTCGCTCTCTCTGACCGCAACCCTGCTCGCCTAGCCGCAGCTCCTCTTGTCGTTGATGTTGCTTCCTGCAATCTCTTCCCACAACCTCGTGTGATCGCAGAGCTCCTCTCCTGCCATTGGCAGCGCTTTGTTGTTTGTCTACTGCCTGCCTCTTCAGCCCCTTATCACACTTTTTGTCCCAGCTCTGCTAGCTTCTGTAATGGTTGGCTCTTCTCCAATGATTGTACATTCTACTCCAAACAACAATCGCACTGACATTGCTGCCTTGCACACCCAAGTCCAGCAACTTTAAAGGATAATCGGTCGTTCCCCCAGCTCGGTTGTGTCCATTTCTGATGGAGGTATCTCCTGTCTCGCTCATAAGTCATCATGGATTATGGATTTTGGGGCAACACACCACATTACCCTGATGAAACCTTCACACTACTTGAACTTTGTGCATCCCAAGTTCATCACTGCTGTTAATGGGGACACCACTTCAGTCTATGGATCAGCCGACATCAACCTTACTCCCTCCATCATTCTTTGCTCAGTTCTTCATGTTTTGGGCTCTCCTTTTAATCTCCTCTCAATTAGTCGCCTTACTTAAGACCTTGATTGCTATGTAACATTCTCGTCCACCTCTTGTGTTGTGCAAGATCGCAAGACGCAGAATATAATCGATAAAGGGCAACTGTCGAATGAGCTCTACATCCAAGACTCCTCTACCCCCACAACTATCTCTTCTATTAGCTCTGTCGAGTGGCATCAGCGTCTTGGGCATGCTCCTCTACGCATCCTCCGGAAAGCCCTCCCAGATTTGTCCCTCAAAGACATCGCATGTGAGTCTTGTATCTACGACAAACAACATCGCTCTACTTTTTCACCCCAGTGTACTCGGACAATGACCTCTTTGCTCTAGTTCATTCAGATATTTGGGGACCCTACAAAATAGTCAGTGTTTCTGGTTATCGTTACTTTACTACCTTTATAAATGATTACACTTGTATGGCATAATTGTATTTCCTACATGGTTGTTCTGAACTAACTTGTGTATTTTGTATCTTTATTATTGAAACTTGCAACCAGCTCTCTACTAACAATAAAACTCTCTGAACCGACAATGCCCGTGAATACACAGGTCATGCATGTACAGACTTGTGTGTTGAGTTTGGGATCATCCATCAAACTTTGTGTGATTTATACCCCCCCCCCAACAAAATGGCGTAGCAGAACGCAAGAATCGTCATCTTCTTGAGGTCACTCGTTCGCTTATGTTTCAAATGCATGTTCTCAAACTTTATTGGAATTTCACGGTTTTTACAGCCTGTTATCTTATTAACCGCATGTCTTCCTCCATTCTCAACTTTGTGGCGCCCTTCAACCTTCTTTTTCCCTCGACACCGCCTTTTTAAGTCACTCCTCGTGTCTTCGGGTGCATTTGCTATGCTCATAATCTTGGCTTGTCTACTGACAAGCTTGCTCTATGTGCCATGAAATATATGCTCGTTGGTTGTGTACTCAGAAGGGCTATGTTTGCTTCTCTCCCAAGGATCGCAAGGTTATTATCTCTGTTGATGTAATATTTCTCGAAAACCAGCCTTATCATTCTCAACTAACTAATTCTCCAATTCCGCGTCTACTTTTGTAGTCTGCTGTCCCTATTACTTCTAACCTTCCACCTCTCCTTCTCACGCCAATCCCAACAAAACCACCTCTCTTTCCCACGCCAATCCCACCAAAATCACCTCGGATTCATTGTATGCTCGTCGTCCTCCTTCGTGTACTGCTCTACGAGAGATGCCCTCTACTGATGTTATTTTGCGGCCAACAAATCCGGCAACTGTTTCTACTACTCACTCGATGGCTCTCCAACATCCGGGGTAGAGGGCGGCCATGAACGAGGAAATGTCTACCCTTTGGGCAAACCAAACTTGGGATCTTGTCCATCTTCCTCCTAGACAGACCTGTGTAGGTTGTACGTGGGTGTTTGCCATCAAATATGATCCGGATGGGACAGTTCAACGTTTGAAGGGTCGCCTCGTGGGCTTGTGGCTCGTTGTTTTACTCAACAACAAGGTCTGAATTATGACGAGACTTTCTCTCTGGTCGCCAAACTCAATACAGTTCGTGTTTTGATCTCCCTTGTTTTTCATCGACACTGGTCGTTGCATCAATTCGATGTCAAAAATGTTTTTCTCAATGACAATTTGCATGAGATTGTCTATATGCAACAACCTCTAAAGTTTGAGATCACGGGGGAGTCTTTTATATGTCGTCTGAAGAAATCTCTTTATGGTCTCAAACAATCTCCTCGGGCATGGTTTGACAAGTTCAATCAGACTGTTTGTGTTCTTGGGCTCACTCGAAGTTCAGCGAACTTCTCTTTATTTACTCGTCGTCGTCCAACAGGCACAGTGATTCTCTTGGTGTATGTTGATGATATTTTGATTACGGAAAATGATTGCACAGGAATACACATGATCAAACAACATTTGGCTTCTACGTTTCAAACTAAGGGTTTGAGAAATCTTCGATATTTCCTTGGTCTCAAGGTTGCTCGGCGTCCTGATGGACTTGTTTTATCTCAACAAAAGTACTGTTTTGACTTGTTTCATGATGTTATTTACTCTGGCTGCAAGCCTGTGGATAGTCTCATGGATATCAATCACAAGCTCTGCACCCATGCCTCAGACTCTGATCTTTTACTTCTGAACCCAGAGTATTATCATCGTTTTGTGGGAAAGAAAATATATCTCAATGTTAAGAAACCAGATATATCATTTGTTGTTGGAGTTGTCAGTCGATTCATGCATGAACCATGAATCTCTCATCTCCAAACAGTTGAGTGTATCCATCGATACTTGAAGACTGCTCATAGACAAGAACTTTTATACAAGCTTTCCTCGTCTCCCTTATCTCTTATTGCATATTCTGACGTTAATTATGTTGATTCATTGGATGATTGTCTTTCTACAAGTGGATATTGTACTTACTTTGGAGGACATCTCATTACCAACCGCAACAAGAAACAGTTTGTGGTTGCTAGCTTATCTGCTGAAGCTGGGTATCATTCAATGGCAGTTGTTGTGTCTGAGCTTGCATGGCTTGAAGGTCTCCAAGTAATTTAGGAGACAATTTTTCCTCACTTGCCACTCTATTTTGCGACAGTCAAACTGCTATACAAATTGCCAAAATTCTTGTTTTCAATAAACGGACCAAACACATTGAAGTTGATTGTCATTTCAATCGGGAGAAGGTTCGATTGAACAAGCTAGAATTAATACATGTTCCTGCTACAGGGCAAGTTGTTGATATTCTTACCAAGGCCTTACCTTGTCCGTTATACTACTAGTTTTTGTCCAAGCTGGGTTAGGACCTGTATGCTCCAGCTTGCGGGGGAGTGTTGAAAGAAATATGTGTAAAGGCCCAATATAGGCCTCATTTAGAGTCTACTTCATCTTTAGGATTTAGTCCAACATCTTAGATTGTGACTGCTTCTCTCTCTATTCCTATATAAGTGCATAAGTATGCAAATACATGTATGTAACATGGAAGCATTTTAGAAAAATTAATAAATATATTTTATTTCTCTTATTTATCGTGCATTTCTACAATGACAAATAGGTTAATGTTAATTACGGGCAAGCTCTGGATATAAGATCCAAGTAAAATTATGCATACATTAAACTAACACAATACGAGCACGTGTGGGAAGAGTATACCTTTTCTTCACAATAAAGACTCCCTAATGATGAAATAGAGGAGGTGACAGCAATTTCCTGAATCGGATTTCATACATAATTTTAAGTAATTTATGTTTCCTTGTATTAAATTTTATTAAGTTCTATTTTAGTAAATAATCGGATTTCATACCTGTTAATTACGAGCAAGCTCTGAATTTAAGATCCAAGTACAATTATGCATACGTTAAACTAACACAATACGAGCATAAGTGGAAAGAGTACACCTTCGGTTCACTATAAAGACTCCCCGATGATGAAATCGAGGAGGTGGCATGATTTCCTGAATCAGACTTCATCCATAATTTTATGTAATCTATGTTTGCTTGTATTAAAATATATTAAGTTATATTACAAAATTTATATATAGATATAAATATAATTAATAATGTGGCTGCTGATATATAGAAACAATGGTTCCAGCTGATATATAGAAACAAAGGTTCCAGAAGATATATAGAAACGATGGTTCCAGCTGATATATAGAAACGATGGTTCCAGCTGATATATAGAAACGATGGTTCCAGCTGATATATAGAAACGATGGTTCCAGCTGATATATAGAAACGATGGTTCCAGCTGATATATAGAAACAATGGTTCCAGCTGATATATAGAAACGATGGTTCCAGCTGATATATAGAAACAATGGTTCCAGCTGATATATAGAAACGATGGTTCCAGCTGATATATAGAAACGATGGTTCCAGCTGATATATAGAAACGATGGTTCCAGTTGATATATAGAAACGATGGTTCCAGCTGATATATAGAAACGATGGTTCTAGCTGATATACAGAAACGATGGTTACAGCTGATATACAGAAACGATGGTTCCAGCTGACATACAAAAACAATGATTCTGTTACAGGCTCTTGATTGAGAGCGCGTAACCCGGGGAAGAGATGGGAAGTTCTCGGCGGAGGAGGGGAAAGCTCTCCGACGAGCTATGGCAGCAGTAGACCTCGCGGGGTGCGACGGCGAAAGCGCATGGGGGAAATCGCGGGTATCGCGATTGACTTCGGCAGCTAGGGCTTCGATTGGTCCGAAATAGGAGAAGGGGTAGAGAGAGAGAGAGTTAGAGAGAGATGAGAAAACTTAAAATAAAAAAACACTCGTACTATTTTTTCTAGTTTGCACACACACACCACACATATAAATAGTTCATAGAGCGCTCCCTCCCTGGGCTTAGACATGGAGGCTCCAAAACGCGTACGAAAATATAAAATAGCTTAGATAAGCGCGACCACGGCGGCACCATAACATCCCTTCCCTGCCCGGCAACAAGCTTGTCCTCAAGCTTGGTCTGTAGTGACAGTCGGTGTGGGGTCGCCTGTGTCGGTGTCAGCATCTCGGTCGGCCAGCGGATCGTCCACCTCTAACCAGAAAAGGCGTTTGCAGTGATGCCCCCGATAAAATGTCTCGTCCCAGTTGTAACAAAGGCCCTTTGCACGGCGGTCACTCATCTCCTGTAGTGACAGTCGTCGAATAGCAATCGGGCGGTCGGTGTCGCGTTTCGGGCCGAGAAGACTGACGGAGGCCGAGGGCAGAGGCCGCTGAGGGCGACTGGATCCATCAGTGTCCCGGCGATAGAGAAGAGGGCGGTCCAAGAGTAGACGTTTCTTGCAGACGCGTGCCAAGTTCATCGCAGTGGTGAGAGTTGCGGGCCCCTGAGATTCCACGTTCATGCGAAGCCGCTCGTGAAGTCCTGCGGTGAAGGACACCTGCTGTGTCAGAAGAACGTCGGTCGTGCGGGCCAAGTGGACCTGAAACTGCTCGAGGTACTCGTCGATCGAACCGGTCTGTCGGAGGGAAATGAGGTCCGCCAAGGGGTTGCTGTGGAGCGGCGAACCGAAGCGGAGGGTGCAGTTCATCTTGAAGTCGTCCCAGGATAAGAGAGGTTTCTCCTGTTGCAGATAAGAGAACCAGAGCTGTGCAGGACCCAGTAGATGGAAGGCAGCAATATTGAGCCACTCGTCATAAGGTGTGCGCTGGTGGGCGAAGAATTGCTCACAGCGAGAAAGCCAGGCCAAGGGGTCTTCATGGCCGTCGAATATTGGAAAATCCAGCCGCAAATATCGGGGCATCCCGTTGCCCTCGTGACGCGGAGGAAAAAATTCCGGCAGGGTCGGCGGAATCGGCGCCTCGCTGGAGGAACCCGTTGCTGGTGGGGCCAGCCGGTGAGCCGCTAGCTGGGTTGTGACGGCGTCTATGAGGGCGTTGTTGTTCTCCGTAAGTATCTTGACAAGAGACTCAAAAATCTGAGAGATAGAGAGAGGGTTGGTCGGCCATCGCGGGCAGAGGAAATGGTGGGTTGTCGACGCCGGAAATGCTGGAGACGTGGCCGGCCGGAGACGGTAGCAGCCCAGTCGAGGCCGCAAGGAGGTAACGTCCATCGAAGGATGAGCCGAGGAGAACGGTCGTGGGGGAGAGGCTGGAGGCTGGTTGTTGAGGAGAGGAAAGCTGGACGAAACAGCTGGCGGGACTGCAGTCGTAGGGGTGGGCTGGGAAGGACACGGCGGAGTGAGGAGAAGCCAGATCGGGCGTGGCGGCGTCGGGGAGAGTCGGTCCCTCTGATACCAAGTTGTTACAGGCTCTTGATTGAGAGCGCGTAACCCGGGGAAGAGGTGAGAAGTTCTCGGCGGAGGAGGGGAAAGCTCTCTGACCAGCTATGGCGGCGGTGGACCACGCGGCGTGCGACGACGGAAACGCTAGGGGGAAATCACGGGTATCGCGATTAACTTCGGCGGCTAGGGCTTCGATCGGTCCGAAATAGGAGAAGGGGGAGAGAGAGGGAGAGAGAATTAGAGAGAGATGAGAAAACTTAAAATAAAAAACACTCTTACTATTTTTTCTAGTTTACACACACACACCACACATATAAATAGTTCATAGAGCGCCTCCTCCCTGGGCTTAGACATGGAGGCTCCAAAACACATACGAAAATATAAAATAGCTTAGATAAACGCGACAACGGCGGCACCATAACATATTCCTACTGATATATATATAATATGTATATAATATGGCAGCTGATATATAAATATAAATAAGGTTATCGGTTTATTCAATGGTCACAGTTTCTCCTAGTTTATAATATCATTACAATGCCGGTTCATCGAGGCTTTAGAAATGTCTGGAATGGGGGGAATTGGCCTCCCTGCCCTGAAGTGGAATCCACCTGGCTGGGTATTAAAACTTGATTACAAACTGACGGTTTTGATATATGGGCATTTTAGGAATAAAGTGATATGCCCTGATGGAAATAAAAAGCTGTATTGGCTTTCGATCATTCCATTTCCCGTCTCTCTTTTTCTCTTTCTGTGAACACCTGCTGAGTGGGACGCTTCTCTTCTTCTCTCTTCTTCTCTTCTTCTCTTCTTCTCTTCTTGCCGAGCTCTTGTAGCTTTGTGTTACGGACCCACGATGGGGAATCACGTACAAGTGTCGCACTATGTAGCGCGAGGAGTCCAACTCGTAGTCATGTTATCTTTAATTTTATGCATTTGCACTTTAATTTGTATTTGAAAATCTTGGACTTGGTTTAGCCCCAACTGGTTACAGGGTGGGGGTGGGTTTTTTTGGTATTATGAAAAGTATTATTCTAAATCTCTCTCTCAAATTCTCTTTCTCTCTCTACCTCTCTCGTTCTCTTTTTGTCATGCGCCCTAGCAGACGACATCAACACCGCCACACTCCCCCCTCCTCGCTGGCTCCCATCGGTGTCTTCCCTCTCCAGCGTGATAGGTTCAAGGGGGTCCAAGAAGAGTCATGCCAAACTCCTACGGGACTTGAGGGATTCTCCCTCGATCTTCCTCGCACCTGATCCCAAATGATGGTCCGTCCTAACTTGGTATCATAGTCATGGATTTTGTGATGGGTTTGCATAGAAGCAAATCTGAAAATGATGGAATCTAAGCAATTATTGATCGATTAAAACAAGTGGCGCATTTTATTTCCATGAAAAGGATGGCCCTATTGTAAAGCTTGTTGATTTATATATGGAAGTGATTGATAAACTTCGCAGGATCCAAAAAACAATGTTCTCTAATAGAGACGGGAGATTTACATTGTACACCTAGATATTGATACATAAAAAATTGGGAACAAACCTATTATACGGTACTGTTTTCCACCCTCAAATGGATGGGCAATTTGAGTGAACTATTTAGATGTTAGAAGATCTTCTGAGGATGGTAGTTCTTGATTTGAAGGGATCAAGGAAAAATAATTGGATTTGGTAGAGTTTTCATAAAATAACAATTATTAAGCAAGTATTCAATTGGCTCCTTTTAAAGCATTATATGGCAGAAGATATTGAACTCAGTTAAGTTGGGTTGAAGATGTCAAGAAGAAGTTATTTAAAAATAAAATAGTAGATAAAATGGATGAGAAGAAACCAATTGTTCGAGAAAGATAGAAGAATGCACAGGAAAAGCAGTAAAAATATTATAACGTCAGGCGTCGAAGAGTGGAATTTAATGTAGAGTATCAAGTAGTCTTAAGTTTAAACCTTTTAAAAGAATGGCTCGATTTCAGAGATTTGGGAAACTCACTCCCCAATATGTAGGACCCTTGCCAATTATTGAAAGAATTGGCGAAGTGGCATGTATATTAGTATTATGGAGGACCTCAAGAATCATCATGATGTATTTCATATCTCCTCACTGCGAAAGTATGTTACTGATCCTGAGAATAATTCGGTACGACGTTAATTTTGGGTCATGATTACGCTCACAGATATAAATAAATAATATGTTTAATTTAAATAAAGTAAAGACTCCCTGATGATGAAATTGACGAGGTGGCAGTGATTTCCTGAATTGAATTTTGTATGTAATTTTATGTCATTTACGAGTGCTTATATTAAGTTATATTTTTGTAAATAACAATTAAAAAGTATATATATATAATAATAAATGTGGCGGCTGATATATAGAAACAATGGTTCAGCTGATATATATAAAGCCCTTACATTTTTGTTGGCTACTATCCCACTACAAAGTAGATAGAAAGCAGAAACTAAATGAAATCTAATTTGCCTCACGACACTGTAGTATCCATCATGTAAATCTGCAGAAAAGTTTCCATGCACGGTCATTGTTCCCAGCTCAAGGGATTACCTCATGCAAACTTATCGCTACAGGCACATCCTCATCTTGCTGCCTAAATATGCAGTTCATATTACTCAATTAGGTCATAGCGGGGGTCACATTTGGATTCGTACTATAGTAAATTAAAATAAACGCTAATATCATAATGAACATTAGTCATTTTTCTCACATGGCTCATTCAACAAGGTGCTTAACAAAGCTCAGGACCTAAATGTGAGCATTTGAAAACTTTTGAAAGGTTAAAAGGTCGAAATCTGAGCAGCCTACAAGGATACAATTTTTTTCCTAGAACTTCATGGTCCCACAAGAAATGTTTCAAAATTTGTGGACTGTGTATTGGAAACAAAACCTCAGGATCCAAAAAAAAATTACGACAATAGACAGTTCATGCTATATACCAAACTTTTAAGATGTACAGTAAGACTAAATCTGCAAATCATATCTTAAGATTGTTACCGTGTGAAATTATTGTGGACTCCAATGCAACAACTGCACTGCCTTGTTTAAGAGCATCATATACATTTGGGGCAATTTTCAGAATTTTTGAGTGTTCCTTTCCATCCTAAAATAAAGTATGTCAATTATCCAAATAAAAATCAATGATTTAGGTACAAAAAATATATATGCACAAGCTAATGTTTCCGCATTTTCTACATATATGAAGGTTTTTGTTTTCCTCTTTTTTTCAATTGCTAATATGTGTTAGAAAAGACATTATAAAGGCCCACATAATGGCCCATTTTGTTTCCTTTTCTCTTGTTATATTAGTCTCACACCTTGTATATGAGACTCCTCTCTCTTTCTTCCTCCTATATATATATGTACACATACATTGTATTTACATAAACAAGAAGGATATACAAGATTGACTGGATTTACTGCATTACTCATGTACTTCTCTACATGGTATCAAAGCGAGGCGGTCCTACCTCCTGTTTAGGGCGGATAGTTCCTTTCTACCCGCCCAACGCCTGCGGTTAACCGCCGGCCTGTTCTCTCTTCTCTAACCGCCTCTTCTTCGCGGTCTTCTTTCATTCTACCCGGCGTCTCCTTTCCTTCTCCCGTGGAACCACCCTCCTTTCCTTCTCCCGCTTAGCTTTTATAACTTCTCTCTCCCATGGACCCACTCCTCACGCGGTCTTCCCCTCCTAGCCGCAGATCTCTTTCTAACCGCTGTGCTTCGACCGTGTCTCTTCTCTCCTCTAGCCGTTGCGGCCTCTTTGTCGGACTGCTTCTCTACCCGCTCGACCTCTTCTTGTCGCGGACTGCTTCTATCCGTCGCGGATTGCGGTCTGTTTTTATCCGCTGCGGCCTCTTTTCTTCTAGTCGTGGACTGCTCTTGTGCGGTTTTTCTCTAAGCTATTGCGGCATATTCTCTTCTTATCTAGCCACAACCTTCTTGTAGCGCTCTATATCATCTCTCCTAGGTGAAAATTATTGTGCGGGTTGTCGCGCGGTCTGTCTCTTTGCCGCAAAGTCTTTCTCTGTACGCAGTCTTTTCTTCTCTTCTCGATGCGGTCTCCTGCTCTAGCGACTTCTTCTAGCCGCTGCTCTAATCGCTGCTCTACTTGATCAGCCAGTTGATCTAGCCACTTGCGGTCTCCTGCTATAGGCGCTTGCTCTAGCCACTGATCTAGCCGCTTGCGGTCTCCTACTCTAGCCGTTGATCTAGCCGCTTACGGTCTCCTGCTATAGCCGTTGATCTAGCCGCTTACGGTCTCCTGCTATAGCCGTTGATCTAGCCGCTGCTCTGACCGCTTCTTCTAGCCGCTGATATAGCCGCTTGCTCTTGCATCTCGATCTAACTGCATTTTCTAGCCGCTGATCTAGCCGCTTGCTTTACCGCTGATCTAGCTGCTTGCTTTACTGCTGCTCTAGTCGGTCACCCGCCTGATCATGGATTTGTCTACTGCTACTTCCTCTCCTGCTACGGCCGCTGCTCCTACTCCTGAACTCTGTGACAAGTTACGCATCACTACTATCTCTCTCACAGTGAAGAACTTTGTTGAGTGGATGCATTCTGTTCGCCGGGTTCTTCAGTCAAAGAGATTTCTGCATCATTTAATTTGCTTTCTGTTAGTCGTCTCACTGCCGATTTGAATTATTCGGTCACATTCACCTCTACTTCTTTTATGATGCAGGATCAACGGACGCAAAGTATCATTGGTAGAGGACGACTGCAAAACGGGCTCTACCTTCTTGATGTTTCTCCTACCATACTCTCATCAGTCTCCTCCATTGATTGGCATCGACATCTTGAGCATGCTCCTCTACCAGTCCTCCAGAAGGCTCTTCCTTACATTTCTCTTTCCCCTTTTTCGTGTGATTCATGTATTTCGGAAAAACAATATCGTTCATCTTTTCTTCCTCATTGTACTCGAAGTTCTGCTCTTTTTATTCTAGTACATTCTGATTTTTGGGGTCCGTACAAAATACCTAGTGTGTCTGGTTATCGTTACTTTATCACATTGATGACTATTCTCGGACGACATGATTATACTTGCTTCGTGATCGCTTCGAGCTTCTCCGTGTGTTCCGGGCTTTCGTTCTTGAAACTCGCACACAGTTTTCTGCAAATATTAAAACACTCTGAACTGATAATGCTCGCAAATACATTAGTCATGAGTTTGTTAACATCTACTCTGAATTTGGAATTATTCACTAGATTTCGTATGCCTATACACCATAACAAAATGGCGTCGTCGAACGTAAAAATAGACATTTTCTTGACGTTGCTCGCTCGCTCATGCTTCAAATGCAGGTCTCAAAGGTGTACTGGAACTTTGCTTTTTCGACAGCATGTTATCTCATTAACCGTCTCCCTTCCTCCGTCCTCCAAAATGCTACTCCATTTAGTCTCCTCTTTCGGTTTTCTTCGATGTTCTCTCTCACGCCTAACATCTTTGGTTGCACTTGCTATGTTCACGTTCTTGGTCCGTCCTCGGACAAGTTGACTCCCCGGGTAGCCAAACACATGTTTGTCGGTTATTCTCGTACCCAGAAATGATGTGTGTTATTCTCCTACTATCTGCAATGTGACCTTTTCTGCTGATGTTACCTTTTGGGAAGATCAACCATACTTCACCACTCCAAACCCACCTTTTCCACCACCTTCTTTGTCAATACTTGTCATCCCTGTTACATCTCCACCACTCCTACCTGCCCCAGCTCCCGTTCTTCCAAAATCCCGTCTTCTTCGTGTCTATACTAGTCGCCCTCCTCGCTCTGTCGCCCCAATGCAGTCGGCTTCGACCTCTGACACTCTGTGGCCTGCTGATCTGACACCGGCCTCCACCACTCATCCCATGGCGAATTATGTGTCTTTACATCAGTTGTCCCCAACACTTCACATATTTGCTACTTCATTATCCTCTGTTTCTGTCCCTAACTCTATGCAAGAGGCTCTTCAACATCCAGACCGGAAGACAACCATGAGCGAAGAAATGACAGCTCTCTGGGCTAACCGAACATGGGAACTGGTTCCTCTTCCTCCAGGCCAGACACATGTTGGTTGTAAATGAGTATGTTATCAAGCATGCCCCTGATGGGACGATTAAACGTCTTAAAGCCAGACTGGTAGATCGTGGGTTTACTCAACATCAAGGTCTCGACTACGAAGAAATATTCTCTCCAGTGGCCAAGCTCAACACGGTTCGGGTCCTCCTTTCTGTGGTTGTGCATCGCCAATGGTTCTTACATCAACTAGATATTAAGAATGACTTTCTCAATGGTGATCTGCAAGAAACAGTCTACATCAAGGTTGTCAGGATCGCGATCCAGATCATAGGATCTTACGATCCTACGATCCAGATTTTGTAAATCGATCCTGATTTTGTAAAGCGATCCTCGATCTGACCATACTATGAGATCCGATCCTACCTCGAAACGATCTCATCTAGGATCTCGACCCTGACAACCTTGGTCTACATGCAACAACCTCCGGGATTTGAGACCACAGGGGAGTCTCAGGTTTGTCACCTCAAAAAGTCGATTTATGGTCTCAAACAATCCCTCTGGGTATGGTTCGACAAATTCAGTAAGGTTGTGAGGGAAGTCGGTTTTACTCGGAGCTCGGCAGATTTCTCTCTATTTACTTGACATCACATAACAGACATTGTTCTCCTCTTAGTATATGTCGATGACATCCTAATCACAGGGGATGACTCAAAGGAAATAAAAATGATCAAACAGCACCTGAGCTCTGTTTTTCAAACTAAAGATCTGGGGAACTTACGATACTTCCTCGGCCTTGAGATTGCAAGATGTACGGATGGCCTTGAGATTGCAAGATGTACGGATGGCCTTGTCTTATCTCAACGGAAGTATTGTCTCGACCTCCTTCAAGATGTCGGTTACTCTGGATGCAAGCAGATCAAAACTCCCATGGATGACAATCATAAGCTGTGTGCTGAAGGCGCGGTTACAGATTCAGTTCTTTCAAATCCAGAATACTATCGACGACTTGTTGGAAAACTGATTTATCTAACGGTCACAAGACCTGGCATATCCTTTGTTGTTGGGGTTGTCAGTCGGTTTATGCATTCTCTTCGGATGTCTCATCTACAAGTCGTCAAACGCATCCTGAGATATCTAAAAACAGCACCTGGTCAAGGGCTGGTATACAAAACCTCTTCCTCTACTTCTACTCCAACTCTGGTTGCATATTCTGACGTAGATTATGCTGGATCTCTGGATGATCGGCACTCTACCAGCGGTTTTTGTATCTGTTGGAAAAGCCCATGTAAATAGGCCCATTTTTGGTTTTCTACTTCTCTCCTTTAGTCCCACATCTTGTATAGGACTCTCTTCTCTCTTTCTCCCTCCTATAAATATGTATTCATACATTGTATTTCATTATTGAGAAAGTATATACAAGGTTGAGTTTTTCTCTACATAGTATCAGAGGGAACGGTCTGCCCTGTCATTTTTTGAAACCGCCTGTTCTTTCGGCTTACCGAGCGGCTTCCTCTCCTACTTAGTCGTGGTCTAGTGCGGCCTGCCTCTTTCTAGTCACGCGGTCTCCGTAACTGCGGCTTCCCACGCGGACAAGGTCTTTTCTAACCGCTTCTTTTGCTCTGTCTCTCTCGTGACTTCCACCTCTCCTCCTCCCTTTTATAACCTTTCTGATAGGTGGGGACCTCCTCTACTGTTTTCTCTGCTCGCGCGGCCTCCCTTTCTATCCGCACGGTCTCCCTCTCGCTTCTCACCACAGCTCTAACCTTCTTCCGTCTTCCCGCTAGTCGCGACTTGTCTATAGGCACCGCGACCTGTCTAAAGTCGTCGCGACTTGACTTTGTCGTCGCGGTCTCTCTTCTCTTACTCACTGCGGTCTTATTGTCAACCCGCTGCTCTGCTATCTGCTTGCCGCGGCTTGCCTTAGTCGTCGCGGTTTCTCTTCTCGCCGCGCCTCTGCTCCCTGCTCGCCGCGGCTTTCTTAGTCATCGCGGCTTCTCTTCTCGCCGCGCTTTGCTTGTCTTGTCGCTAACGGCTTCTCCTCTTCTCGGCAAGCTCCGCATCTAGTTCGCGGCATCTCTCCTTGTCGCTGGTGTACTCACCTTGACCGTGCGGATTCCTGCCTAATCGTTGCGACCTGTCTTGTTGTTAGCGGTTTCTCCTCTTCTCGGCAAGCTCCGCATCTAGGTCGTGGCATCTCTCCTTGTCGCTGGTGTACTCACCTTGACCGTGTGGATTCCTGCTTAGTCGATGCGAGCTGTCTTGTCGCTAGCGATTTCTCCCTTTCGCTGCGGACTCTGCATACTGGTCGTGGCATTCGCCTTGCCGCTGGTGGACTGCCACCCAGACCGTGCGGTCTCTTGACTGGTCGTTGTTTCCTTTCCTGTCCGCCGGCCTAGCCTCCTGCTCGCCTAGTCATGGCAACCTCTCCAGAATCAACCGAACAGACGGCTTCTTCCTCTGCAGACCGCCCGGTCTCTGCCCCTGAACTCCGTGATGAGTTGCGGAGTACTACCATTTCGCTAGACGGGAAGAAGAACTTCGTGGAGTGGGTACATTCTGTTCGCCGAGTACTACAGTCCAAAGGTTTTCTCCATCACTTGACCCAAGCGCCTCCTGCTGCTCCTACTGATGATTGGTTGTGCAACGATGGTCGGGTTCAGACATGGCTCCTCAACTCCCTTGATACTGAACTCTACCGCACGACCATGTATCACAAAACGCCCAAGGCAATGTGGGATGAGCTCCAGTCGCTATATTCCGGAAAAGATAGTCTCCAGCATCTCTATGACATTATTACTGATCTCCAGTCTCTTGATGTTGGCGGGGCCACCGACCTCACCTCATTTGTTGCACGGGCCAAGACTCTTGTTGAAGCATGGATCCAACATCAACCCCCTACGTTGGACTTTGATGCACAACGAGCTCAGAAAGAAGCCGTCGGGGTGGCCATGATGATGGCTCATGTTCCACCTCAACTTCACAGCGTTCGGGCCCAGATACTCTCCTCGGTTGCTACCCCCTCACTATCAGATGTGTGTTCTATCCTGCTCAAGGTCTCACCGCCTCCTGATAGTTTTACTCCTCTATCCCTGGCTCTCCTGCAGCAGACTTATGCTCCCCTGCTGCCTTCCCCCCCCCTCCTCCTCGCGAGGGGCGTTCTGGCTCTCGGGGCCGCGGACGAGGCCGGCCTCGCCCAAAGTGTTCCTTATGCGGAAAGGACGGCCACCTTGAGGCCATATGTTATTGCAAGTGTACAACCCGTATTCGACGAGGGGAGGCCCCACCACCGCCAGGTCATCAGAAGTCAAAGTCAACAATTCAAGACCGAAGTCAAGATCAAGCCGCGAGCCAGCAGAAGGCATGTGCGAGTATGGCGAGCTCCCCACGCATACTCGCCAGGTTGACGACTAAGGCGAGATACTCGCATGTCCCGTGCGAGCTCCCCAGAAAGTCGCCCGATCGCCAGGGTGGGGGTATAAGTAAGACCCCCCCCCCCCTCTCTTTGGATTTCCCTATAAATAGGACCCCAGGGGTACGAAGGAGAGGAGGGAAAACTCTCCGATAGTTATTCGCGAATTACAGCTCGCGCGTCTCCTAGGTATCTAGCTCGGCCATTCTGGTTGAGAAGGGGTTGCTTCATCTAAGCAACCGGGTACGTGGTGGGACCTTCCTGCCGCAGCGCCTGGGGTCTTGTTTCTTTAGCTCGTCCTTTTCGAATCTAGGGGCCGTCCGACTTCACTGCGAGACCGGTAGCCTTAGGTCGCCTAGTCCGATTCTGAGGTCGGGATTTTCTTGGCTTCAACACTTGGTGCGGTGAGCGTGGATAGCAGCCAAGGAGGAAAGTTTCGTGGTGGCGAAAGATGGTCAATGGTGGCGATCAAGGCGAGTTGGCGGACAACTCGGCAGGAGTAGGCACCTCGGAGCGAGGTGGCGGGTTTGTGACGGTAGCAGCTTTCGAGGAGTTCGCGAAGAGAATGGAGAAGGCGATACTCGTCGGATTCGCCAACCCCCTGAGGTCACGGCGACTTCTCCCCGTCGCCTGACCCCGCCGGGCGAGGAGGAGCCAACCCGGCGAGCAGGAAAGGAGCCCGCCTGGGCGAGAGAGGAGCAACCGATGCCGCCGCGTCATCACCCAGCGAGCAGCCAGGGCATCCGGTTCCGAGATCCTGAACTCTCGGCGAGGTATGGGAATACTCGCCGATGGAGCGAGTACGAGTACTCGAGTGAGGAGGATAATCGTCACCGCCAGGAAGGGAGGAGCCCCTTCTGCGCTGAGATCCTCGCGGCCCCCGTCCCCGACAATTTCCGAGAGTCCGCCCTCACCTACTACTCCGGCAGAGATGACCCGGTAAGGCATCTTTAGTGGTTTGAGGACGTGATCTCGATCCGCAACATGTCCGACGCCTTCAAGTGCCGCTTCTTCTCCATCACCTTCAAGGGAAGTGCAAGAGACTGGTTCCACCAACTGCCGGCAGGTTCCATCTACTGCTTCTCCGACCTTCGTCGGGGTCTCATAGCGAGATTTGCGACATCCAAGAAGAGGAAGGAGGCGACGGCCCTTTTTAAGATCGTGCAGGGGCAGCACGAGAGTTTGGGTCGTTACATCGACCGGTTCCAGGAAGAGGTTTTGGAGGTGGAGGAGGTGGATGGGTTTACATTGATGGTTGCCCTCAAGTTTGGCCTGAAGCAGGGATTCTTCAACATGGAGCTGGTACACAGGCCGCCGAGGTCGTTCGAAGAGATGGTGGAGAGGGCCAATGTCTTCATTCAGGGGGAGGAGAGAAACAAGGAGTTCCTGGCAAGGATGGACGGGGATAAGCCACTAGGGGAGAACAAGGGAAGACTGTTGGAGAGGGAGAGGCGTCCAGAAAAACACGATGGCGGAAGGCAGGAGGAGCCGAAGAGGAAGAGGAAAGAGGAGCCCAGGAGGGCGGAAGAGTTGAGGCAGGAGAGGCCTCGAAGGCAAGAAGAAAGGAGGCCCGTCGAGGCCCCAGAAGGAAGAAGGGAAGAAAGAAGGTTCCAGTATCCGAGAGATCGTCCCCAGTGGAGGCGACCGATCCGCCAGGAAGAGAGGAGAAACAACATCCTTAAGGAGCAGGGAGGAGGAGGAAGGGAGACGATGACCATAACGCAACGGGCCGCTAAACGCCGGCGAAAGGAGAAGCGACAGGAGAGGCAGCAGGAAGCGGCAATTCCCCTCTACTGCGATATCCATCAAGTAGAGGGGCATGGGACCTTGGCCTGCCCCAAGTTTTGGGAGGCAAGGAGGAGGTTGGAGGCGACGGAGGCAGAGAGAGCAGCCAAGGCAGGAGGCCCCAGTCGGACAGGTAGCCTTCCAAGCTCCGCAGAGGAGGAGGAATGAGGACAGGGTTGACCAGGGGGGTCGGGGAAACGTTATTCCCGGTCCGGGAGGCGGACACGTCGGGGTGATCAATGGGGGCGCAGGGCTTGGAGCTTCCCGCAAGGGTAATCTCCACCAGATCTACAAGAGGAGCGTCGCCTCGACGTCGCAGACTCCTCCGTTGCTGAACGAGATAATCTTCTCGGAGGAGGATATGCTGTGGAACGAGAACCCCTTCCACGACGCGTTGGTGATACAAGCGGCCATCGAAGATTCACCGTCGACCGAATCCTCGCGGACAACGGGAGCTCGGTGAATGTCATTTTCAAAAGAACCTTTGTGGGGCTTCAGGTGGAAGCATCCAGGGTCCAGGCCGCGGATGAGCCTCTCTTTGGCTTCTCGGGAGAGAAGAAAGAGGTGGAAGGGGGAGTGGAGCTGCTGGTCACCCTCGGGGGTACTTCAATCCGGTGTTGGTTTGTCATCGTCGACGCACCCAGCGGCTACAACGCCATTTTCGGACGGCCTCTCATCAACTACTTCAAGGCCGTCCCGTCGTCGTACCATCAATGCCTGACGTACTGCCGGGATGACGTCCAAGTCCGGATCAGGGGGGATCCGAAGGCCTCCAGGGAGTGTTACCTGAACGCTGTCAGCACCATCAGCTGGATGGGTGACGCGGAAAGGCTGGAGAAGATGATAGAGCAGGAGGAGGGCCTGCAAGCTGCCGAAGAGCTAGAGGAAGTGGGGGTGATCTCCCCGAGAGGGGGGCCTGAGCTGCTGAAGGTCGGAGGAGCCTTGCCCCAGGAAGGGAAGGCGGAGATAGCTGCTTGCCTGCAGGAGAATGCTGACATCTTCGCGAAAAATGTTATTTAATATACAGTGGTGACTGGATTGTTCTCCCTTTTTGTGTTAAAAATGTCTCGAGGCTTCTGAGTGCTTCCAGGATCCGCCTCGTCGTCGACTCCGGGAACCAATGGTCGGTTTGTTCCTTGTACATAGCCCAGTATGGATGATAGGACGATGCTTCGGGATTTTAAGCGCTCTTGTAAGACCGAGCCTCTGCATCGTCGGCCGAGATCAGCTCCCCCCCCCTTGCATGTCGGCTTATGTCTCCCCGAGTGCATCTCTCTTCCAACTGGAGGAACTACGAGGAACAAATGTGCGCCCCAAAATCACCCGGACTCGAGGGGAGGCCGACTTCGTCAAGCACCAAGAAGAGGATCTCAAGAGATCGGCAAGGCTGGGTAACCAGCCTAAGAAAGGGCAGGGACGAGCCCAGGGCGGTGTGTCGGCTCCGAGTGCGTTCGAAAAGACCCTCGACGAACATCACCCCCCGTCCGGACACTGGCACTCGCGGCCTTTAAGCGCGGCGGGGAGCGATCTTCACTACCAAATCGAGAGACGTGCCTTCGACCCGTTCTTATTGAACAGCCCAGTACGGATGATAGGACGATGCTTCAGGACTTTAAGCGCTCTTGTAAGACCGAGCCTCTGCACTGTCGGCCGAGATCAGCTCCCCCCCCCCTTGCATGTCGGTCTATGTCTCCCCGAGTGCATCTCTCTTCCGACTGGAGGAATTCTTAGCAGCGGGTCTGAACGCCCCCCCCCCCCGATTTGGCAGGTTCAAGAGCGTCTCCGAAAGGAGAAGATTGCTTTCTTACCGAGATGTCCATGCTATTAATTCTCAAACGTCTCCCAAGTGACAGGATCTCCTCGATTGAAATCAAGACTTCGAGTTGAGCAGCGTCGTAAGACCGGTATCCCCACGAGCTCCTCTCCTCGGGAATCGGCCGATCTCCTCGATTGAAATCAAGACTTCGAGTTGAGCAGCGTCGTAAGACCGGTATCCCCACGAGCTCCTCTCCTCGGGAATCGGCTGATCTCCTCGATTGAAATCAAGACTTCGAGTTGAGCAGCGTCGTAAGACCGGTATCCCCACGAGCTCCTCTCCTCGGGAATCGGCCGATCTCCTCGATTGAAATCAAGACTTCGAGTTGAGCAGCGTCGTAAGACCGGTATCCCCACGAGCTCCTCTCCTCGGGAATCGGCTGATCTCCTCGATTGAAATCAAGACTTCGAGTTGAGCAGCGTCGTAAGACCGGTATCCCCACGAGCTCCTCTCCTCGGGAATCGGTCGATCTCCTTGATTGAAATCAAGACTTCGAGTTGAGCAGCGTCGTAAGACCGGTATCCCCACGAGCTCCTCTCCTCGGGAATCGGCCGATCTCCTTGATTGAAATCAAGATTTCGAGTTGAGCAGCATCGTAAGACCGGTATCCCCACGAGCTCCTCTCATCGGGAATCGGCCGATCTCCTCGATTGAAATCAAAACTTCGAGTTGAGCAGCGTCGTAAGACCGGTATCCCCACGAGCTCCTCCCCTCGGGAATCGGTCGATCTCCTCGATTAAAATCAAAACTTCGAGTTGAGCAGCGTCGTAAGACCGGTATCCCCACGAGCTCCTCTCCTCGGGAATCGGCCGATCTCCTCGATTGAAATCAAGACTTCGAGTTGAGCAGCGTCGTAAGACCGGTATCCCCACGAGCTCCTCTCCTCGGGAATCAGCCGATCTCCTCGATTGAAATCAAGACTTCGAGTTGAGCAGCGTCGTAAGACCGGTATCCCCACGAGCTCCTCTCCTCGGGAATCGGCCGATCTCCTCGATTGAAATCAAGACTTCGAGTTGAGCAGCGTCGTAAGACCGGTATCCCCACGAGCTCCTCTCCTCGGGAATCGGCCGATCTCCTCGATTGAAATCAAGACTTCCAGTTGAGCAGCGTCGTAAAACCGGTATCCCCACGAGCTCCTCTCCTCGGGAATCGGCCGATCTCCTCTACTCGACGCCTGTTAAGCCCGAATTCGTATCGAGGAGCGATTTTGCCTCGGGCGAGTAGGCGAGTATGCCCCGCACGGGTAGGCGAGTATGCCCCGCGCGGGTAGGCGAGTATGCCCCGAACGAGTATGCGAGTTACTCTCGGGCAGGCGGGCGAACGTTCCTTAGGCGTACGGGCGAGCGCGTCACGGCGAGCATGCGATTGGTGTTCGGAGCAGCATACACGCAAGATAAGCAGTCGTCTAGCGAGCACTCCTCCCCGAGCCTATGAGCCTAGCGAGCAGTATCAGGCCAGTGAAGAATAGAATGCTTGTATAAATTTATATGGAAATGGAAGTACAAGCATCAAAAAATCAGTACACGGATGAATATCGGCGAGCAACTAGGACTCATCGTCGCCAGTGTCTGGCCGATATTCCTCATCCCCGATATCCACCTGCCCATCATCATCCCCGCTCTCGCTGCTGCCGCTTCCACCACTACTGCTGGTGGAGTCGCTGGAGCCAGACGATGGCGATGGGACGCGATCGGGCGAGATTGTCCCCTCGGCAAGCAGCTCAGGGATGAGCTCGTCAACGGTGAGCGGCGTCTCCCCTTCAACGAGCTGACCACTGAGCCTGAGCCGCGCGAGCATCACGTTCCCCGCCGCCCGTGCAATCTCGCGGCGAACGGACGATCTCTCCTCCCAGAGAAGGCGGGACCGTTTTACCGCCCACGCTGGATCGTCTTCTGGCCGCGACGCCTCCGGCAGCATAGCAGAGGAGCTCGCGCGTCCCTCGGCGGCGATCAGTCGCGTCTCCATCTCGGTCGCACGAACTTTAGCCGCCTCTAGCTCAGCTTGCGAGGTGGCAAGCTTCTCCTCACATTCGGATAATTTCTTCGCGGCCTCGATCTCGGCAGCCTGCGAGATATCAGACGTCAGGTCTTACCGACTAGATAAACCAGACATCACTACCCAAAGACTGCTCACCTCGAAGTCCCTCCAGCGGGCCGACTGCATGCCAAGGTCTATGGCCTTCTTGGAAACGACCTTCAGAGTCTCCGTCGTCTCCAACAGTTTTCTCGCCGAGTAATGACCTAGCTCGGCGGATCGCGCGAGCGCACAGGCGGATTGGTGGGCGAGTTCCGACGGAGTCAGCTCCAGCATCGACTCCGCTTCCACTCGCCCGTACAGAGCGTGGAGAACGGCGAAGGCCTCCCCCTTGTCCTCCCAGTCCGTCGACCAGGACGGTAGGTTGGTGCTCAGCGACACCAAATTCTCCTCTGCCAACCAGGTCACCAGCGGGCGACCATGGGAGTCCACCACCTCGTGCCCAAGATTGTAATTGGGGTGAAAGCGAGGTGCCCGAGCGTCCATCGGCGACTCACGATCGTCAGACTGAGGCGACGATACCTTCGCTTTCTTATTCGCAGGCCCCGGCGACCCGGCCCTCGCCTTTCCCTTGGTCGTTCTCTTCTTCTCCCCAACGTCGGCCGGAGGGCGAGCTTCGAGGTGCGAGGTGGCGACTTCCTTCGCCAAAGGGAGAGGCTTCTCCGGAAGCTCGTTGGGAACTGCGAGAGACACACCAAAAAAGTTAGCGCGAGCTTCAGTAAAGTGCGCGAGCAAGTAAGAAGGTCGCAGCTCGTTCTCGCCTTACCCTCGCGGGGATGGAGCGCCTCCAGCGAGTTGACGTTGAGTCGCCAGAAGATCACGTTGAACCGACGACCCCGGAAGGATTCAAAGAGCTGCTCGCGAGCACCCTCTAGGATCGGCGGGAGGAAGGCGACGTCGGCGGGTTGGTGCGGCCTCCCAAGGGAATTTCCGAAGTCGCCGTGGACAATCACCAGTTGGTCGCTCCAGCGATGGACTTTGTTAGCGGTCCCCACCAAAGTGCAGACATGGGTGCTGAAAAAGACGACCCCCTCTGAAGTCGCGGCAAAGGCGAATACTCGGCGAAATACGGAGAAGTCAAAGGCAATCCTCTCCTACCGAAGGAAGCAGAGGAATCCTATGATTATCGCCATGCCGTTGGGATTAATCTGCGCTGGGACGATCCCAAAATACCGGAGGATCTCGCAAAACTCAGGCCAGAAGGGAAGTCGTAAGCCGGCGTTGAAATGACGCAGCGACAAGACGAGCGCGCCCTCAACATACGTGTTGAGTCGCTCGCCGCGAGCAGGGAGTCTCGCCGAGTATCCCTCCGGCAATAGGCGCTCTTTGAAAGTCGCCAGATCCCTTTCTGCGGTGATCGACTTCTTAAACGCCGCGTCGGCGAAGTTGATGGCGTGAGCCTGTCGGCGAGCGCTAGCGTCGTCACCAACCATGTCCGCGAACTGCACGCAAAGAAAAGAGAAAGAGGTGCGAGAAGATAGACTACTCGCCAGGAGGAAGAACTATTCACAGAACACTTATGACCCACCAATCCCTCCTATTTATAGACAAAGGCAAAGACAGGGGGGGTCTGCCCGTCTCGGCGAGTAGCAACGAAGGTCGCGCAATGTAGTAAAGGCGCCGCGATATTCGCCAAAACCTGCATAAAGCTAAATCGGCGCATCGAAGAAACGAGAATCGTGCATGGAGAAAAACAAGAAGCATGGTCGCCAATAAGTGCAAACAAGAAGCATGGTCGCCAATAAGTGCAAACAAGAAGCATGGTCGCCAATAAATGCAAACAAGAAGCATGGTCGCCAATATCCGAATAACAACAAAGTCGCCGACGGCGAGTCCAACTCAGAAAAGAAAAACAAACAAAACTATGTCCTAGGAGGCCGCTCCGGAGGATGAGGATGTCGCCCGGCCCAGCCCATCTCGCGCGCCCGCCGGTAGTGCTCTGTCGCCAGCGCCATTGCGTCATCACCATGCCGCAGCTGCTCCTCCATCCTCGTCAGTCGCCCCGCGGAACCCATACTCGTCCGGATGTCGGCTAGCTCATCAAGGACCAGCTGCAGGCGATGGTTGTTCAGCTCCAGCTGGCGATCATTCTCTTTCACCATGTGAAAGCGATCCTCATAGCTCTCCAAAGTCGCCTGAAGCCCTTCCATCTTGGCCATCCTCACCTCCAGAGCCGAGATTCGTCGATGAGGGTCGCAGATGGCGAGCTGATCGAACTTGCTCTCCAGCTCCATGTAGGTGCGGGCTACTGCATGGCGATACTCGCTCCCTGACAGACCGATGGCATCTATAAAAGCTGCCCCCGGGGTCGCCGGGCGATCTGGAACGGGAAGACAAGTCGTCAGGACAACGGCTGACGACATGATCAGAGATGAAAAAACTCACCACGACGAGGAGATCGGGACCGGCGCGACGAAAGAGCACGACCAGAAGCATCTCGCCTCCCCGATGACGAGCCGCCAGGGTTGTCGGAAGATCTGCCCTGCCCGCGTCCTCCCGATCCGCGACCGCCATAATCGGAATCCCCAACTCGCGGGGGGAAGTAAGCCGGTCGCGGCCTATCCGACTTCTTCAGCGGCGGCGGAGCCTGAGACGAACTCGCCGGTTGATGCGGGGCCTTCGCTGCAGGAGGCAGGAGGATGTCGCGGAAGGTCCGCTCTCTGTTGAGCAGACAAAGGCGGCGGCGGAGGCAAGACGATACCCGGCGCCTGGCTAGAAGCAGCGGCCAAGGGCGGCGGTGGCGGCAAAGGGACGCTGGTCGCTGGCAGCGACGCGTCGCCCACGGCAGCAGAAGCGAATTTACTCGTCGGGGGATCCTTGCTTACTGGTGCGACTTCCCTGGCGGGGAGGACCTTCGTCAGCAGCTCTTTGCTCGACGGGGGGATGTCTTTCACTAGGGGAGCCCCCGATGACCTCCTCGAGCCGAAATTCAGCCGAACCGTGTGAGCGGTCCGGAGCGGCCTGTCGGCTGCCAACGCGAGCAAGGGGGCCGAGCTCAAGGGGGCGATGTCAAGAAGCGCATCTGCGACATTCGGAGGAGAATCTACACAGTAAAGACAATTAGCGAGAAGCATGCGATGACGAGCTAGCAGAAATGGAACTTTGAAGAATGGCGACCTGCCACGGTGACGACTTCGATCTGGGACGGCGCAGGCTCCTTGGCCGCTTCAAGATTCTCCGGCGGACTGTTCACGACCGACTCGGGAATGTCGTCGAGCCCGAGGTCGCTCAGAAGTTTCTTGGTGCTGGCAGGAGGCGTGGGATTCCCAGCCGCCGTCGCAACCGGCTCAGAAGGTGGGGGCGAGTCGACCACCGTGGTGGCGGGCTGTTTTGGCTTCTTATCCTTTTTCCTTTTTGACGGCGGAACCTCGGAGGCGGCATCCTCTTCGCGCGGCCTTTTTGGTCTTGCGATACCGAGGAGATCAGACAAGGCGGCGAGGCCGTCCTGAAGCATCTTCGCGTTGGCCTCCGACATTTTCGGCGAGCTTCAAAGTCCGCCTCGGAAATCAACCCCCCCCCCCTATTTATAGACTCCACCAAGCCCGCGACAAGGCGAGCAACCCGGATACTCGGCAGGTATACTCGCCGAATAAGTGTTGGATGTTTCTTTCAGGGCTCCTACGTCGCCCAAAAAGAGCAGGGATTGTGTACAACCCGTATTCGACGAGGGGAGGCCCCACCACCGCCAGGTCATCAGAAGTCAAAGTCAACAATTCAAGACCGAAGTCAAGATCAAGCCGCGAGCCAGCAGAAGGCATGTGCGAGTATGGCGAGCTCCCCACGCATACTCGCCAGGTTGGCGACTAAGGCGAGATACTCGCCTGTCCCGTGCGAGCTCCCCAGAAAGTCGCCCGATCTCCAGGGTGGGGGTATAAGTAAGACCCCCCCCCTCTCTTTGGATTTCCCTATAAATAGGACCCCAGGGGTACGAAGGAGAGGAGGGAAAACTCTCCGATAGTTACTCGCGAATTACAGCTCGCACGTCTCCTTCGTATCTAGCTCGGCCATTCTGGTTGAGAAGGGGTTGTTTCGTCTAAGCAACCGGGTACGTGGTGGGACCTTCCTGCCGCAGCGCCTGGGGTCTTGTTTCTTTAGCTCGTCCTTTTCGCATCTAGGGGCCGTCCGACTTCACTGCGAGACCGGTAGCCTTAGGTCGCCTAGTCCGATTCTGAGGTCGGGATTTTCTTGGCTTCAACAGCAAGCATGGGCTTCCTCTTCGTCCACAGGCCACTGCTGCTGCTACCGACTCCGTCGCTCGTACTGACCTTGAAGAGGTCCGCCTTCAGCTCCAACAACTCTATGGTCTGCTCAGTCGTCCACCTGCCTCCGTTGCCTTTGCTGCCTCCATCTCTCAAGAAGGTATCGCTTGTCTCTCCACTAGTCCGCGCTGGATAGTGGACTCAAGTGCCACCCATCACATCACCTCCATGCGGCCACATCAATACCTGGATTCTCCTCATCCTAAGTATATCACAGTGGTCAATGGGGACACTGTTCCTGTCTTTGGCGACTGACATCCCCCTCACTTCTTCTCTCTCTCTACGCTCGGCTCTTCGTGTTCCAGGTTGCTTGTTTAATTTGTTTTTTGTTGGTCGTCTGACTAATGATTTGAATTGTTCTGTAACATTCACCTCTTCTTCTTTTCTGATACAGGATCACAGAACGCGGACTATCATTGGTAAGGGGCGACTGCAGAACGGGTTCTACCTCCTTGATGACTCTCCAGCTATCCTCTCTTCAGTCTCCTCCGTCAATTGGCATCAGCGTCTTGGCCATGCCCCTTTACCAGTCCTTCAGAAAGCTCTCTCAGATGTAACTTTACCTTTTTTTCAGTGTGAATCATGCGTGTTAGGCAAGCAGCCTCGTTCCTCTTTTTCATCTCATTGTACTCGGAGTACTGCTCCTTTTATTTTAGTACACTCCGATATTTAGGGTTCGTACAAAGTTACTAGCATTTCTGGTTATCATTATTTTCTCACATTTATTGATGATTATTCGTGAATGATGTGACTATACCTACTTCGTGATCGCTCCGAACTTCCTCGTGTCTTTCGGACGTTCCTTCTTGAGATCCAAACGCAATTCTCCACGACCATCAAAACCATCTGCACGGATAATGCTCGTGAATACATTAGTCACGAATTTGCGACTCTTTGCCCTGACATTGGGGTTATTCACCAAACTTTATGTGCCTATACCCCTCAAGTAAACGGAGTCGCTGAGCAGAAGAATCGACATCTTCTCGATGTGGCCCGCGCCATCATGCTCCAAATGCACGTTCACAAACCTTATTGGAACTTTGCTCTTTTGACGGCTTGCTATCTGATCAACCGTCTTCCTTCCCCCATCCTCCACAATGCCACTCCTTTCAGTCTCATGTTCCCGTCTACTCCGACATTCTCTCTCACACCCTGCATCTTTGGGTGCACTTGTTACGTTCACACCCTTGGTGCATCCTTGGATAAATTGTACCCTCGGGCAACCAAACACATCTTTGTTGGCTACTCTCGGACACAGAAACGCTATGTCTGCTACTCACCGGCTACCCGAAAGGTGACAGTTTCTGCTGATGTTACCTTTCGGGAGGATCTTCCTTTCTTTTGTGCTTCAGATCCTACACCTCCTCTACCAACTGTTTTACGTCATGTCATTCCCGTTACCACTCCTCCACCACCAAGACCTCCAGTCCAGGCCCCCTGTTTTCAAGCCTCCTGTTATTCGTGTCTACACTCGTCGTCATCCTGCCTCTAGTGCCCCACTGCAGTCTGCCTTGCCCTCTGATGCTCCGAGTCCCGCTAATCCGGTACCAGAATCTACAGCTCATCCCATGACGAATTATGTATCCTTACATCTCCTATCTCCACAACTTCAAACCTTTACTACTTTATTATCCTCGATTTCTGTACCTAACTCTGTGCAGGAGGCTCTCCAACATTCTGGCTAGCAGACGGCCATGGAAGAAGAAATGATGGCTCTTTGGGCTAACCAAACCTAGAACTTGGTACCATTACCTACCGGTCAGACTCCTGTTATGTGTAAAGGGTCTTTATGATCAAGCATGCCCCTGATGGGACGATTGACCGCTTGAAGGCCCGCCTGGTGGCTCGTGGCTTCACCCAACAGCAAGGCCTCGATTATGAGGAAACATTCTCTCATGTGGCCAAGCTGAACACCGTTCGTGTTCTTCTCTCGGTGGTTGTGCATCGTCAATGTCCATTACACCAACTGGACATCAAAAATGTCTTTTCTCAATGGCGATCTCCAGGAAACGGTTTTCATGCAGCAACCGCCCGGGTTTGAGACCACGGGGGAGTCCCAAGTTTGTCATCTTAAGAAGTCCATCTATGGTCTCAAACAATCACCTCGGGCATGGTTAGACAAGTTCAGTAAGGCCGTCCGGCAAGTCAACTTTACTCGGAGTTCAGCTGACTTCTCACTGTTCACTCATCATCAGGCAACGGGAACTGTTCTTCTGTTAGTTTATGTTGATGATATCTTAATCACTGGAAACGATTCAAAGGGCATCCAAGCAGTCAAACAACACCTCAGCTCCGTCTTTCAAACAAAGGATCTGGGACATCTTCGTTACTTCCTTGGCCTTGAGGTCGCAAGACGACCGGATGGACTCGTCATCTCCCAAAGGAAGTACTGTTTGGATCTCCTTCAAGATGCTGGCTACTCGGGATGCAAGCCTACTACTACTCCAATGGATGATAATCATAAATTGTGTGTACATTCTTCTGATATAGACCTCCCTCTTCAAAATCCGGAATATTATCGACGACTGGTTGGAAAATTAATCTATTTAACGGTCACAAGACCGGATATTTCCTTCGTTGTTGGGGTGGTCAGCAGGTTTATGCATGCTCCGCGAACATCTCACCTTCAAGCTGTTAAGCGCATCCTTCAATACCTGAAAACAGCCCCAGGTCAGGGATTGGTATACAAAACCTCATGCTCTACTCCAACATTGGTAGTGTACTCTGATGCTGACTATGTCGGTTCCTTGGATGATCGTCGGTCAACCAGTAGTTTTTGCACCTATTTTGGTGGTCATCTCGTTACTTGCGAAGTAAGAAAGAAGCAGTGGTTGCTCGATCATCAGCTGAAGCAGAATACCGATCGATGGCATCTGTTGTCTCTGAGCTTACCTGGCTTGAGAGTCTCCTGGCCGATCTAGGGGTAAAACTTCCCTCACCTGCCATCCGGTTATACGACAGCTAAGCAGCTATACATATTGCGAAGAATTCAGTCTTTCGTGAAAGAACGAAACATATTGAAGTAGACTGTCACTTTATCCGGGAGAAAGTTCAAATGAAGAAGATAGAATTGAAGCATGTTCCTGGTATTGAACAAGTGGCGAATATCCTCACAAAAACTCTACCTAGCACCCTATTCTATCAGTGCATGTCCAAGCTTGGTGCATACGACTTGTATGCTCCAGCTTGCGGGGGAGTGTTGGAAAAGCCCATATAAATAGGCCCATTTTTAGTTTTTTACTTTTCTCTCCTTTAGTCTCACATCTTGTATAGGACTCTCTTCTCTCTTTCTCCCTCCTATAAATGTGTATTCATACATTGTATTTCATTATTGAGATAGTATATACAAGGTTGAGTTTTTCTCTACAGTATCTACTTGGGAGGTCATCTTGTTACCTGGCGCAACAAGAAACAAGTTGTGGTTGTTCAATCTTCAACTTAAGCTGAATACCGTTCGATGACATATATTGTATCTGAGCTTATCTGGCTCGAAAATCTCCTAAATGATATGGGAGTAAAACTTCCCTCACCAGCTCATTACTCTGTGACAGTCAAGTTGTTATACACATAGCTAAGAATCTGATCTTCCACGAAAGAACAAAACACATTGAAGTTGATTGTCACTTCATTAGAGAGAAAGTTCAAATGAAGAAACTGGAATTGAGACATGTTCAGGCTGCTGATCAAGTTGCTGATCTTCTCACTAGGGCCTTGTCGAGTACTCTATTATATAAGTTCTTGTCCAAGTTTGGTGTCTACGACTTGTACACTCTAGCTTGTTGGAGAGTGTTAGAAAAGATATTGTAAAGGCCCACCTAATGACCCATTTTGTTTCTTTTTCTCTTTTTATATTAATCTCACGCCTTGTATATGGGACTCCTCTCTCTTTCTTCCTCCTATATATATGTACTCATACATTGTATTTACATAAACAAGATGGATATACAAGGTTGACTGGATTTACTGCATTACCCGTGTACTTTTCTACAATATGCATAAGCTTAATTTTCCAGTTTCCTACTTAAGACATTGTGATGGACATATATAAGAAAATATGGATCAGAAGCCAAAGCAAAAATTTTAAGAAGAATAAAATTATCTAAAAAACACGGGAGTGGGGGTACTAACCACTGAACAAAGTCCAAATGAGACTAACCAAATTACATCGTCTTTATTATCATTAACCTTATCCCAACTAATGATACCAAATTGATGAGCATATCAATGTTGGAGTAGAAAACGTCTCAACTCCACACCCAGCAAAAAAATAGAAGAGGGGTACTATGAGTGAGCGAGTAATGCAAGTCATGAATGTTCAGGGTGAAAAAAGAGTTGTCATGAATGGAGAGACCAGGTTTCGCACAACCCAAACCTTAGTTGGGTGTGATTTTATTTGATCAACTAAATGGTTACAGCAAGATTACAAATGAATTTAGATGCTTCAGAGGGTACTCACAGACACTACTCAAGTACTCGGGAGATCTTGGCTCGAATTTTGATGCCCTTATTGCTACTTTTCATGGCCTATTTATAGGCCATTGGGGGTCTGCAGGCGGGCAGCCTTTAAAAAGACAGGTTGCCTGCTTACAAAATGGGGGCGAAAGGAAGAAAATAATGCTAAGTACAAATAAAAATGAAGGGTTGGCAGGTCCCATCGGATGGTCAGTAAACACGCTTAGGAGGTCAATGAGTACTCCCAGCCTCCTACGAGGTCGATAAATTCCTTCGGATGTTCAGCGAATTCCCTCAGAAGTACAACTAGTGCACTTAAATAGTTAAATGGTTTTCTAGAAACCAAGGAAATGGGGACATTTGTAAGACAGGTTGATGATGGCAAATTCCGCAACTTGAGTAGACAGAAACCCCGCATTTTTTCAAATCTTAATAAAGATTTAGAAAAAAATTGTGTCGGCTCGTTTCGCACTGCCATAAATGCCCATATATAAGCAGGTCATTTGGCTGAAAAAATCAATACAGACAACGGAAAGATTCACTCCGAGAGCTGTGCGAGTATTCTTAAAGAATATGGCAGGTGAAAAATTCTCGATTTTGGCGCAAATACATGTTGGTAGTTTGACCAAAACTGAAAAAAAACATTGGTTTCCCCAATTAAGAGAAATATCTCTTCATGTCATCTCCAATTAGTGTTGAAGAAGTCATTGCTGTTATAAGTTTATAACCGACAGCCACCATTTTTCAGAATTTCTTTGCCAATAAAGGGTCATAGCCAATTAAAATTGAGTTTTTCAAACGAGGTCATTCTTCCTGCAGTATCTACTTTTTTCATCACGAACTACTTTACTCTTATATATTTATCAAAGTGTTTATCATCCTTTTTATGACTTTTTCTCGGATAACAGCCAAAAATCTCAATTCTTCAATTAGATCAAAACTAAATCTCATGTCATTTTTATTTTCTTTCACCAAATCAATGTTTCTCTGATTAGACAAAAGAATCCTTGGATTCATCACTTCAAACTCTACTGGAATCAATGTTTTGAATTCATGTGACAGTTTGAATGGTATCTCTCTGATAACCGTCGTAGTTGTTCTGAGAGCCCAAAGAACTGAAGTTGCTCCGCTCAGTTTCCTCGAACATTTTCTACTATTTTATTCAAAAGGTTTGGGATCAATTTGTTGGCTACTTCCACTTGTCCATTACTCCTTGGGTGATGAACTGAAGAATAATGAAGCTCAATTCTCACTGGCTCACAGAAACTTTTTATTCCTTCATTAAAGATTTGGGGTCCATTATCAGTAATAGTGGCCATTGGAATTTCATGCCGACAGATGATCTCTCCCCAAATAAAATCTTTCACGATCAGAGTTGTACTTTTTGCTAGTGTTTTTACCTCAATCCACTTGCTAAAATAGTCACACCACCAAGATGTAACGGCATTGTCCACTTTCCATTGGAAAAATTCTAAAGAGAACCATTCCCCAAACCACGAATGTCCAAGGGGTAGAGATAGAGCGTAACTGCAATGAGCAGGTTTTAACTGCAGGGGAATGAACTTCTGACACTGGAGACACTTCTTGGCATATTGTTCTGCATCCTTCCTCATTCTGCAGGGGAATGAACTTCTGACACTGGAGACACTTCTTGGCATATTGTTCTGCATCCTTCCTCATTTGTGGACAAAATTACCATTGTCTGAGATTTTTTCCCAAAGTCCATGCACCTAAGTGACTTCCACATTCCTTAGAATGAATTTCTCGCAAGATGATTGGGATTTCTCATGCAACTTGTAGAGGTGACAAGAAAATTCTTCAAAATAGAGTTTCGGAGAGGAAAAAATAATGAGTTGTCTTGAATATGAATCTTTGCTTATCAATGATGCTAGAATGGTATTCTCCAGTGGATAGAAAATGGATGAAAGGATCCATCCACGAAAGACGACGGTCGATCTCCATGACTTCTCCTTTATAAATGATTGGATAGAAAAGCTCAGTGATAGTTCCCCCTGATGGGAGTCCGAACTTAGCTATTTTGTCGACTTCAATATTTTCAGATCGACGTATATGTTGTATGTCAAAGGTTTGAAAGTTTCCAATTTCCCTTTTCATTACCACCAAATACCATTTCAGGAAGGAATCACTCGTCTTAAAGCCTCCTTTGACTTATGATGTCATCACCAACGAGTATGTCCGCACTTCTATATCCTTTATGCCCAGTTCCTTAGCAAATCTTAACCTAGCAATCAATGTCTCATACTCTGCTTGATTATTTGTGGTGGAGAATTAAAGTTTGACAGCTTATGCGACCCGTATGCCATTCAAACTCAGTAATATTACTCTAACTTCTGACGATATCTTACCGGAGGCCCCATCTACAAACACCAACCAAGACAGGGGGTCATGATTTTTATTTTACGGTGTTCTCTGCAGCAAAGTCTACTCGAAAATCAGCGAGGACCAAATCATTGATTGCAATCCTCAGTATATATGAAATATTGAATTCTCCAAGCTCGACTACCCACTTAGCCAATCTTCTGGAATGTTCGGGTTTCACTAGGATGGTCTTTAGAGGATGATCTGTAACAACTTATATTGAATGGCTTTAGAAGTATGGACGAAGCCTTTTTGCTTATATTATTAAAGCCAAAGCCAGCTTTTCCAAGATTGTATATCGAGTTTCGACATCTTTAAATACTCTACTGACGTAATGGATCGGAAATTGCTTCTTTCCCTTTTCTAAAACCAGCACCGACCTTACTGCTTCAGAAGTGACTCCAAGATACAATAATAAAGCCTCTCCTCTTGGGGACTTTGTAAGAGTGGAGTGGATACGAGCTGCTTCTTGAGTTCTTCGAAGTCTGTGTTACATTCTTCTGTCCATTGAAATCTAGTTGCTCCTCAAAGGGTTTTAATGAATGATGTGCTTGTATACCCAGATTGCGATATAAAGTGACCAAGTCTCGTGATTCTTTTAGCTAATTGCTGCACTCCTTTTGGGGTTCAAGGATATGACATACTTAGGATTGCCTTAACCTTATATGGGTTAGCTCGAGACCTTGAGGTCTTAATAAATAACTCGGGAATTTCCCCTTGCTGGCGTCGAAAACACATTTTCCAAAATTAGGACTCATCTTGTACCTTCTCAATGTTAATACGTAGTATCGACGTTTTAAGGACAAAAGGCATAACCGGATAACAGTAACACGTGTGCTTAGTAATAAACAAAGTGTGAGGAATATCGGGGGTGTGCATTCGAATTTCGTGATACCCCAAAAAAGTATCCAAAAAACTCACAATGGTGAATCTCATAGCAGAATCAAGTAGAGAATCCATCTAAGACAAGGGATAAAATTCTTTGGGACATGTTTTATTGAGTTTAGTAAAATTCATATATAGATGCCGTTTATTGTTCGACTTCTTTACCATTACAACGTTTGAAACTCATTCTGGATATTGAATTTCTTTAATAAACTTTTTCTTGAGTTGCTTTGTAACCTCCTCCCAAATAAGTTCTGTTAAAGTTAAAGTCACTGCCTATTTCTTTTGTCTGATTGGTTTGTAGCTTAGGTTTATATTAAGATGATCCAGGCCACATCGGGGTCCGCCTCAGGCATGCTGGTTGCGGACCAAGCAAAGATGTCCAAATTATTCAACAAAAATATGATCAGTATGGCTTTATCCACTTCTTTCATCTCGACATTGATGGAGAGTGATCTATCTCCATCTCCTCCTGCGACTACAACATTCTGAATGGCTTGAGCAGCCACTACATGTGCATCGTTGCTCAAGTCTTTTTCTACGACCTTCTGAGTACTTCAATGTGTTAACGGGTCGTGATTCATAAAATGAATGCACTGATAGATACCAAGTTGAGGAAGAAAGACAGTTTCTTCATTGTTCATGCGATTTTGGTTTGTTTGGGACGATTTAGATAGCTAGGGTTTGTTTGGAAAGATTTAGATATCTAGGGTTACACTCTTCCTATGGTGAGGACGGCGAAGAGAATGACAAAAGTTCTTTTAAAAAAAATTATTTGCTAATCTGTGGATAACAAAAATCTTCGTGAATAACAAACTTGACTTCTTTTGGAGGACAATTTGTGAATAGACAAATGTGATTTGCAAATAACAACCATCATATTTAAACATCAAAATAAATATGCTAATACTTGAAACGACAGTAAATGAGCATGAGAGAGAACGATTAATACCATAGCCTCCTAAGTGCGGTGACAAGTCCGTAAGCAAGGTGTGGATTCTTTGGAGTAGGTTTTTGAAGTCCGTAAGCAAGGTGCTTGGCTGAAGTCCGGGAAGGATAAAGGGGTTGAATAGTCCTGATAAGTGTGAAGACCCTCCGGATCAAATCAGAACTGATCGGGAATGGTAGGTTAGGCTTAGGGTGGTGATGCAGTGGCCGGAATCAGGGGAGAATGGTCCAGACGGAGGTAGTGGAAGGATCCAGTGTGATTTGGTGGGAGACGGGTCGTCGTCGCAGGGGATACGCGGAGGAAGGGTTGCCGTCGTCCGGGTGGGGTTCCGATGGCGGCGACCGGCACTTGGTCGTCTTTTTGGCTGGGAAGGGGGATCAATCCAACAATGAACTCCGGCGCTCGCCGAGGAGTGCAACCGAATAAATTCCATCTCGATTCTTGCTCAGTCGTACGAGAAAATCTTCCGTCCGGTTCGATTTTCAAAAATTTCAGTCTGTCATCAATGAGAATCTTGAAATTGAAAATTTTCAAAAATTCGGCCAGTCATGCACAATTTCACTAAAAACGATAAAAAAAAATTTAATGTCAAATGTAAATCAATTTTAGATAAGTGCAAATCAATTTTAAATAAGTGCAAATCAATTTAAAATAAATTCAAATTAATTTTAGATAAGTATAATTAAATTTTTTTGATTTGCACATAATCAAAATGGATTTGCATATAAAATTACTCAAAAAAGTTTAGGCAAGAGTAACCCCACACACATAGAGAAAGGTAGGGAAGAACCTTGGGTCGTCCGATTGTATGATCCGACACTTCACAAAATTAAAAATATGTTTTTTTTTATGATCTGACGGTTCACAAAACATGAATCTATCTTATTGTAGGTACGATTTTAAGTTATGAGTCATCGAGTGTTTTTAGCTTTCTATGTCTTTTGCCTTGTGCCTTGTAATAGTTTGTAAAAACCTCTTTGCAGGGTATTATTGTCAGTAGCAAGGTTTACTCACCTCTGCTGGTAAATCTGATTTATGTTGATGCTAGTGGCAAGCTCTTTTTTGTGCTCTGATCGCTCGGTCCTCAAGGGGTAGTAACAGATTGCACGTGGTTCCTGATTCATCCACTATCCACTTGACCCGTCGCTGAGTGTGGAGGTTGGTGACAAGGTTGGCATCAACAGTTCGAACACGCGGCTTTTAGATCAAACAATCAGTGAAAATGCTCAATACGAGAGATGAGGCAGCAGAGCCCGCCCTGACTTGGAGCTCCTTAGAGCAAGCGGTTATGTGTGAGAGCCCCCTCTCTCTAGGAAGGTACCTGTGAAGAGGCGGCAAGTACCCACATGCGATTAGAGATGGTAATAGACGAGACACATCTCAAGGTTGCCCAAGAATTGGAGCAGATCCATGTCCCCAGCGGAGATGGAGATAGAATCGTATGGATAAATGTAGAAATGGAAAATGAAGAAAAGGAGTTGTTGATCTAATGACTCTTTGTTGACATTGATATCTTTGCATGTTCGGTCTCGAACATGCAGGGGTAAGCCCTGATGTCGCATGTCATCACCTTAATATTAGTCTTAACTTCAAACTAATAAAGCAGAAAAAGCGATTCGAGTGGATGTTTCCAAGCTACTCAAAGCAAACTTTGTCATAGAAATTCAGTATCCAAAATGGGCCTCCAACACGTTGATGTTTTATAAGGCTAACAACAAGTGGAGGATGTGTGTTAGTTTCATAAGACTCAATAAGGCATGACCAAAAGATTGTTACATGTTGAGTTGTAAATATACGTATTTTACAGTACTTAATTTAGGTCGTTTTAGGTTATTTTCTTTGTTTTTAGTTTTTCTTCTTCAATAAAATATTTTTTTTTGTATATTTCCTTCTAACTTGGCTCTATTCTCTTCTCCTAAAATTTCTGCAAAAATGTTAAAATTTCATGGTACACGCTGGTGACCTTCAGTCACGCCCATGACCGAGGAGTGTCACTTTTATGCTAATGAAAAACTGATGCCTGATATGAATCCATGAAACAACGAGTGGAACACGCCCGTGTCATCCTGACACGCCCGTGTTGGTCGATGAGGTTTCAATCCAGTTCAGAATTGGATGGTACCGACATCAGGCTGCCAGGTGTCCAGTCACGCCCCCTACACGCCTATGACCTTCGGTCACGCCCGTGACCACCACGTGAAATTTCCAGAAGATTCCAGAACTCCACCAGTCACCAAGTTTACACGCCCCCCGGTCACGCCTGTGACCGGGGCGTGTAATCGTGATTTTTTTCTATAAATAGAAATTTTCAGTAAGACCCAAGGGTTCACCTTTTTGGGACCAAATTATTATTTGTGGGCTGCTTGGGTGCTCTTTCTTGCTATGTAAGGATATTTTCCCCCTCTCTTTAATATTTATTTTAGCTTTTGTAATCCTATGTTTTCCTAAATAAAATGGATTTTATTTTTCATCCTTATGTTGTGATGGATTGTATGTGAGTGCCCTACTTTTCTTCTCTTTTTATCTCTTTTTTCCTTGTTTTCTATGGGTGTGTGGGTGTATGAGAGTAAGTTTGTTCTTTATGTTTTCAAAGTTCTTTTTCCTTTGTTTTGCTTTATGTTTTCTCTTATGGTTTTGTGTTTTTACAATAGTCTTTCTTATCATTTTCCCTTAACCTTGTTTTGCCATTTTGCTTTATATTTGTTTTTTATTCATTCTTATGGGTTTATAAAGGTAGATTTAAAGTGTTTTTATTTTTTTACTTTAACTTAGTTTTTATTTTTATTTTGTAAAATTTTTGTTCCTTTAATTTTTATTTTCACTTTTTAATGACTTGTATGAAGTTATAAGAATGAATATGTTGTTGTTTTAATTTTTGGATGACTTTGATTTTGCTTTAACTTTGTAAAACTTTTGTTTTTTTTAATTTTTTTACTTTCACTTTTTATTGATTTCTATGAAATCGATTATAAGAGTAAAAAAAGTTGTTATTTTTATTTTTAGATCACTTTATTTTTTTTCTCTAATTTGAGTGTGTGAGTGTAAGAGGTTAAGCTGTATTTTGTTTTATCTTTATTTTGCTCCTTCAAATTTATGTAGTGTGTGTGTGTGTGTATGAGGTGGTTTTTATTGTTTTCTTTATTGCTTTATTTATTGCTTTCTTTAATTTATGTAGAGTGTGTGTGTGTATGACATTATCCCTTTCTATTTCTTGTAATTTAGTTTTTTTGTGTTAACTTAGTTTACTTAATGTAATTGCATTTATTTCCCGCTTACTCATTCGAGTAGGACTTGCTTTATTTCAATTTATGCAATTTCAATTATGTAATTTTTCTTTTTTGTAACTTAGTTTACTTTTTGTAATTTTTCTTTCTTGTAGTTTAGTTTCTTTTTTGTAACTTAGTTTTTTTTTCTTATTTATGATTTCATTGAGAGTATGAGTTCTCTTTTTAGTGAGTTTTACATTTTTCTAATGTTTTGTTATTTTATGTTTTTATTTACAATCCTTTAGCGCTTTGTTTCGAACTCACGCCTCATAAAATTCATAAGTCGTCCTTATTTTGATGAGTGGTTAATCGCTCTTAGCCCTCGATATTGAAGAGCATTGGGACATAAAAATCACTTTTAATAATTAAAGGTCTTTTTCTCACTCTAATTAAAGAACTTAAGGTTTCCCCGGGTATACGACGCGTAGAAGCACATGTCGATGTGTGGACTCTATTTTCATTATTCATACGCTAGCTAGTCGAGAGGCTGTGCGTATGGACCGATCACCCTTGGGTAAAGAGAGTTGCGCACTAAACCTCGAGAAAGGAGGAGCGGAATTTTACCGTATTGGGTTCCCCACCGAATAGTGGGGTTCTTAGCGTAAAGAGGGCATTAAGAGGAATCTTTCGTCGAACGAGAGCTCGATCGAATAGTCTTAATGTTCAGGTGAGCGATATTCCTTGAGAAAGGTGAGCTCATATTTGTGGAATCTTCACGGCCAAGTTGCCCTTAATTAAAATGAAATTTAAGTTCTCTAGTTATTAAAAGTTATTTTAGTCCTAATTCAATTCGGTACTGAGCCAAATTTTCTAAGTTTCTTTACAGCTTTTATATAGTCGCTCTAGTTAATTACAATCCGACACCTTATTTTCGAAAAAATAATAGTAGCTCCTAGGGGAGTAGAAATAACCAGCACGCCCCGAGAAATATACAACCTCGATATTCCCCATGAATATCATGTACTACACGCGATAGGTGTGCTTGTCTCCTTTCGTTAAAACTTGTTTTTAACTTAAAAATCTACGTGAAATTCGACCACAACGTACTAATTAAATAAAAGTCAAAATTCGTCTCATCAAGTTTTTGGCGCCGTTGTCAAGGAATCTTATATTGTTATTTTGAATTTAAGAAACTATTACTTTTACCTCTCTATATATATATATAACTACTTAAAAACAACCAAAAAAAAATCCCCCCTTTGTCTTAACTTTTTTTATTTTAATTCCGAATATCCAAAAAAATTAATTATATAGTAAATATATATTTTAAAAGGGTGCATGACCCGTGGATAGCCTTCGGAGTCCGAAAATTTTGATTTTGATCCTGAAATCGAACGCACCCTTGGGCGTATTCGATCTCAACACTGGAATCTTTCTTTAGACCCCGAAGAATCTTTCGGAGAACCCGCGGCCGTAACTATGGCCGACCCTAACCCAAATGAAGCCGGGCAGCGTACTATGTCTTACTACGCCCGACCCAACTTGGATGATACTGGGTCAAGTATTGTTCGCCCGACGGTGGCGAACAATAATTTTGAGATAAAATCTAGCGTCATTCAGATGGTTCAAAACGTCGTGCAGTTCGATGGACTGCCGGATGAGAACCCGAATATGCACTTATCGAACTTTTTGGAAATTTGCGACACTTTCAAGATAAATGGCGTCACTGATGACGTCATTCGCTTGCGCCTGTTTCATTTTTCCCTAAAATCCAAATCAAAGGCTTGGTTGAACTCCCTCCCGTGGGGATGTATCACCACTTGAGCCGAACTGGCGGAGCGCTTCTTAACGAAATACTTTCCGCCCGCAAAAACTGCAAAGTTGCGAGCGGATATTTCTTTGTTTGTTCATAATGATCCTGAGTCTCTTTATGAGACTTGAGAACGATTTAAAAAATTCCTTCGCAGGTGCCTGCACCACGCGCTGCCAGCATGGTTGCAGGTCCAAATTTTTTATAATGGCTTAAATTACTAAACGCGTCAAATGATTGACGCGACGGCCGAGGGCACTCTAAATAACAAAACCCCCGATGTCGTCCAAGCTTTAATTGAAGAGATGGCCATGAATGCCTATCAATGGAACATCCCGTGGGGACGTCCAAAGCAGGCGGCTGGCCCTTTTGAAATGGACGCCACAGCTTACTTAGCCCTTCAAGTTGAAAGGCTAACGAAGTAGGTGGTGGAGATGTCTGCTTCCTCCTCCACTTCGCCTTGGGCGAATAATAATAATGTAAGTGTAGCCGAAGAGTTCGTCGACTACGTGGGAAATTCGGGTCGACCTTCCTTCAACCCCAATAACAACCCGTATAGTAACCACTATAATCCGGGTTGGAGAAACCACCCCAATTTCTCATAGAGTAATGCAAACAATGCGCAGCGCCTGCCTAACTCTAATGAGTCCGGATTCCCGCCTCCTCCTTCGAAACCTTCTCTGTTGGAGGAAAAATTTTCAAGATATATCACGTCCAACGAGTCTAATATCCGAAACATCACGGGATTGCTAAAAAACCTCGAATTACAGGTTGGACAGCTGGCGTGGATGATGTCCGAATGTGCGCTACCGGGGAACACAGAGCCCAACCCTTGGGAAAATATCAACGCTATAACCCTCTGTAGCGGTAAGGAGGTGGTCGATCCGAAACGGATCGATCCACAGAGTTTCTAAATGGGCCTCCCCGAACACGTTCTAGGGAAGTTTCTACCCTCCCTCTTTATCTTTGTACATAGTGCAATTTCATTTTTTTTGTTTCTTATACTTATCATGCAACATTGAGGACAATATTGGAATTAAGTATGAGGCTGTTTTTGTGTTTTTCTTTCTTGCACTTCTATTTCCTACACTCATTAAAAATTTTAAAAAAAAAAAAAAAAAATTAAAACTCCAAAAATATTTTTTGTTTTATTATCAAAAAATTTAATAAATAATAAAAATTATAAAACAAAAATTCCAAAAATATTTGTTACTTTGTAAATATTTAAATAAAATAATTTCTGTAAATATTCTTTTCTCTTTTCTCTCTCTCATCTTTATAAATAACTTCTCTTTTTCTTTCCTTTCTTGTAAATAATATGATAAAAATTTTAAAACACAAAAAAATTAGAAAACTCAAAAAATTTCAAAAAAATCTTTTTCGCATTTTTTCTTTATTTAGTATGTATATATTAAAGAAATAAACACAAAAATACAAAAAAAAGATAATAACTCTAAAAAATCCAAAAATTTTTATTATGAAATCAATAAAATCAAATATACCATTCTTAACCTTTTTACTCTCTAAAAATTTTGTTTTGAATTTATTTATAAGCGAATTTTATTAATTGTTTATTTACTATTCATTTATTAATTGGAGATTGATAGATTTAAATATTCGGGGTTAAGTTGTAGAGAATTTCTTATGTTTTTTACTTAAGATAGAAGACTTTTTTCAGCACTACTTCTGATTTATCTAAAATAGAGGCACATGTATTATGTTAGAAATAACAACCTTAGACTTCAATTATTTTTTATTTCAAGTTTTTAGAAATACAGGAACGTTCAATTTATTAAATTTTGCTCTCAAATTTTTTAATTAAAATCTAGTTTTTTTTTTAAAAAAACCTATCTCCCCATATTTATCATGTCTTACTTGACATGATTAAATTTTTATCTTTAAAAGAACCTATGTCAATGAGAATAAAATTTCGTTCTGAAAACATAGACATTCAATATTTTTAAAAGATTATATGATACGAAGTAAGATGATAAAATTCATTACTCCTATACATATACATTGGGTTAATATGAAGTTGTTCCAAAATATTACATGTCATGGAAAAATAAGAAATATCATTTTCCTAAACATCCACCTACAAGGAAAAATTCATTAGAGGTTTGAGAAAAATAAATAAATAATACCTCACTTCTAAACCAAAGCCCTCTTCATAAACCAAAACAACCCCCTTAACCATATTCGATGATTCTAGACTTAATATAAAATCTTTTCGAGAGCATAATTTTAAATTGCATTACTTCTTTTAAATTCTTATAAGCTAAAGTTTCTATAATTCCAATCTATTTTTGTTAACTAACAATTATAATTTTTGCTTGCTATTTGGTTACATCAAGAAGTCTTTTTGGCAAAAACTTTTCCTCTATTTAAATCATTTTCATAATTTAAGACTTAATTTTTTATACCACTGATTTTTATTTGGGTCTCTCTTTCATTTAATTTAAACGTCAGCTAAATTTAAAATTATTTCAATTCCTTATAAATTTATCTCTAACTTTTGCTCTAAAATAGCAAAAGCTTAAGTATAGGAGTATTTGATAAGTTGTAAATATACGTATTTTACAGTACTTAATTTATGTCATTTTAAATTGTTTTTGTTGTTTTTAGATTTTCTTCTTCAATAAAATATTTCTTTTTGTAAATTCCCCTCTAACTTGGCTCTATTCTCTTCTCCTAAAATTTCTGCAGAAAAATATTAAAATTTCATGGTACATGCCCGTGACCTTCAGTCACGCCCGTGACCAGGGCATATCACTGTGATGCTAGTGAAAAACTACTGCTTGCTGTGAATCCATGAAACAACGAGTGGAACACGCCCGTGTCATCCTGACACGCCCGTGTTGGTCGATAAGGTTTCAATCCGGTTCAGAATTGGTTGCTGCCGACACCAAGCTGCCAGGTGTCCAGTCACGCCCCTTACATGCCTGTGACCTTCAGTCACGCCCGTGACCGCCACGTGAATTTCCATAAGATTCCAGAACTCCATCAGTTACCAAGTTTTCGACTTCTTCAGCACACCAACCTTACATGCCCCCCCCCCCGGTCACGCCCGTGACCGGGGCGTGTAATCTTGATTTTTTGTCTATAAATAAAAATTTTCAGTAAGACCCAATTGTTCACCTTTTTTGGACCAAATTACTATTTGTGGGCTGCTTGGGTGCTCTTTCTTGCTATGTAAGGATATTCTCCCCCTCTCTTTAATGTTTCCTTTAGCTTTTGTAATCCTATATTTTCCTTGATAAAATAGGTTTTATTTTTCATCCTTATGTTTTGATGGATTGTATGTGAGTGCCCAACTTTTCTTCTCTTTTTATCTCATGTTTTTCCTTGTTTTCTATGAGTGTGTGGGTGTATGAGAGTAAGTTTGTTCTTTATGTTTTCAAGGTTCTTTTTTACTTTGTTTTGCTTTATGTTTTCTCTTATGGTTATGTATTTTTATGATAGCCTTTCTTATCATTTTCCCTTAGCCTTGCTTTGCTTTTATGCTTTTTATTTGCTTTTTATGGGTTTATAAAGGTGGATTTAAAGTGTTTTTATTTTTTTCTTTAACTTAGTTTTTTTTTGTAAACATTTTTTTCCTTTAATTTTTATTTCCACTTTTTAATGACTTTTATGAAGTTATAAGAATAAATATGTTGTTGTTTTAATTTTTGGATGATTTTGATTTTGCCTTGACTTTGTAAAACTTTTGTTCTTTTAATTTTTTACTTTCACTTTTTCTTGATTTCTATGAAATTCTAAGAGTAGAAAAGATGTTATTTTAATTTTTGGATCACTTTGTTTTTCTCTTTAATTTGTGTGTGTAAGTGTATGAGGTTAAGATTTTTTTGTTTTGTCTTTATTTTGCTCCTTCAAATTTATGTAGACTGTGTGTGTGCATGAGGAAGTTTTTATTGCTTTATTTATTGCTTTCTTTAATTTATGTAGAGTGTGTGTGTGTATGAGATTTCTTGTAATTTAGTTTTGTTTGTGTTAACTTAGTTTACTTAATGCAATTGCATTTATTTCCCGCCTACTCATTCGAGTAGGACTTGCTTTATTTCAATTATGTAATTTTTCGTTTTTGTAACTTAGTTTACTTTTTGTAATTTTTCTTTCTTGTAATTTAGTTTCTTTTTTGTAACTTAGCATTTATTTCTTATTTATGATTTCGTTGAGAGTGTGAGTTCTCTTTTTAGTGAGTTTTACATTTTCTAATATTTTGTAATTTTATGTTTTTACTTACAATCCTTTAGCGCTTTGTTTCGAACTCACGCCTCATCAAATTCATAAGTTGTCCCTTTTCCGATGAGTGACTAATCACTCTTAGCTCTCGGTATCAAAGAGCATTGGAATATAAAAAATCACTTTTAATAATTAAAGGTCTTTTTCTCACTCTAATTAAAGAACTTAAGGTTCACCTCGGGTATATGACGCGTAGAACCACATGTCGATGTGTGAGCTCTATTTCCGTTATCCACGCTAGCTAGCTGAGAGACCGTGCGTATGGACCGATCACCCTTGGGTAAAGAGAGTTGCGGACTAAACCTCGAGAGAGGAAGAACGAAATTCTACTGGATTGGGTTCCCCACCTTATAGAGGGGTTCTTAGCGTAAAGCGGGCCTTAAGAGGAATCCTTTGTCAAACAAGAGCTCGATCGAATAGTCTTAATGTTCAGGTGAGCGATATTCCTTGAGAAAGGTGAGCTCATATTTGTGGAATCTCCACAACCAAGTTGCCCTTAATTAAAAATGAAATTTAGGTTCTATAGTTATTAAAAGTTATTTTAGTCCTAATTCAATTTAGTACCGAGCGTTATTACTTTATCGAATTTTCTAAATCTCTTTACAGCTTTTATATAGCCGTTCTAGTCAATTACAATCCGACACCTTATTTTCGGTAAAATAATAGTAACCTCTAGAGGAGTAGAAATAACCAACACGCCCTGAGAAATATACGACCTCGATATTCCCCATGAATATCTTGTACTACATGCGATAGGTGTGTTTGTCTCCTTTCGTTAAAACTTGTTTTTAACTTAAAAATCTACGCAAAATTAACTTAAAAATCTATGCAAAATTCGACCCCAACGTACTAATTAAATAAAAGTCGAAATTCGTCCCATCATTACCCCTACCAGGAATAGATTACATCGTTGATTTCATAGTAGGTTTACCTATGATGAGTTTCATCGAAGCGTTCTCGGAATATCATCTAATATAGATGCATATTCTCAATATCCCTCGCACATCTTTCATGCCAATGATGACTATTATTGCTACCACATCATGTCTTTCATCTTGAAGAACACTGGTGCAACGTATCAAAGGATGATGAATCATGTGTTCAAGGTCCATAAGGGACGCAATTTTAATGTCTACATTGACGATCTCCACATCAAGAGTCATGAGCTGAAGAATCATATCAAATATTTGGTGGAAACATTCACTACCCTTCGTAAGTATAGCATGAGGTTGAATCTAGCCAAATGCATCTTCAAAGCCAACAAGGTGAAATTCTTTGGTTACCTATTGACACCTCAAGGCCTCAAGCATAACCCTAATAAAATAAAATCCATTTTGGATATACAGCCTTCGAGAAGTCCCAAAGAGGTTAGCAGGAAGGATTGTAGGCTTGATCTGCTTTATCTTTCGCTCAGGAGATAAGTGTGCCCCATTATTCAAAACCCTCAGAGGTGGAGCTATGTTCAAATGGATGGAGGAATGTGGCAAGGCATTCGAGGAATTGAAATGATAGTTGACATCAACCACCTCCTCTAGAGCCCTTGTCATTCAAAAAATTTGTTTATATACCTCGGTGTCGGTACTGAGGCTATAAGCTCAGCATTAGTCCGGGAAGAGGGAAAGAATAAGTTCCCCATTTAGTACATTAGTCATGTGCTGAAGAGCACTGAGACTCGGTACCCTATCCAAGAAAAGTTGTCCTTGACTATAGTAGTATCAACACAGAGTCTTCGTCCTTATTTCTAAGCTCACTCCATCTAAGTGGTCATCGACCATCCATTGAGAACCATTCTAGAGCAGCTCGAGGACTCGGGGAGGCTAGATAAGTGGGCAATCGAGCTTGGTGAATTTGACATCTCGTATATCACGAGGATGACCATCAAAGTTCAAGTCCTTGCAGATTTTATTACCGACTTCGCCGAGGATAGCACCAGGAGGCAGAAGATTCATACCCCATTATGTTGGGTTATGTTTGGGGATGGTGCCTTGGGGAGGAATTCTGTCACTACACGAGTCATTCTAATTAGTCCTAACAATGTTGTAATCAAGAAAGCAGTCAAGTTTCATTTTCCTGCAATCAATGATCAAGTAGAATACAAAATGCTAATATCTAGTTTGGGCTTGGTGTGGGAGCTTAATATTGGAGTATGCGCTCCACACTTCTTGGTTTGAAAATAACAAATCTTAAATGTATTTGCTCATAATGTGTTTTTGGTGTGCAAATATAACAGATACAACACTATAATAATTTTGGATGGGCGACGTACATCAATTTTTACAAAGTTGAGATATCGTGGGCGACAGTTACTACCGCCTCGCGTTAGCATGATGACGTCAGTCATGACGTAGTCCACGATTCCGAACGGTTACAATAATGCGCATTATCAGAGATACCGCCTTGCGATATCGTGTTATTGCGGCGTGATAGTCCCACGATCGTACACAATCTCCAGCATCTCGTCGCGATTATTACAGAGTGGGACGTGTATTAGCCATTGGAGATATCGCAGGCGATATCGCGCTACTGCCACGTGATAGTGGAAAAACTCTAAATTGGTTGAAATTCGGGAATTTGAGGTTACACACCTCCAGGAGCCTTGATCTCTTGCATCTCCAGCTAGATAACTCCATAGAACCATAAAAACTCTTAAGTGTTCGTGAAATCTCAAGAGCGAAGAAGGGATCATTCGTGCTTCTCATTTCTGGCGATCTTCGCAAAGATTTTTCGGCCTCTTCAACACTCAAGACCTGAAGGAGTTTTTATTCTCAGATTTTTTTTTCTTTTTCATTCACTTTGTAATCGGTAGAGAATTTGCCTCCTTGTGAGTGGCGACTAGGCCCATGTGAGGTTTAGGGGGGATCGAATCACTGTCGTGTGTACAATGACTAGTTCATGGTAAAATCTAGGGGAGGCTAGTTGTTGTATCTAGGGATAGATAGACTTTAGCCGGTCGGTCCATGGGAGAAGGATCGGTAAATTCAAAAAGAAGATTTTTTTCATCATAGCCTCGATTTCAAGCTTTATTGAAATCTATTATTTGTAATTTTTATCACTTATGAAATAAACATGCATTTCAATTTTATCTTAAATTTCCAAGTGTTTGTTATGAATATTTGGTTTTGATTAAGTTTTCTTAATTTCAGTAAAAAATTGACTAAGTAATTTGTTAGGCGTAAAATTACAGTTTATCCTTATTCATCCCCCCTTCTAAGGGTGCCTCAAGATCCAATACTTGGTATAATAGTCATGTTTCTCCAAAATGGTTTACCACCGGGAGAATGACGCACAACGATCATGTATTTTCTGAGGGGCAAGGAATTAGCAGACCTCCTTTATTCACTAACACAGATTACAATTACTGGAAAACTCGAATGCGATGTTTTCTTATTGCGTTAGATATAGATGTCTGAAGAATGGTAAAACAGTGCTACACTCCACCTACAATGATAGTTGAAAGTGTTACTATGGAAAAATCGAAGGATAAATGGGGCGATTTAGACAAACTTTGTTATAAAAATAACGCTAAGGTCATGAACGCTCTGTTTTGTGCATTAGATAGAATTGAATTTATAGAGTTTGTGTATGTGAAACTGCTTATGATATTTGGAATTTACTTGAAGTTATGCATGAAGGTACATCGCAGGTGAAGGACTCGAAGATGTTTCAATTGGAGTCCGAATTTGAAAAGTTCGGGATGGAGGTTGACGAAGATGTTGATTCTATGTACACAAGGTTTACAAAAATTGTCAAAGACTCCTGATAGGGATTGGATCCATTTTATAGCTTTAGAGGTGCACATAGCAATCCCCAAAATGAAATTATAAGGTTGACTAGTCAACCCCATGATTCCCTTCATGATGGGAGAAGTGGAGGGCCCACTTTCTCTCATCTTTTATCTCCTCCATCCAATTCCCCACTCTCTCTCCCACCAAAAATGAGATCCACAAAAAGGGGAAAGAGGGGAGAGAGAACACCGTCGCCGCAACCGACCGCCGCCTCCCGCCGTCTCCCGCCGTCGCCCAACGCCGGCTGGCCGCCGCCGGCCGGCCATCGCCGGCCACCTCCACCTGTCGACCACCGCCGGCCGGCCACTCCTACTAACCACCGCCAGCCGGTGGCTCGCCGCCCGAACCTCCACCATCCGATCATGGCGCGCTACCACGGCCGTCCGATCAAGGGGAAACCACCCACTAACCCACTATGTTAGTGGTGGGCCCCACCATGATCTCCCCCTGGAGCCTATAAAAGGACCCCAATGGCTCTTCATTTCTCACCTTTTTTCCTCCGCAGCTTCTTCTTTCTTGCGCCAGAGCTCTTCCTGTTTCCTGCCGTAGAGAATTCTCCAGCCACCGCGAAGCTCCGCCGAGGTGAAAACGACTAAGTCCCCAAACCTGAAGAAGAAGAAGGCTTACAAGACATCCTTGCGTGGAGCGCCGCGCCAACTTACAAGCTCTGAAAACTCACGCGGATTCCACCGTTCAAGCCCTCTCTACGACGCAGCCTGTTTCCCATGGGAAGAGCAAGTCTCCCTCTCACCTCCACTTTTGTAACAAGGAGCGGCCTGTCGCCCTTGATTCTCCTAACATTTTGCAACCTCCAACAACTTAGTGGATTTTGACTGGCACAGAACCGGTCACGTGCTTTTTCACCCGGTTGAAGGGTTTTCCATGTTAAAACTCCTGGTGTACATTTCCCTTTTTTCAACTGACTGTGTGCGCGCTCGACCGCTCCGCGAGCTAAGGCGGTCCAAGTTAGTCCGGATCGACCGGAGCGCCGAGTTTGGCCGCAACAACTCCAAAGTCCTTGGAAAGAATTTCTCCAACGGAGATTTGGTAAGAAAGATTTTAAGATCACTTTCCCCGAAGTTTAATCTGAAGGTGACTGCCATCTCGGAATCACATGATCTTAAAACTCTTCAAATTGAGAGTCTCATCAAAAATTTGAAAACCGATGAAGTAGAGTTGAAAATTCAACAACAAGAATACAATTTGGAGTCAAAGAAGAAGGTGTTGGCGTTGAAGTCTAAGAAACAAGTGAAGAGTGAAATGGATGAAGATGATGAGGAGAGTTTGTTTGTAAGGAAATTTAGGAGGTTTACGAGAAATCCAGAGTGGAGAAATTCATTCAAGAAGTACTTTAACAAAAAGGATTCTGGAGCTAAGAAAAGTAGAGGAAAATTCAATACTGAGGAAGATGAAGAGCGTCCGCCACCAGAGTGATATCATTATAGAAGGATTGGTCATATTAGAAGCAAATGCTCAAAGTATCTAAAAGAGCAAAAAGAGAAGAGGCGCGATAAAAATATTAAGAAGAAAGTTTTGAAAGCGAAAACTTGGGACGATTCGTCATCTGAAGATTTAAGTGGTTCAGGTTCAGAAGACAACGCAGAAGCCAACATGTATTTGATGGAAAAGAGCATTTTACTATCCGAAGACGAATGCACTGTTCAAAGCGACATTGAGGCAACTCCTCCTACTTATGAAGAATTATATTCTAAATTTTTATAAACATGCAAATTTTTTGATAAAAGACTTAAAAGATATTTATTTATTAAAATTTAAAAAAATTATTAAAAGAAAATAAAAAAATTAACCAGTGAATGAAAGTGATTCGGAAGGAGAAGGTCACTTTTCTAGAGTGCGATCACTCTTCGGTAAGGATAAAAGAATTAGAAGAAGCTCTTACTAAGTCCCAATACAATGTAGATTCTCTTACCAAAGAAAAAAGGGCTTAGAGAGAACTTTACAAACTTCTCAATCTCAAATAGAAAGTGGCAAAAAGGCATTTGCAAATCGGTGTGTTCTGTTAGTCATCGAAAATACCGCTTTGAAAGCCCGGATCCATGATCTAAATTTGGCTATTAAGAAATTTGGAATTGGCCGAAAATCACTGGATATGATTTTAGCCAACCAGTGTAATGGATCTGCAAAGTATGGACTTGGATATGTCGCTGGAAGCTATCACCCCGTGATAACTACTACCCCTGATGATAACTCAAATTCCAGAAAATTGATTTTTAAAAATAAAAAATTCTACTAATCACTCATCTTCCAATAAGAGACTGAATTCAGTTGTCAAAAAGACGTCATCACCTTTTATTACTCTTGCCAAATGTAATAGGTTTGGACACACTAATGAATTTTATAGGAAGATAGATCATAGTTTAATTAAACAAGTTTGGGTACCTAAGGCGTCCACTTACTATATGAGAGACACCACTTGGGTTACCAGATCTTTACTCTCATCCACTTTCTAGGTGTGTTGGCAAGCTATGGATAAAGAAGACGTGTGGTACTTGGACTCAGGATGTTTAAAATATATAACGGACAATAAATTCAAGTTCTTTTGCCTTGAAATGAAGAAAGGAGGTGTAATGACTTTTGGTGACAATAGTAAAGGATGAATCATGGGCATCAATATAGTTAGTAATGATTTCTTTACTATTTCAAATGTTTTATTTGTAGATTGTTTGAAGCATAATTTAATTTCTACAAGTCAACTATGTGATAGGGGCTTAAATAATTTATTTGAATCATCTTCAAACAATTGCAAAATCATTGATTCAAAAACTCAAGAAATTGTTTTTATCGCACCGACATTTAACAATGTTTATATGATTACTTTTCATGATCTTTCTAAATCTTCACTTAAATGTTTTATTTAAAAAACGATGAATTAGAATTGTGGCATAAACAAGTTGGATATTCTAGTACAAAACTTATTGTCAAACTTTCCAAAAATAAATTGATTAAGGGTTTATCTTTGTTAGAAAGAAAGCTTTCTTCTTTATGTACGCCGTGTCAAAAGGGAAAATTCTAAAAATCGTCTTTTAAAAGCAAAAGTATTATTTCTACCAACGTTTTAAAAACTGGACTAGACCGGTCGGTTTGACCGCTTGGACCGCAGACCGGTACCCCAGACGGTTCGGCCTGGTCCCTAAAACCGCTCCTGCTTAAAACCAGCCCAGAACTGGTTAACCGGGCGGTTGAACCGGTTAACCAAAAACCGGGTCGGTTTTTAGGGAACCAGACGGTTCAGCAAAGAAGGCAAATTTCACCACTGATTTGGTATCAGACGGTTGAGATTGCTTTAGCCTTTAGGTTAAACACTTAAACCTTTACTTTTTTAATTTTGCATCTGCTATTCTGCTTCATTCAGACGGCATAGAGCCAAGAAAATAAGTTCTTCCTCATGTAGGCGATTTCGACGGGGAGTCGAGCGTCCAGAATGAAGATATATGGTCTTCTTCCTCACGTAGACCAGTGAGGCAGTGACTTCGACGGCATGGAGCATCTTACTTTGGATCAACTTACTTCATCAGCTTCGATAGTGACTTCGACGGCCTTTAATTTGGGTATTTCACTATTTCTCTGATCATTGATCTCTGATCTCTCATCTCTCTACCATTATCCATCTAGTTTAGAAATCTTTGTTGCAATCATCAAAAAATAAAAAATTACTTGGCTACTTACAGTAAAACTGTAAAAATTTTGGGCAATCAGAAAATCTAAAAATAGAGATAGGATTTAGAGTTTCTTGTTTCTTTTTTTGTTACTATACTAGCCTAATTCTATTTACTTTAGTTCGAATGATTTTTGTAGCACCACACTTAAATTGCTTGTTATGATACTATCTCTGATGACGCCCACTTCACAATTATTTTTTGTAGACGAGTCTACTCAGAATGTTCTTGAAGATGTCGATCTTGAAGCTTTTGAAGGAGAATTATTTACTAGCTATGATATTGATGATATAATATGATCGACATTACCAGAGTATTTTATTTTTGTATTTTTTTTCAAAAACTATGAAGTCTAAAGTCTCTAGACATGCTTTAGTTAACATGTTTTGTAAGTTTATTTGTCTATTTTAAATCTTCAACTCAATGCGTGACACTTTATTTATCATATTTTTACATTAGTTGTTTTATTTTTGATATATTAATATCCATATTACATATATTATGCAATAATATTAGTAACTTTTGTCTAAACGGTTCAATCCGATTCAACCCCGATTCAACCGATCCAACTGATTGAACCATGAACCTCTCCTAAGACAGGTTCCATCTCCGGTCCAGTTTTCAAAACCTTGGTTTCTACGACTAGACATTTATAATTAATTCACATGGATTTGTTTGGTCTAGTTACTACTTAAAGTCTATGAGGTAGAAAATATACTTTTATTTTGATAGATGATTATTCATATTTTTGTTAGACAATCTTTTTAGTTTCCAAATCTGATGCATATTTTGAATTTACAAAATTATGTATTATTATTCAAAATGAACTTGATTTGAAAATTAATTGCATACGATCGGATCATGGAGGTGAGTTTGAGAATTATAAATTTATTTCTTTTTTTACTGAATTTGGATTATGCATGAATTTTCTGCTCCTCGCACACCACAACAAAATGGTGTAGTGGAGAGAAAAAATAGAAATCTTCAAGAACTAGCACATACTATATTATATGAATATAAATTACCTAGATATTTTTAGACTGAAGCTATTAGTACTGCTTGTTATGGGATAAATCGTGTCATACTACATCCATTTTTAAAACTTACACATATGAGTTATATTATCAAAAGAAGTCTAATGTGTCTTATTTAAAGTTTTCGGATGTAAATGTTTCATTTTAAATACAAAAGATGTTAAAGATAAATTTGATGAAAAATGTGATGAAAGAATTTTTATTGGTTATTCTTCAACTAGTAAAGCTTATAAAGTCTTTAATGAATAAACAAAAATAGTTGAAAAATCAATTCATGTTAAATTTGATGAGTTTATTCCTTGTGTAAAAACTAATCCTACAAGAAATGATGAAGCACCCCTTCTTCTTTTAGAGAAGGATGGTGAAGAAATCTTTGGAGAACAAGAACAAGAAAAAAAGAATAAAGAGAAGAAGAAGTTGAAGAATATGTGCATCCAAGAGAACTTATTTTTTCAAAAGGTCATCCACAAGAATTGATAATTGAAGAACTATCAAGAGAGGTAAGTACTCGTTCTTCTTTACATGATTTAGTTTCAAATCTATGTTTTGTTTCTAATATAGAACCTAAAGATGTTTCAACCGCTTTAAATGATGAATCTTGATTTTTAGCTATGAATGATGAAATTAATTAGTTTGAATGTAGTAAGGTTTGGAAACTTGTAGAGAGACCATCTGATCATCCTGTTGTAGGTGTTAAATGGATTTTCAAGAATAAATTAGATAGTAAATCTAGGATCACTAGAAATAAAGATAGGCTTGTAGCAAAAGGATATGCTCAGATTGAGGGGGTAGATTTTTATGAAACCTTTGCACCTGTAGCACGTATTGAAGTAGTTAGAATTTTTCTTGCTTTTACTAGCTTCAAAAGATTTAAATTATTTTAAATGAATGTGAAAACTGCTTTTTTTAACCGGTACATTATGGAAGAAATTTATGTAGAACAACCCCCAGGTTTTATGAAAAGAAAATTTCCGGATCATGTTTATAAATTAGAAAAAGCACTTTACGGTTTGAAACAAGCACCTCATGCATGATATGAAAGATTGACTTTATATTTGTTAAAGAATGATTATAAAATGGATAGTGTTGATTGTACACTCTTCATAAAGCATGTTAATGATGATTTAGTAGTTTTACAAATTTATGTTGATGATATTATTTTTGGAGCCACTAATGAAGAGTTATGTAATGATGTTGTGAATGTTATGAAAAATAAATTTGAAATGAGTATGGCAGGAGAACTTATATATTTTCTAGGTTTCATAATTACTCAAAAACACGATGGTATTTTTATTTGTCAATTAAATATATTCATGATATTTTTAAAAGATTTGGATTTGAAAACCTTAAGTAAGCTAGTAATCTTATGAGTGTTTCATTAAAGTTAGGAAAAGATGAAAGTGGTATTTATATTGATCAAACTTTTTATAGAGGAATGATATGATCATTATTATATTTAACCGTATTTAGACCTGATATTATGTTTGCAATTTGTTTATGTACTAGATTTTAGGCTAATCCTAAATATTTTTATTTGAAAGCGGTTAAACGAATTTTTAGATATCTTATTGGTACTTCAAAATTAGGTTTATGGTATCCTCATAATGATTCATACATGTTTATTCTGATTCTGATTATGCTGGTTGTTCTTTAGATCGAAAGAGCACATGTGACACTTGTCACTTTTTAGGCCCTTCACTTATTTCTTGGTCGAGTAAGAAACATAATTTTGTTGCTCTCACTACCACTGAGGCAAAATATATTGCACTAGGTAATTGTTATGCATAAGCCCTTTGGATGAAACAAACTTTAGAAGATTTGGGGGTAAAACAACAAACTATATAATTAAAATGTAATAGTAAAAGTGCAATCAATCTAACATACAATCCAGTACATCGTTCACAGTCTAAACACATAGATGTTTGACATTATTTTATTAGAGACCATATTAAAAAGGATAATATTAAAATCAATTTTATAGGAACTGATTCACAACTTGCTGATATTTTCACTAAGCACTTCCTAATTCACGCTTTTTTACACTAAGACTAGAATTAGGCATCTTAGATATTTCAAACTGAAACTATAAGTGAAATTAAAAAAAACTAACTAAATGACAAACAAAAAGATAAGAATTAGTAAGCATTAAGATAATCATCATACACATCACCAAGAGTAATATAAACTATAACAGATAGTCTTAACATAAATTGGCACAAATAATAGTCTTCAAACTGCAGTCAACACATCAACACATAATATCTCACATTACAGAAAATAAAAAATCTAATAATTCACTGTCGTCGGGCGACAACTACTATCGCCCTGCGATATCTCCAGAAACCTCAACCTGCAGAAAATTAAATTAGAACTCCCATTCTTTGTCGGTGGCTAGTTGGTCCTCACTCGAGCTCTGGTCTCACTGCTGCCTTGCTCGTCTCATACATCGAATAGAGTGACGTGAAGGATCCTCCACTGGACTCTCCCACTCTTTTTCTTCCGTCGGGGTTGCTTTGAGTTTCAAACCTCGAGCAATAAAATTCATAAATTTCTTCATTCCTTTAAGCCTCATAGTCGTCTCGGTTGTCGCGTCTCCACCAAGTCATATAGACCATCTATTTTTTCTCGTAGCGATCCGCCTCGAGGAAGTGGAAATATAGTCGATGTAGAGGCTTCACCTCGAGTCAGTCGTGGTACGGCTGAAGTGAATGCTTTACGATGTCCTAACGGGAATCTAGTCATCTTCGTGTTATAAATTGGAGGAATACGGTCGTTTATATATAGACTTTGATGGATCTATTTTTATTTTTAGTATATCACTCGATGTATCACACTTTCAAATGGGAGAGTGTTGATCTTTTTCCTCATTGGATATCTCATCTTATATGTATAGCGAATCACTGATAATACTAGATCGGCTATATCAAACCGCTCTTTCGCTAAAATCATCTGAGTCACCAAAGTGTGTTGTGCAGTAATCGTCTTGGTATCCCCTACCTTAAGCAACACTGTATTCCTTAGGATATCTTGCACCATATATGCATCAGAAGTAAGACTAGCTGTAGAACTGATAATTGTCTTTCTAGATGTTCCATGAAGCAGTAGGTTGACCTATGTGATCCAATCCCCATCTTTTTAATAATTTTCAACTATATCCAATGCATTACCAAAATATATGAGTCCAAATTCATTCCGCAAATTCTCATGTGTTATCTCTATTATTCCACTTTGAATATGCGATCACACCCCTCCATTTAGCCCGGTGATAGAAGGATATTCTAAATGATTGTATAATTCTTGCACAAAGACTGAGCTAAATATATCAAGGATGATTAAGGACACTATACCTGCATGTGCAAGTAGATCATAAATGTGTGCATCTCGCGGTAGATCAAATTCCACGATCTTAACAATTCCTATAATGGCCTTCTCGATTCCTGAATAAGACTAATATCCAAAGTGAGGGTTACCGAAAGAACTCTTGCATGCTCTTGCATTGAAGGTCATTCCTGCATTTATCCGAAAAATTATCGCCGGGCGACATTGACTGTCACCGGGCAATATCCATTATCATCTACATACCGTAATTTCAAACAAAACTCTCAGATATATGATTTTAATTCTACATAAACTCAAAAAACCAACCATAAATTTTGATATATGCTATGAATCTACTAGATCTATACAAATCTAACCCTAATCCTTAAGTTTTCTTAAAATCATTTCAAATCTCTTCAAATCACGAAATTTCCTTCCTAAAATCTCCTTTTAAACACAAAGGACTTTCAAAATTGAAACCAAAATGAAGATCTAAAAAATATTTCAACAAAAACCATGAAGAATACCTTAGATCCGAAGCTTCCGTCGGCGTCACTACGTGTTCTCGTGACAGGGTTTCATGACAAAGGAATGCAATGAATTTCGGGCCGAAAATTCGCTTTTATACATTTTTTTACTGTCGCAGCGCGATAAGGTTACCACTCGCTATAGCGTGTCCTTCTTTTACTCTTTTATTACTCTCTTATTTCCTATATACTTCACATACTTTAGACATACATGAAGTTGGCTTTTCAATTCCAGAAAGTTGTTCAATATGATTTTTATTTTTCAAGTTTCAAATAACAATGTGTGTATCCTTTCATGCCTTGAATATCATCTTTTTATAATGGTTTTGTGATTAGTACATGTTTCAAATTGTTTTCGCATATTTCTAAGTATGAGTAATATTCTATGCATGATAATGACATCACACTTACACATTTTGGTACAATACAAGTGCTTTAAAAAAAAATTCTATCTACATGAATATATTTTTGTTTCACATTACCAATTTGATATACATATCACAACTTATTTACCATTGAATCTTGCATATTTTTTTTCTTACTTAACATTACAAAATTATTATGTTGTGCTATACAAGTGGATTCAGAGTCCTGAATGATAACAAAATAGAGAAAAAGAAAAAAAAACATGATATAATTTTTTTTATTCTTCAATTAATATGCTCAGGATACTCCACCAAGTACTACTTACCCTCCTAATAAGTCTTAATGAGCATTGTGAGGTTGAACACCTTGGTAAGAATCATAAAGTACCTTGTGCACACATTTCTGACCATTTTTCTTTTCTCTCATATGCAATGGATTCATACATGACCACCACATTGTCTCTGTATAGTCATTGTAATATGTTTATATTTCTTGTGATTTTTAAATTAAATCGCTTGTTCTTTTCTACCAAGACACAATTTGTACACATCATTATCTATTATAAAATTTCTTCTCATTAGAATTGGATTGCAAATGATTTCCACATTTCTATATCACATTCCATCCTTCTTTTAGATATTTTTGGCATGAATCTACCAATGTTTATGATTACTTGATACTTTATATCATACACATTGTTTACTTTCTATTTCATTCCAAGCCCACCTTTTATTATCTATTTATGTCCAGTATATTTACTCCTACGATTCTCATACAATTTCTTTTCAAATTCTGTCTATCCTTTTCTCTCACGTTTCCGCTTCCATGTCTTTTACTAATAACAAATGAGGAAGAATATCAAAAGACCTCTATTGTTAATGGTGGGTAGCTTACATTAAGGGGAGTAATTATGTACTTATTATATTTCATATGAACACATTAAGAAGATACGACCTTCCTATTCAATTTACCTTTGGAATTAATAAAAATTTAAGGTCATCCATTTAGGGGGAGTATGCGCACTTCAAGTACTTTTATTGCTTATCATATTTTGTACACCTTATTATAACTCATATCAGATTTATTTCTAAGAGGATTTTTTATTATCAAAAGGGGGAGATTATTGGAGCATGCGTTTCACACTCCTTGGTTTGAAAATAACAAATCCCAAATGTATTTGATCATAGTGTGTTTGTGGTGTGCAGATATAATAAGTACAACACTCTGATAATTTTGGATGGGTGACGTACATTAATTTTTACAAAGTTGAGATATCATGGAAGATGGTTACTACCGCCCCGTGTTAGCATAATGACATTAGCCGTGACATAGCCACAATTCCGAATGGTTACCACGATGCGCATTATCGGAGATACCGTATGGCGATATCGTGTTATCATGATGCGATAGTCCCACAACTGTACACGATCTCCAACATCTCGGCTAGATTATTACAGAGTAGGACACATGCCAGCCATTGTAGATATCGTAGGTGATATCGCGCTACTACCACGCAATAGTGGAAAAACTATAAATGGGATGATATTCAGGAATTTGAGGTTACACACGTCTAGGAGCCTTGATCCCGTGCATCTCCATCAAGATAACTTTGTAAAACCAGAAAAATTCCTAACTGTTCGTGAAATCTTAAGAGCGAAGAAGGGACCATTCATGATTCTCATCTCTGGCGATCTTCACAAATATTTTTCGGCCACTTCAGTACTCAAGACCTGAGAGAGTTTTTATTCTCATATTTATTTTTCTTTTTCATTCACTTTGTAATTGGTAGAGAATTCACCGTCTTGTGAGTGACGACTGGCCTGTGTGTTGTTTAGGGTGAAATCGCCACCATGTGTACAACGACTAGGTTGTGGTGAGTTCTAAGGGGAGACTAATTGTTGTATCTAGGGAGAGATAGGATTTAGCCGGCCGGTCCTTGGGAGAAGGACCCTGTAAATTCCAAAAGGAGATTCATCACAACCTCGATTTCAAGCTTTATTGAAATCAATTATTTGTAATTTTTATCACTTATGAAATAAACATGCATTTCAATTTTATCATAAATTTCTAAGCATTTGTTACGAATATTGGGTTGTGATTAAGTTTTCTTAATTTCCGTAAAAATTTGGCTAATTATTTTGCTAGACATAAAATTACAGTTTGCCCTTATTCACCCCCCCCCCTTTTAAGGACGCCTCAAGATCCAACACTTAACATCGAGGATATCAAAGTGAGGACAAATTCTCTAGAGATGGCATCAAAGATAAATAGAACCCTAAAGACTAGGTAACTCTTTTAAAAGTACCAATGTAACATCCCTACCTGTTACATGAGATATAGTAGAAGGTCCGGCCGGGGCCCCACACCATATTCCACAAACAGGCGGAGAGGTTACTATATAATATCAAACCTACCAACGATTCCTAACACAGAGCATTCTAGCGGAAGCTTCATGGTTGAAAACTTTGAACTCAAGAATAACAACAGAAATGTCCACTACTAACATTTAGGAATGTATAAAACCCAATACACAAGGTACATGGCCTTATGGCCTTACAAGTTTCTCTTAACAGGAGTATGGTTTACAAACGTCGGCACGCAGGCCAGCCACACATGAACAAAAGTAAAGCAAAGTAAAGCCTTCCAGGGCAGCAACGCAATCAGGGCTTCAGCCCACTATTTCCCGCTTGGGCCAGCTCCACCTGCAAGAAACAATCCACCAGGCGGAGGCAAATAGGGCAATGGTCAGCATTCAGCTGACCAATTATAACGACCCTGCCCCTGTGTCACAACCTGCATTTTCACCGCATATAAAAACATATCAGAGTAAGGGAAAATGTGCGTTATGATGCCACGTCAGCAGGGGATAACTACGAACGCTCAGGCAGACACCTACTTAATCATGGAGAAAGATTGTTTGAGTTATTTTTAAGGAAAAATTCAGTTAAGTGCAATAGTTAGTCGTATCCCTCGGCTTAGTGACTTATTTAGTCCACGAATCAAATATAATTATACGCTGCGGAAAACTACTTATTTAAATTGACTCCAACATCCTATATGAGTATAACATCCCCAGAGGACAACTCATGCCATGCTTGACTCTAAATTTATAATAGTAGTGAGGATAGCTTTTACGGTCGCTAAATATAACAAGTTAGAGCTGTTAAATTATGCAGTGCATGAAGTAATAGTAATAGATTTTATTATTAAAAATACCTAACATGCATTCCTAGCATAAATCCTCCCAGAGAGCAAGTAATTCACATCCACATAAAGTGAAATAAGCAACTAGCAAGTATCAAACAAACAACAAACTGTGGGCGCCAACAACTGACACGAACCCACTCACAGCATAGTAAGTCTGAACCAGTCCACAAAAAAACAATAATCTACCTCGTTGAGACGGGGTAACAACCACGACCAACACTGCCGCCCAAAAACACCAAAACTAGCTCTGCTACCTGCTACTGCTCTGAACCTGAGGCATTCCAAAAAAAAAGAACACCTCAGCAAGAAAGTACAAATGGTGGCAGAGAATAAATATGCCAAAATAAATAAAGATCAAGGGGGTACCAACCCAAGACCAACAGTACTGAAATAAAGCACAAAAAGAGGAACAAATTATCACCGGGAAGAAGAACTCTTACGTGATTCATCACGTACAATAATAGTACAGCAGACGCCCGAGGCTATAATGTGACAACATGAACCATTCATAAGGAAGAAATACAAACCCTTATTAGGCACCTGTGGTTGACTCTACCCAAAAACACGGGTGAGGTGGTCACTCGTGGACACACTACTCAGAAACACGGGTTAGGTGGTCACTCTTGGACTCACTACCCAAAACACGGGTGAGGTGGTCCCTCTTGGACTCACTACCCAAACACACGGGCGAGGTGGTCACTCTTGGACACACCACCCAAGAAAATACTGGTAGGCTTCCACAGGACACTAATGAAGGAAACAAACACTACGGAGGTGAAATTGTCCACTAACTCCCGAAATCAAGAAACCATCAAGAAAACACCACATATCTCGAGATTTGGCTCGTCAGATTCTACTTGACATTACTAGATACATGACATGGTTGTTCAACTCTTAAGAACGATTTACAATCCTAAATAACTCTAATCCGTTTGATAACGAATTCCAAGGCTTTTAAATCCATCAATAAGACAATTCAAGAATGACCAAACATATCCGGACAAAAATCGAGTTCATCATGTCAAAACGTTACAACCTCATGTGAATTTAGAAGGCTAATTATAACAATAATTTTGAAGAATAAGCATAGAAAATTTAAGGAACATGAAAAACATAGTCGTTACCATCAAGTCGACAAAGAGAAACGAGGGGAAACCACCACTTGCCTTGGTTTTACCGGAAAAGTTATCCGAATCGCTCCGCGTCGTAGATCGGGGCAAAAGAACGCGGGAGAAGTTGAAATCTAAACAAAAATGGCCGGAAAGGGGGTTAGGGCCGAAAAAACCCTAACGAGAAAACTCAAGAAAAGGGGAAAAATTTACCACGATAGCGTAGCTTTCGGTGAGAGCTTTCCGGATCTATATTCGGATGAAGATTTTGAGCACCAGAGCACCGTCGGCGGCCACCGGAAGGTTCACGAAGTATTTTCTCTCTCACGCTCACGCCGCTCTGGTTCGGGAGGAGAAGAATCGAAGAAGATGAAGTTCTATTCAACCTAAGTTTAAGAATATATATATATATATATATATATATATATATATATATATATATATATATATATATATATATATTTTTTTTTATATATATATATATATATGTGTGTGTGTGTGTGTGTGTAAAAGTACTTATAAATTTTTTTTGTCTAAATACATGAAATCGTGTGATTTATGAGTGGTTACGCCGAAACCGAAAATAGAGGTCTAAGATGGCTCCCAATCGAAACGTGCTCAACATGAAACTTGTAGATCTCGTTGAGACGAACAAATTTCATGTTGACCATTTTTTCGTACAACATCGTTTTGACCCTCAAAACGGTATCCGAACACAGACAGTATAGAACTACTCGGGATGAAACAAACTTTTCGAGAGGGAGAGGTTGGCTCTCGAGAAATACCTTAGTTCTCGAGAACAAAAGACATAGTTCTAGAGAGGAACATCATTTATCGAGATGGAGGGGCTAAGGCTCTCGAAAAATACATTAGTTCTCGAGAACAAAGGCTTAGGACTTGAGAGATGCAATCAAACAGGTTACCTGCAAGCAGTCTCGAGAGAATTAAATATAGAGGTCCAATATGGCTCCAAATCAAAAAGTGGTAACCATGAAGGTTGTATATCTCGTCGAAACGAAAAAAGTTTATGTTGATCGTTTTTCCATATAGTGCCGTTTTGACCCTCCAAAAGGCCCCCGAAAGCAGACTATACAGGACTACTCGAGAGGGAAGGGGCTTCTCGAGAAATAGAGCAAAGTTCTCGAGAACAACTCATAGTTATCGAGAACAAAACAACATTTCTCGAGAGGATCATGAATTTCTCGAGAATAAGGCCATAGTTCTCGAGAATAAACAATAGTTTTTGAGAACTACAAGGGTTTTCAGGTAGAAATAAATTATGCAGCTTATTTACGAGCAGTTCCGGGAAAATTGAAAATATGAGTCTAGGATGGCTACAAATCAAAAAGTGGTCAACATAAAAGGTTTAGATATCGTCGAGACGAACAAATTTCATGTTTACCATTTTTTGATACGACGCCGTTTTGACACTCAAAACGGCGCTCGAACACAGGATGAAATGGACCTCTCGAGAACAGCAAAGGACTTCTCGAGAACAGCAAGGGACTTATCGAGAACAACAAAGAATTTCTCGAGAACAGCATAAGACTTCTCTAGAACCACATAAGACTTCTCGAGAACTAGGACAGACTTCTCGAGAACTAGGATAGACTTCTCGAAAACATGGGTAGACTTCTCGAGAACTAGAGCAGGGCTTCTCGAGTACAAGCTGGACAAATCGCAAAAGTTCTGATTTGACTAATATTTCGGAATAAATCACTGAATCTACGAATTAGCAGCAAAGACAACCTTAGAATCCGACGTACCATTCTCGAGATATTACATCACGCGCCGAGACTCCAAAAATGCTCGGATTGCGACGAAACTTGACAAGCAAGTTCAAAATTTCAAAATGCAAGAATTTTCCCAATACAACAAGAATTTGGCCGACTCGACCGCAAGGGCACGAAAATGCCTTAACGACATTGCGCCGTCAACTCGACGTTAAAAGTAACGCCACGACGTCGTAAATATGACGTTTCCCTTTTTAAATAAAATCATCGGAAAATCGGGGGCATTATAACGACCCTGCCCCTGACATGGGGCAGCGGAATTCCTTCCCTGCAAAGCATTTCATTAACCAGCATATGTATACTATAACCCACCAAGGACGTGTACAACCGCACTAGCCAATACATATCACAAATGTTGGCCCGACGGCCTGACGCTCTGTGCACTCAGGGCACCTTATTGGTGTACCGAAAAATTCAGGGTCCCACCACCGTTTCAAGGTCTCTCTACCTTACGGTCCAAAATGAGCATTCCTAATCTTTACGACGCGCAGGCCTAAGACTCTCGCTATGAGATCCTAACAGGGACTTAAGCACCCAAGGTTAGACAACCATAACACAGGTACAGATCTGCCTTGCCCGTTGCTCATCATCGTCGGTCATCATACCAGACCGACGCGGGTACAACATCTCCTTGCCCGTTTGCCACCAAGGCCTTTAGTTGCAGCACAACGGCTCAACAACATACAACATGGTACTCATGACCATATGAGTTGAACACCAAGTACCAACTCTCACATTTTCCTGGACTTCCTCCAGTACTTCCTGCTGCACCAAGCCACAGGTGTTCACAAGGGACTCCATACAAACAATCAATGAACATGAAGTCTTCTACGATTTGCAAACAAGCATCACCAATCCATACTACTCACTTCCGGATGGGCTTCACACAGAATGCCTAACCGTACTACTCACTTCTGGTTCTAATGCAACAAAATAAGGGATAAACCACCGATCCCACGGGAATCACTTCGCGTTCCACCTTTTGGTGGAGGATTCCTATGCAAATGCATGAAAGAAGGACTTCACATGTCCGAGTGGAAAATCGTTACCCTTGAAGCATGCTTTGGCACCATGGAGAAAAGTATACGGTTGGAAATCACCCCAACGCTCTTGCCTCCGCGAATCTAAACTCGGCACGCAATTCGGCCCACCGTAGCACCACCGGCAGCTGGGTTCCTCTTCTCCTTCCTCCTCTTGCTCTCCCCTCTCTCTTCTCCTTAGAAAGAGAAAGCCAAAGATGAAATTAGGAATAACTTCCCCATTCCCGTCCATAAATCATTAGGAGGCAAGCCAGGGCCATTGGATCGTATTTAATAAAAACGAACGACCCAGATTAACCCTGAAAATCATTTCAGATGGTCGAACACGGCTTTGCACACGACCGTGTTCCTGACCGTGTGCCCTGCTCGCACACAAAATCGACGATCCAGAGCAGAACACGGGTTGAGATACGCCCGTGTCCGAGGTGACACGCCCGTGTCGCACAAACTGACATGCCCGTGTCTGTGGGTGTGTTTCATAACCGCTCTACGGAACTGACATGACCCTTAGTGGACACGGGTCCTGACACGCCCATGTCAGGATTGACACGGCCGTGTCGACTGCAACATACCTGTGTCCCGAGCCGTGTACACACCTCACGACACAACCCAGTTTCCAGAGAAGGACACGGCCTGTTGACACGCCCGTGTCAACTTCGATACTCCTGTGTCGGCCCCCCTGACACGCCCGTGACCTTCAGCCGTGAAATTCTCAGAGCTCCAGAACCCATAAAAACACTTCCTATACTTAGTATCTTTTTAGGGCATTATAATTCTCTCTCTCTTAAAAGAATTTCATCCCGAAATTCAATAACCACAAAACAAAATTATATACTATGTATATAAATATCATAGTTCATACAAATGGTTAAAACAATACTACAAAAATAGCTCGGGAAATTCAGTACGCATGGCTTGTTCCCGCTCCCATGAAAACTCTTCTCGGCAACAATTGACCCATCGGACCTTGACCATCCCGACAGCTTTATTTCGTAGTTATTTAACCGCCGAATCCTCGATCTGAATAGGCCTAACCTTCGTCGTTAGCCCACTATCGACCGTTACTCGATCCGCATCAACCAATTGAGATGGCTCTTTCACCGCTTTCCTTAATACCGAGACATGAAAAACGTCATGCAAACCGCTCAGTTCCGTCGAAAGCACCAATCGATAGGCAGCCTCACCAACACGCTCTACCACTTCAAACGGTCCCAGATACCTCGGACTCAGCTTTTTCAAATGCCGTATCTTGAACACGCCCTTGAAGGGTTTAATCTTCAGGTATACCCAATCGCCCACCGCAAACTCCATGTTTCGGTGCTTGGCATTGTAGTACTTTGCTTGCCTGTCTTGAGGCACCAACAATCTTTCTCGAATCAATCGAATAGTCGAGTTAGGATCATTCATTTCTTTTTGCTTGTACAACTTCGATTCGTCAGTCTCCGCCCAAGCAAAAGGGGTACGACACTTCCTACCGTATAAGGCCTCAAAGGGCACCATCTGAATACTAGCTTGGTAGCTATTGCTGTAGGCGAACTCGATCATATATAGATGATCTTCCCAACTCTTCCCGAAATCTAGCGCACACATTTGGAGCATATCCTCCAATGTCCCGTTGGTCCTTTCAGTCTGCCCATCCGTCTGAGGGTGAAAGGCCGTACTGAAATGAAATTTCGTACCCAACAGTTAGTGAATTAGTCTCCAATCTCCCGAAGTGAAACGCCCATCCTGATCACTAACGATGATACTGGGCACATCGTGCAATCGTACAATGTTATCCACATACAACTTTGCCAACTTGTCGACTGAGTCATCCTTCCGATTCAGGATGAAGTGCGACACCTTAGTTAACCGGTCCACAATCACCCAAACGACATCATTACCGCGTTGCGATCTCAGCAGCCCATGCATGAAATCCATTGAGATGCCATCAAATTTCCATATAGGAATAGACAACGACTTCAGAAGACCTCCCGGCCTTTGGCATTCAGCCTTTACCAAGGCACATGTCTGACACTTCACAACATAATGCGCTATATCTTTCTTCATTCCAGGCCACCAGAACATATTTTTCATATCCTTATACATCTTCGTGCTCTCGGGGTGAATAGAATATCTGGTGAAGTGGGCTTCATACATCAATTCTTCACAAATTTTACACCTACTTGGGACGCACAAACGACCCTCTCTCTGCAAAAGGCCATCCTCAAAAGAAAATTGAGAATCTGAACTCTCCGCTGCATACCGTTGTAGACTTTCATCAAGTTTTGTTGCCTGTCGAACTCTATTCGTAAGGTCACACTGTACCTCTGTCCAGTTCAAACACGCCTTTGCAGTAGAATTCTTGTCAACACAAGAAATGTCTAAGACTTCCAGTTCTCGAATTAGGCTTTCATCATGCCTTAGCAACCAATTAGCCCTTGACGGAGCCCTACGACTCAAGGCATCCGCGATGACATTCCCCTTACCGGGAGTATAGTGAATCTGAAAAGTGTAGTCTCCAAGAAACTCCATTCACCTTCTCTATCACATGTTGAGATCCTTCTGATCCAACAGATACTTCAAGCTCTTATGGTCCGTGAATATGTCCACTTTCACACCATATAGATAATGACGCCACAGTTTAAGTGCAAATATTACTGCCGCCAACTCCAAATCATGGACGGGGTAATTCCGTTCGTGCACCTTCAACTAGCGTGAGCCATAATCTATCACCTCCCCAAATTGTAGAAGAACGCAGCCTAATCCGCTCCCTAATGCATCACTATACACTTAGAAGTCGTCCAAACCACATGGCGATATCAAGATTGGCGTCGTGGTCAAACTACTCTTAAGCTCTTCGAAAGCTAGTGCACATTCGGGTGTCCAAACGAACTTCTGATCCTTCCTCGTCAGTGTGGTGAGTGGCAGTGCTATCCGCGAGAATTTATCTACGAAGCGTCTGTAGTAGCCCGCCAGTCCAAGAAAACTCCTGACCTCTGCCACAGAATTAAGAACAGGCCACTCCCGAATAACAGCAACCTTAGCCGGATCTACAACAATGCCCTCTCCACTAACCACATGGCCAAGGAAGGCCACTGACGACAGTCAAAACTCACACTTAGAGAACTTGGCGTAGAGCTGTTCTTCCTCAGGGTGTGCAACACCAACCGCAAATTATTTGCATGATCTTCATTAGTTTGGGAGTATACGAGGATATCGTCGATAAAGACGATAACAAACAGATCCAAGTATTCCTTAAACACCCGATGCATTAAATCCATGAATACTGATGACACATTGGACAGCCCAAACGACATTACTGTGAACTCATAGTGACCATAGCGTGTTCTAAACGCTGTTTTGGGTATGGACTTTCACGAACCCTCAACTGATAATAACCTGACTTCAAATCCAACTTGGAGTATACAGTCGAGCCAACTAACTGGTCAAACTAGTCGTCAATCCGTGGAATCGGATACTTATTCTTTTTCGTCAGCTTGTTTAGTTCTATGTAGTCAATATATAGACGCAAGCTACCGTCCCTCTTCTTCACAAAGAGAACTGGCGCGCACCAAGGTGACTGACTTGAACGTATGTAGCCTTGATCTAGTAGTTCCTGCAACTGAACCTTCAACTCCGCCATTTCCTTTGGCGCTACTCGATAAGGCGAGTAGGCCACAGGTTTCGCACCTGGTAACAACTTGATAGCGAAGTCGATCTCCCTCTAGGGTGGTAACCCTAGAAGATCTTTCAGAAACACATCAGCAAACTCCGATACAATCAGCACCTCACTAATACTGGCCTTAGGCTCCACAACCTTTATAAGTGTGAAGAATAACTCTGCACCCTTTCGAACTACCTTAACGACTTGGAGAGCAGATAACAGTATCGTACTGTCCCTCGCATGCCATTAAACTTGGTCTCTTGTTCGGTATCTTGAACCAGTGTAACCTCTTTGGAAGTGCAATTTATACTGACATGCTGCTCTGAAAGCCAATCCATACCAAAGATAATATCGAACTCAGATATCGGTAGCACTGATGCGTTCACCAAGAAGTCCCGACTTCCTATCTTTACTTCCACTCTACACGACTTATCCGCGCACAACACACATCCGTTAGGTAGGAGCACCTTAATACTGTCTGTCGTGGTCCGTGCAGGTACCCCGATTCGTAAGACAAAGTCTTCAGACAGAAATGAATGTGAGGCACCTGTATCGAACATGGCTCTTGTCGGATGGTCCCGTATAAGGACAAAACCTATATAACCAAAATTAAAGCAAGCACATCACAGGGCACAAAGTAAAACTACAAGCTACCCGTACCTGTGACGACGTCAGCCTGTTTGATAGCCTCCTGTTGCCCGAGATTGAAGACCCGGGGCAGCACCTGTGATGCAGAAGACTCCATCACTGTCTTCCCTTTCTCCGCATACGATGCTCCCGCCTTCTTTTTGCCCTTTGGAGGGCCAGAGCGACAGTCACGAGCAAAGTGTCCCAGCTTTCCACACGTGTAACAAGCTCAAGAACCATACCTAGAAGATGCCTCTGTCACAACATCTGAAGGAGCTTGTCCAGCAGATTTGGACTTCTTTCTCCATCTCTTACGGAACCAAGACTTCTCCGAACGCGGCGTATTGAACTCTGTCTTTGTCAGTGCCAAGTTCCTCTTGCCCTGTGAACTCTTCAAGTCCTTCTCCAAAGACCTAGCCATACAGACCAATGCTTGAAATCCTTGGCTCACAGAACTCGAGAGCAAAAACCTTAGCTCATCTCGCAGTCCTTCATAGAACCTACTGGTCTTATGCTCCTCTTCGGTAAAGATAAATCATCTATAGCATCCCAGACGTGTAAACTCATGAAGATAATCATCCACGCTCTTTTCTCCTTGCGTCAGCGGTTGAAAATCCAATTCCATACCAATCCTTTGCGGCATCGACAAGTGCTTTGCCAAGAACAACCGAGAGAACTCCACCATCGAGACCTATGCTAACTGCCTGCCTGCCAAGTGATGCAGTTTGACCTCATCCCACAAAAGCCGAGCCTCTCCCTCCAGCAGGAAAGTGACTAACGTTACCTTTTGCTCCTCCTCAACCCTGATTACTGTCAAGATCCTTCTTATCCTTGAGAGCCAATCCTCCGCCTGGGCTGGCAAACCGGTCCCATCAAACATTGGAGGATTGAAGCTCATGAATCGCTTCAGTTATTGATCTGCTGCTCGGAGATCAACCATAACTTCTACCGGTTCTTGCCTTAGCCCAGCCTAATTTGGCACCGCTGCAGGCCTCGCCTGTCACGCCTGCTGTGCATTCATCACAGCAAGTACCGTCTCCGTAATCATACGAACAGTTTCAGCAGAAGGAGGAGGTGTGGGCACCTCCGCTGGTGCCGCACTCTCAACGGAACGTTGGGGTTCTGACTGTCCTGCATGACTTCTAGTCATCTATATGTGTAAGAAACACAACTTAGCGACTAAAAAAATGGTAAACTTACAAAAAGAAATATGCAGATTTCGCAAACAAGTGTATTTTCATTCCTAAGTGGACATTCTTGAGTTCATCTTGTGTTATAACGACAACACTTACACGTGCTCTCCACCTCTCAAAAGAATTCGTCCCCAAATTCGGGAGAAAGACCTCTAAGCTGATACCAAATTGTAACATCCCTACCCGTTACATGAGATATAATAGAAGGTCCGGCCGGGCCCCCACACCATATTCCATAAATAGACGGAGAGATTACTATATAATATCAAAACTACCAACGATTCCTAACACAGAGCATTCTAGCGGAAGCTTCATGGTTGAAAACTTTGAACTCAAGAATAACAACAGAAATGTCCACTACCAACATTTAGGAATGTATAAAACCCAATACATAAGGTACATGGCCTTATGGCCTTACAAGTTTCTCTTAACAGGAGTGTGGTTTACAAACGTCGGCACGCAGGCCGGCCACACATGAACAAAAGTAAAGCAAAGTAAAGCCTTCCAGGGCAGCAGCGCAATCAGGGCTTCAGCCCGCTATTTCCCACTTGGGCCAGCTCCACCTGCAAGAAACAATCCACCAGGCGGCGGCAAACAGGGCAACGGTCAGCATTCAGCTGACCAATTATAACGACCCTGCCCCTGGCACGGGGCAGCGGAATTCCTTCCCTGCATAGCATTTCATTAACCAACATATGTATACTATAACCCACCAAGGATGTGCACAACCGCACTAGCAAATACATATCACAAACGTCAGCCCGACGGCCCGACGCTCCATGCACTCAGGGCACCTTATTGGTGTATCGAAAAATCCAGGGTCCCACCACAGTTTCAAGGTCTCTCTACCTTGCGGTCCAAAATGAGCATTCCTAATCTTTACGACGCGCAGGCCTAAGACTCTCGCTATGAGATCCTAACAGGGACTTAAGCACCCAAGGTTAGACAACCATAATGCGGGTACAGATCCGCCTTGCCCGTTGCTCATCATCATTGGTCGTCATACCGGACCGACGCGGTTACAACATCTCCTTGCCCGTTTTCCACAGAGGCCTTTAGTTGCAGCACAACGGTTCAACAACACACAACATGGTACTCATGACCATACTAGTTGAACACCAAGTACCAACTCTCACATTTTCCTGGACTTCCTCCAGTACTTCCTGCTGCACCAAGCCACAGGTGTTCACAAGGGACTCCATACAAACAATCAATGAACACGAAGTCTTCTCCGATTTGCAAACAAAGCATCACCAATCCGTACTACTCACTTCCGGATGGGCTTTAGATAGAATGCCTAACCGTACTACTCACTTCCGGTTCTAATGCAATAAAACACGGGATAAACCACCGATCCCACGAAAATCACTTCGCGTTCCACCTTTTGGTGGAGGATTCCTATGCAAATGTAGGAAAGAAGGGCTTCACATGTTCGAGTGGAAAATCGTTATCCTTGAAGCATGCTTTGGCGCCATGGAGAAAAGTATACAGTTTGAAAGCACCACAACGCTCTTGCCTCCGTGAATCTGAACTCGGCACACAATTCGGCCCACCATAGCACCATCGGCGGCCGGGTTCCTCTTCTCCTTCCTCCTCTTGCTCTCCCCTCTCTCTTCTCCTTAGAAAGAGAAAGCCAAAGATGAAATGAGGAATAACTTCCCCATTCCCATCCATAAACCATTAGGAGGCAAGCCAGGGCCGTTGGATCGTATTTAATAAAAACGAACGACCCAGATTAACCCTGAAAATCATTTCAGATGGTCGAACACGGCTTTGCACACGACCGTGTTCCTGGTCGTGTGCCCTGCTCGCACACGAAATCGACGATAAAGAGCAGAACACGGGTTGAGACACGCCCGTGTCCGAGGTGACACGCCCGTGTCGTACAAACTGACATGCCCGTGTCGGTGGCGTGTTCCATAACTGCTCTACGGAACCGACACAAACCTTAGTGGACACGGGTCCTGACACGCCCGTGTCAGGATTGACACGGCCGTGTCGACTGCGACATACCCGTGTCCCGAGCCGTGAACACACCTCACGACACAACCCAGTTTCTAGAGAAGGACACAGCCTGTTGACACGCCCGTGTCAACTTCGACATGCGCATGTCGGCCCCCCTGACACGCCCGTGACCTTCAGCTGTGAAATTCTCAGGGCTCTAGAACCCATAAAACACTTCCTATACTTAGTATCTTTTTTGGGCATTACAACCAAGCTCTTATTAATCAGAGGATCATGCATTTTTGTACCTTCAACATTCAGTATATGATACAAGAAGAAAATACTGGCGCTGATGAGTTGGCTAAGTACGACCTCTCCGATGGAGGAACCCTCACAAAGTTGTTTCGCCTAGCCATCGAGGAATTAGATGTCATAGAGATCAATAAGCACCCATCTTGGATGGATCCTTTCATTCACTACTTTACAACTAGAGAATTTCATTCCTTAGTCATAGATAAGAGGAGGTTCCAGCTCAAGGCTACACATTTCTTCTTTATCTTTGGAGTCCTCTATCGAAAGACTTTTTTTTAACCACAAGTGAGATACGTGTTAGAAGAAGAAGCTCCAAATGTCCTTCAAGAAATCCATTCAGAAGAGTGCGTCATCCATTCAGGTGGCAGGACCCTCAAAAAAAAATTTCTTCAGCAAGATTATTTTTGGAAAACTATCACGAAAGACTATGGTGATTTTGCAAAGATGTGATTCAATTGTCAGAAATTTTCTCCCCTTCAGACACAGCTGACACAATAATTGTGATCCATCTCTATTCCTTGGCCATTTGCCATTTGGGAAATAGATCTCATCGACCATTTCCCCATGATAAAGTGGACAATGCCGCTTCATCCTCGTAATGATATATTATTTCAGCAAGTGGATAAAGGCCAAGGCTTTGGCCAAAACCACGACCTAAGTCACAAAGAACTTCGTACGAGGGAGATCGTGTGTCGACATAGAATCCCCATAGTTATCATCATGTATAATGGATTTTAATTTTCCAATTCATATTTGATGAGCTTTTGTGAATAGGTTTATTGGGTATTGTATCCACAATAACCTAGATTTGTATGAAGTCACCCTTAAACTAAGATGAATTAAGTTGTATTTGATGCTTAGTTTGAGTTGTGTTTGTAGGATATAATTACCAAGTGTAGACCAATGTAAGTCTACAATGAGTCACCAAATACAGGACCATACAATGTAATCCCTCATTGTGTGATCCATTGTGTTGACTCATGTGTAGCCTCTCTATGGGGACACACTTCATTTTCAAAGCACTAAAGTTATAGGAGAAAGACTAGTTGCTGAATTCCTTGAAGAAAGAAAATTTTCAGAAAGCCAAAATTTTTCTAAGTGTTATACTCGAGAAGGACCTATAAGTACTCGAGTAAAATTTTTAGCTAGTTCTCGAGTGAGCTAAGTCTAGTTTTCGAGTAACAGAAGTAGTTCTTGAGAAAGCTTAATTTAGTTCTTAAGAAGCTATGCAGTACTCGAGTAAAACTTGCTTCGTTCTCGAGTCAACTGAAAAATCTAGCTCAAAATTTTTCTAAGTCTAGTACTCGAGAAGCTAAGGCCATTACTCGAGAAGGCCAAGACTTTGTCTCAAGAAGCATAAGTCTAGTACTCGAGAAGTATAACTTGTTCTCGAGAAGTCCAGTTAGTTCTCGAGTAGTCAGTTTCAATTTCTCGAGTAACAGAAGTTACTTCTCGAGAAGCCAGAAATTATTTCCAATGTTTTCTCCAAGTCTTGTTCTCGAGAACCTTATACTCTTCTCTCGAGAAACAAAAGTTATTACTCGAGTAGTCTATAATCCACTCGAGAAATGAAGATCATTTGTTGAAATTTTTCGTTAAGTCCGACGGAAATGATTTCAAACTAATCTCATTTATTACTGGTCAACGTGTGCAGTATTTATGATTATGACTGTTAGGCTTGTCCTATTAAAGGTCTTATCAAATCGACTAACCCTAACAAAAAGAATATCAAAGTTTTTGAATCGTTCTTATATTTCCAAATTGAGAAGCGCCGCTGCCGCCGCTTTGTCTTCTTCGCAGATCTTCTCTCTCGATCGAGAGATTCAGAACAAGAAGTTTCAGCAGATAAAGATTTTCGACATCTCCAGATCTATTCCTTGATCGTGCTGATTCTAAAGTTCTCAGATCCAAGGTTTCTCAGATTTCTTCCTCATCTTTTCTGATAAGGGCTGTTTAATTTTTCAAGCAGGTAGAAGCCGAGTTCAACCAGATCTGTGAAGATAAGATAGTTTTTCTGATTATAAATTCATTATATTATTATAGGAGTTATTCTCCGAGTCTTGTAGGAGTTTTACTCCGAGTTGTAGGAGATATTCTCTGAGTTGTTGTAGGAGTGTTTTTTGCTCCAAGTTGTAGGAACTTTGTTCCAAGTTGTAAGATTGGTTTTCAATCCGAGATAATAATAAAGTAGACGAGTCTAGCGTGTTGCTAGATCGGTGAGGTGGAGAATGGACGTACCCAAGATTGGGGAACCATTATAGATCTGGTGTTCTATGTGATTTGTTTGCTTATTTTCCACGCTTCGTTCGTTCAATTTTTATTCCGCAAAAAAACGCATACCTTACCTATTCACCCCCCCTCTAGGTTATTTAGGTAGACAACTAAAAACATCAATTGGTTTCAGAGGGAGGTTGTTCGTCAAAAAGGTTAACACCTTGACCAAATCTCCTCCTAGTTGTCTTTAGAGGATACAAGCATGGACAGAGCCAAGGATTTTGCTAAGCTTCTATTATGCATAAAGAATAATTTTGCTAAGTGGAAAGAGAGAATAAAGTTTTTCATGGAAGCTGTAGATCCAAGGATCTTTATGATAGTGGAAGAAGATCCCCATGTTCCAATGATATCCTCCACCATTGACCCAACTATGAAAGTTCCAAAGAAGCTTATGGATCTTGATAAAGATGAGATTGCACTTGTCTTCTTAGACAAGAAAGCCAAGAATATCATCGCAAGTGCAGTCGATGATTCTATGCTGCAAAACCTGATTCACTGCCAATCCGCCAAGGAAATGTGGCAGTCTCTTATCGTCTTAATGGAAGGCACTGAAGAGGTTAAGGATGATAAAAGATCTCTACTAAACCAGAAATATGAAGCAATCCGACAAGGTCCCAAGGATTCAATTACAAATACTTTTGAAAGTTTCTTCAAGATTGTCAATGGCCTAAGAGTCTATGGCTGGGTCTTCTCCAATGGAGAACTGAATGATAAATTCCTGAGATCCTTGACTAAGGAATGGGATAACACAGTTTGTGCTATCCGGGAGTTTGGAAAGCTGGCAGAGAATGACCCTCAAAATCTCTTTGGAAAGCTTATGTCATATGAACTGCAAATCAACTCAAGAAAAGCTGAAGAAGAGAAGAACCAGTCTTCATCCAAGAAGAAGTATGTCGCTCTAAAGGTAGACATCTCAAGGAAGTCAAAAGCTGCATCTCCTGCCCCCGCACAGGAAGAGAGTGAAGAAGAAACTTCAGAGCCAAGTACCTCAAGCTCAGAATTATCTGAAGGAGAGTTTTCTCTTCTTTCAATGCATTTCAAGAAGTTCTTGAACAAGAAGAAACAATGGAGAGGCAAAGATGCCTCGTCAAGAAGATCACATCATGATGGTGATCGTCACAAGAAGGGCTCAAGTAGCCAAGACAGGTATCACTCTAAACAGAACAAACACATTTCTTCTGACATTGTGTGTTATTATTGCAATAAGCTAGGACACGTCATAGCTGACTGCCCTCACAAGAAGAAGGAAGGTGGAAGAAGAGAGGAAAAAAAAACTTCTTATAATAAGAAGAAGACTGAAAGAAGCCTGGTAACCAAAAAGGGCAAGACCCTTAGTGACACAGACTCATCCGAGTCTAGTGATGAGGAGGAAGCCTACTTTGGGATCATGACACATACCCCAATTCACTGGGAAGGTAAATTCTCATACCCCTCTCTCTGAATCAGATGCTTCTAACCATGATCATGTGGACTGTTTGTCTGATGATGAATCTGAACTCATGATTCAGTACAAAGAGTTGATCAAAGCCTACGAAAAATGTCATAAAGCCACAAGAACTCAAGCTAAGGAGATCAAATCTCTTAAGGCTGAGGAGAGCAGTCTGAGGGAGGAAGTCATGATGATGGACTCACTCAAAAAGGACTTCCATAATGTGATGGAAGAATATAATAAAGCTCTTGAGCACTTAAACCTGAAGGAGGAGATCATCCAAAAGTTGGAAGAACAACTTGCGGATGAAAAGAAACTTGTTGAAAGTTTCTCCAAGCCCAAGACAGTCCTTCCACTAGTAGCTGAATTCTCTACTCAGAGTAAAGGTGATGGATTAGGCCATGTGGCTGCTCCTAGTAAATATTCTAGGAGAAATAAAGCCCAAAGGAGAAATAAGGCTGCCAAGAAGGCTCTAGCCAAGGAGAAGGGAAAAGCTCCTCAAGAACAAACTCCGTTTAAAAAGGTTATCTTTCCAATGAACGAGTTTGATCTTGACTCGTCCTACGGTCACTTTGCTAGGCCTACTCATGTAGAGCCCAAGTCTCTGTACCAAGGATGGACTCGTCCCCAGAACTTTGGTGAGAGTGTCTTCAAAGCACCTTATGAGGAGATCACTCTTCAGAACTACGACCCTTATAATCATGGTCACAACATCAAAAAAGCTCCAAAAGCCACACCCATTGTGGAAAAGCCTATTATGGATAAGAAGTCATGTGAGTGCCATCACCATGAAGCTTCTACCTCCAAGTCTACTGCCCCTGCTAGACGACACTCTCAAAAAGCCAAGAAGGAGAATCTTAGGCAAAGATACAACAGATTTGACTGTTGGTGTTGTGGCAAAATCGATCACTTTGCTATAGATTTCTGGTTTAATCCTAGATATTATGAAACTCCTCAAGTTAATAATATGAGAAATACCACTCATAATGTTAACATACGTAGGGGAAGTATGCTTACTAGAGACCAAGGACCTAAACAAGTTTGGGTTCCTAAGGCAACTTGATTCTACTTTTGCAGGAATGTCCAAAGGACACCAAAAATCTCATCTGGTATTTGGACAGTGGATGCTCTCGGCATATGACCGGGACTAGAAGCCTACTCCATAATTATTCTCTAGTCATGAACGGGCCAAAGGTCATCTTTGGAGATTCTGATAGAGGGATTACTAAAGGCTACAGTATGATCACTAATGGTAGTGTATCCTTTTACGATGTGGCTTATGTGGAAGGATTGGAACATAATCTTATAAGCATAAGTCAGCTCTGTGATAAAAGATACATCATAGAATTTCATGCAGACAAGTGTTTGAAAAAATCGGTTGATAATTTAGAAACGATTTTATCAGGCACTCGTAGTAGGAATATATTTTGTTTAAATTTTATTCGCATAGACTCTTCTATGTCAGTGTGCTTTTTGGCAAAAGATAGTGCGTCTCTTGGTGACCAATGACACAAGAGATTAACACATATAAATTTCAAAACTATTAATAAATTATTTTCTCTTAATTTAGTACGTGATGCCCCAAATGTCAAGTGCGTTAAAGATAGACCTTGTCACGCATGTGTAAAAGGCAAACAAACAAGGGCTACTTTTAAAAGCATTATTGGCAAAGATTCTAATAGGTGTTTACACCTACTTCATATGGACTTATTCGGTCCACTACAAATTAGAAGTTTGGGAGGTAAGGATTATACATTGGTTATTTTTGATGATTACTCTCGCTTTGCGTTGGTGTTCTTTCTAAAACACAAGTCAGATACTTTTGATAGCTTTACAAATTTTGTCAGGCAAGTTCAGAATGAATACAACTGCTCCATTATCAAAATTAGAAGTGACAATGAAACAGAGTTCAAATCTGGGGCCATGATAGAATTCTATGAAAGTCTTGATATCTTTCATGAGTTTTCCTCTCCTCGTACTCCTCAATAGAACGAAGTTGCTGAGAGAAGGAATAGAACACTCATAGAGGCCTGTAGAACTATATTGAGTGATACCTTACTACCAGAATATTTTTGGGCTGAAGCTGTCAACACTACATACCACGTGCAAAATCAAGCACTCATAAACAAGAACCTTAATAAGACACCTTACGAACTACTAAAGGGCAGGAAACCGACTATTTCATATTTTAGAATCTTTGGTAGTAAATGCTTCGTACTTAACAATAGTAAGTATCACACCACTAAATTTAGTGAAAAGATCTTTGAAGGTATTTTCGTAGGTTATAGTAGCCATAGTAAGGCATATAGGATTTTTAATAAGAAAAACCTGGTTGTAGAAGAATCTATTAATGTTGTATTTGATGAGATGAGCTTACTGCAAGACAGTTCTTCTAGTGTGTTTATTGAAGATGCATGTTCAAGAATAAAGGAATTAAACTTGGATGAGCCGACTGAAGAAAAAGATCAAAAGTTTATCAAGATCACCACTCCAACCCTAATTGGAGAGGTTGATGACCATGATGAAGATATCATCCAAGTTGATGAAGTCACTCTAGTGATAGAGGAAGCTCCAGATGCAAGAACCCTAGAGCTCAGACACTTGAAGGATCACCCAATTGATCAAATCATAGGAGATCCCTGGGATGGTGTCAGAACTCGTAGAGGTACAACTAATGAAAATCTCTATTTAATTTTTCTCTCGCAGGTTGAACCAAAGAAGTTGGAGGAAGCAAACTCAGATGCATCCTGGATAAAGGCAATGGAAGAAGAACTGAATTAATTCAAGCTTTGCCAAGTCTAGAAGCTTGTTTCAAGACCCAAAGGTAAGAACGTTATCGGAACAAAGTGGGTCAACATGAACAAGATGGACGAAGATGGAATAATCATAAAGAATAAGGCCAGACTCGTCGCCAAGGGATACCGACAAGAAGAAGGAATCGACTTCGATCAAACGTATGCTCCAGTGGCAAGGTTCGAGGCAATCGGGTTGTTCCTAGCATATGCTGCACTTAAGGGCTTCACTATCTATCAGATGGACGTGAAGTCAGCCTTCCTTAATGGTTACATAAAGGAAGAAGTGTATGTGGAACAACCTCCAGGTTTCGTTGATTCTAACCATCCTGATCATGTTTATCTTTTATTTAAAGCTTTGTATGGTTTGAAACAAGCTCCTCGAGCTTGGTATGAGACGCTGTCTAGCTTTCTTCTTGAGAACAAGTTCATAAGGGTAAAGATAGATAAGACATTATTTCTTAGGGAAATAAAAGACAAGATTTTGCTAGTGCAAATCTATGTCGATTACATCATATTTGGCTCTACTGACGATAACCTTTGCAAAAAGTTTTCTAAACTTATGTAAGGAAAGTTTGAAATGAGCAGTATGTGAGAGTTGAAGTATTTCTTAGGACTTCAGGTGAAACAATCTGAAGATAGAATTTTCATCTCTCAAACAAAATTCACCAAGGAGTTAATTAAGAAATTCGAAATGGAGAACGCAACCTCTATGAGGACTCCAATGGGTTCAGCTATGTCTCTGGACAAGGATGAGAAAGGGAAACCTTTTGATGAAACCAAGTACAGAAGCATAATTGGATCCTTGCTCTATCTTACTACTAGTAGACCGGACATAATGTTTTCAATATGTGTGTGTGCTAGATTTCAAATGAACTCTAAGGAATCTCACTATGTTGCTGCAAAGCGGATTTTGAGATACCTTAAAGGTACACTAAATCTTGGCTTATGGTACCCAATAAGTAATGATAGCGAACTAATTGGTTTTTTAGATGCAGATTTTACAGGAAGTAAAGATAACAGGAAGAGCACTTCCGGGACTTGTCAATTCCTAGGAAGAAGGCTCATCTCCTAGAGCAGCAAAAAGCAGAATTGTGTTGCAATTTCAACAGCTGAGTCAGAGTATATCTCTGCAGGCAGTTGTTGTGCACAACTGTTATGGATAAAGAACCAGTTTGAAGAATACAACATGAAGTTCAAGAATATCCCAATGTTTTACGACTACTCCAGTGCAATTGTAATCGCCAACAACCCAGTCTCTCACAGCAGGACAAAGCACATAGAGCTGAGGTATCACTTTATTAGGAAGCATGCGGAGCATGGAGACATAGACCTCCAGTATGATCCAACTGAAAAGCAGGTTGTAGACATTTTCACGAAGCCGCTGGACGAGGCCAAGTTCTCGTTCTTCAAAATAGAATTTGGCATGGTTAACAAAGAAGAATGAAGAAGAAGGTCTCGCAACAGAGTTCAAGGATCGGGCAATACTTCAAAAATTCAGAAAATTCTAAGTTTGGACTTCATTTCTCGAGTACTACTCTTAATACTCGAGTACTGGATAGGACTACTCGATAAACAAGAATGTCTCCCGAGGAATACTTCTCGAGTTCCAGTTTGCCTCTCGAGAAATATCATACTGCTTCTCGAGAACTTCAAGTCTGCCTCTCGAGACAGTACTTCACTACTCGAGAAAATTATCTTCACTCGAGTAATGCCTTTCCACTCGAGAAGTCGGATGTAGATTTTTGTCTTCAAGTTCAAATTTCTGTCATTCGCACTCAGACTTTATACCGCCATATTTTCAGGTATATCACTTTTATTATTTCCTAAATCATCATAAATTAAGACTTATATAAATAGAATAAGTCCGGAAATTCCAATTCAATCGATCTCTAAAACCCTTTCTCGAGAGAAAATAAGAAAACCCTTTATCTTCCTGTCGCCGTCGCCATCTTGTCGCTGCTTCAGCCTTTTCTCTCAAGAAGAAGATTTTCGTTCATCTCTCGATCAATGGCTCCTCCATCCAAGATTCGAATCGGGAGTGAACTTGTCTCTACAGGGATTGATGATTTGTCAGACGATTTTCACAATCTTCTACTGCTCTTAGAAACCGTCAGACTCTCTTTCATCTTGGAGCACCCGTGCAAGGTTCTATTTCCAGAGGTTGAAGAATTTTTCCAAAACGCCAAGTTGAAGAGGAACGGGAAGATTCTTAAGACCAAAGTCCGTGGGATTAAAGTCAAGTTAACTACACCTATCGTTTCCAAACTACTTCGGCTGCCATTATTGAGGAAGAAGATGACCTAGCCGTTGAAGAATACTATCGAGCTTATGCTTTTTGTGGTGTCTCTGCTGATGTGAACACTATTCGCCGTCCTGATCTAAATGCAGATAGCAAGCTTCTTGTGGCTATTCTTGGAAAGATCCTGCTCTGCCGTTCTAGTTCTATTAGCTTCATTACAAACGATATCTTCGATATGATGACAGATGTAATTTGCAGAAAGAAGTTCCAGTGGGGGATGATGATTTTCGACAAGATCAAGGAAAGCATAAAACAACCAACTTATGGCAGGATTATATCTCTTATACTTCATGAATTCAACCCCGAAGTCTTTGATCTCTCCAAAGGTACAACCCTACACCATATAAAGAAAGTTTCCATATCCTCAATTCAAAGATGAGAACTCAAGCTGAAGAACCCTGCTCAAGCTACAATAGCTCATGATCACAATGAGGATGAGGTCAGGACCCCATCTTCCCCTTTACATCAAGTAGCTGGCACTTCAGGTGCAACTACTGAGAGGGAGCCTGCTCCATCAGTCACAGAGGCAATCCATTCTACCCCTCCTCTAGATGTTGCTCCACCTGCTACTACTCCTGCTGAAGATCTGCTAATAGATGCTCAAGTTCAAGAACAAATCTTATCTACAGAGGAAGATATCAGTAAAATGATAGAAGAACTCACTTCTAAAGAGCCTCCTTTCCCTATCCATACAAAGAAATCTCCTCCTCAAGAACCATCTCCATCTAACCACCATTCTGAACAAGAATCCCTTGATCATCAGTCTCCTACTGCAGATGTGCAAGAAGAAGAAACAGTGTTGATTTCTGATTAAAGAGAAGGAACCCCTGAACCAGCTGAGGCTCCTCTCAAGAGCCTAGACTTCTCCCTTCCTACCATTATTGGTGAGGAAGGAGATATTTTTTTTCATACCACAAGAGCTCAGAGCTCAGTTCTCATTGAAGAAATCCCTCCATGGTCAGCTCCTATAGTAACTCCTCCTCCTCTACCTTCTCAAGCTGAAACACATGCTGATGATACCATTCTTGGTAAGATAGAGCTAATGCTAGCACAACAAAGAAGTTATTTTAATGAATCTCTTAAATTTGTAACTGAGAAAGTAACTGCTCTAGAGAAAGAGATGAGCAGAGGATTTGCAGAAATACAGCACAATACTGATGAGCTTAAATACCTCTTCCAAATAGGTGGGAAAGATCTAGACCACACCATCACCAGTATTGGTCAGGTGATGGATCAGTCAGTAACCTTAACAAACAATCAAATCCAATTGGAAAAGAAAGCTTAAGAACATACTTTCAAGATATGTAAAGAAGTTGGAACATTCAAAGAGAAAGCAATTGCCACCCTATCCACAGAAGTCAGAAAGGGAGAGAAGCTAGTGAAAGAATGCTTAGAAAAATTTGATACTAACATGAAAACCCTTTGGGAAGAAAAGTTGACTGAAATTCATGCTGATGTCCAGAACTAGATAGATGGTGTCAAATTCCATACTTATGATACTGTTGTATGGATGCATAACCAGATCTTTCCTGACAATTCCCGTTGATATGCCCCAGCTGATTGCACTGCAAGCATACCGGTGCATGCTCTGCTGTCCTTGGCATCTCCAGCATCTGTAAAGGTTGGGGAGCTAATACCCCATTACTCCTCTGCTCCTGCCCAATCTACTGACAGGGTTAATCCCCGTTCCTTCTTTCCACAATGACCTGGCCTCGAGGACGGTCTCTATGACCTCCAATCACTGTATCGTCAGCCGGTCTCTTACGGCTCTTGACTATAAGCTGATCTGCTTCTCTTTTCTTGGCCATTTCCAGAATCCTGGCCAAGCTTCCTTCTGAGATGAAGAGGAGGGCCTGTCTCATGTCATCCTGCAGCCCCCTTGTAGAACCTCCTGGCATAGCCAGCGTCGTCCAACTGATAAGCGTCTGCATAGCGGTCTAGGTGAGTAAACTCCTGATAATACTCCAGCACTGTCCTGTTCCCCTATCTCAACCGCAAGAACCTATCCTCCAACTCGTCCCTCGCCGACTGAGGTACAAAATGTCCAAGGAGTGCCGTTCTGAACTCTTCCCAAGTGATATCTGCGCAATCCATACCCGCAAAAGTGGTGTCCAGCTGTGACTTCCACCACCTTTTTCCATGTGACTCCAGGCAGGAGACTGCCAAAGCAACTTCCTCCTCAGTGGGGCATCGAATCCCCGCAAGCATCTCATAGATGGTATCTAATCATTCCTCCGTGCGTACTGCCGACTCCGTCCCCAGGTAGGATGGAGGGGAAAGTCCCCGGAAGACACTCATCCAGTTGGCCCCGGGGTTTGGCTGTGGAGCCGGGGCTTGTTGAGCTCTGAAGGTCTCCAGAATGGGCGTCAGTGTTTTCCCCATCTCTATCTGCTGGAACGGAGCTAGAGCCGGCAGAGGTGGGACCACATTCGGAGCCTGAGGTGTCCCCTGCTGTGGAGTAGGGTCCGTCGTAGGCTATAAGGAAAATTCCATTTGTTAGACAGCGTACGAATGGAATAGAAGAAAGGGATAAAATGGACTTTCACATGTGATTTCCCTTATGGGCACACCACTGCTTCCGCTGCTAGTTTGCCCGCAAACTATGCTCGCGCGGGGGTGGCCTAAGGTTCTTGTGGACTACTTCTCTTTTGATCGATGTCTGCTCTGATACCACTTGTAAGACCCCATTTTTTTTTCTTTTTAAACCACAGGGGTCTTATGCCTAGAATTGCCGTTTTGTGGTGGCACCGACACTCGGGAAGGCCGCCACTACAAAACGTCAATTCTGCCGGCCTTTTCGATCACAAAAGAAAAAGAAGTAAATATACACTGAATATTATCAAGTCCACAGAATTACATATAAATAAAAATCACAGCAAGTCCATACATATATAAAAGGAAGAACTGCAAAAGATCAGTACATATGAAATATAAATGGGCTCAAGCCCGGTACATCAGAGTCCTCACTATATATCACTCATCGCGGAAGCTATAAGAAAGACTAATCACTCACGGAGCTGGTCACAGGTGCTCCGGAACTAGACTGGCCCACCTCCATGCGCACCGTGCTCCGCTAGTGCTGGTCCCTGGGCTGCTGGTCCCTGTCTCCCATCCGGGGCTCCTGTAATGTTGTGGTCCGAAAACCATTAGTCATAAAGACTAAGTCCTATCATCCCCTACCCCTTCCCCTATGGATCCTAAGAATCGAGCGGAGAGGAGGAAAGGGAAGCTACAATGGTGGAGAGTAAGCAAAACAGATGGTAGTGGAACTAATCTAGCAATAAATATATTGTATAAGCAACTAAATATGAAAGGTACACCTAGCAGTTCTACAATAGTGAGCAGTAAAGTAAACAAGTAGTAAAGCAGTATATATATAAAAAGACAAGTAGAAATTAATAAGTAACCTTAACTTATATGAATGCCCATACAAACTTATAAGTTAAGGGGTCTTCTGCAAGGCTCCCATCATATAAAATGTCTCATACCGATTTATACATTGGGGTGTCGGTTGTATGCAAATATGAGTGTAGTGGAATGCTATGCCATGATTCATGCAAGTGCAACTCACGCATACGACTCTATGCGCACAGACCTTTAGTTCCCCCTATTTGGGCAGCTAGCTTCACTCCCAAGAACCTCCGTAGTGGCAAATGGAGACAGTGGGTCGGGCCCCCCACTCCTAGGCTACCATCCACACTACCGGGCCTAGCTCTTCCGTATGCCCCTAGAAGAACACAACCTAGAGTATTCGCGTACTAGTGCTGGCTATATCCACCAGAATTTCTTTGGCTAAGTGTCCCACACCGCCGAGTCAACGCATCGATGTCGGTGTGAACGACTGTCAAGACCCACCACCTTTTTCTGTATCCAAACCCTCGAGCCCTCGGCTCCTCAGACAATCCCGTCTGTGCATCAACCTTCCAGAGCTACCGTCCGGATGACAATCAAAACAACCAAATCAACCTCCCTAGCTACCGGGTGTGCGAATGTGAAACCCTAGTTACACTAGTTGCTCTTGTAGTTTGTTACTCCTACGGTTTATGTTAGCCCAAGACTGCCCAAGGTATTCCCCGTGAAGGGCTCTCGAAGGCACTAGGAACTACGATGGACTGAATCCCAAAGCTCCCTTTTGCAAGGAACTTATTGTTATTGGTTAATACCCAATTTCCAATCCCTTTCACGTTATGTTGGACCTAACCCTAATGTATTGACTCATTCTCTCCTACGGGAAGACGATGTTTCGTCGTACCCGAGCACCTCTAATCACTAGCTAGACTTCTCACTCCTCATCACGACTCCTCATTTCACTTAACAGCCCAAAACACTAATATTTCAACTCCCTAAGATCACTTTTGTATCCTAATATGATTCTTGCAGTTTTTATTAAACGCAGACCATCCTATGCTATATAATGTATACAATAGGAAGTACTCAAAATATTTATCCAAATGACCTAAGTTATTTACTGGGAGTCTATCATGACATAATTAGGCTAAATACAGAAATTCATATTTTTCCTAATTTATTTGATAATTAATTAATTTCTTTCCAATCTAATCCATGCTTGAATTGAACATGATGTACAATATTTTCTCAAGTAATAGCCACAAGAAATTTATGAACACTAGATAACATAGGATTAACATCAAATATCAAATTCCATAATTTTCCATAAATGCTTGGACTTCTAATTAATTAATCCAATGTAAATCCAACAACCATAGATAAAGAAGGAAGTACTACAAATTACCATCCGAAAATTATAGAAAAATTACTAAACCTTAAGGATGACTAAATAGGACCTCTGAATAAATATCATAATTTTTCAAGCTTGCTAGGTACCAAAATTAATTCAAATTATTTTACAAGGAAAATATCACTTTGTGAAGTAACCCATATAACCAGACTTCCAAAAATTCCATAAAAATCTACATAGATATATTATATCATAAAAGGTCCTCTGAATAAATTTCATAAGATTCCAGTAAGTGGTTAATTCATAAGAAATTACTAAGTAGAAAGTACAAATTGATGGTTTGTAAATGAAGTACTATATTTATTGATCTAAAATTCATAACAAAATTCCCAGACATGAAAATAACTCTGGAAACACTCTTGCCAAAGTTTCATTATGAATCAAGATCACATGACTCATTATAAAATTCATAGGATGTAAAGACCTAAATACTTATTATATGGTTTATGTGGGGTATATGTGTCCAACCACTACCCAATCATTTCTTAGGGCAATTCACCACCCTACAGTTACTTGTCCTAAAGATCAAGCCCATATAAGGACATATCACCCTATGTCCTTCACACACCCCCAAAGTCCAACCATAGGGTTTGAACTAGGGTCCTAGGGCTAACCCACCCCAATCCATCTCAAACTCCATGAGAGGGTGTGTTTACTGACCATGGGGCTTTGGCCAAGGTCCCAACTCATTTGGGTGAGAATTGGCTCTTCCATGCCCCAAATATTCCTTGCCCTAATTTATCCCTTAGGAGACCAAACTTTGGTCACAACAAAACTTATTCAAATCAAACTCAATTGGGCTGAGATTTTTACCAAAGCCTTATGGCATCCCCCAAGATCACCCTCCAAGATATTGGGGTTTTTTGAGCTATTTAAGACACCTAATTAAATTGTATAAAGATTATTAAAATTTTCAAAAAACTATATGAAAATATTTTCCAAAAATCCTCATTTTTGGATATGTTCTAAATATAGGTAATATTGAACCTCATCCAAAATTTCAAGTCATTTGGATGGCTGGATTGGTGGGAGCACTCAAAATACCATCTGGTCTAGCCTAGGTATAGACCCCACCAAAATGGGTGATGTGGTCAAACCACTTACCCAATTGAGTACAAATAAATTTTAAATAAAACTAGACTTCACGGCCTACAACTTTCATGTTGGTCATATTTTTTGTAGAGGGGTCTACCTATTTTTAATATTTATTTCAAAACCATTCAGCAAACGAGACAAAAAATACTCTAAAAAGAAATTAATAAATTAGACCAGCACAGATCTTAAAGCAAATCCAACAGCGCTGGGTCGTCGTCTTCCTCCAGCCAAGGGATGAGATTAGCCCGACCTGGAGCGCGTTCCAAACGCTGCCGCATGCCATCCAGCCTCCTCCATGGCCGGCCACCACCACCACCACCTCCATTGAGGTGGTGGCCATCGCCGGGCACGGCGCAGCCGCCGGAGAGGCGGAATCCGGCGAACCCGAGAGCTACATTTTTGTGGGAAAATCAGGAAGAGAAGCTCTTCCCGATCGGGCTCAGTTGAGCCCGATTCTTAACCCTAAATAATTCTAAGATCTACCCGTAGAGAGAGAGAGAGGAGGGGAGGACCTTATTCGCGGGCTGGAGGCGTGCAGATCGACGGAAAGCCATTAATGGTGAAGGTGTCGCTGGCGGTCTTCAATAGCACGCAGAACTCTCTCTTCTCCTTCAGGAAAAGTGTGGAAACGAGTGCTTGAGGTCTAGGGAAGCTTTTAAACCAGTAAAAGAAGGGAGGGGAAAGGTCTAACTGCTGGTGGCCATTAATGGTCCTTTAAAGCTTTTTCCGCCATGGTGGTGGGGGGGGGGGGGGGGGGGGGCTGATTATGGCTGAAACATGTAAGATAACGGCTGGAAACTCCTCCTCTTCCCTAGGGGAGTTGAATCCAGCCGTTAAAAGAAGAGTGAAAGGTTGACAAGGCATTCAACCAGCATTAGTGGCCATGAAAACCGCCTCTCGGCCATGGCCGTGGCTCTTGCCTTTTTCATAACCGTCACCACGTGGCATTTCCTCCACTTGACCGGTCAAAATTATTTAAATAAGACTTAATTATGGCTTAATAAAAGAAACGGCTAATTTAAGACATCCTGACCCACTTCCCGAAATGGCCCGGTTCAGCTGAACCAGCAAACAAGCCAAAACTGCAAGGAAAATAATCTAAGTAAAATGGAGTTGAGTGAGCTCAGCTCACTCAACGCCATCCAGCCTACGACGTTGAGTAAGCTCAGCTCACTCAATGCCATTCAGCCCATGACAAGATGACGTTGAGTGCAGTCAGCGCACTCAACGCCACTCAGCTGATGGCGTTGAGTGCACTCGACGCACTCAACGCCATTCAACCCAAGTAAGATGGCGTTGAGTGTATTCAGCGCACTCAACGCCATTCATCTTATGGCGTTGAATGCGTTCAGCCCACGTAAGATGGCGTTGAGTGCAGTCAACGCACTTAACGCCATTCAGCTTATGACGTTGAGTGCACTCGACGCACTCAACGCCATTCAACCCACGTAAGCTGGCGTTGAGTGCAGTCAGTGCACTTAATGCCATTCAACTTATGGCGTTGAGTGCACTCGATGCACTCAACGCCATTCAGCCCACGAAATGATGGCGTTGAGTGCAGTCAGCGCACTCAACGCCATTTAGCCGATGACGTTGAGTGCACTCGACGCACTCAACACCATTCCGCTTATGGCGTTGAGTGCACTCGACGCACTCAACGCCATACAGCCTATGACTTTGAGTGCACTCGACGCACTCAACACTCGCCCCAAAATCTGTTTTAAGTGAATATCTGATCTACTACTTGCAGACAAAGGTGATTTTCACCCTGAGCCTGAGTTACTTGGCCTCCTTGGACTTCCTAGGGTTTTGTCATGACTTGGTCATGACAAAACCACTCCTAGGGGTCTGGTCGGAAATGAGATGTTACAATACCTTCGCCAATTCTTCCGACGAAATTCTCTTTGGTGCACTGAGAGAAGCTCCGGATGCATTAAAAAATAAATCCACAAAGGATTAGTCATAAAATTATGACTATGTGAGAAAAATATTTCGTGAATAGTCATATATGCAAACTAGGGGAGATAACAATATGCATACATTACAATAAAGCAGTTATTTCATTTGTTCTCAATACTGATTCTTAAATTACCCATTAATTTTAATTACATAAAATAGGAAATGCTCTGATATGCAAGCTTGAATTGGCCACACCCCCGAAGGGCATAATTGTAGGCTCACCCGTACTTATGAATCCATCAGTAGATGCCTCTACATCATAGGATTCGAATCCTTCACTTTTCCCTATGCAAAGTTTTAAATTAATTCTTATCTTGATTGTAATTTTCGTGAAAACAGGAGTTTTGAATAATATAATCCCCTCAGAAATATGTATAGCTTTTATGTTTTTCCCTCGCCCACATTTATTCCATAGCGATATATCATTGATGTTGATGCATGGAAATAGAGGGGCCGCGGGCACCAGCAGATAATGGGTATTCGGTCTCACTGGGATGAGGTGAATGCTTCTGGATGCTAAAGAGTGGAGCACGCGCTTAATCAAGGGTTGCGGGGATAATGGGAGGTTGATGAGGAACTATCGAGCAGATGGATACTTTGACAGTTAGCTCTAACGGTTGATGTTGCTGAGAGAGGAGAGGAGTTGACAAGAAGAGGGGGCCGCTGGTAGAGGCAACAACAAACTTCGCCCGCCGCGGCTTAAATGTCACTCTTGCGACAGGCTTTCCTTTGAGTATGAATTGAAATATTACAGCTTGAGATTTCACCTTTACATGAAAAACAAATAAAGGGTACAAAGGGTACAACGGGGGACGCTGGCGGCTAAGGAAAAAAAGATGCCAAAGGCCGCGCAGAGTAAGCAGAGTGGTCGGCAGACCGCGCGGTTAGCTGATCTCGCAGCTCGCTATACTAAGCCGAGCGGATTGCGCGATCAGGCTGAGAAGACAACCGAGGTCGCGCAGACTGAGAGACTGAGTCCGCAGGTCATTATGCCTTGGTTGTCCCACTCCACCGCGCCTGCTGAATGAGAGGTATAGGGGCCTATTTATAGGCTTGGGTCGGAGACGGTCCTGGTAATGTTACCCCCGGTAGAGCGGTAAGTTGTGCGAGTAGAGAAGGAGTCCGCCGAGTCCGCACACATTGTGCAGATAGTACTTGAGCTGATATGCTGTTGACGGACTGGGAAAAGTCCGCCTCTTCTGCACTGAGCGGGCCCGTGCCAAGCTATGAGAGCTTAGAAGCAGTCTGCCTCTTGCTGGGAAGTGGCCGGAGCTGGGAAGCTAGAGAGCTGAATGACGGGCTGTATATTGAGTCTGTCGAGATCGCGACGGACAGAAATAGTCTGCCTCCTGCTAGAGGCTTGTCCCCCTATTGGGCGACGAGGCTTGGCAACCTGGCGGACTGGAGAGATCCGGTCGCACACGCTGTTGGTTGAAGCGAGGTCGCTAACTCCTGGCGGATAGGAGACGATCGTCCTTGCTGGAGTGAGCGAGCTCGCTATTATTATGTGCGGTCTGGTGTAGAGTAGTTGGCCATGATGCCGTTTTTCTACAAGCGGGCTAAGACCGAGTCCGCCCATAGCTGGCGGACAAGAGAGTTGGTCGCCGTCTGGGCGACCTGGTAAACTGAAGACGTAGGTCGCTCCTGCTGCATAACATCCGTTGGATGGACAGGCTTGTCGCGTACTGTCGGGCGACCTGGAGGCAGGTTGCCTGTTGATGTGGTGGTTTGGCCGGATAGCAATGTCAGTCCGCCATATTGTTGGATAGTGCATGTTGGAATAGAGAACCATTGCGCAGTTAGCTGAACTAACTGCTTGTCCTGCAGGAGCGGGCTGAGGAATTAGTCCGCACCCCCTGCAGAACAAGCGGTTGTTGCACAACCTTGGCGATCAGACAAGAGAGACCGCCCAAGCCGCGCAGCCTGAGTGGACAGAGAGAAGTCTGTCCGCCCATCCTTAGAGAGGACAGGTCGCGACCTCCAGGTGGAACCTGGAGCAGGCCGCGACTTGCAAGGTGGCTACCTTGGGAGGGATCGCCGATTTCTGGGTTAACATAATCCCCGCACTTTTTTAAGGCCCGAAGGAAACTTAGAAAAAGTAGGAGACCCACGAAAATTGTGATCCTTCCCTCGAAAAAGTAAGGGGTAAGGAGAGATGGGACCTGATGTCTCTCCTCCGAAGAGGTTTGCCAATGTCTATCTTTTTCCTGCAAAGGAAAAGTTAATGCAAGCAAAGAGAGGTACATCTTGTGTGTACCTGAGTTGCTTTTTGCAAAATAAAGAAGACGTGAATGTATTCCATTGAGCTATGCAAAACAATGATGAGAGGAAAGCACAGAAGAATGATAACTTGAAAGTACCGGAAGGAGCCTTACAAGCACCTGTTAACTTCTGCAAAAGGAAGAGTAAGTGGCTGATATGAAATAAAACTAAGTTGCAAGTACCTGGATGGAACTTACAACTATCTGCCAATCTCTACAAAAGGAAGAGTGAGTATCAGATATAGAAATAAAACTAAAATGCAAGTACCTAGACGGAACTTGTAAGTATCTGCTAATCTCTACAAAAAGAAGAGTGAGTAGCAGATATAGAATAAAATTAAGTTACAAGTACCTGGATGGAACTTGTAAGTATCTGTAAATATCTGCAAGAGGAAGAGTAGGCGGAAGATATAGAAATAAAACTAAGTTGCAAGTACCTGGACGGAACTTGAAAGTATATGCTAATCTCTGCAAAAGGAAGAGTGAATAACAGATATAAAAATAAAATTAAGTTGCAAGTACCTGGATGGAACTTGCAAGTATCTGCTAATCTCTGCAAAAGGAAGAGTGAGTAACAGATATAGAAATAAAACTAAGTTGCAAGTACCTGGATGAAATTCACAAGTATTAATTATTGATATGATAAGGAAGACATAATTGGTCAACATGAGAAATGCACGGCAAGCTCTGCTATTAACTGAATAAAGATCAAACCGCGATAATGATCTTTTCGCGTGATCAGATTGATATCTTTAATATGAAATCCAAATTAGCCAGATGAAATCATTTTGATTAGACTTCAATAACATGGCTTGCCAATGAAGAGGAACAGATTCTTTGATTGAATAATAGATGCCAATAGTAAGCATAATCAATCGTCGGCTGATAGAGCTTCATGAAAGCCGAATATATAAAATGGGCATAAGCAAAAAGTTGTTGCAGATCCTTTTGGTAGGTTGGACTAATCCTGTTAACCTGTAAAAAGGCAAAATGAAAAAGGAGGGTTACACCCGAAGATGATCCAAAAAAAGACTGGATGCTGCCACAGGTGTTCCGCGTGGGCCTTATGCATCGCTTGCATAAGAAAAATCATCTGGGGTGTAGACCTACCTAGAGCGGGCTAGCCGCATTCCCTTAGAAGGGCACAAAAGAGAAACATGCACAGAATGCTGAGAAGGAAACGACAGATACACTGCTCTCATGCCTCGGGTTACAAACATCACTGATCAATTAGACTAGATGAGCCAAGTGGCCTATTGCTTGTCTGTTGAGTGATCATCGGAGTTGTGGGCCCCGCGAAGGCACGGATTGAGAGTACCATAGAGTATTCGTTCATTACAGTCATGAGATGATCGAAGAGACAAGGCTACACTTTATCGCCATTGCTTGTCAAGCAAAGATCATCGTAACTGTGATGTATCCTTAGCGAAGCACAATAGAGCTAACACATGGTACCTCCCTTGATACACACTTTGTGTTAGATACTGGCTAGGATCCGAAATCCCGTAATCCTCCGCACGAGAGTTGGATGGCTCCCACTGCACATACACGAACACTCCCAACTATATGTGGTCATTGTGGTCTTACGCTGGAGTCTAACCTCGAGGGGTCCCTAAGTAAGACTCTGCGATATCTCAATGGTTCAGGGATCTCTTGGACAAAGAGAAAATAGAGAAGGAAGCACTCCAAAAAGGAAAATGTGTCAATATGAGATCTTTGACGTAAAATTTATTGAAATGAAATGAAAGAACACTTAGAAGTGTTTTAAAATAGAAAATGTTTGAAAAATGAAAAGTAAAAATGACTGACAATGATTGCAAGGAGATTTTGGAACTACGATGTCCTTTTTTCTTCAAAATAGTCTTCCAAGGGAGCCCTCATCATTGACATCAAAGGTCTCGTCAATAATGAGGTTGGGGTAATGGTCAATTTGACTCACTCCATTTGAGCAGCAAGGAATGTTTGCTGCTTCTTTGCCTTTTTAAGTTGACGGATCAGAGTGGTCATCCTTCAGGAGTAGATCGTGCATCTTACTCTGCCTCGGCATTTTTTGTACCAGTTGACGAAGCGCACGACAGTTTTTTCAGTTAAATGACCGCTTTCTTTGTGAAACTCACAGAAAGGATCTGAATCTTTCGATCTTTGATCTGTCGACTGGTAAGACCTTTTGAAATTAGCACTACCCTTCATGACTTGGCTTACTTCTTGCATGGCCTCATCTAGTTTGGACTCTAGCAAGTCATCATCTTGCTGCTGATGAACCAAAGTTGTTTGTGGAGCTCGGGCTGGCAATAGTAACAATTGATCTCGGGAACGATCCTGGACCGGGAAAGGGTGTCGGTGACGCTTAAATCTTCTTCCCTTCCTTGAGTGGAATGGAAAATCTTTCCGAGGATATCTCAGAGGTTGCTTGTAAGAAGATGGATCTTTCTCTGCTACAAGCCTGGAGATGAAGCTGGGATTACTCTTTTCACCTCGAATGTAAGAGTTGCTAAGCCAATCAACTCTTGATATGTCCTTGGCACTCGGACATTAGCCTCAAACTTGAGTGGTCCTTCACGAAGACCATGAATAAGAGCCACTCGATATATTTCTTGATCGACGATCTCGATGTCCAAGATTTCTTTCTGACAACGATCCACAAAATGAGATCAAGTCTCATTCTCCTGTTGCCTGATCTCAAAGAGGGATTCTGGACCGCCCTTTCTCTTTGTAGAGATAGAAAACCTGAGCAGAAACTCTCTTCGCAAATCAGCAAAGGAAGAGATGGACTGAGGGCGTAGTCCATAGAACCAATCCCTCACTTGTCCATCAAAGGTTGTTACAAATAGTTTGCATTTGGTAGCATCTGAAAGAGTCTTGAGAGCTACGACTGATTCAAAAGCTTGAAGGTGCTTCATTGGATCAGTCTCTCCAGTGTAAATTGGCAATCACGGCTATCTGAAGTTAGCTGAAGTTGGTTCATGTCGAACATTCTCTGAAAACGATGACGGCTCGTATTGCTCTCCTACAACATAAGGAAAAAGGGAGCATAAGTTGTAGCTGTAAAAGGAGCAGGAGGATAGAAGGGAAAAGCTGCTATGGGAGGAGCAAAGGATGGAGCTGAAGAGTATGGGATGACTTTCCTGAAAGTTTAGAAATCTTGCTGGACTTCCTCGGGCAGCTTCCCGAAATAAGTTTTGACGAGCTATGAACTCATCATTTTGAGATCACAAAGGGGATGCAGGCCCTTGCGGAAAGGTTGGTGGGTAAACAGGAGGATAGACCGGCGGAAAGGCCGGTGGATAAGCTTGCGGAGTCTCCAATGCTGGTGCTGGATTGACTGGAGGAACTGGTGCTTCTACAGATTGCATTTCTAATCATTGCGCGATAGCAGCTAGAGTATGGTTGATTGCTTGAAACTATTGGGCAGTTTCTCTACGCGATTGCTCCAAGGCTTCCCAAAGAGGATCTTCACTAGGACTTGATGGAGCAAGGTTCTCGGTTGGTTGATGAACTGACATGAGTAACCGTTGATTTTCACTGTCTGTTCGAGATATGAAGGTCACGTGTTAACTGTTGATGCGCGGAAATGGAGGGGCCGCATGCACCAGCAGATAACGGGTGTTCAGTCTCACTGGGATGAGGTGAAGAGGTTGATGGAGATGCGGTGAATGCTTATGGATGCTCGAGAGTGGAGCACGCGCTTAATCAAGGGTTACTAGGATAATGGGAGGTTGATGAGGAATTGTCGAGCAGATGGCTACTTTGACGGTTAGCTCTGACGGTTGATGTTGCTGAGAGAGGAGAGGAGTTGAGAAGAAGAGGGGGCCGCTGACAGCAGCAACAACATACTTTGCCCGCCTCGTCTTAAATGTCACTCTTGCGATGGGCTTTCCTTTGATTATGAATTGAGATATTACAGCTTGAGATTGCACCTTCACATGGAAAGCAAATAAATGGTACAAAGGGTACAAAGGGGGAAGCTGGCAGCTAAGGAAGGAAGATGTCCATAGGCCACGTGCGGACTGAGCAGAGAGGTCAACAAACCACGCGGTTAGCTGATCTCGCAGCTCGTTATACTAAGCCGAGCGGACCGCGCGATCAGGCCGAGAAGACAGGCGAGGTCGCGCAGACTGAGAGATTGAGTCCGCAGGTCTTGATGCCTTGGTTGTCCAACTCCACCGTGCCTACTGAATGAGAGGTATGGGGTCATATTTATAGCTTGGGCCGGAGACGATCCTGGTAACGTTACCCCCGGTAGAGCGGTAAGTTGTGCGAGTAGAGAAGGAGTCTGCCGAGTTCGCACCACGTTGTGCAGATAGTACTTGACTGATCTGCTGTTGACGAATTGGGCCCGCACTGATCTATGAGAGCTGAGGAGTAGTCTGCCTCTTACTGGGAAGTGGCTGGAGCTGGGAAGCTGAAGAGCTGAGCGGTTGGCTGCATATTGAGTCTGCCGAGCTCGCGGCAGACAGAAATAGTCCACATCCTGCTGGAGGCTTGTCCCCCTGCTGGGAGACGAGGCTTGGCGACCTGGCGGACTGAAGAGAGCCGGTCGCGCACACTATTGGTTGAAGCGAGGTCGCTAACTCCTGGCGGATAGGAGACGATCGTCCTTGCTAGGAGTGAGCGAGCTCGCCATTATTATGTGCGGTCTGGTGTAGAGTAGTTGGCCATGATGCTGTTTTTATACAAGCGGGCTGAGAACGAGTCCGTCCCATAGCTGGCGGACAAGAGAGTTGGTCGCTGTCTTGGGCGACCTGGTAAACTGAAGACGTAGGTCGCGCAGGTCGCCCTTGCTGCAGAACGTCTGTTGGATGGACAGGCTCATCGCGTACTGTCGGGCGACCTGGAGGCAGGTCGCCTGTTGATGTGGCGGTCTGTCCAGAGTCAATGTGAGTCCGCCATATTGTTGGATAGTGCCTGTTGGAATAGAGAACCATTGTGCGGTTAGCTGAACTAACCGCGCGGCCTGTAGAGGCGGGCTGAGAAATTAGTCCGCACCCCCTGCAGAACAAGCGGTTGCTGCGCGACCTTGGCGATCAGACCGGGGAGACCGCCCAAGCCGCGCGGCCTGAGCGGACAAAGAAGTATGTCCGCCCATCCTTAGAGAGGACAGGTCGCGACCTCTAGGTGGAACCTGGAGCAGGCCGCGACTTGCAAGGTGGCTATCTTGGGAGGGATCGCCGATTTCTGGATTAACAATTGAGTGAAACTCATATACACAAACAATATTTATTCCAAAAAGTAAAAATGAATAAGAAATTATGTGAATTAAAACTTAATTCAAGAAACAAGAATCTCCCCACAGCCTTGCCTTTATCCATGTTCTTGTTCGTATTACCGCCACGGTTATCTTGTGACATCATCATCTTATTTTTGGGCCTTGGGAACCACTGAAATTGTACGCACTTTTTATTTGGGTTGCGTCACTTGATATTCATAGCAGTAATGTTTTAAAAAAAATGTTTAAAATTCGTTAAAATCCGAAATTCAAAATAAACGATAAAAAGAAATGTTCATAAGAGCTATCCAACCAAAACAATCCTCAACTGAGACTGTGAATCTCAACTTTAGCCGCTCAAACGGCACAAAATAGCCAAAACGCGCGACTTGGAAGTAGCTCAAAAACAACGTCGAAATAACGTGAAAACAACAATTAAATAGCTCAAACTCAATTTCCAAAAATAGCTCAAAAAACAACCCTCAATCAGCACAAAATCGGCACAAAACAGCCTTTCTAAGGACTGTACATAAAATATTCAGCAAATAAAAATGGATGTCCAGCATTAACACCAGCTCCCATAATTTATATCCAGCAATCAAATAAATAAAATCAGCTCCCCAAAAATGTATCCAACAACTTAATAAAGAGATTCAACACTCCAACACCCAAAGATAGCCCAAAAGGATAAGTAAAATTGCCAATCCAGAGGAGTACTGGCCAAATCAGTAAAGGAAAGGGTGGAAAATTCTTATAGTGGGAGAAGGAAGAGGAATTTCGCTGCACCACCGTTCCCTCGAGGACACGCCGAGATTCAGCAGAATCCTTCAAAGAACTCCAGAAGAAGCACTGAAGGAGAAGGAAGAAGATGAAGTAGCAGCAACTCCAAAGACTAGCGGCAGCAAGCCCTAAACCAGGGCAAAGGCAACAACAGAAAAGCAGCAGCTCGGGAGCAGCCACAAGCCCTAAATGGTACGACAAAATCGTCGGCACAGAAGAATCGAAGACATATCAGAGTCAGCAACACAACAGAGTCAGCGGCACAGCAGCGATAACTCATAAGCAGTAACGACTCAGAAGCATAGAGAGAAAGCTAGGGAGAAGAAGAAGAAGAAGCAGGTAGTCGCAGAAGCAGAACAACGGCAGGAAGAAATAGTCGCAGGAGCAGAACATCGACAGGAAGAAATAGTCGCAGGAGCAGAGCAGCGGCAGAGCTGAAAGTGCGGGAGAAGCAAAAGCTCGGGTTCACCTTTATAACATAGGGTAAGCGATCAGCATCAAGAAAAGGCCACGGTGTGAACCAGGTGCCATCCAAACCAACCCCAAGAGCTAACATGTGGCATAGCCAAGTGGTAATTCCAGCTAACATCATACCAACCAGCACACCAAACCCAAACCAATCAGGCAAAAAATTTCAGCCAACAACCAAGTCAGCCAGCCCACCTCCAAAGGCAGCCCACCACTCAAAATACTCAAGCCCACATAAAATAAATGGCAACCCAATTGAAAAGGCAGCCCACCCATTCTGAGAAAAAGAGCGATTACAACATTTGGCTATTGGCACCCCCAATAACAAAATAAAGAAAATTTTAAATACGGAAAGAAAAAAATAAAATAATACGAAAAATCTGTATTGCCTCTTGTTCATCATCGAGGAAATAATTAATTTTCATTAGCACATTCTTCGAAAAAATTCGATTTGCCTCTTGTTCATCATCGGGGAAAAATTAAATTTTCATTAGCGCATTCTTTGGGGTCGTCACATATGGCTCATAACCAACGTCTTTAGCATGTCTGGGTTAAACCCTAGGTCACTATAATGGGGTCTCTAGACCTCACTAGAGAATTAGGTGAAGCCACCAAACTTCTAGAAGTACTAAAAATCTTAGGATGTTACAAATGATTTAAAAGCCTTACTTTAATTAAATATGCAATGCACATAAAGGAAATAAGCCCACTGTGAAAATAAATAAATACATATGCGACAGTAAAATATTCACAAATAAAGTATAAATAAAAGAGATAAAATCTCATCGTCATCTTTTCTTTTCCCTTGTCGTTCTTAAGATCATCAGCACAACTATCCTTCGATGTCATCTTCTGCATTTATAATTAAGCCTCCATTAATGAGTTGCATCTTAAATAACTTAAGATATTGAATTCTTTAGACGACTATGACTATTTAAGGAGTGGTCGTAGGAGAAGACGAAAGTTTGGGTGATAGGTAAGTAACCCATTAAAATAGCCCTTAAAGACAGCATAAAAATGCAATAAATCCTCAATTGCCATATTTTTTTTAAACCTACCATTATGTAATTGCCATATTTTTTTTAACAAGAAACATCCTTTCTTTTCATTCCATGATCATCCAAGAATACTAAGAAAATCAAACACAAAGGTAAAACCCCAAAACAGGATAAAACAGCCCCTTTTAATAACTTAAACTAAGAAAAATAACAGTTGCTTGCAGATGTTTTAACCAACAGTTAAGGGAGATGGGAAGAAGCCATATACCACAATTAAATAAGAAACCACATTTTTAATAATCCTTAAAAGCTTCTTAAGAAATTTATAAAGAAAAAGAGAGGAGAAGAGGAGAGGGGAAGAAGAAGAATTTCATTCCAACACTTAAAAGAAGGAGAAAGGGAGAGAAAAGGATCGACACAGGGATGCCATGTCGAGAAAGAGAGAATGAGAGAGAGCTCTGTGTTGGTAGAAGGTTGGGCGAGAACAAGAAAAGGGAACGTTGTGTGGCTTGGTAAAGCAATCGTGAGATTCTTGGTTTATTGAGAGAGAGTCTGTCCAAGATATAACTTAGGCTCCGTTTGGGAGGACTTATTTTCACCGGTCAAGCGGTTACGACCGCATGAGCCGGACATGTCGTAACCGCTTGATCGGTAAAAATAAGTTCTCACAAACAGAACCTTAATTATACTTAATCAATCCAAATCATGAGAACCAACTTGTTATCTTTAACTAGCCCTCACATAATCCATCCCACCGCTTAGTAAAACCCAGCAACAATAATGTATTATTTCTGCCTGCATAAAAAGAAATCAAAGGCCACAAATTCGAAGTTGATGTTAAAGAAAATTCATCGTAAAAAGCCAAAACTGTTCCTTAAAAAAAAACCCGCCGGTAAAATAATTGCCCTAAAAAATGATCGATAAAAGTTTTCTGATAATTTCAAAAATCACGACACTAACTCATTTTTTCTTATCACAGGGGAATTTGCTTTAATTTTATTAAAAATATTTTTAGATCTTACAACAACTCTCTCTTTAATTAGGATTTGATTTGTAAATAAAAAAAACATTGGAATAAAGATATGCAATAAAAAATTGAGAACTAAAAATGAAAAATCCTCATCCAATGCCAGTGTTCTGAAAGGCTTTCACAAACTGTGACCAAAAGAGAGAAAAGCACAATATAATTTATTGATATGGAGTTGCAAACTTTCTAAATTGTAGATAAAAGGTAGTAAAATTTAATCAACAAGCTGGTACTTAGGTATGCATGTAATCACAATGAAGGTATTTTATAGGAAAGAAAAGAGAAAATTCACTCTAAAATTATATGCAATACATATGAGCCAGATCAAGGGTTGGAGACTCTATTTGGGAGAGCTGTGAGAGAGGGGTGGCTGTTGTGAATGTAATGATGAAAAATACAGGCAGACAGTAACCATGGTAATGTACACAATTCCCCAAAATCACATTTTGCGTCAATACGGCGATATCTTACTCAAATATATACGAGCTTCATCACAGTCTAGTTGCAGGGAAGTGCGAGTGAAGAAAGAAGCATCACGACTTGTCTTTTTCCTCCATTTTTGCACTCATCACATGCAGATGATTTAAAAATCCATTGAACACATTATAGTGTTCATGCATGCATGCATGCTATCACATTTCTATATCTTAAGCCTATACAGTTGATGATTTTGTCATATAAAGCCTCTCAACATTTCACCCACAACATTGAACATAATAACATTATAAGTTGCAGACATCTTGCTGAACATCATGACCAGCTCAACCATGTCCAACCAAACCTCTTCTTTCATCACATTTGACCCTCACAACCCTTTCTGAAGTCTCCGCTACATCGACAAATTATTGACTTGCCTTTACCACAAGCCAAAATTTTCCTTGTCATTAAACTTCTTAACAGGCATGCTACATGTCAAAACTTGAAAAACTTCTTTGTCAATGCTGACCTACAATGCCACTGGGTCCGTTTGGAGGGGCGTCTGCTCCCGCCGTGTCTAGTTCTGCCGAGCGCTTCCGGAACGGAGAAATCCCTACATTTCGCACCTCCGCCTCGCCCTCCAGCTCCGAACGGCAGCGGCGTCTGCGCCCCCCGTCTGCTCCCGCCGAACCAAACGGATCGGTTTCATTTGGCGCAGTGGTGACCGCGATCAGGTCATGAACCATCGTTCGTGAACGCCCGACTTCACCTAAAAAAGTTCATGCATTTTATGCTCAAAACTAGTTTATTTTCTTGGTAGCGGTCATAAGCTTTGTCTTGCCAAACATATATTCTATGATAATAGTGTTTTTGGCCAAACTCACCGGAGCAAATAAGCCGGGCCAAACGAGGCCATCACGGCTGTCCCACACAAAGTCTAAATTAACCATCTAGTAAGGTAGTCAACTCCAGTAAAACTATTCATTGTCTTTCTATGAACTGGGTAGCTCAAACAACTAATAAATACTACTATTATTGCAATTAAAATCAAAATATGCCAACATACTGTGATTATAGAAATGGGAAAAAAATTACAAGCAATTAATTGTAAGACCTCAATTTGTTCTTGGATTGCTCTACCATGAGAATTTTGATAGAGAACCCAGTCTTTGTATGTAAGAAAAACTTTTAAGTTGCAAAAGATCTAGTAAAAGCAGAATTCGAAGATCATAATGCCCTATCTTCCTGAAATAGAGTAGAAGCTGCTGCAGCCTCTGATATCAATGAAATAGGTTGGCGAGCTTGTAAACAAGCACCAATGTCAAAGGGAACCAACTGATATCCATCAAATAAAAGATCTACACCAGGCAAGACTATTTCTCTACTTTCAGCATCATCTGATTCCAATTTTCCCGCATTTATTAAAGGTGAATCCTCGACGGGAGTGGGTGCATGTGACCTGCGAATATCATTGAAGATTAGTACCATATGACAAGGTTTTCAATACTGTCCAAAATTGGAATGATAAATTTAATGCAATCTTCTTTTAATTTCTAGAATATGACCTCCGAATTGCAAATGAAGCTTTTACTAGCATATTGCAAGGTTTTTCCTGAACCAAAATTTTATTCTAAAATCTGATGATATTTGGTAGACATGTATATACGAAACATGAACAAAACTATTGCTTGACATCCGCTAAAAATAGAGACTTTTAAGTTACAGGTGGCACACTCATGTGTTGGTTAAAGATTTAATTGCAATGTGAAGAACAATTAAGAACATACTGTGCTTATCTAAGCTTTAATACATTCGGGCTAAAGCCCGTATCTCAGCACGATGTTGGTGGACACCTTTTGAACTGAGATCAACTGCTTGTTCTTCTTCTCGTTCTATTTAAAACTAATTGATTTCTTCCTTCTTTATTGAATTAAACGTTTACTCAAGATATGATTGTGTTTGAAAATGGAATAAGGAGGGATCTCTAAGGCTCCGTTTGGGGGGACTTATTTTCACCGGTCAAGCGGTTACGACCGCATGAACCGGACCTTAATTTTAATTAAGGTCCGGTTCATGCGGTCGTAACCGCTTGACCGGTGAAAATAAGTCCCCCCAAACGGAGCCTAAGTCACCAATTGATTGGGCATTTTACCTCAAAATTCGGCGGGATAGAAACACTATCAGAGAAATTATTGTGTATCAGACAAGCCTCTGTTTCAGAGTTCTGCTGCAATGGGAACCGCCAAAAAGTCCATTTTGGATCCATTTCTCACTGAAGAGTGGGAACTCCAATTCTCATTGGAGCCCCCATTTACCCTGGAGCCACAGGCAGCACTTTCCCAAATGGAACCTTAGTTTTTAAAAGAAACAGAATTAACGAGAGGAGCTCAGAACTATAGAGTTCACAATAAAGAAAGTGAAGGGAGGCCCAGGGAGTCATAAAACCCCTTAGAGAGACATAAAGAAGACAATGGTGGCCCATGATAAAGGAATTTAATTAAAAATAATAAAGTAATGATGGCAGAGAGAAGGGGAGACAAGAGTTGGGGAGGAGAAAGCAAAAAAAATTTATTGATTTTTAAATTCAAAAATATACAATACAAATGGTAGTGCATAGTATCCCCACATACATAAAAACCGGATGCGGCAGTTTTAATTCACGACGACACCGAAAAGCCCAGCAAAAAATAACCTCGCTCGGTTGCAACAAGAGAGTGTTAGCGTATTGTTATTCAAGTTCTAATAACAAGAGGATAATGTCACTTTGTTTTTTAGTGTCGTCAAAAAATTTGCTGCAGCCAATTTTTATTCACGGGGACACAATGCATCATAATGTGCGAATGTATTGTGTGCATCTATTCTTTGTAATTTAATTTACTAAAAACCAAAAAACTTGTGCATCTATTTATATGGAGGAATAGAGTTGTTGAAAAATAAATTCTTTCGTTCAATGTTAACAAGGTGTCAAAGCCACTAGCATAAGAACCTCAATTTGGACATCGAGCACCTAATGTAAGAAGAGATCCCGAGTTCTCTCCATTCTGACAATTGTTGGTCTTATCAGGCCTCCACTGATGCAGATTGCTTCAAGAACGTCTGCTATCAAGAATAATCATTGTTTATCTCGTCATCAATTATATAAATCATTATGATCCAATTCTATTCCATAAATAATGATGTCTACATACTCCAACCCCTTGACCAATTTAGTAGAAAAGTTATTGATGCAGGACGGACGTCACACCTTCCTTCCACCCTGGAGTCCCACCAAGGGGCCCACCTTGGCGTCCCACCAAGGTGGCTTTATCAGGCCCATGGGCCATACACCCCAACCCGTCTTCGGTCCCACCACAGGTCTCGAGATCGAATCTCGGCCTCAACAACCTTTCGGCTTCCTGTGGAAGGACCGAAGATGGGTTGGGGTGCACGGCCCGCGGGCCTGATAAAGCCGCCTTGGTGCGACGCCAAGGTGGACTCCCTAGCGGGACTCCAGAGTGGCAGGCAAGTGTGATGCGCGTCCTGCATCAGTTATCCTCAACACTTGGTCATCATCATTGCATTACAACCAAAAAGTTGAACCATAAAAAGTACGACTCTTGGTCAGCTAAATTTTTGATCTGGTCATGGGAAAAGACAAAAGGAGTATCTAGAGAAGAAATTAGGGAATGTTTCTAATGCTGCTCAACCAACTTGGAAGAAGATGGATGCTTAGCTTCTTGCTCTTCTTGGCAGACCATAAACCCTCATGCACATTTAACTTCCGTGATTTCCATTATATCTATATGTCATGCTAAGATTTTTTACATTGGTGATATTAATTGAGCACAAGATTACAACTTCAAATCATAACCTTTCTATGCACTCGCTACTATCTTGCCATCATAGGTTGCAAGGAAGTAAGCTCATGTAGCCAGATCTTTATGGCTGATAAGAGTCATGCTCAATTTGCATTTAACATTCCAAAGGAGTTTTGTCTTGCTCCAGTATCCACCTTTTTCAGGACCAAGTTTCCTTCGCCAAACTACATTAGTTTTACATTTTTATTGAAGTATGCTGACATCCTTCACTTAACCTGTTCTTTGTGGTTTAGCGATTGATCGTGAAGTTCTTCCAAATAAACTAATGCTGCTAGTTGCTTTTCATCATTTTTCTGCCTTCATCTCTTTTTATCTCATTCATAGTGGATGCATTACACAAGTAATACTAACTCCAAACTTCATAGGCCTAATATTCAACTTGATTGTCGGTGGCCCCAAAGGTGAACTTAATGCAGCGATGGAACTTTTGAGCACCATTCTCAAACCTTGCAAATGCATCCCAAAAACACATATACACATAGCTCCATGAAATTTCTTGTGGGCTTTCCTACCTCAGGTGGTAAAATCGACAAAGTATACTAGTATTGTAGTTTTCATGGCAGTTCATGGTGTTAACTTCAAGACGCACTTCGGAGTTCAATTGCTCACTTTACCATCTTTCCGAGTCTACCACCTTGGACAGGATTGATTTCAACCTTTGGTCTGTCACCGCAACAATACAACATGCCCGGAAATATGGGAGAAAACTTCTTATGGATACTGCTAGTGAGAGTGCATGTTTATCAAAAATTAGAATTTGAGCCTAAAGTCCCTTTATCATTCTACTAACATAAAATGTAGGTGATTGTTTATTTTTGTCCTCCCGAGCCAATATCGTGCTGTTTACATCTCTTCTAAAACAAAAATATATGGAAAAAAAATCCTCCTTTTATCGAACTTCGAAATAAAGTAGACCGCATCAGCTGTTTCTATAAGCCGTGTAGTGCATGATCACACTATTCGCTTCACTCGTTGTGAGTGGCAGCTCAAAACGCCTTGAAGAACTGGGAACACTTCTCAACATATTTAGAGAGGAATTTGTACAACCCCACAATTCTCACTATAGTTGTAGCACTTTTAGACTAGTAGGTGTGGGGGTCTCTAGGATAACTTTTACCTTTTTTGGATTTGACTTTATACTGCTGGGAATGATCCGGTGGACTAAGAACTTGACCCAACATGCTCCAAAAAGCATTTTGGCAGTATCAATTTTCATTTGTACTTCCTGAGGTCTGCAAATTTCTTCTCCAAATTGACAAGATGTGAGCCTCGTGTTTTGTTTCAGAATAGCAAGTTCTCAGCTTAGAATTCAAGGTTTTGCCGTCTCCAGTTTCAGAAAATTAAGTCATTTGTTTGTTTATATGTCATTCCAGTACTACCAGATAGCATTACCATAAGTAGATAAACACAAGAGTTGAGAGAGAAAAATAATATTTTATTAATCTTTTATAAAAAAATTATTCTAATTACAAGTATTTGTATATATAAATATAGGAAGAAGTAGAGTCTAAACTCCATTTAGAGATGTGGGACTAATCCCAAAGAATGAAATGGGCTCTAAAAGGGCCACTTTATCATTTGTATAAGTTATCTTACCACTCTCTCACAAGATGGAGCATATAAATCATAGGTACAAAGCTTGGACAAGAACTAGTGATACAATGGGCATGGTAAGACCTTGGTAAGAATATCAACAATTTGCCCAGGAATAGGAACATGTATGAAGTTCATTTTTTTAATAGAACGATTTCTTGAATAAAATGACAATCAACCTCGATGTGCTTGCTACGTTCAAGGATCACGAGATTCTTAGTAATATGGATAACAAATTGACTATCACAAAACAGAGTGACCGGTAAGGAGAGTTTGACACCCAAGTATCTCAAAAAGCTTTCTAACCATGTAAGTTCAGAAACGATAGAGGCCATTAAACGATACTAAGCTTTTGTAGATTAGCGTGCAACATCGGATTATTTCGTGCTTCGACCGTGCGTGATTAAAATAGCGACGACCGCGCGACAACCATTTATATTAGTGCGCACAATCAAATTAACAACAATAGCGTGACGATAAATTATATTGGTGCGCGTGATCAAAACAACGACGATCGCACGACGATAAATTATATTGGCGCGCACGATCAAAATAACGACGATCGTGCGACGATAAATTAGATGGGTCTGTGCGATTAAAATAGCGATGATCGCGCAACGATAAATTAGATGAATACACACGATCCGAATTACAACGATCGTGCATCGATAAATGATATTAAATCGTGCGGTAAAATTAGAGGTGGACCAAGTGACGAAGCCAACGATGATCGCGCATTGGAGATAATCATGAAGCTTGTGGCGGAGACCTTCGACCGTGAAGATTCCAGATCAATGGAATGCTTTGTCAACTTAGGGTAGAAATACTAAACCGATGTCGTTAGCACAACTTATTTCATGATAATTAATCAACGACATGATATATGATAATCATGGTTGCGCCTGCCAACCATATGAGGCGGCTAGCACAAATCCTATTCTGGGTCTGAGAAATGATTAGGACTCCTAATCTGATGCGTCTATTACACTTATATCATATGTTTATACATAACCGTTTAGTGGTTTTATGATTTTGGCAAAGGTCAAGACTGATTAGTGTTTTGGTTGGGTAGAGTAGCAAGTTGTCCCCCCCTAGTTGGTACAGTAAATTGTAAGCAATTATACTTATATAAAATGATAATATGTGTTAATGCATGTGGCGGGTTGACTTGCTCTACCTGTGGCATATACTCTGGAAGGTAAGGGCAGTTACTAAACGATAGCGCCATTATCGAACAACAGCGTGCGCCCTAGCCTAATTTGTGGTTTGTGTATGTGTTAGCCAACGGGAGTTCTACCTGAGCTATGCCTCGATCCTTTATTTATGTTGTTAGTATGTGCGAAGCATAAGTATGGGCCCGGACAGCTGTACGTAAGGCCTAGGGATGATTGTATTTAAATACCCTAGAAATGGTCATGACGTGTCACAGCCACCGTTTGACCACGACAGAGGTTCCTGTGGATTTAGCTACCCCACGAATAAGTGATCCCAGTCATTAGTTGATACTTGATTACGATTGTGTGCTTACGTCTCGATACCGTGTGTTTGTTAAATTTATGCCGATAGTAGTTATGGGCACTTGTTGTGATGATGATGTGTAGTGTATAGATGAGTTTTTTTTACTACTAGTTTTACTTCTTTTAGATGATAGCTCTTTCTTATTGCTAGTAGTTAGCATCGTTGGGTGTGTGAGTGTGGACACCATTAGGTTCAAAATAGTAGGTTATAAATACTGCTTAATTCGATATGCACAAATATTGAAATCATGCTAGTTGTACTTTTAATTCCTTACTATGCTTATCACTGTTGTGGATATCCTCCGACATGACCGACATGTCGGCCGACATAAAGGTTTCATGGACCAAACAACACGTTTCCGATATTTTTTTTGCAAAATATCCTTTTGGAATATATCCTCTGATATGTCTGATATTGACCGATATATCGTCCGAAATATCCCGACATTTTATCGACTGATTTTTTCAATTTATTTTAATTAGTTTCTATGGTGTTTAGGGTCTAATAGGCAATAGATCAAAATTGTTTCATTATTTAGGTTGTTTTCCCCTTCCTCTGACCTTTTTCCTTGCTCAAGTTCATTACCAACTTCAATTATGCATGATTTTTTAATCATGAACTAAATGTTCTTTATCTTTCATTGTCATCGACAACTTCTCGACATTCTGCTTTCTCTTATTTTATTTCATGCGTTATACCGTTATTACTTGTGTTACACAAAATGTTTATATTAGTTTGATAAATTTAGGAGTTCAATAAATATCAAATTATTAATATATTAATATATATAATTTTTTTAAAAAATTTTAATTTATAAATAATTACACTTAAATAATTAAATATTAAAACCCGTTATGTGAAATATCCCCGATATATCCCCCGATATGCTAAAACCGACATGAAAAACCTAAACCGACGTGTCCCCGATATCCGACATCCACAACCTTGATGCTTATTAATATCACTGTATGTTATTATTGCATACATATTGCCTATCGGTTTCTGCAGCGTGGTATTTCCCTTCCTTTGGGCATTAGGGCTCGGGGGAGCGGGAAGTTCACTCAGTCTAGTTTGAGTGACGCTCTTGCATTGAAACATTTTAGGCGGTGACTCCGTCGATGGTGACACAGTTGAATCCCTACGTTTTCCTAGGGCTATGACGCAGATTCAACATGGACTCATCTGGACTTGACATGGATATAGAAGACATGTTGATGTTCATTGCTACCCTTAACAACATCATCAGTCTTATAGTTAGTTCAGTAGATCTATAGTTGTATATAATTTTATATATTAGTTATTATCCAGTTTGGCATGTTTACCTATGAGCCCCCAGACTTCTATATATTGTTATACTTAGACAGTGGGGCCATCGTGTCGTTGTTGTGGTTACTTTCTGTCTTATCTTATTGCTTAAATATTTTTTTGACCTACTATGTTGTTGTTATTCTTCCGTTAGTACATATTTCGCTACTGCTTATAGTGTACCCTGATTGTGATGTGTAGTTATTCGCTTAGCACAATCGTCGATTCATAGAGTTAGGAGAGAATGAAAGGAGAGGGTTGAGACATTCATACCTCTAATCTTCCGTTATTTCCTTTTTTGTTGTGAATTGGCAGTGGTGTTCAAAAAGACCACATTGTCGTACCTAATTTCCAAGGGGGTCTTAAAACTCGGGAGAGAGAGCATCTGAGAGAGATGAGAAGAAGGGAGAAGCTTCTTAATGATTCCAATTGTAGACTACATTTCAATTCAAGCCAAGCCCCAAAGGATTAAATCCAAGGTTTAATCTTATGCCAATATAAGATTAATGAGTAGTAAAATATATATATATATATAATATAGATTTTTGTATAGTTTTTATTTTAGAAAAAATAATATTCGATGTAAATTATTGAATAAATGGTTTATTCTTAATTTTATTCTATTCTCTAACTTAGCAATTTTCTTTTAAAATAATTTTTTAATTATCACTCTAGTAGCTACTATGTAAATTTACAATCTAATAGCTATCTGCAACCCGACTTTATTACAATCTAGTACCTACGTAAATTATTTTATTTTTATTTTCTCCATTACAATCTAGTAGCGAAATAAATTATTTTAAATTTATTTTCTAATTTATACTATAATAGCTTCTCAAACAGCAGCTACCTGCCAGCAGCTACTCAAACAACTACCTGCCAGCCCTGCTCTTCAAGCTGTCAGTAGCTTCTCAAACAACAGCTACCTGCCAGCAACTTCTCAAATAGCTACCTGCCAGCCCTGCTCTTCAAACTGCCAGCAACCAGCAGCTTCTCAAACAGCAGCTACCTGCCAACAACTTCTCAAACATCTACCTGCCAGCCCCGCTCTTCAAACTGCCAGCTGTCAGCAGCTTCTCAAATAGCTACCTTCCAGCCCTGCTCTTCAAACCACCAACTATCAGCAGCTTATCAAACAGCTAACTTCCAGCATCTTCTCAAACAGCAGCTGCCATCAGCTTCTCAAACAGCTAGCGGCTATTTTTTCTTTCCCTATAAATTCTGTTCCTCTCCATGAGCTGAGGGCAGAATATTGTAGGATCTTGTTGAGTGTTTTTGTGAGCTATTGTGTACAAGTTCTAATCTCTTGTGTGGGCTACTTTTTGCTTTTAATTTCAAATTCATTTCCAAGCTTTCTTAAGTAGTTGTAATCTCCTTTCTATGCAATAAAATTTAGTTCTTTTTCATCTTATTCTTCTCTTTTTTTCTTGGTTGTGTGAGTGTGTGTGGTAGCTTGGTTTTTTTCCCTTTTTACTTGTTTTTATGATAGTGTGTGTGCGTGCGTGTGTATGAGAGTAGTTTTCTCTTCTTTTAATTCAGTTCTCTTTTTATTTTAGTGTGTGGGTGTATTAGAGTTAGATTTTATGTTTTTTTGTTAATTTAATTTTCAATTTAAAGTAGAGAGTGTGTACGAGTTTAGTTTTTTTCCTTTTTGTAACTTAACTTACTTTTTGTTGAGAAAGAGAGTGTGTGTTAATTTAGTTTTTCATTATAGTAGAGTTGCGTTTTGGAGTTATCTTTTCTTCTTTCATTTTCGTAGAGTGTGTGTGTGCTAACTAGTTTATTTCCTTTTCACTTCACTTTTTGTTAAAGTTGCACGAATAACCGCTTAACAAAAATCATGAACGCCTCTTTTTTCAACTCCGCCCCCATCTCCATGACTGATTAAGTCTCTTCTAGCACTCGATTGAGATGAGCCTTGGGATGAATTAATCATGTTTTCAAAATAATTAAAAACCTCTTTTTCTCTTTAATTAAAAAGTGAAACACCCCAACCTATTTTAACAGGAAATCAGTAGTCTGATCGGACCCGCGATAAGAAGTAAACTAAAAAACGGTATAAAACAAGTAATAATAAAAGTACTAAAAGGAAACTTACAGCGGAAGAAGAGAAAGAAAAATCTATGAGTAAAAGTGTACCTCACAATGTTGAATTCACAGAGCCAATTAGAACAGAATATAACACTATGAAATGGATAAACTGTCAGGCTAAAATAAAGGATACATCAAAACATGAGTGAAGTGCAGCATATACATAATGTCTGCAAAACAAAAGTACAACAACAGCATGGTACAACTAAACAAAACTGACGACTGCGATGACTACACCGTTAATCCTAAGCTGATCCCCTGACCTAAGCCCATGTAAAAACAAGTTTTAAATGAGTCAGACTCACTGGAGAGTAAGAAAAACTATTCCCTCCATCAACACTTAAAAGAAATATATAAATGAATATTACTTTAATTTTTAATATGCAAAATTTGTTTACTATTAATCTTGACACTTGAGTTCATGATTTGGGCATAGATTTGACCTAGTATTTGTTCAGTCACAATCACTTTTCTTAATTGCATTGGTCGTTGATTTTTGAAGTTTTGAAAACATAACTGATGTAAGTTTCAACAAGTTTCAATATTATTTTATTGACACTTGTCATTAAGGACGACTGTTCACAAACTAATAACTCCAGTATAGTGGAAAACCTGATGGTGCCCTGAACTAGATGTCCCTCAAGTGGAACACAGACTCCTATCTGAGGAGTTCCATATCTATAACAAGGGTCGTCGACCCTAAGTTTGAAATTTAAGTGGTGGCCTACTGGCCCTGAGAACACGGTGGTGTGCCTCCACCAAAATAACGAAGGTGACCTTCCTCGCCACTTTTCTGAATTAATTTAGACTAGTGCTCAGTGAGTCAGGCACGGAGTAGCGCTCTACCTAAATAAACTGGGCTTAGGATTTTCATGAAACTGAATCTGCTAATTTAGCCGAGGCGTATACCTACTCATTTGACTTAGTTCTGACTATAGGAACATGTAATTTCCAAGTGTGTATACCAACATAGTTAATAACATGAATTAAAGATAATCTGAACTTTTGACTAAAAGGAGTCAAATTTCTTACAGCGGTGTTCTGACGCTCGTACACGCGACGAGGTGACTTGATGCTCCTTCCCAAAAGATCTGACCACTAAGACCTTCTCCAATCCTTAGGTTCTAATGACCACAAAAAAAACCTGAAATCCAACAATAACCATAACTTAAGCGTTTTTCCCCTTAGGGTTTCGGTGGAAATTTCTCATAATATTAACAAACAACTAACTATGGTGGAAAAGAACGCAAGCAAGAGCGTTACCTCAAATTAACAACGACTAAACCCCAAAGTAGGTGGTTGATTTCTGATCGGGGAAGATCTAGTTCCTCGATTCCTAATTTGGGGCGAGAGAAACGAAGGGTAAACATAGTTGGGTATCAATCATGATGTTTCACAAGAGAAAGAAGAATAAAGAGCAACGATACTCGCCGGAACCAAAAATGGTGTTTTCAGAATTCTTCCTGTCGGCTAGGGTTGAAGATCCACATCTTACAGTGCTAGGGAGGAAGGAGAGGGACCAACTAGGGCTGCGGAGGAAGGAGAAGGAGCGATCGCCTGATTCCAGCGAGGAGGAGGGGTCGAACTGGGCTCACGTTGCAGGTACTTCCTGCGATATCGAGAGTCACCCAGGGAGAAATACGGAACCGAGCGGTTACTTTTTCTGCTCGCCGAAAATAGTATAACAGGAGAGTGGGGGGATGCGGCTCTACAATTGGGCGGCAGGATTGTTGGAAGGCCGGTTAAGATAACCGCAGGAGGAAATTTTATTATATCATATTTATTTATCTAATTCTCGTTTATGTTATTATTATTAATAGTATAACTATTTTGTCTTAAGACCATGAAAATTGATATTTTTTTGATACAAACTCGCACAAAAAATTTAAGTCGTCACGACCACTACGAATTATTAAACATTTCAAGTCGACACTTCATTCTCTAGTTAACATACATAATAAATTAATTAAGAATAGATTATTATCTCCACAAGTTGTCGACTCAATTAATTATGCTCGCGTCCAAACCCTGAAATTTAATTTAACGCGACATCAATATTTTGGGATGTTACAAAAGCTTAAGGTTTACCCTAGATTTCATCGAGTGATTTCATATAAGACGTTATATGATTCTCATTTCCGTTTTCGTACACTAGTTAGACTAGAGGGCGGTGTGTAGGAATCGATCATGGGTAAAGAGAGTTGTGTTCTACCCTCGAGAGAGGATGAGGTTAAGTCTTCCGAATTGGAGAAAACCCAATAGCAGGGTTCACAACCTAAGACGAGTTTTAGGGGATTCGATTATAGAACGAGAGTTCGGTCGAATCTTCCTAATCTCAGGTGCGCATATTCCTCAAGAGAGGTGCGTTCATAAATTGGGAACCTCCACGGCCAAGTTGTTCTAATTAAACAAAAATAAGTATTTTACTTGTTTAAAACTATTTTCACTATCATCGTTTTCAAAACCCCAAGTATTAATCACTATCGATCTTTTACAATTATAATCAAAACCCAACATCTCGTTTTGATAAAATAATAGCTCGTTCCTTACAAGTAAAAATAATCAACGCGATCAGTGGAAAAATATGACTTTGATATTTTCTAAAAATATCCTATGTTATACGCGATAAGGTATACTTGCCTTCATCGAATATAGGTTTGAATAAATTTCCCAAAAGCTTTCAAAAGCTCTAAAATTGTTCATCAAAGATCCACTAAAGGGCCCAAAAGTAATAAGCCCTCTCCACTACACTTCATGTTCTAAGATAATGGAGGTTAATGGAATTCAATAATATCTAATAATTCTAATGTAACTGGCTAAAACAAATGCCCACGAGTGAAATCAAAAATGTAAAGAGGGCAAGGCTCATTACAAACCCAAACCAGCCAAGAGCAAAATCCAAAGATTAAAACAACCAGCCCGCTGTTTTTTGATCCAATCATATGAAAATAAAAGCCAACATGACACAACTCTCCATAACAAAACCCAGCATAACACTTATTAACAAGAAAACATATGAAAACACAAAATGAAAGCAATGATCGTACAAAAATTCAAAAAAAGAAACTTGGCGCATCATTGGTACTTCGCCTTTGAATTGTATTCATCAACAGGGAGACTTTATAGATATTTTATTTAAAGAAAATTTGGGGTCTCACAACTAGGAGTAGTAGAGATTGCTCCAATAAGTCCCCTTCCCCTGAAAAAATTGTTCTATATAGAGACTTCAAAAAGACCCTACCAATCAGGCAGCTCCACAGTTCCACTGTCAGGCTAGAAACTAGGGTTCTGTTTGTTATGGGTCTCCACCAGTAGGCTCATCTCGCACTCAGGAGTACTAGTGCCTTCGTTCTTATGCTAAGTCCTAGACCAAGGCCTTTCTTATCAAGAGGCATGTGCGAGTACAATTAGGCTGGGCAACTACACCCTAGGGATCGCAAGCACCCCGAGTGAAAACTCCTGCTTTCTGATCCTCCTCCACTTGGTCCCTGTCATCACCATCTTGCATGTTCAAGTTTAACATGCTCTTTGTTGTTAATATTGGTGGCATATGCTTAAAATCATATTATCTGACCCCATAAAATTTGTCAAAACGATGATAGAGATACTGCAAAAAAGATACTGCAAATATATGGAATTACTGAAATTTATAATATCTGAGTTATATTCCAATGGTTTTGCAGAGTTAAAAAATACTGGGAACACAAAGATACTGCAAAAAAGATACCTGAGAATACTTCCATCAAAACTAAGAACGTCAGTTCGACCTTTATGCCTATTTGCTAGTTTAACCCTTTGAGGTTCACTTGCAGCTCCAGACATCGGTGTTGAAGGATCTAGTAGTGGGCTCAAACGTCCACTAGCATAGTTGATAAGACGAGGTGAATCTTTTATGCGGTCAGTCTCGTAAAATATTTTTGCTGTAGGTCCTGTTACATGGTACTTGAAACAAATTTCATGTAACTTTTTTCTTAAGTCTTGCATTGCCTCATGATGTTCACTGAGTGAGTCTGACTGAAGCAAACATGATGAAACCACCCTATCACATATCCTACTGCATAATTTTGGGCTGAACAAAGGTATGCCAAACTCGATGCTCAATGGAACCCATGCAAAGTTTTCATTATCGGGACCAAAAGATTCAGTTTTATTTTCCTTCTGAACTCTTAAAAGGCTAATATAGCCTATTGTCCATAATCCAAGTCGATCTGAAATTTCATATAATAAAGAATTTAGGCTTTTACTTCCTTCTATGATCAACCCCATGTCCTCAACATGGGCAACTGACCCATCAACATTTTTTAGCGGTAATGGAATATCAACTGTGGTGATTCTTCCAGATTTGTCTAGATCATGTTTCTTAAGAGGTACTATGAGCACAGCTGAATATTTGATAAGTGAATTTACACAATGCAGAAGAATATTACCATTAACTAAATTTCCTCCAAACTTGCCACCAAGCCCGGATATAGAAGATCCATCCCAAGACCATATCAGTGCCTTTTCACATCCAAATAGTGGCGCAGGAAGCATGCGTAAGCACTGCCCCTTCATCAAAACAACTGACACTGGGCCATAGCCCATTGTCGTGTATAATACTAACTTCATCCATGGTGACATTGATGAATAAGTGGGTGGACCGAAATGGATAGGGCCAGTAGTTCCAGGTAGAATTGAAGAAGAAGGAAGAGGAATCATTGAAACAATAATGTCATAGTCCCTGTGAAATAGCCGCTCCAGCGTCGCTGGGGCAAGGGCAGCCAAACTTTCACATCGAAGGATATCTACTCGATATTTTCTTCTCCTCAATTCAGTAACAGAATCAAACACTGACGCTTTTCTACCATTGTTCTGCATATCATTGTCTTCAGTACCCACAACATCAACTTCAACGGAATCCTTGGTTAGTACTTCATGCTCAGAAAAAATGGGTGCATCAGATTCATACATTCTACCGGAATCAACTTGAGAATTCTGATTATAATCTGATCTCAGAGATTCACCGTCATGATGTCTCGGACGACCACATTCATGGACCTCATCAACATCAGTTACAGTCAGACAAATCACATCAGAATCGGTGTGCTGCACATCAACTTCAAGGCTGGCCTGGTTAACAATTTCATCAGCAACAACCCCTCCGGACTGCAGGCACTCTAGAAAGCAACGAAGGCTGAAGGCATGATTAGCAAATTCCTGCAGTTCGCCTTCAAATTTTTTTCCTTCCAAAGTAGTAAGATCCTTACAAAGATCAGCTATAACTGGATCGGAAAGCTTCCCTGCTTCATAGAGTGTCACAGCATGGGACTTCAATCCTGTAGAGCATAACAAGATAAATAGTTTCTTAAGTACAATATATAACTTATTTTGAAATCATCATCATAAACTAAGTATCAACTTTTTGGAATCGTTTCTAGTATTAAATGTGTAGAAAACAACACTCAAGCCTTTATCCCACTATAGTGGGGTCGGCTATATGAATCCTTTTTCGCCATTGTGCCCTATCTTTTGTCATAATCTCACTAATGCCTAAGTACATGTCTTTCCTTATAGTTTCATTCCAAGTCTTTATTGGTCTACCCCTCCCTCGTTTAACATGGCTAGTGACTAGACTCTCACAACGCCTAACAGGTGCCTCTAATGGTCTCCTTTGTATGTGTCCAAACCATCTTAGTCGATCTTCTCGCATCTTCTCTGCAATTGGTGCTACTCCGGTCTTATCCATGATACATTCATTCCTAATTTCATCCAGTCTCGTGTGTCAACGCATCCACCTAAGCATTCTCATCTCCGCAACTCCCATTTTTTGCTTATGTACACAATTCACTGCCCAACACAGCATGGGACTTCAATCCTGTAAAGCATAACAAGATAAATAGTTCCTTAAGTACAATAAAGAGAAATAAAATATAATTTTATTTATATCTCCAAAATTGTGTCTACATACATGTATTTGTACACTTATATAGAAAGAGAGAGAAGAGAGAAACTCCTAATCTAAGATGTGGGACTAAATCTTAAAGAGGAAGATGACACAAGATGGGCCTTTACACATATTTCCTTCAACACTCCCCCGCAAGCTGGAGAATATAGATCGTAAGCACCCAACTTGGAAAAAACTGATAAAATAATGGGTGAGGTAAGTCCTTGGTGAGAATATCCGCAACTTGCCCAGCGGCAGGAACATGTTTTAATTTCAGCTTCAATTGAATTTACTCCCGAATAAAGTGACAATCAACTTCAATGTGTTTGGTCCGTTCATGAAACACAAGATTCTTGGCAATGTGTATAACAGCTTGACTGTCGCAAACTAGAGTGATAGGTGAGGGATGTTTGACTCCCAAATCGCCTAGGAGACTTTCAAGCCATGAGAGCTTATACACAACTGTCATTGAATGATACTCGACTTCGGAAGATGAGTGAGCTACCACAGACTGCTTCTTTTTTTGTTAGGTAATGAGGTGTACTCTGAAGTAAGTACATAATCCACTTGTGGAACGTCGATTATCCAGGGAGCTAACATAGTTAGCATTAGGATAGACAATCAGAGATAGGGAGGAAGAAGAGGGTTTGTATACAAGCCCTTGTCTAGGAGCATTCTTTAAATATTTGAGGAAGCGCTCGACAGTCTGGAGGCGAGAGATCCATGGAGAATGCATGAATTGACTGACAACTCCAACATCAAAAGAGATATTTGGTCTTCTGACTGTAAGATAAATCAGTGTTTCTACAAGACGACGATAATACTCTGAATTTGGAAGAAGTAGATCTGAGTTGAAGTCATGAGCGCAGAGCTTGCGGTTGACATTCATAGAAGTATCAACAGGCTTGCAACCAGAATAGTCGGCATCCTGAAGGTAAAAACAGTACTTTTGTTGAAATAGGACGAGACATCCAGACGCCTTGTTATCTCAACGTCAAGGAAGTACTGAAGATTTCCCAGATCTTTAGTTTGAAAGAATGAATTTAAGTGTTGCTTGATCATTTGTATTCCTCTGAAGTCATCACCGTAATCAGAATATGATCGACATAGACCGAGAGAATCACTGTATTGTTGGTTGATGTCGAGTAAAGTGGGAGAAGTCATTCGAGCTTTGAGTGAATCCAACATCACAGACAACCTTATTGAACTTGTCAAACCATACGCGAGTAGAATGTTTGAGACCATAAATAGATCTCTCGAGGTGACACACCTGAGACTCCCCCGTGGTCTCAAACCAGAGAGGTTGGTGCATATAGACAATTTCGAGAAAGTTGTCATTGAGAAAGACATTCTTAACATCCAATTGATGTAAGGACCACAGTCGATGAACAACTAATGAGAACAGTACAAGAACAGTATTTAACTTGGTGACTGGAGAGGAGGTCTCATCATAATCAAGTTCTTGTTGTTGAGTAAACCCCCGAGCTACAAGGCGAACCTTTAGACATTCAACTGTCTCATTAGGAGCATGTTTAATCGCAAAGAGAGACAAGATCCTAAGTCTAATTAGCCCAGGGAGCAATCATTTCCTCATACATGGCCGCACGCTACCCTGGATGTTGGAGAGCCTCTTGCAAAGAGTTAGGTATCAAAATGAAGGATAAAGAAATTGCGAATTTTAGAGTTCTTTAACTCTCAAGTGACAAACTCTTGATATTATCGAGGATACATAAATATCTCGTTATTCACTACATACAATTCTAATGTATGTGATTAGAGTCTAGGTTCTAAGTCCTAGAAATTTACTAATTAAGAAGTGCATTTTAATTTTCATAACTTATAGCGCAAGTGATGAAGGACACCCGACAGAGGAGCACCCGGCGGACGGCCACTCGGCGGATGGGAGCCTCGGCGAGCTCGGGGTCATGTGGCTGGAGCGCATCGACCCACTGTGGAAGCCGCGGGCCTCAATTTAACTATCTTTTATTCTTGTGCTGTTTTTATTCGGTGTGCGGATAGCCTGTTAAGTTTATTTGGACTCTATATGTTTGGTGTGCTGATAGCCCTCCTCATCGTATAAGAGGAGGGATGTTATGTTGTTTTGGATCAATGAATGAATGAATTGAGTTTTTCTTGAAACCCTAAAGCTGTCGCCTCCTCATCTTCTCCGCGAGAGAAGTTTCGGTCCGGAAGGTCCCGCCGCTACCTCCACCTCCTTCCCGTGAGGAAGATCGCCAGACCGGAAGGTCGTCTCATCGGCTCCTATGCCAGCAAGTCTTTCTACGTTAATTATTCCAACAGTTGAGTATTTTTAGTTATGTGTCAACTTCACAACTAGTTTATGGAGGGGATGGTATGTACCTACATCAAGAATAAACATTAGAAGGAGCCCAGTATATCTTGGGTCCTGTTTGTCTAGTATGATAATTGATAAAAAAGATTTTTCATATTACTCATAGTGTGAGAGGTTGCTGATAGATTGTAGTATTGTACAAACAATATGTAATGAAGTGTCCTACCTTATGACACCAATGACACTCAAATTTATTATATCTAGTTTTTTTATGTGAGTGTTGTGAGAATGATTGTGAGAGGTGCTCAAATATATTCCATTAGGTCTGCTAGAAGGAAAAGCGGCAGTCTAAGAAACACTATCGGGTTAAATAGTATTCGACGCATAAGAGTTGTGTCAGATAAAATTTGACGCAAATAAATTGTGTCTGATAGTATTCGACGGAACTTGATAGTTGTGCCGAATAGAGTTCGACGTGACATAGTTGTGTCGAGTAGTATTCGACGGAACTTGCTAGTTACGCTGAATAGAGTTCGACGCATACTCTCAATACTGGGGATTATTCAAATTTCTGTAATCTTCTTTTCTCCGGCTGAATTTCTTGGAGCTCTTCCAAGGATTCCTTCTTGAGTTGATAAAGATTCATATTACTATCATTATTGTTTGATTTGATGTTGAAGGAATGTCTTGTGACACCCCAAAAATGCGCAAAATAATTTTATTAATCCTCGATGATGAGAACCCAAGGCAGTACGAGTTTGTCGTAAATTTTTCGCGTTTTTCCGTTTCATTTAATAGTTAACTTTGCTTTATTTTACTATTGTGGGTGCCAATAGCCAAATAATGTGAATGTGCGGGCTTGTTAAGTGGGTTGTCATTTAAAATGGGCTTGTGTTAAGTGGGTGCCATTAGTAAAGTGGGCTGGTTTATTATGCTGGTTATGTGGCGTTGACTGGTTTTGACACTTTGATTAAGTGTTGTTGGCTGGTTTATGTCTTGGGGATTTATTTGGTGACACCTTGGAGTTATTTTGACACTTGGAAGGCTTGGTGTTGGTTGGTGGTGTAGCTTGGTTTGCTTGGTGACATCTTTAAGAGATGCAATAACTCTCTTGATTGGATTTTTTGTCTTGTGGCCTCTTATCTCTTGTTATAAATAGAGCTGAACCACTCTCATTTCTTCACTCCCTTCTCTTTCCTGTGTTATTCCTCTCTTCCTCTCTTGCCCCTTTGTGTGGCTGCCCTGCTGCTGCTCCCTGCTGCTGCTCCTGAGCTGCTGCTGCTCCCGAACTGCTGCTGGTTCCCCTGCTGTGCTGCCTCTTGTGTAGCTGTTGTGGCTGCTGGGAGCTGCCCCTTCTCCTCCCTTTACTGATTTGGCCATTACTCTTCTACTATTACTATATTCAGGACTATTTTGAGGCAGCTTTGTGACCATTTTATGGCTATTTTAGTGAACTGTTTTGGACTGATTTTGGTATTAAAACCTTTTTGTTTTTAAAGGGCTGATATGCATACTTTTGAGAACTATTTTGAGGCTATTATTGAGCTATTTAGAAGCTGTTTTTGCTGTTTTTGTGATGTTTTAACGGCTGATTTTGGATCTACAGCCTTGGTAAAGGGCTGTTTTTGGTTAGACATCAAGCATAAACATTATTTATTTTGTCGTTTATGTTAGCTTTTGTATTTTAACGGATCTTAAACGTCTATTAGTTAATCCTTTAAAACATTAACGCTACGAATATCAAGTGACGCAAGCCAAATAAAAGTGTGTACTATTTCAGTGGTTTCCGAGGCCAAGGAACAAGAGGATGACATCGCGAAGAATGTTCAATTGAGACTTGTTATTATTGTCGTCAACCTGGTCATATAAAGAGAACATGTCTGAAGCTCCCGAACAAAGAAATCAACTCTCGAGGACCACCACTTCTACCGCAACCCCAAGTATATCAAATGCATGCTGAATCATTAGCTTCAGCTCCTACTCCTGCTCTAGTTATACCTACACCTTCTCCAGCTGCACCTGCCCCTGCCATAGTTCCTCAAGAAGTCCCAGAAGAGCGAATGATTATGACACGAGCATTTCCCTATCATCGAAAATAAAATGTAGTTTCTTTGATCTAAATATTGTATGAACATAAATAAAACTTATTTATCATTATTTTTTTCGAGGACGAAAACTCTTTTAAGAAGGGAAAAGTTGTGACACTCTAAAAATACGCAAAATAATTTTATTAATCCCCGATGATGAGAACTCAAGGCAGTACGAGTTTGTCGTAAATTTTTTACGTTTTTCCGTTTCATTTTATTAGTTAACTTTGCTTTATTTTATTATTGTGGGTGCCAATAACAAAATAATGTGATTGTGTGGGCTTGTTAAGTGAGCTGTCATTTAAAATGAGCTTGTGTTAAGTGAGCTGGCATTAGTAAAGTGGGTTGGTTTATTGTGCTGGTTGGTGTGGTGTTGGCTGGTTTTGACACTTGGATTAATTGTTGTTGGTTGGTTTATGTATTGGGGATTTATTTGGTGACACCTTGGAGTTGTTTTGAAACTTGGAAGACTTGGTGTTGACTGGTGGTGTAGCTTGGTTTGCTTGGTGACACCTTTAAGAGGTGCAATAACTCTATTGATTTGATTTTTTTGTCTTGTGACCTCTTATATCTTGTTATAAATAGAGTCGAACCTCTCTCATTTCTTCACTCCCTTATTTTTCCTGTGTTGTTCCTCTCTTGCCCCTTTGTGAGGTTGCCCTACTGCTGCTCCCTGTTGCTTCTCCCGAGTTGCTGCTGCTCCCGAACTACTGTTGGTTCCCCTGCTGTAGTGCCTCCTGTGTAGTTGTTGTAGCTGCTGTGAGCTGCCCCTTCTCCTCTCTTTACTGGTTTGGGCATTACTCTTCTACTATTACTATATTCGGGATTATTTTGAGACGGCTTTGTGACCATTTTAGTGGGCTATTTTGAATTGATTTTGGTATTAAAACCTTGTTGTTTTTAAAGGGCTGATATGCATACTTTTGGGGACTGTTTTGAGACTATTTATGAGCTATTTAGAAGCTATTTTGGCTGTTTTTTGTTGTTTAAACGGCTGATTTTGGATTTACAGTCTTGGTAGAGGGCTGTTTTGGTTAGACATCAAGTATAAACATTATTTATTTTGTTGGTTATGTTAGATTTCGTATTTTGACGGATTTTAAACGTCTATTAGTTAATCCTTTAAAACATTAACACTACGAATATCAAGTGACGCAACCCAAATAAAAGTGCGTACTATTTTAGTGATTTCCGAGGCCAAGGAACAAGAGGATGACATCGTAAGATAAAAGTGTCAATAATGCGAACAAAAGTACTGATAAAGGCAGCCCTTGATGAGTTTCTTATTTCTTGGATTAAGAAATATTGTCCGCACATATTCTTGTTTTACCTTTTAAATAAACATTGTCTGTGCATATGAGTTTAACTCAATGATATATCGTTATGAAATAAATGTGGGCGAGGGAAAAACATGATGCGTATTTCTGAGGGGAAACTTTTATTAAAAACTCTTGTTTTCACATGTCTTCAACTAAGAGGACATGTGTTTTTCCTTTTGGTTTAACAAAGTCCGTTGGGCTCTTCCAGGCAGGTGTGCTAGAGGTACCCTGAGTAGTTGAGGCATTAGCACCCAAGCCCAAGTGTCTGAATCTCCCGTTGAGATTTTCAGCATTATCCCTGAGCTTGTTACTTCTTCCATTAAGGCAATTCTCATATTCTTTGGTTTTTATAAGAGACTCCTGAAGGTCGGCATATTTCCTTAAAAATTTATTTAAACTTATCTGTTTTGAAGTCAATTTCATCAAGTAAGATTACCTCTTCTTCATCTTAAGGAAATTCGAGTATTCTAAGGCCATGAGAGCAATCATCCCTATATCTTCATCTTCTGAGCTTGATGAGTGGTCCTCTTCAGAGTTGCTCTAGGTTTTAGCCTTGAAACCCTTCCCCTTCTTCTCTAGGTACTTCTTTAGATCATATTTCTTCTCATGATTTTTTTGGGTATCTCATTAGTGCCCTCATGATTTTTTTGGGTATCTCATTAGTGCCCTCAGTGCACTAAGGAGAAATGCTCCTTGCTTTATCCTAAGTAAAATAAATTATCTTTAGAAAGAGTCTTGTCATACCTTGACTTTGTATGGTTTCTCTCATTCATTCTAGAGTCTTCATACTTGATCCACTTCTTGAATCTTCTTGTTAGAAGACTTATCACTTCATCCTCAACAAGTGATTTTCCTTCACTGCTGGCTTTCAAGGCTGTAGATTTGTCCTTGGAGGAGATAGAATCATTTTCCATTGAAGCTTTTGCTTCCCTGGTCTTGAGAAGAAATTTATAAGATTTGAGCTCACCTAAGATATTCTCAGTAGTAATCTCTCTTTGACATCTAGACTCTCTTACAACCCAGATTATGTTGTTCCATGGGATTGGGAGGTACATGAGAATCTAATCATTGATCTCAGTTATCGAGATCTCCTTGCCTAGACTCTTCAATTCACTTACTATAATGATGAACGTTGTGTATATATCAACAATTGTTTCCTCAGCCCTCTACTTGAAGTTTTTATACTGGGAGATTAGAAAGGATCTCTTATCTCTTCTTTTATCAGAAAATCTATCTACAATTCTTATAAGGGAATCTCATATCTCCTTGGCAGACTGTCAATTAGTTACCATTTGAAAATTTTCATCCAACATTGTTGAGACCAGTATGTTCATGACCTTGGCATTGTTATATCTGGTCTTCTTGTCAGCCTCTGTCCATTCAGCATTAAGAGTGGGCACCAACTTTCCAGTAGAATCCAACTTTGATGGGATCATAGGACCTGTCAAAATGGATTCAAAAATATCTCCATCAATAGAGTTCATATATAATCTAATGTTAGATTTCCATAAAGAAAATTATTTAAGTTACAAACAGGAGGTCTTGTGATTGCAAAATCTCTATTTTGTGATGCGTTCATATTTTTTATATAAAATTTTCACAAGTTATTAAATTCTCAGAGATCTTGTTGATCAAGGTGCGAAACTTTTCTGATCAACCTACCTCTGATATTAATTGAAAGAGAAGATGATATCTTTAGAAGTACTCTAGAAGGGAGAGGGGGTGCATAGAGTATTTAAATTTTAAGAGACAATTTTCCTATTTTCACATATTCGCACAACCGTCTAATTTATATCACAGTATAACAATCACAAGTAAATAAAAGTACAAAAAAAGCAACACAGAAGACACAGGTTTATAATGGTTCCTTAAATATTGGGTACATTCACTCTTCTGCCTCATCAAGAATCCATTATTACTAGTGTTGAGTTTTTTGATAAGCAGGCCCTTAGAACAAGGACTTTTGATAAGGTGTCCAAGAACTATCGAGTTTTTTGATAATGAGACTCTTAGAACCACTAAATTCTTTGAGGAGTGAACTCAGGACTCCTTGTATACAATTTGAGGTGAGGTGAAGTTTATACAAAGATATCACCTTTTAACAAATTTATGGAGAAGTAGTCTTGATAGCACTGTGTAGATTCTGGCAGAAATTAGCAGCAACTTCATTGTAGAAGAGAAGATGATTGATTCTCAAGAGATGAAAGAATCTTCTTATTGTCTTCTGAGAGTATAAAACTTTTTTTTTATTGATGTCTTGTTTGTTGCAATTGTTGCCCTTCAAAGTTGAGGAATATCGAGAGAGAAAAGGATGATAAAAAAAGAGAGTAATTCTATAGATTCTTTTGTTACATACAATCATCGGTCGTATTGTCTATTATATCTCCTTTTATATTTCTTCTTATTTTCTCACAGAAAATCACAACACTCAAGCCTTTATCCCACTATAGTGGGGTCGGCTATATGGATTCTTTGTCTCCATTGTGCCCTATCTTTTGTCATAATCTCACTAATGCCTAAGTACATCATGTCTTTCTTTATAGTTTCATTCCAAGTCTTTATTGGTCTATCCCTCCCTCATCTAACATTCCTAGTGACTAGCCTCTCACAACGCCTAACATGTGCCTCTAATGGTCTCCTTTGTATGTGTTCAAACCATCTTAGATGAGCTTCTCGCATCTTCTCTGAAATTGGTGCTACTCCTGTCTTATCCCTAATACTTTCATTTCTAATTTTATCCAATCTCGTGTGTCCAAACATCCACCTAAACATTCTCATCTCCGCAACTCCCATTTTTTGCTCATGTACACAATTCACTGCCCAACACTCAGACCATAGAGCATTGCGGGTCTAATTGCAGTACGGTAAAACTTGCCTTTAAATTTTAGTGGTACTTTACGATCACATAAGATCCCTGACGCGTCTCTCCACTTCAACCAACCCGCTTGGATTCTATGTGTCACATCTTTATCAATACCTCCATCTTTTTGAACTATCGATCCGAGATATTTAAAACACTCACTACGGGAAATATCTTGATCACCCAACTTGATAACGAAGTCATCTGTCCTTCTTGTACTACTAAATTTAAGTTCCATATACTCCGTCTTTGCACTGCTCAACCTAAAACCCTTCTTTTCTAAAGTATCTTGCCAAGATTCAAGTTTTGTGTTTACACCCTTGCGCGTCTCATCAACCAAAACGATATCATCCGTAAACAATAAACACTAAGGTATTGTTGGTTGGATATGTCTGATGAGCTCAACTAAGAAAAGGGTAAAGAGATAAGGGCTTAAAGCTGAACCATGATGTAATCCAACAGTGATAAGGAATTCTTGTGTTAATCCCTCAGATGTCATCACCCTTGTCATTGACTTTGTATACATATCTTTGATTCTGTCAATATATGATACATTTACACCTTTCTTTTCTAAGACTCTCCATAAGATCTCTCTTGGAACTCTATCATAAGCCTTCTCAAGATCAATAAACATCATATCCAAACCTTGTTTTCTTTCTTAATAGTTGTCTATGAGTATCCTCAAGAGATGTATAGCTTCCATGGTCGACCTCCCTGGCATGAATCCAAATTGATTCTCCGAGATATTAGTCTCTCGTCTTAATCGTCTTTCTATTACTCGTTCTCATAGTTTCATGGTATAACTCATCAATTTAATTTCTCTGTAATTAACATAATTTTGTATATCTCCTTTATTCTTATACAAAGATATCAAGATACTTTCTCTCCATTAGTCTGACATCTTTTTGACTTCAGTATTTTATTGAAAAAATATGTAAGCCACAAAATTCCTTCATTTCCTAAAACATTTCCATACTTCGATGAGTATATCGTTTAACTCAACCACCTTTCCATTTTTGATCTTATTTAGAGCATCTTTTACCACCGATACTTTAATTTTACGATAGAACGTTATGTTTTTATACTACTCTGATTTACTTAACTATTTCAAGTTCAATTCATTGTTCTTTGTTTTATTATAGAGTTGATAAAAGTATCTTTTTTATCGATCTTTAATATCCACATTATCCGTCAAAACTGTATGTCTCATCTTTTATGTATTTTACTTGACTTAAATTTCTTGTTTTTCTTTCTCTACTTCGAGTAATTTTATATATGTCATGCTCTCTATCTTTGGTATCTAGTCGCTTATAAAATTCTTCATAAACTTGACTTCTTACTTTACTTACTGTCTGTTTACCTTCTTTTTTGGCGACTTTATATCTTGTTAAGTTTTCATCATTCCTACAAGCGTAGAGTGATTTATAAATGACCCTTTTTGCCCTCACTTTGTCTTGCACTTCCTCTTTCCATCACCAAGATTCTTTATTTGGGGGCGCACGACCTTTCGATACTCTAAGTATATTTTTTCACTTATCTTTAAATGCAAAAACATAACTTCTCATGAGGTATTATGGTCATCATAAGGGTCATCAACTAGTTGTTCCATAACTGTCTTCTTGAAAGCAACCTGTTTTTCCATCTTCAAGTTACGCCACTGAATTTTGTGCAATATTTTATACTTGTCTTAAATTTATTATATTTAATTTGTACATCTAACACCACTAATCTATGTTGTATTGTCAAACTTTCTCCTAGTACTAATTTGCAATCCTTACAAATCATTTTATCCATTTTGCGAGTCATAAAATAATCAAATTGTGACTTATTTGGTCCGTTTTTAAACGTAATTAAATGTTTTCCCTCTTTATGAAAAGCGTATTTGATATAATTAGCTCATGTGCTACGACAAAGTCTAAAATGCTTCGTTCTTCTTCATTTCTTTCTTCATATTCATATCTTCCATGAATGGTCGTATAATCTACATTTTTATTCATTTAAGTCTCCTCTTATGAAAATCTTCTCTTTTTGTGGGATTTCTCTTACTAAATCATTTAAGACTTCCTAAAATTATACTTTAATAACTTCACTTAAACCTACTTGTGGCGTGTAAGCACTGATCACATTAATAGTTTGTTTTCCTATGATCAATTTAAGAGCTAAAATTCTATCACCTTTTTTATTTACCCCAACAACTTCATCCTTCCAAGTAGTATCTACAATAATACCTACTTCACTGTTTGCTTTATTTTTTCTTATGAACCATAATTTAAAACCTGAATTATCTAAAAATTTAGTTTTCTCACTCACCCATCTAGTCTCTTGCAAGCATAAAATATTTATTCTTCTCCTAATCATCGTATCCACTACTTCCATCGATTTCCCCATTATCGTACCTATATTCCAACTTACAAACCAAAGTCGATCACAATTTCTGTGACATGCTTCCCTAGGACGTCTAATATGTGAGGACTTTTGCCTATTTAACACTACACCCAAGTTCTCTTGGAGGTGCAACGGTCCTTGCCAAGATGCCGCATTCGGACCATACGACAAGAACTCTTGCATATTTAACACTACACTCAAGTCCTGGAGATGCAACGGTCCTTACTAGGACGCCGCGTTCGGATCATATGACGCGTTCCTTAAGGGGAACAACCTAGCTTATGCACAAATTCTCAAATGATCCATATTCATAAGGGTGACTAAATTTTACGTTGGCCGTCTACCTAACACAACCCTCACCATTTTTCATCCGGGCTTGGGACAGGCATAGATTGTTTTTTTTTCTGACAGAAAATTGGCTACAAAAATTTCAAAATCTTTCCAATTAAAGTCATCAGAGTAGTCCATGCTGACGAATCATATTTCTTCATGTCTTGCCAAATAAAGTTCCAGTGACAATATTTTCTTTCATAAAATATACGGATAAAGGCTGTACTTTATCTTTGATTACTGTCGTGATAGTTTTGAAGAAATTAGTCGTTGGAGGCCTTCTAAAAATTCGATATAACTCTGAGAAGTCTGAAAACTTTTGAGAAGATGTCGATGCAGCTCTTGAATATATACATCGACGTTACGTCAAATACAATTCGACGTCACGCTGGAGAAATTCGACGTCATTTTGAGAATTCGACGTAGCTTTGAGAAGTCTGAGTAACTCTGAGATAAAGTAAATGCAGTTCTGAAATATATCGGTGTTGCGTCGATTTCTTTCGATATTGGGTCGAATACTATTTGACTCTACTCTGAAGAATATTTGTCACTTTGAGATCTTCTATGTTTTCTTTAGTTACATAAATTTGTCTTTAACTCAAATTACCTTTCTATACAACATGGGTAATATTTTATTTAAATGCTCTTCAAACTATATATCAAATCAAGATGTGGGTTTTTCCAAATATTATTTTATTTAATAATTATTTTCACATAATTATACGCAGCAGTATAATAAATGAAGTGTACCAGTGAAAACATAACATCACAGTTCAATAATATACAGAATATATTCACACTGTCTAACTTTCAGCTACAAAAGTATTTTCATTTATTACAGTATCAAAAGTATAAGGAATAAACTCATGCTAACCCGTGGACGAGCCACGTCTTCAACTGGTCTTCGATCTGCCTCTGCCTGAGCCCGTCTAGTGGGGTCTGGTACGCTGGTACTCGGTTCCAAAAATAAATTAGGAACCAATTAGTTTTGAAACTAAGTGAATTCTTACCCTTACCTGTAACTTCGCACTGCAAGCAAATAAGAAAGTCAGCAGCAATGAAATTCATATGAACATGTTACTAAGCTAGAAACAAGTAAAATCAACATCTCTATCTCTGATATCAATTCATATTTCCGTTGTATTGCATTTATCAATTTCCTGTTATTCATAATTTGTTTCTCAAAATGCTTAGGGTCATTCGAATATCGCAATTATCCGGGTCCGTCGACCCCTCATATCATTATCCAATTTAGGGCGCTTCTACGCGCAACAGGCTTCAACGCCTCCTAATGGGATTCATATCATAATTTGTAGGAGTTCGACCCCCCTACGAGGTGTGAGAGTTTTACCCCCCTCACGAGGTGTAGGAGTCTGAACCATCCCCCCTACTAGGCCGACCCTTAGCATTTCGATGCGTCGACGCGTTCTCAATTTCAATCATTTCGATTCATTCAGTTTATTTCAAAAATAGGATTTATTTGTATTTGGTTCCCCTCAGAATTCTATCGCTCGCTAAGCCACGTTAGCGTTTTCGGCGATTCATATATTCAGTGATATCAAACAACTGAAAAGTAACTAGCTTAACAAGTTCACAAATGAGGAAGAAAAACAGTAAGGATTCACCCCAATTTTTCCTTTGCCCTTGTCCTTCGAAGGGTTCACGGTCACGTCTATTGTCGGACGTCATCCTCTGCAGTATCAAAATATCATTTACTTTAGAGTTGCACCATAAATAGTTATGAGCGAACTCCTACGACGGTCACAACTACGACTTCTAGGAGTTGTCTAGAGAAGGACTAACATGGGTGATCAAAAAGAGGGCACACCATTCAGCACATATCTATCCAAGTTGCTCCAATGCACAGCCGGAAGGGTTGTCATGAAGGCGACATTAAGGTTTGTGAATTGAAACTCAATTTAAGGTGTCAATCCCCAAAAACAGCCGGACAGCTCATACCCGGCAGCCCAAAAGTACAAAAATAGCCCCCCCAGGTAACCCTTCACAATATAGCCAGCAACAAAGGGTTGCAAGGGGTCAAGACAAAACCCCTAATGAAACCCTAACCTCATCTCTCCCAAATTTAGCTCAAATTCAAGATTTAGGGTTTGGAAAGTTATAAAAAAAGTTTTGAGTTAAAAACGAATGAATCAAAACCAAAACCCCAAACCCTAGGGTTTTCATTCCGCATAAATCCGTACACAAACTTCGTGATCAACACAAAAGGAGTAAAGGGAAAGAGATTACCTTCCTAAAGAAGAAGAAATCGTGCAAACGGATGAGATTGGAGGCGGCTAGAGCAATCGGCGCAGGAACAGCTCCGTCGGGTTCATTCCGTCGGGAATGAAGAGGAAAGCTGCTAATATACAGGATAAAGCCACCGCTAAACCTAGGCAGTCTGTCAATGAACCAGTACAACCGGTTTTAATTTAGTGCACAGCCAACACCGCACCCCAACTAGGCCGGTCCAACCCAAAGCCAAACATAAACCCCAATCTATTTATGCATATAAAAGCCGGCCAACTCAAGCCATTCATAATTAACCGAAACCAAAACAGCTGATGCAATTAAACATACAAGTATCCGAACATCATATTTCAAGTGCGACGTCAAATCAGCACGAAAATTATATTTCATCATCGGGGAATATTTCAACATATGTGCATTTTATATTCGTTCGGGTCTTACAAATCCTCCCCTGCTTATCAGAATTTTCGTCCTCGAAAATTTACACATCTCCTTGATTCCCAAAGAACGAGGGAAATATTTTCATCAGTAAGTGTGAAAACCCTAACGCAGGTCTTCCCCAAATGATAGGAGGCATACTCAGAAGTTTTCAAAATATGAGTCATAGTCGTACACAATCAGAAATGAACCTTTATTTATTTTATATACATCCGTTACATTTGACAAATTTAGGAATAATAATAGATACAATAGTCGCACTCGCAGTTTGGGTTTGCAATTCGATGATTCTCTTGGCACTCCCCGATACCGACAAAGATCTTCAACCATACCTTCGCCAGTTCTTCTGGCGGAATCCTTTGTGGTGCGCTGGGACTTGCTCCTGCTGCCTAAAAACATGTAATTCAACTGGATTAGTCATACAAATATGACTATGTGAGACAACGTCTCGTGAAATTATGCAGCAAGGAGGTATATCAATATGCATGCATGATACTAAAATGCAAATAAATATATCTTATTTTCTGGATATTCCTTTCTTTAGATTACATTTACTGGGAAATACTTAGGTCATGCAAATCTTGAATTGGCCACACCCCCGAAGGGCATAATTGTAGGCTCACCCCTACTGGTGAATCCTCAGTGGATGCCTCCACGTCACTGGATTCAAAGCCCTCGTATTTCCCCATGCCAGCTTTTAAAATAATTTATTATTTAAAAATATTCCCCTCAGAATATATTTATACATCATGTGACACTTAATGCATAGGCAATACCAAAATAAAAGTTTTCAAAGTTACTTGAAATTCCAAGAGCTCGAATACTCACTATTTCTTTGCCTTTCCTTTTATCCTTTCCTGTATTATTACCCTGATTATCACGGGACGCCATCCTCGCTTGTCCTAGTCTGGGAAACCACTGAAAGAAGATGCACAAGTCGGGTTGCGTCTCGCTTTACTCAAGTATATAATATGGCAGGATAATATTGGTTACTAACACTTGAAATTGTTGCAAAATAAACAGAAAGAGGCTGTGAAATCGGCTTTGAAATCACCAAAATCAACTCATAATTAGTACTGGACAGCCAAAACATCACTTGAATGGGCTATACCAGCCCCAAAAATGGACTTCCCGTCCTCTGATTTGCTGTCCAGTCACTAATCAGCTATCCAAAAAGTAGCATAATACAGCCCCCAAAAGTAATTATACAAAAAGCCCAACCAGCAACTATAGACTTAATCCAAACAACAGAGAAATTTAGGGCAGTACGGAAAAAGAGCAGAGGGTGTAGAAGAAGGAAGCAGCAGCAGCAGCCCTAGTCGAAGGGCATTAGAAACACTCACCAAGGCAGCTCGTAACAGAAGAAGAAGGAACCAAGAAGAAGAGGCGGCCACAACCCAGAAGATCGACACAGCAAGTCGATCGGCACGGCCAACCAGCAGTAAGAAGAAAAGGGAGGAGCGGCAGCCCTAGAATAGGCCTGGCAGTTCCGTCGACCTAGCAGGATCGGCGGCGTAAGGTCAGTGCAAGACCGAGCACAACACCGAGAAGGGGTAAAGAAGAAGAGAGGTCTCGATCGACTGGAGCAGCCAGAGGGAGAAGGCGACGGAGAAGAAATACGCGCAGGAGCAGGAGATCGACGAAAGTAGAGCGGAAGAAGCAATAGCCCGGCTTCATTTTATAACAGTGATTAAGCGGCTAAGCGGCCAGGTCACGCCAATGCACCGCTCCAGGTGCCTTTTAACTGAAACCAAATATATACATAGCCAACACCTATTCAGCCAGCAAGCAAATCCAACCACCAAACTCACCAAACACAACCAGTCAAAAGAAAGCAGCAAACACAAATACTTAACCCGATCAGCCCATTAAGTCAGCCAGCCCATTAGAAATCAACCTCAGCCCAACAAGAGAATAGGGCCAAACATGTAAAATGTTCCCAAAAGTCCACCTCAATGAATACTTAAATCAAAAATCTATCAATTCAGCCCACATGAAGTATTTATCCCAAAATATCCCTAAGGCAGCAAGCTCAAATAAAATAAAAAAAAACAATTAGACCAACATAGCAATGGAAATCACCCAAAACACAAACGTTGGCGTAAAACGCGCACTGCTTTGATGTTATCATCATCGGGGATTGAAAAAAAAAAAAAAACTTAAAATCTTGTATTAAACCACACTTTATTTATTGTACAACATGCTTGTTTTTGGTTTGTCACAATCATCCCTCCTTAAAAGGAGTTTTCGCCCTCGAAAACAGAATCTGCGAACATAAACCTATTTCTTGCGATAAGGTTCTAAGTTAAAAGCTCGGGGCATAATCATTCGTTCTTCTGGGACATCAGGAAGAGGAGTTGGAGTCTGGACAGGAGCGGGAGGAGCCAAAGAGACAGGGGCCGATGTAGGCGTTGATGCTAAAGACTCGGTAGTCATTTGATATAGTTGAGGTGAAGGACCCTGAGTGCTAGAGGCTTTGCTTAAGAGTTTTGGACAATTTCTCTTGGTATGCCCTGGTTGACGGCAATAGTAGCAAGCCCCCATTAAGCACTCTCCGTGATGCAAACGACCACACTTCGCACACTTTGTTGCAGTTACTTGAGTTATATTTGACGGAGCAGTTGGTAATGCTTTTGGTTCTTGGCTGCTTTGTACGTCATGTTGAGTTGGCGTTTCAGGTGCTTTTCGTTTCCCACTTTCGCGAGACTTCTGCGATTTACTTTGGTCAATTTCTACTAGTCTTGCTCGCTCGACTAACTTTCCGTATTCAAGAATATCCAGGGGTACGAGCAAATTACGGATATCGTCATGCAAGCCTTGTTGAAATAGTCGACAACGATCTTCTTCCGTCGTTACCAGAGACTCGGCATAATATGCAAGTTTAGAAAATTCTGTCTCGTATTGCAGTACCGATTTGGTTCCCTGAACCAGTCGCAGAAATTGATCATGCAGGACTCTCTTCTCAGACCGTGGCACAAACCAGTTTGTGAATTCATGAAGAAAATTTGTCCATGATATATGTTCACGTCTGACGGCTTTTGTAGCCACGAGATTATTCCACCAACGTTTGGCTGCTCCTTCTAATAAAAATGATGCTAGCTCAACTTTTCGATCCTCCGGACATCGCATGACTTGGAATATTGTTTCGATACGAAGTATCCAATCTTCAGTTTCTAATGGAGATAATCCTCCGACAAATGTTGGTGGTTTTAAATCCAAAAATTGTTTAAGGTCGTAATCGAGTTGTCGATGATAGAGTGGAGGGGCAACCATGTCGAAAGGAGGATTAGGAGGAGGGTTCATTTGTTGTTGGCGAGGCTGTTGAGGAATAGGATCAACTTGTGGTATTGGGGGTACAAGTGTATCTAACGTTGGAAATACCAACTTAAGCGCTTCCGCTATTGCCAATACAAATGCAGAAGGGTTCCTTGGTTGATGGCCATTGTCACTTTCCTCCGATCTCGTTCCTTGTTGAACTTCCCGTTCCTCGCGATCCTCCTGGCGGCGTCGACTGGAATAGACTCGCATAGGTTCCTATAAGGGAAGGGAATGTAATTTCTTTTAGGTGACATCTTATAATCGTGTACTCCTGATAACACAATATTTTGAAAACAAACCTCCCTCTGATACCAATTGTGAAAACCCTAACGCAGGTCTTCCCCAAATGATAGGAGGCATACTCAGAAGTTTTCAAAATATGAGTCATAGTCGTACACAATCAGAAATGAACCTTTATTTATTTTATATACATCCGTTACATTTGACAAATTTAGGAATAATAATAGATACAATAGTCGCACTCGCAGTTTGGGTTTGCAATTCGATGATTCTCTTGGCACTCCCCGATACCGACAAAGATCTTCAACCATACCTTCGCCAGTTCTTCTGGCGGAATCCTTTGTGGTGCGCTGGGACTTGCTCCTGCTGCCTAAAAACATGTAATTCAACTGGATTAGTCATACAAATATGACTATGTGAGACAACGTCTCGTGAAATTATGCAGCAAGGAGGTATATCAATATGCATGCATGATACTAAAATGCAAATAAATATATCTTATTTTCTGGATATTCCTTTCTTTAGATTACATTTACTGGGAAATACTTAGGTCATGCAAATCTTGAATTGGCCACACCCCCGAAGGGCATAATTGTAGGCTCACCCCTACTGGTGAATCCTCAGTGGATGCCTCCACGTCACTGGATTCAAAGCCCTCGTATTTCCCCATGCCAGCTTTTAAAATAATTTATTATTTAAAAATATTCCCCTCAGAATATATTTATACATCATGTGACACTTAATGCATAGGCAATACCAAAATAAAAGTTTTCAAAGTTACTTGAAATTCCAAGAGCTCGAATACTCACTATTTCTTTGCCTTTCCTTTTATCCTTTCCTGTATTATTACCCTGATTATCACGGGACGCCATCCTCGCTTGTCCTAGTCTGGGAAACCACTGAAAGAAGATGCACAAGTCGGGTTGCGTCTCGCTTTACTCAAGTATATAATATGGCAGGATAATATTGGTTACTAACACTTGAAATTGTTGCAAAATAAACAGAAAGAGGCTGTGAAATCGGCTTTGAAATCACCAAAATCAACTCATAATTAGTACTGGACAGCCAAAACATCACTTGAATGGGCTATACCAGCCCCAAAAATGGACTTCCCGTCCTCTGATTTGCTGTCCAGTCACTAATCAGCTATCCAAAAAGTAGCATAATACAGCCCCCAAAAGTAATTATACAAAAAGCCCAACCAGCAACTATAGACTTAATCCAAACAACAGAGAAATTTAGGGCAGTACGGAAAAAGAGCAGAGGGTGTAGAAGAAGGAAGCAGCAGCAGCAGCCCTAGTCGAAGGGCATTAGAAACACTCACCAAGGCAGCTCGTAACAGAAGAAGAAGGAACCAAGAAGAAGAGGCGGCCACAACCCAGAAGATCGACACAGCAAGTCGATCGGCACGGCCAACCAGCAGTAAGAAGAAAAGGGAGGAGCGGCAGCCCTAGAATAGGCCTGGCAGTTCCGTCGACCTAGCAGGATCGGCGGCGTAAGGTCAGTGCAAGACCGAGCACAACACCGAGAAGGGGTAAAGAAGAAGAGAGGTCTCGATCGACTGGAGCAGCCAGAGGGAGAAGGCGACGGAGAAGAAATACGCGCAGGAGCAGGAGATCGACGAAAGTAGAGCGGAAGAAGCAATAGCCCGGCTTCATTTTATAACAGTGATTAAGCGGCTAAGCGGCCAGGTCACGCCAATGCACCGCTCCAGGTGCCTTTTAACTGAAACCAAATATATACATAGCCAACACCTATTCAGCCAGCAAGCAAATCCAACCACCAAACTCACCAAACACAACCAGTCAAAAGAAAGCAGCAAACACAAATACTTAACCCGATCAGCCCATTAAGTCAGCCAGCCCATTAGAAATCAACCTCAGCCCAACAAGAGAATAGGGCCAAACATGTAAAATGTTCCCAAAAGTCCACCTCAATGAATACTTAAATCAAAAATCTATCAATTCAGCCCACATGAAGTATTTATCCCAAAATATCCCTAAGGCAGCAAGCTCAAATAAAATAAAAAAAAACAATTAGACCAACATAGCAATGGAAATCACCCAAAACACAAACGTTGGCGTAAAACGCGCACTGCTTTGATGTTATCATCATCGGGGATTGAAAAAAAAAAAAAAACTTAAAATCTTGTATTAAACCACACTTTATTTATTGTACAACATGCTTGTTTTTGGTTTGTCACAGTAAGTCTTCTCGTTCCCAAGTAGCATCCTTAGCGGGATGACCGGTCCACCAGGCTTTGGCAAAATTTACCTGTCGGTTCCAAAGATTCTTGCTTTACAGATCAATAATCTGGTAAGGTGTTGTCGGACTTGACAAATCAGCTTCTATCTGCACATCACTGACAGATATCATCAACTCTGAGTTCGGAATATACCGTCTGAGTGCGGATACATGAAAGACATCATGCGATCGTTGCAATTCGGCAGGCAGAGCTAAGCAATACGCCACCTTGCCAAGACTTTCAATCACCGGGAAGGGACAAATATATCTTGGACTTAATTTTCCAATCCGTCTCAATCGGGAAATCCCTTTGAACGGTTTAATTTTTAGACATACCTAATCGTCCACGACAAATTCTATCAGACGATGTCGGGCATTATAATATTTCTGTTGACGATCTTGAGCGATTTTCATTTTTTGTTGAATAATGCGGATCTTCTCCTCAATTTTATATGTCATCTGTTGCGGAAATAATTTCTTTTCTTCATCTTCTTCCCAGCTTAAAGAAGTTCTGCATCGCCTCCCATATAGAGCTTCGAACGGGGTCATTTGGATCGTTGCTTGATAGCTATTATTATAAGCAAATTCAGCTAACGATAAGTATTTTTCCAGGATCCTTTCAAGTCTAAAACCACCATTCGTAATAGATTCTCGAGCATCTGGATGGTGCGTTCAGACTGGTCATCCGTCTGCGGATGGAAGGCAGTACTGTACAACAGTCTTGTTCCCAATTTGTTGTGTAGTCGTCGCCACAAATCAAATGTAAACCGTCCATCATGATCCGACACAATCGTACGCGGAATACCATGTAATCTCATGATTACATTTACATAGAGTTCCACCAATTTTTCAGTCGGCACGCTTTGTTTGATCGGTATAAAATGGACGCTCTTTGTCAATCGGTCAATGATGACTCAAATTCCATCATTCCCAGCTTTACTGCGAGGCATGCCAAATACAAAATCCATTGCAACATCATCCCATTTCCATTCCGGAATGGGGAGAGATCGAAGATATCCAGCAGGATTTTGATGTTCTGCTTTCACTATCTGACAGGTATGACACTGCGCAATATACTGAATGACATCCTTCTTCATATATGACCATCAGAAGTCCTATTTCAAATCGTGGTACATCTTTGTCCGACCAGGGTGAATCAAATATGGCGTATTATGCGCCTCATAAAAGATATCTTTCCGTAGGCTATCAACATCTAATACACGTAATCTGTCATTCAGGAGTAATAGAGAATCCTTTTCAATAAAGATACTCACTTCTCCTTTTCTCAATTTTTCAAATATCCCCATCAAAAAGAGGTCCTGAGGTATCGCTTTTCGGATTCTCTCTTTAAGTAAATATTGGATCCGCATCTAGAATAGTTGTGCTTGCTTTTCTTCAGGCGTAAATATTACGCATATTTCCATTTTCCGAAGTATATAAAGAAGCTTCCTATTATATTGTGGTATCACTGACAGCGCAGCAATATTCTTCCTGCTTTAATGCATCTGCGACCACATTTGCTTTATCTGGATGGTACTGAATATCTAGATCATAATCTTTAATGAATTCTAGCCATCTTCTCTGGCGTAAATTGATTTCCCGTTGATCGAATATATATTTCAGACTCTTATGATCTGTGAATATCTCGCATCGAACACCATACAGGTAGTGACGCCAAATTTTCAAGGCGAACACAACCGCTGCTAATTCTAGGTCATGTGTCGGGTAATTCTTTTCGGCATCTTTTAATTGTCGAGAAGCAAAGGCAATCACTTTTCCACGTTGCATCAACACGCAACCCAATCCTTTATGGGACGCATCGCTATAAATTTGAAAACAATCTGAGCCTTCAGGCATCACTAATACTGGCATTGTCGTTAATCTTTCCTTTAAAACTTCGAATGCTTGTTGGCAATTGTCTCCCCACGTAAACACTACGTTCTTTCGAGTCAATTGTGTCAGGGGTAGTGCTACCTTCGAAAAATCCTTAACAAATTTCCGATAATACCCAGCCAAGCCCAAGAAGCTTCGTACTTCAGTCATGGATTTCAGTCGGGTCCAGTTGATTATTGCTTCAATTTTAGCTGGATCAACAGTCAACCCTTCTACATTAATCACATGACCTAGAAAGGTCACCTCAGTCAGCCAAAACGCACATACAAATGTTGTTCCCTTAGTGTTTGCAAGACTTGATGCAGGTGTTGGGCATGCTCTTCCTTTGTCTTTGAATAAATTAATATATCATCGATAAACACTATCACGAACTGATCCAAGAATGCCTTAAACACACAATTCATCAAGGCAATAAAAGCGGCAGGAGCATTCGTTAGGCCAAAAGGCATAACCACAAATTCAAAATGCCCATACCTGGTATTGAATGCTGTCTTGAAGACATCTTCCTCTAGAATTCTCAGCTAGTGATATCCTGATCGAAGATCAATTTTTGAAAATACACGGGCGCCTACCAGCTGATCGAGCAAATCGTCAATACGCGGCAGAGGGTATTTATTCTTTATTGTCAACTTGTTCATCTCGCGATAATCGACGCATAGACGGAGAGATCCATCCTTCTTTTTCACAAATAATACTGGAGCTCCCCAAGGTGAGGTACTCGGTCGGATAAATTTCTTATCAAGCAATTCTTGCAATTGCACTTTCAATTCGGCCAATTCTTTTGGCGTCATCCGATACGGAGTTTTGGCCACAGGAGCAGCTCCTTCAATCACCATAATTTATAATTCAACTTCTCTGGCTGGAGGCACACCAGGTAACTCTTCTAGAAATACATTCACGTATTCCCGCACTACGGGCACAGCTGTAATTTCTTTCTTTTCTTCTTTCATTTCTTTAATCATCACCAAAATGGCCTCACAGCCTTTCCGCACCATTTTTCTGGCTTTCATTGCCGAAATCATGATTTTTGCAACTTCGCCCAGACCTTTATAGATCATCAGACTTCCATCGGGGCATTTAAATGCCACCTCTTTCATTTTACAGTTAATGACGGCTTCTCAATTTGATAGCCAATCCATACCGAGAATGACATCATACTCAATCAACGGCAAGACCGCAACATCGGTTTCAACACGTTTATCATTAAAAAGTAGCGAGATTACAGCTCGCTCTTTCGTCATCAAGATCGTATTATTCGGTAGCAGTACACTCAAAGGGTGAGCAACTTGATATGGCTGTATATGAATTGATTTAAGAATAGATGTTGAAATAAAAGATTGACTGGCACCAGTATCAAATAAAACTTTCAATACTTGATCATGAACAAGCAACATACCTTTGACAACAGTATCATCTGCCTTCGCCTCTTGTTGACCGAGATTAAAAGCTCGAGCCTGAATCAGCCTCTCCTCTCTGGCCCCTTCAGCGGGTGCCGATGCTATCGACTCCCCTTCCCTAGAAGTCCCAATATGATAAATTTTCTGCGGCGGCAGGGCTGGAGCTCCCCTCGAACTTTCATCCCTTCGCAGTTTGGACAATCCTTTCGACGATGGCCCGATTGGCGACAGTAAAAACAGACTCCGGTCAATCATTCCCCTCGGTGCATCTTGCCACATTTGGCACACTTGGTCGACGTTGATTGGGACACTTGAGTGCTACCAGTCGACGTTGATTGTTGCTGCTTCTTCTTTTTCCACGGGGCTTCACCTGTTCTGCCCGATTTCTCTTGGCTAGCACCTTCTTTGAACCTCTTCCTCATCTCAATCCTCCTTTGTCTCTTCTCATTATCTAACTCAACTAATCGAGCTTTCTCCACCAGTAGTGCATACTCAATAATATCAAACGGAACCACGGAAGCGCGGATATCATCCCGCAACCCTTCCTGGAACCGTAAACAGCAAGCTTTCTCGGTCGCCACTGCAGACTCTGCATAGTATGCCAAACTGGAGAATTCAGCTTCATACTGAGTAGAACGATTTCCTTGTACCAACCGCAGAAACTTCTCCTGAAGCTGCCTCTTTTCTGTCCACGGCACAAACCACTTTGTAAATTCGCGAACAAACTCTTCCCAAGTCACATTTGCCAAACCGCGAGTCTGAAACTTCTCTTTCATCAGATTCACCCACCATCTCTTAGCCTCTCCTTCCAGAAGAAAAATAGCCAACTCCACCTTCCTCTCCGCGGGGCACCGCATCGTATCAAATATCGTTTCAATCCGCAGGATCAAATCTTCCGTCTCGATCGGAGACAAACCACCGCGAAACGTCGGCGGTTTCAATTCTAAAAATTGCTTCATATCAATGTCAATTGAGCGAGGCTGCTGCGGTTCCACATATGTTGGAGGAGGCATAGCAGGCACAACTGGGGGTACGCCAGGAGGAGGTACAACTGGAGGGGTGTCCCGAACCAGCCGAATAGCTTCCGCGATAGCTTGTGCAATATCGGCGATATGCACTACGGAAGACTGTCTCCCACTCACACTTTCTTCTGATCTGGAGTCCCTTGAGTCCTCAGGTTCATTCAGATCCTCTGTAGTATCAAAATATCATTTATTTTAGGGTTGCGCACTTGCGCCATAAATATTTATGAGTGAACTCCTACGACGGTCACAACTACGACCTCTAGGAGTTATCTAGGGAAGGACTAACATGGGTGATCAAAAAGAGGGCACACCATTCAGCACATATCTATCCAAGTTGCTCCAATGCACAGTCGCAAGGGTTGTCACGAAGGCAACATTAAGGGCTGCGAATTGCAGCTCAATTTAAGGTGTCAATCCCCACAAAAACAGCCGGACAGCTCATACCCGGCAGCCCAAAAGTACAAAAACAGCCCCCAGGTAACCCTTCACAATATAGCACGCAACAAAGGGTTGCAAGGGGTCAAGACAAAACCCCTAATGAAACCCTAACCTCATCTCTCCCAAATTTAGCTCAAATTAAATATTTAGGGTTTGGAAAGTTATAAAGAAAGTTTTGAGTTAAAAACGAATGAATCAAAACCAAAACCTCAAACCCTAGGGTTTTCATCCCGCATAATTCCGTACACAAACTTCGTGATCAACACAAAAGGAGTAAAGGGAAGGAGATTACCTTCCTAAAGAAGAAGAAATCGTGCAAACGGATTAGATTGGAGGCAGCTAGAGCAATCGGCGCAGGAACAGCTCCATCGGGTTCGTTCCGTCGGGAATGAAGAGGACGGCTGCTAATATACAGGATAAAGCCACCGCTTAACCTAGGCATCCTGTCAATGAACCGGTACAACCGGTTTTAATTTAGTGCACAGCCAACACCACACCCCAACTAGGCCGGTCCAACCCAAAGCCAAACATAAACCTCAATCTATTAATGCATATAAAAGCTGGCCAACTCAAGCCATTCATAATTAACTGAAACCAAAACAGCTGTCGCAATTAAACATAAAAGTATCTGAACATCATATTTCAAGTGCGACGTCAAATCATCACGGAAATTATATTTCATCATCGGGGAATATTTCAACATATGTGCATTTTATATTCGTTCGGGTCTTACACCGACCCCCGACTCCCGCACAGGGCGCCTCTCCCACCTCCCGCACAGGGCGCCTCTCCCGCCTCCCGCACAGCGCGCTTTTCCGCCTCCGGTTTTCCGCCTCCTGCACAGCTCGCCTCCGCTTCTTCTTCTTCTAGGGACGTCGGATCCATGGAGACTTGAACCTCTCAATGTCGGCGGTCCCTTCGTCTTCTTCCCTCTTTCTATGAGGGTGGTTCTCCTTCCACATCCTTGGTGATTATTTGGTGCCTTCTCGATTTATATTCGGGATTTCCTTATGGCGAGCAGTGAGTCCTCTACCACCATGTCTTCTGGTGGAGTGGGCTCTCCTACTCCGACTTCTGTTGAACCTTATCACATCCCCTCACATCATGGTGCTCCTCAAATCACCAATATAAAATTGGATGGGTACAACTACCTCCCATAGGCTCGCTCCATTTAGGAGCCTTCACCATGCCACTGACATTGCCAAATAACCGGCTGCTCTCAAAAGCAGCCGGTTATTTGGCAATGTCAGTGGCATGGTGAAGGCTCCTGCGTATGACTCTCCTGAGTGCCTTCAGTAGGAGTCTGACAACTCCTCAGTGATGTCGTGGCTCGTTAACTCTATGACAGAGTCCATTTATCGAAACTACCTGTTCTTGGATACCACAGTGGATATCTGGAAGCGTGCAGAGACTACCTATTCTGGTCGCGACAATACAACTCAGATCTACCAACTTCGTCGCCGACTATTCCTCCAGTGACAGGGTGGTCGACCCCCCTCGGCCTACTACTCAGAGTTCACCAAACTCTATCAGGAGTATGATCATTTTGATTCTCTGACCCTGATGTCTTCTGAAGATGAGGTGTTTGTCCGAGCAAGAGAAGAACGCAATCGCATCTTTGAGTTCCTCCACGGCTTACATCGGGACTTTGATCCGATCAGCATTCAGAATCTTGGCCGCTCTCCACTACCTTCTTTGCCTGAGGTGTACAACCTTGTTCAACAGGAATTCGCTCGCCGTCTGACTCTGCTTCCCGACTCTGCCCCCGAGGGATCTGCCCTTGTCTCTCTTTCTCAGCATGGGGCTCGTCCTGCTCGTGACACTAGATTGAAGACTGTGGAGAAAGATCACCTAGTCTGTGACTGTTGCGGGAAGGCCCGCCATACTAGAGATACCTGCTTCAAGCTTCATGGTTTTCCTCCTAGAGGCAGCCCTGCCTCTCGTGGTGGCCAGGGAGGTGGTGTCCAGGGAGGTGGACACCCCTTACAAATATTGGCAAATTTGAGTTCGAGTCTATGACTGAGAGACACTAAAACACACAAGTTCACTAGTAGGGACTCGAATCGTTAGAATGTGCATAAGAAATTACTTAACTAAGAATGAGAAGATATCTCAAATCCATATTTAAGTCGAAATCCAGGAATTTCTATAGGTTAATGATTTCAAAATTTAAGAAATTTTTGTTTAAGATCACGTAATAGATTATACATTTAATAGTTCAAGTACTTTATAAACAAGTATAGAACATGATTTATATTTATTAGTATAAAATATTATTTTAAAAGCATGCTCATATAATGTGATTACAAATATTTTTAGAGTCACAGGGGGAAAAGTCTTTTTTTCTCGCCAGTGGGTTGATTCGTATTCGAAATTTTCATTTCAGGGATCACGGGACATGTTGTTCGCTCATACATCCTAGTTGGCACTGTGTTTCAGCTGTAAGGTATTTCAATAATTTTATTTCTAGTCATTTACTTTCGCTGTAAACTTTAGTTATTCTTGTTATGATACTAATTTTATATCGTCGGTTAGTTTGCTTCACATCATAAGTTTCAATAAGGCTTATGAATTGATGTCAAATTAGGTAGGAGTGTTACACTGCATAAATTAAGGCAACTTGCTTTGAGTAACTATTGTAAACATCTCAAGTATTATTACAAAAATAATAACTGCATGCTAACCTTTGACGTATATTTACAATAATTAAAATTTTACATGTCAGGCATGAAGACATTTGATGGGCAATACAAAAACTTTACCTGGATCTTCTTTAATCACCAAAATCTAGACATTTCAGACATACAGCAGTCTATAATAATTAAATTCACCTCAATTTCCTGCAATCTAGAATAAAAAGGACTAAAATCATATAAATATCCCACCTATCATCTATCATGCATGGAAGGACAATGTGTTAAAGACATGTGGGTTGACAATTTCAATTTTCAATCTTGCACTGGAGGAGTGTAATGGTTTTTTTAAACTACTTCAGAGTTACACAGATACAACATGAAAAAGGGAAACTTGACCCCTGCCCAAGGGCATCGGGCGAGAAGGACAGCTTTCAGTGAGGCCGATGGCTTTCGGACGAGGCATACAACGAGGTCCTGGAAGTAAACCTGGGAAACGGTGTATTAGAGGAGATGAATACCTAAAAGTTGAATCGGTGAAACTGATCCAGGGGTGCGAGCGGTTCGGTTTGGGTCGGTTTGGACCCAAACCGAAACCAAATCGATATGCCGCGCTTTTTGGCTTGTCCAAACCGACCCGAACCGAACTCGGTCGGTTCGGTTCAAAGTCGGTTTGGTTTTTTATCGGTTTTTGGCGGTTTGGTGTCGGTTTTCTTACGAGCTTATTAATGATGATACAAAATTGTCATACTATTCAATACATCAAACACTATTTTTAAAATAAGCAAGCAACAAATAGGTAAGCATGACTAAATTTATTCACCATGCATGTTTATTGTCATCTCTTACATCATCCTCCCAACCTATGCAAATTCCTAAAATAACATCACTATGTATCCATATATATTTTGCAATAAATATATATACTATGTAATTGCTGGCAGCCCAAATGAGAGAATACAACAAGTAAACCATTCAGACGGTGCAACTTGAATGAGGGAATTCAAACTCATTATGGGTATATAGGTGGCCCATGTAGAATTCATGTCTTTTTGTCCTTTGGAATGGTTTAAAGAAGCACAAGGATTAAGATTAACCAATGAATCATGACAGTTAAACAAGATCTGGTGGCTTGATTTGCACCTATAGTTTTACTGTGTCGAAGGGAAGTTTTTGGTTGTGAAAGAGGAAAGGACGTGAATAGAGGAAGGGACGTGAATGGAGAACAAGGTTTGGGATAAAGAAAAAAAAATAACTTTAGTCATTTCAAAGTTCTCTGAATATTTAACATGAAGATATAAAGCATTACAAAATTTTTGCAAGGGGGCTACCAAATTTGGGCTCTATTTGGTTCGGCGGTGGCGGGTGGATTCGGCGGTGGCGGGTGGATCCGGCGGGTGGAAACGGAGTGTTCGAACCGGAGGGGGGAGGTGGCTGCTCCAAACGGAGCTTTTTGAGGCGTTTCTCAAGGCGGGCGGGTGGAAACAGAGCAAACGCCGCCGGAGGTTCATTTGTTTACCCTCCTTCCGGCGGCGTTTGCCCAAAACGGAGTAGCGAAACGCCCAAACAAATAGAGCCTTAATAGCAGGATGAAGACGATTTTTTATTCAATAAAATTTGTTCCTGTAAAGAGAGGTCCGAACCTTGTATGTACTTCTTGAATACCAGAATACAAGTATGAGTACAAATATATAGGAGAGAGGAGAGGAAAAAATAGCTATACAAGCAATGTGGGACTAAACACTAAATCCTATATGGGCCTTATTAATGGGCCAATACAACATGTTTTCTACAATTTGCTAACACTCCCCCGCAAGCTGGAGCGTACAAGTCGTAGGCACCCAGTTTGGATAAGAACTGATGGTACATTTGTCGTGGTAAAGCCTTGGTGAGAATGTCGGCAACTTGCCCTAACGCAGGAACATGATCCAGCTCTAGCTTCTTTAGTTGAACCTTTTCACGAACGAAATGACAGTCAACTTCGATGTTCTTGGTCCGCTCATGAAACACAAGATTCTTCGCAATGTGAATTGCAGCCTGACTGTCGCAAAACAAGGTTGTCGGTGAGGATAAAGTGACCCCCAAATCACCAAGTATACCTTCAAGCCAAGTGAGTTCAGATACAACAGCTGCCATTGCACGATACTCGGCTTCAGCTAATGACCGAGCAACTACAGACTGCTTTTTGCTACGTCAAGTAATAAGATTCCCCCCAAAGTAGGTACAGAAGCCTGTAGTAGAGCGCTGATCATCCAGGGAACCTGCATAGTCCGCATCTGAGTATGCAACAAGAGATAGGGAGGAAGATGCCTTATGTACCAATCCTTGTCCAGAAGCTGTCTTCAAATATCTGAGGATGCGTTCCATTGCCTGGAGATGAGAATTCCGAGGAGCATGCATAAATCGGCTGACAACTCCAACAGTAAAGAAAATATCAGGTCTTGTGACTGTTAGGTAAATCAATTTTCCCACAAGACGCCGATAATACTCAGGGTTCGTAAGAAGGGAATCGGAGTCCGACCTATGCGCACATAACTTGTGGTTGGCATCCATCAGAGTTTCTACAGGTTTACAACCAGAATAACCAGCATCGTGGAGGAGATCAAGGAAATACTTTCGTTGTGACAGTACAAGACCATCGGGCCGTCTCGCAACCTCAAGTCCAAGAAAGTACCTTAAACCTCCCAGATACTTTGTCTGAAAAACGGAGTTCAGGTGCTGTTTGATTTTCTGTATCCCTGCGGTGTCATTGCCAGTAATCAAGATATCATCCACATATACCAAGAGAATGACAGTCCCAGTTGATTGACGACGAGTGAAGAGAGAGAAGTCCGCCGAGCTCCTCTTGAATCCAACATCGCGAACAGCCTTACTAAACTTTTCAAACCAAGCCCGAGGAGACTGTTTGAGATCATAAATAGATTTCCAAAGAAGACACACACGAGACTCCCCCGTGGTCTCAAACCTGGGAGGTTGATGCATGTACACTGTCTCTTGAAGGTCGTCATTCAAAAAGGCATTTTTAACATCTAGTTGATGGAGAGGCCAGTGTCGATGTACAACCAAGGAGATTAGTACCCGAACAGAGTTCAACTTGGCAACAAGGGAGAAGGTTTCCTTAAAATCAAGTCTATGTTGTTGAGTAAACCCACGTGCCACAAGCCGGGCCTTGAGCCGGTCAATTGTCCCAACCGAAGCATGTTTTATAGTAAACACCCACTTACAACTGACACACGAGTGGCCGGGAGGAGGAGGAACCAGATCCCAAGTCTGGTTAGACCAAAGAGCAGACATTTCCTCGTCCATGGCCGCGCGCCACCCTGGATGTAGAAAAGCCTCCTGCACTGAGTTAGGAATAGAAATGGAGGAGAGAGAGAGAGAGAGAAAACTTGCGGAGAGGTGGAGCCAGACGATGCATAGAGACATAGTTCGTCATGGGGTGAGCGGTAGATGCTAGTGCTAGATCGTCAGTCCGCGGGATATCACTGATAGAAGAAGGCTGTTGTAGAGCTCCAGAGACCGGGGTACGACGAGTGTAGACACAAATAAAGGGTGGTTTAGATGGTACAGGTGGAGCAGATGCCGGAGGGGGGGTTGGAAGGAGCGGGGGCAAAGAAGTCGTGACGGGAACAGTCGGACGAGGAATGGAAGGGGAGAAAGGCGAAGTGGTGACCGACGATGAGTCGTAGAATGGTTGAGCCTCCTAAAAGGTGACATCGGCAGAGACAACGACTTTGTCATGAGTCGAAGAATAACACACAAAGCCTTTCTGGGTCCGAGAGTACCCGAGAAACATACACTTGCGGGCCCGGGGAACAAACTTATCCGTGATCGGACCGAGAGTGTGAACGTAACATGTACAACCGAACACACGAGGCATGAGAGGAAACGGGGATTTGGATGGAAAGAGGAGACTAAACGGAGTGGCATGGTCAAGCACGGAAGAAGGCATGCGATTGATGAGGTGACATGTCGTAGAGACAGCAAAGTTCCAAAAACGAGTAGGAACATGCATTTGAAGCATGAGGGACCGAGCAACATCGAGGATATGACGATTCTTTCGCTCGGCTACACCATTTTGTTGAAGTGTATATGCACATGATGTTTGATGTATAATACCGAACTCGGTGCATAAGTTCGCAAATGTCCGACAAGTGTATTCCCTGGCATTATCCGTGCGAATAACCTTTAAAGGAGAGGAGAACTGTGTACGTATTTCGCTAAGGAAGGCACGAAATGTGGTGGTTAGTTCAGCACGATCCCGAAGTAAGTATAACCAGGTTAAGCGTGAATAATCATCAATAAAAGTGACAAAATAGCGATAGCCAAACATACTAGGGGTTTTATAAGGGCCCCAAATATCAGAATGCACTAAAGAAAATGGAGTATCACTCCGAGTACAAATAGGAAAAAAGAAGCACGATGTTGTTTGCCAAAGATACGCGACTCACACGAAAACTAATGCAGAGAGACATCTGGAAGAGCCTTCTTGAGAACTTAGAGGGGAACATGCCCGAGACGACGATGCCAGTCGGCAGTAGAGACAACGGAAAGTGCGGAAGGAGGAACATCGAGGAGATAGAGCCCATTTGACAGCCGTCCATTACCAATGATATTCTGCGTGTTCTGATCCTGCACAACAAAGGTAGAAAGTGAGAAAGTAACACATCAATTGAGGTCCTGTGTGGGGAGACTAATGAAGAGTAAGTTAAATGGGGAACCGGGAACAGGAAGAGCAGAAGTCAAAGACAAAGTAGGTGTGAGGGGTATATCAGCAGCACCAGAGACAGGGGTGGTATCACCATTTGCCACAGTGATGAACTTGGGGTGGGCAATCCCTGAATATTACAGAGGGCGTTGCGAAGTAATGTGATGCGTGGCACCCGAATCCATAATCCAATGAGAGCCTTGTGAGAGACAAGAAATACCTTCATTGGAAATAGAAGTGACCGAGCCAGACGAGCGAGAGATCACCCCTTGAAGTTGTTGGAGCTGAGTGCGTAGAGCATCAATGTCGGCCCGAGCAGAGGCAGCAGAGTCCGGGGCAGGAGCGACAGGAGGTTCAGCCAGAGCAGGGGCAACAAGATGTGGTGGCAGGCCATGTTTGCGATAACAGGTGACCTCAAGATGGTCATCCCGTCCGCAATAGGTGCACTTAAACGGAGGTTTGCCAGACCGACCTCGTCCCCGAGAGGTGTGACGGCCCCCAAGGGCGGAGGACTCCCAAGCAGGTGGAGCTGGTGAAGAGTGCTGGGGAGAGAGTAACAGGAGTATCCAGAGGCGGGGTGACCTTCAGGTGCATGGAGCACACATCAGATAAAGATGGGGTGGTAGTAGAGGAGAGAATTTGGGCCCGAACACTGTGGAGGTGAAAGGGAACCTGGGACATCATCATTGCAATCCCGACAGCCTCTTTCTGGGCCCATTGAGTAGTCAGATCTGTAGTGGGAGGCTGATGCTGGATCCAGGCCTCCACCAGGGTCTTAGCTTTAGCCACAAAAGAGATCATATCGCCAAGACCCCCGGGCTCAAGGTTCTGAAGATCCGAGATGATGTCGAATAGATGTTGCAAACTATTCTGTTCGGAGTAAAAGGAATGGAGTTCCTCCCACATGTCCTTCGTCGTGTCATGATACATAGCCATTCGATAGGGCTCGGTGTCCATGGAGTTGAGGAGCCAAGATTGGACGTGACCATCATCGCGAAGCCACTCCATCAGTGGGAGCGGTCGGGATGACCCGGGTTAGGTGATGAAGAAGACCTTTCGTCTGCAGGACACGACAAACCGAGTGAACCCACTTCACAAAGTTGCGCTTCCCACTGAGTGAGATGGTAGTAATTTGAATTTCATCACGAAGCTCAGGGACTGGAGCCGCATCACGATCAAGGAGAACAGGGGAGGCATTAGAATTCTCGGACGCCACGAGACCGCAGCGGGTAGAAGAGGCAAAGGACGGGAGCAAGCACTAGACCGTGCGGTTAGAGGAAGACCGCAACAAGCCAAGGCACAGTGAGCAGGAATAGGTCGAGCGGCTAAGAGTAGACCGTACCAAGGACACCCACGACGAACAAGGACTAGGTCGGGCGGCTAGGAGCAGACCGCACCAAGGGCAACCACGGCGAACAATCACCAGACTGTGCGGTTAGAAGGAAACCGCAATAGAACCAGAAGAGAAAGACCGCGCGAATAGCGGAGCAAGCCGAGAAGCGAGAAGCATCAAGGCAATCGGCAAGAGAAGAGCGACCTCCGCACGACAAGAAAGAAACCGCGCTAGAAGGACAAAACCGGAGACCGCGCGACAGGAGCAATAGGACCCGTGCGACAAAGAGACCGCGCGACAAGGAAGGAGCTCGCGCGACAAGAGGCTCGCGCGACAAGAGGCTCGCGCGACAAGAAAAGAGGTCGCGGCGTGTTACGGGCTAGGCACCCCCTCTATTATTCTGGGCCGTTTGACCCAGCGAGGGACCCGTCCGTAATAGCTTAACAGGGTCGCGACCCGTACACCCCAACCCTGGCCCCACCTGTTCTCAGTGAGGCTGGTTGTTGTCTCCGCGATTTGAACCCGGGACCTTGATAAGAAGCGCTTAACGTTCGCCCTCATCACCAACTCATCAGAGGGCGAACGTTAAGCGCTTCTTATCAAGGTCCCGGGTTCAAATCGCGGAGACAACAACCAGCCTCACTGAGAACAGGTGGGGCCAGGGTTGGGGTGTACGGGTCGCGGCCCTGTTAAGCTATTACGGACGGGTCCCTCGCTGGGTCAAACGGCCCAGTATAATAGAGGGAGCACCGGGAAGAGGCCGCAGCGGACAGAAAATAGGTCGCAGTGGGTAGAGCTAGCTGCGGGAAGAGACTAGTCGCGGGAGGAGGGGCGAATCCGCAGCGGGTAGAGAGCAGCCCGTGACATGGAAGATAACCTATCCGCACAGGAGTGGGGTCCACGGGCCAGGGAGAGAAACGGCTATAAAAGAGTAGAGAAGAGAATGAGGAGGTGGATCCACGGGAGAGAGGGTGGAGGCGGATAGAAATGAGAGAGAATGCAAATTCGAGCGGTTAGGCAGAACGGCAGGCCGCCCGGTTAACAAAGGAACTGGGCGGTTTGAGAAAAATAGGTCGGATCGTACACCTGTGATACCATGTAAAGAGAGGTCTGAACCTTGTATATACTTCTTGATACCAGAATACAAGTATGAGTACAAATATATAGGAGAGAGGAGAGGAAAAAATAGCTATACAAGCAATGTGAGACTAAACACTAAATCCTATATGGGCCTAATTAATGGCCAATACAACATGTTTTCTACTATTTGCTAACAATTCCAAATAAGATGACTAGTTGCACAAATAGCTATTTTATACATAATTTATAATTATTATAATATCATTCATTAAGTTGGTTCGGTTCGGTTTGGTCGGTCTTTACAACTTGAAAACCAACCCGAACCAATATGACTTCGGTTTTCAAAAGGTCCAAACCGAACCAACACCGTACCGGGTGGCTCGGTTACAAAATCGGTGTGGTTCGGTCGGTTTTCGCTCCTCACCCCTAAACTGATCTTACAGGTTTGAAGGTGCAAACTCTTGTGCGACGGCGTCGGCGATGCAGGGATCTTTGCTAGCAGGAATCTGCTGTCGCGTTTTCGGTGGAGTCGGCGGCTTCGACGACAGGAGCCGTTTGTGGCGATGTCGACGGCTTCGACAACATAAGTCAGTTGTTGCTCTGCAAGCGACTTTGACAGTGGGCTTCGTTTGCGGCGGCGTCGACAGAATTAGTGGGGGGGTTGTGCCGATTGAAGGGTGCAAGAGTGGACAAGTATAGAGGCGGGGTCAGGGGAGAGGCGTGAGAGTAATCGAGGAGTGCCCTAAAGAGGAGGCGCGGGCGTTGCTTGTAAACGGGATCTGATGGATAAGAATGATCAATCAAAAGATCGTGGGGCTAATATTAAAACTACGGCGTGAGTGTAGATATGCATATTATCTTATATAATAAAAATATATATATAGACCACCTTACCCCTAGATGATAATGAGCATATTATTTTGTGGAGTATATGCCCATTGATCTTATGGTGATGTTTACTTGTGACTGCTAAATGATCTGGACAGTTTCTATGCATTATCTGAGGCTCCAACGGTGCTGAGACTTTATGAGAGCGTTGGTGTTCACTCACATATTTTGGTTCATTTTCAGATTCAGTAAACTTTTTGTTCTCTTAACCAACCCGGATCCCATCAGATTCAATAGTTATGCTGACAAAATTTTAATAACTGCTAAACAAGGCAATATACTGGCCATCAAATTAACAGAAAATGTCCCTGATTAGAATGTGAAAATTCTGATTTATAACTCACATATGGTTGTAGTACAGTATAACAAGAAGTTTATTGGTAAAACAGAATATATTATACCGGGTGAAATAGAACCCATCATCAGATATGAAGTTATATTAGCATCCACGACAAGTGCTGCACGGGTAGTTTCAGAATGAGGTCTGTTGTGTTCTGAGCAAACTGCATGAGCTTGGGTAGTTTCTGAACTGATACTGGCAATAGAACCATCTTCATCATCACTGAGAAGAGTACCAGAAGACATAATTACATTTGAACTTTTTATAACAGATTCTGAATCAATAATCTTGACGGCCCAACCTAATCGACAAGCAAATGATGCAGCAGCCTGCAGCTGAAAAAGGTCCGCTTGTAGAGTCGAGGACAATTCTGCAACGGTTGCATTCTCACTTGAAACTACAAAGACAGCATATAGTAATCTGTAGAAATGTCCCTGAAATTAGGATTTACTGTTCACATTTCAGATAAGTAGAAACGAAGCATATCCATTTCAGTTGGATCCTAACTTACTCTTCAATAGGATCCTCATAAGACTGCTCCCGGTTAGAAATAAATCCTTCCAGCCTGGAGACTGAAAGAACAAATATTAATAAGACCAGCAACCATTAAAGCAAATATATATGAATATAAAATATATATAAATATAATTAATAACCCAACGTCCCTTGGGAGTTAGTAAAATTACAAGTTGCACCTCTCTATCTTTTTAAGTTTACATGTAAGTTTACATTCATAACATGCATGTACAAAATACCCCCACTGAACACGGGAGATATTTGTACTTTCAAAAGATAGAGGGGTACTGATGGCGATCGACGGCACGCGCGCGTCTATTCCCGCAGGAGGAGGTGATCGACGACCCTTTTGGGCGATCCGAGTCCGTGGATGCGCCTGGAGGGTCGTTCCGAGCCAGTTTCGTATATTAGTTCTCACTTTTATGATGTATTTAGCCCCCGATCGGCCCGAACGTTTATAGTCGTCCGATCGGGAGCCCTAATCCTGTTTTAGTATATTTTTTCTATATATATATATGCACGTTAGCAACGGGTTGAGGGATCGATGTTTTGCATCGTGCATCCTGCCGGTCCTCCTCTCGGTGGATTCCGAGGGTTCTCCTTCCGCCGCCCGAGATTACTGCTTCCCCGCCCTGCTCCGGCCTTCTCCTCTCCCCCACCGACCTCGCCCAACCCTTCCCCAGTAATCCCACCGCCGATCCTCTGCTCGCCCAGCCCCGACCGGTCTCCAACAACCCGCCTACTTCTCGCAACCCTTCCCCATACCCCGACGACCCTCTACAGGTCGGCCCCCTTTCTAGCCTTCTCCCGTCAGCCCGCCTACAGCAGCCCGACAACCTCCCTGCTCCAGATCCACCGCCCAAATCCACCCCTCCATCACCGATCCCGTCAACCCTACCCCCGGTCTCCTTTCCTCGACCGAGCCGCCACCTTTCCCCTACCCGTAAGGCCTCCCTACCCCTACTATTCCATCCGGACAGCATACCCAGCCCTGACGTTCCAGATCCAGTCCCCCTCCCCATTCCGCAGCCTTTCGTGGAACCACCTCCGAGCCCAGATGCAACACCGCCATCGGACCTCCATCCTGAAGCCGAGCCGCTACGTGCATAAGCAAATCTAAGTAAGGTTGTTTCATCTTTTCGTTGATTACTTGGTTTAGACTCTTGCTATGTGTATTTATTTATAGTACGCATTTGTTATCATTATTTGTGGTGTAACTTACGGGGCTCATTCGGCGCACTTTAACGGTATTGCGTCTCACTTCGTTGGTTGAATATAAATGTTCTCTATTCTTCAGAGCTTGTTAACAATTGTGCAATTAGTGTTTTGATGCTTTATAAATTTTAACTACTCATTGACAGATCCTAATTTGAGGCGGTTGTCTCATGTTCACATGTGCACTTCATTTAGACAGCATTTCCATTTAGTGTAATTTCTATCCGGCTACCACTGCATCATTTTGGTATCAGAGCTAGGTTCGTTCAAGTCACATTTGTATGCTCCGTAGTGGTAGGGTGTTTCGAACCTTGATGTCTGACCAAAACGTCGCCGATGATCGGGCCACCAGTTCGAATTCGGACATGGCGGCCGCCGAGTTTCAACGTTTAGTCCTCGAACAATTCGCCACCCTTAAGAACGAGATCGCTAGGGTCAACACTAGAGTCGATCAGATAGAGCCCTTAGAGGTCCAGCCCTAGCACCCCTTTATGAGGAGCCCCTGGAAGATCCACAGGACGCCCCACCTCCGCCTGACCGGCGAGGTAGAAAGCAACCACGTCGGGACCCCGCTCCGCAGAGACTGACCCCAGATCCGACACGTGATTATCATAGTGACCCCGCCCCGAGGGGTAACCCTCGTCCACCTTACGAGCCACGCCTACCACCGACCCGACAAGGGCGAGGCCTACCCGCATGACACGAGTACGACTCTGACGATCCATACGATGACTATGTGGCACCCCGCCGAAAGCCCATCCCGATGGAGGACAACCTCATCTGGCACCTCCAAATTGATGCGCCTTCCTTCGACGGTCACCTGGACACGAAGGCTTTTTGTGATTGACTTCTGGACATGGATCACTTCTTTGATTGGTATGAGATGAATGACGAGCGGCGAGTTCGGTTCGCTAAGATGAAACTGTTGGGCCAGGCAAAGATGTTCTGGATTAGTGTGGAGAGGTCGATCGAGAGAGATAGATACTATCCCTTCATCCGATGAGATGAGATGAAGCAGCGAGTACGGGACAAGTACCTCCCGCGTCATATCGCGATCAGCTCCTTGACAACCTCTATGCGCTGCGACAGGGATCACTTTCGGTTGCCAAGTACATGACACGATTTGATGAGTTGGTAATGAGGAGTGATATTTTGGAGGAGCCCACTGCGACCGCTTCTCGATTTAGAGCAGGACTTAGAGTCTAGATTCAAAGAGAGAGCCTATTCCTCACCGCATAGAGACGGCTGAGCAGATGTTCCAACTCGCACTCGAGTATGAGAACTACCTGCGCCTCGCAGGATAGAGGCAGACCACACACCGCTCTGACGCCTCTACCTGCGCCCCCTCTGATGCGAATGGCAAGGCTGTTGTTCCGACCATTCCTAGACCCGGACCCGGTCAGTGTTATCGATGATCGGGTAGGGGGCACATTGCTTCTCAGTGTCCTACAAGGAACCTGCTGATGGAGGACGACGGTGAGGTGAGCGTTGAGATTGACGATGCGGTAGAGGAAGAGATTACCGCTGGGGTCGAGGACGGTTGGGAGAGCGAGGCAGAGAGATCGTTAGAGTTGGGAGTCATCCGTCGCCTCCTTTACACCCCCCGTGCTGAGGAAGATTTGCGTCGTACCTCGATATTCTACACTTATTTTCAGAGTGTGGGCGGTCCCTGCAAGCTCACCATAGATGGTGGTAGTTGCGTGAAAATCATAGCGAAGAAGGGTTTAGAGAGGATGCAGGTGTCTGTCGAGCCCCATCCTCATCCTTATCGCGTCCTTAGGGTGGACAAGTCCATTATTCAAGTTACGCAGAGGTGTCTTGTGTCGATCCGCCTAGCGTCCGTTGAGGACAAGGTTTGGTGCAATGTCATCCAGATGGACATTGCGCACGTCCTTTTGAGTCGTCCCTGGCTGTACAATCGCGACGTCACGTGTTATGGCCGTTCCAACACGTGTGTCTTCTTTGACAAGGGACGAAAGATAACCCTCACTAGTCCTCCGACCCAACCCAGGGATCCCCCCAAGGGCCAGGTCGAGTATTCCATTAGTGTCGGGTCAGTCAGGTCGTTGCACATCCTGAGGAAGGGCGATTTTCTTTGTGAGAGCTTAGACTCGGGAGTTATGTTTGTTGTGGCCGCCACCATGGCATCTGATGCCACCACCGATTTGGAGAGTGTGGATCCAGGACATTCGGCGCCTGCTGGCCGAATATATCGACATTATGTATGAAGAGCTCCCTGATGAGCTCCCTCCCATGAGGGATATTCAGCACGCCATTGATTTAGTCCCGGGGGCATCTTTGCCCAACCTTCCCCACTATCATTTGAACCCGACGGAGCATGCAGAGTTGAAGCGGCAGGTTGATGATCTTCTTCGGAAGAACTTTATTCGGGAGAGCTTGAGTCTGTGTGCTGTCCTTGCCCTTCTTACCCCGAAGAAGGATGAGAGTTGGCGCATGTGTATATATAGTCGTGTCATCAACAAAATCACGGTGAAGTATCGTTTTTTGATTCCCTGTCTTGATGACCTCCTCGATGCAATGGCTGGTGCCCAGATCTTTACGAAGATCGACCTGCGGAGCGGGTACCATCAGATTAGGGTTCGAGAAGGTGATGACTGAAAGACGGCCTTCAAAATGAAGAACGACTCGTACGAGTGGCTAGTTATGTCGTTCGGGCTATCGAACGCGCCAAGCACGTTCATGAGAGTGACGACGCAGATGCTTCGGCCCTACATGGGCATGTTCCTAGTGGTCTATTTTGATGACATACTGATTTTTAGCCAAGATCACACAGAACACTTGGGCCACATTCGATTGATAATCGACCTCCTTCAGAGGAAGCACTTTTATATCAACTTGAAGAAGTGCTCCTTCTTGACTCCGTTGGTACGTTTCTTGGGATATATCATTTCGCAGTCTGGTATTTTGGTTGACCCCGATAAGGTCAAATTGATTCGTGAGTGGCCCGTCCCGGCCAATATCTACGAGGCTCGGAGCTTCCACGGGCTCGCCACCTTCTACAGGAGGTTTGTTCCAGGGTTTAGTTCGATCATGGCCCCTATTACGAGCTGCCTCCGCAAGGGGGAATTATCCTGGACCACAGCGGCCACTCGAGTGTTTGAAGAGATTAAGGAGAGGCTATCGACGGCGCCTGTATTGCGCCTTCCACATTTGTCGAAGGCATTCGAGGTAGCGTGTGACGCTTCTGGAGTGGGCATCGGAGGAGTACTGAGCCAGGAGGGTCATCCAGTTGCTTACTTCAATGAGAAACTGAATGAAGTCCTGGCAGAAGTACTCGAATTATGATCGAGAGTTCTACGTCGTCGTACAGGCCCTCCGATATTGGCGATATCTAGACTCATAGAAAAATTTAGGCCACCGCCACGCGAAATGGGTGGAGTTCATGCAGGAGTACCACTAAGTTCTCAACCACCGAGTTGGTGTTGAGAACAAGCCGGCTGATGCGTTGAGTCGTCGGGTCACCATTCTCCAGACCATGAGAGCACGAGTGGATAGTTTCGAGCGTGTTCGATATGACTACCCCGAGTGCCCAGACTTTGGCGAGATCTACTCCGCCATATCGAGGGATCCTCCGGAGCCCCGTGAGGGTTTCATCATTTCAGAGGGCTATCTATTTTATGGGTCTCGCCTCTGTGTGCCACATACCTCCCATCGATACTTCCTCGCCTGGGAGTTGCATGCGGGCGGGGCCACGGGACATTTTGGGCGTAATAAGATGATTGTGTTAGTGGAGGACCGTTTCTTCTGGCTTGGATTGAAGAGGGACGTCACATGGGTTGTTCGTCATTGTCGTATCTACCAGACGACAAAGGGATCCCGACAACCCACAGGCCTATACACGCCTTTGCCCATTCCTCATAAGCCCTGGACCGATATTAGCTTGGATTTTGTACTTGGGCTCCCCCGCACGCTGAGCAAGTTCGATTCGATTTTTGTTGTTGTGGACCGCTTCTCAAAAATGACCCACTTTATCCCATGTCACAGGATATTACAGCTCCAAATGTTATGGAACGGCACAACGACGAGCCACCATGACAAGTCTATACGCGTCAGGCGCGTATATCGCAAGGGCCCACCAAAACCGCGGAGAATATTTAATAATAAATAGGTTGTTATGTATGTTAATGCATTTTTAGTATTTCCAGTATTTCCTAATTTCCAGTATTTCCTAATTTCAGTATTTTCTTTTATATTCGCTCCTCACCACTATAAGAGGGCCGACAGACCTTTTAATCTTTATCTTGGAATGTATAAAGGTTTCTATGGTTTCTCCCTAATTTCATCTCTCCTCGTCCTCCTTCATTCTCGCTCCCCCCAGCCAACCCTTCCCCTTATTGGAATCCTCCTGGAATTTATCTGTGATCGTATCAATTGGTCCGCCCTGCCGCACCGCCCGCTCTCGCCACCGGTGCTCGAGTTTGCCTAAGGAATTCAGAAATCTATCTACCTGGTCCACTGACCGCACATCACCCGATCCCCGCCAACCCGCGTCATCGCGACACAACACCTGATCCCGCGCAGTCATAAGAAAGACGAGAGGCTCGATCATTGTCGTTGTTTCGCACGACGAGCGATCCAGCCGACACGTGGTTCACCCTTGCAACATCCCAACCCTGATCTGCCTCCGGCATCAACGCCACCAGCGTCGATCCGCCACGTCCTGCCCTCCAACATCCGGATCAGGCCCTCCAGCAACCGGATCGGCCCGCTCCACCTCCTCCAACAACCGGATCGGCCCCCGACATCCTTCCCTTACTCGATCTGCCCCGATTTGCCACTCCGCCTCCTCCAGCAACTAGCAGATCCAGCTGCACCGCAGCCTCCAGCACCGCACCGTTCGCTGTTACAGCCCCCTTCCAGCACCGCGCCGCACCCCGACACGCCGTACAATCCCGCCGCTAAAGCCCTCAAGATCTTCCGCAGCCCACGGCCTCTGTTCTACATCATTCTCTTCTCGGCGCCCGGCCCCACTATGCTCTAGACCGTCCTTCGCCCATGACACAGGGCTTCTGTCAGCCGGATCTGCTTCCCCTTCCGTTTTTGCTGTAGGAAGGCCGCCACCCCGGGCCTCTGTTCTACTGTGCCGACCGTTGTGTCTCCACGGACATCGCGGACATCACATCCAGACTACATCCTGGGACCCATGGCCGCTCCCGGACCGTTGTTCTTGCTGTCGTCGACCACCAACCATCGGCTAGAATTCTCTGACCTAGCTGCACAAATCCTGGTCACATGCGCCTCCCTTCACGCCAAAGTCGATCGTGTACCACAGACAGGTTTTTGCAATCCCCCGCGAGGTTCCCTGCCCTAAGCCGTCTCCACACGACTGTCTCCTGCACCATGCAAAAGTTTCCCCTCCATGCCACCTCTCTCCACGTAGCTAATGCATCACCTCTCTCTACGATGTTCATCCCTCCGCCACTTCCACAGGCCGCATCACCGCCTCTTCTGTCGCCCCGTCCGATAAACTCATCTTCCCCTCTACCGACTCTTTCTCCACCGGCTCCAGTCTTGTCGTCCCCTCTGACCATCTCACTGTCTCCTCTTTCGACTCTCGCTCTGCCATCCCCTGCCCTGCCGCTTTCAACTGCCGCATCGCCGCCTCGTACCACGCTGCCCCCGACGGATCCGTTCTTGCTATCGGTCGTCGCGTCTCCGACATCCTTGTGGAGGATGCTCACCACCTCCCCACAGACCTTGCGGAAGTCATTACTTCCGCCGCCTGTCCTTCCGATGACGCCGCCGATACTCACCAACACCGCCTCCACTGCTACGCGCTACCTGACCCTGTTCTGGCGGGAGGTCAAGGTACCAGATGATCCGGCCATCCTCTTGGTACACGAGCTTGAGGGCAAGCTCGTTTTGAAGGAAAGATGGAGTGTTACGGGTCCAAATGTTACGGAACTAGACGACGACGAGCCGCCATGACAAGTCTACACGCGCCAGACGCGTATATCGCAAGGGCCCGCCGAGACCACGGAGAATATTTAATAATAAATAGGTTGTTATGTTTGTTAATGCATTTTTAGTATTTTCAGTATTTCTTAATTTCAGTATTTCCTAACTTCCAGTATTTCCTAATTTCAGTATTTCCTTTTGTATTTGCTCCTCGCCACTATAAGAAGGTCGACGGACCTTGTAATCTTTATCTTGAAATATATGAAGTTTTCTAGTGTTGCTCCCTAATTTCGTCTCTTCTCATCCTCCTTTAATCCTCCCCCCCCTAGCCCTTCCCCTTGCTGGATTCCTCCTGGAATTTATCTGTGATTGTATCACAGGACATATAATGCCCTGCACGTGACGGCTCTATTTTTAAGGGAAGTATTCAAGTATCATGGGCTACCTACCTCTATTGTCTCTGACCGCGACGTCCGCTTTATGAGTTATTTTTGGAAGATGTTGTGGAAGAAGATCGGGACGACACTAAAGTTCTCCACCGCCTATCACACACAGACAGGACAGACAGACGGAAGTTGTCAATCGTAGTCTTAGGACACTGTTGTGTAGTCTCGTTCGGGATAGCCCATCCACTTGGGATTCCGTCCTGCTTGTCGCGGAGTTTGCATACAATAGCTCGGTCAATAGGACCACCGGTCTTAGTCCATTCCATGTCATCTTAGGTTACAAGCCTGGGAAACCTGTCGACCTGGTTGACGTCCCGCTTGAGGCCCGACTTGTGAGTCCACCGAGTCATTCATTCAGCATATACACGCACTCCATGAGACAGTCCGAAGAAAGATCGCCGCCAGTAATGAAGTTTATAAAGCTCAGGCTGACCTGCACAGGAGGGAACATGTTTTTGATGTTGGAGACCAAATTATGATCCGCCTTTGACGTGAGAGGCTCCCACAGGGGGACAACGAAAAAGTTAAGTGTCCGTCGAATGGGTCCCTATACAGTTACTCGATGATTTGGTACAAATGCTTATGAGGTTGATATCCCACCAGCAATGAGAATTCACTGGGTGTTCAATGTGGAGGATTTAACTCCTTACTACGACGAGCGAGTGTATGTGGACCCATTGTCCCTAGCTATCCCTGAGCCACAGCCTGCCCTACCCCCCTCTAGCACCTCGGTACCCACCTTGCCCAGGAAGTCGCGGACGGAGGGGCACCCCTCGGAGGACCACCTTCCCCAGCCGGAAGTTCCAGTGGCACCGCGTTCAGACGGAGATACAATGTTACGATACCTGTCTACGCCTACCGGAGATACTCTACAGATTATTGGTCATGAATTCACGTCGATGGGCGGCTCGATGGTCCTACGGTACTTGGTCCATTGGCATGCCCGCCCGGCATCTGACGATACTTGGATTTCTGATGCGGAGCTCGAGAGACTCGCCCAAGACCTTCGTCGAGAGTACGATCATCTTCAGTCACCGAAGATGAGTGCTTTCAAGTCGGGGGGAGTTGATGGCGATGGACGACACACACGCGTCTATTCCCGCAAGAGGCGGTGCTCGGCGACCCTTTTGGGTGATCCGAGTCTGCGGATGCGCCCGGAGGCTCGTTCCGAGCAAGTTTCGTATATTAGTTCTCACTTTTATGATGTACTTAGCCCCCGATCGGCCCGAACGTTTATAGCCGTCCGATCAGGAGCCCTAATCCTATTTTAGTATATTATATATATATATATATGCATGTTAGTAGCGGGTTAAGGGATTGAAGTTTTGCATCGATCCTGTCGGTCCTCCTCTCGGTCGATTCCGAGGGTTCTCCTTCCGCTGCCCGAGATTACCGCTTCCCCGCCCTGCTCTGACCTTCCCCTCTCCCCCACCAACCTCGCCCAACCCTTCTCCAACAATCCCATCGTCGATCTAGTGCTCGCCCAGCCCCGACCAGTCTCAAACAGCCCGCCTACTTCTCGCCACCCCTTCCTCATACCCCGACAACCCTCACAGGTCAGCCCCCTTCCCAACCTTCTCCCTTCAGCCTACCTACAGCAGCCCGACAACCTCCCTATTCCAGATCCACCACCCAAATCCACCCCTCCATCACCGATCTCGTCAACCCTACCCCCGATCGCCTTTCCTCGGTCGAGCCGCCACCTTTCCCCTACTCGTAAGGACTCCCTGACCCTATTATTACATCCAGACAGCATCCCCAGCCCCGACGTTCCAGATCCAGTCCCCCTCCCCATTCCGCAGCCTTTCAAGGAACTACCTACGAGCCCGGATGCAACCCCACCATTGGACCTCCATCCTGAAGTCGAGCCGTTACGTGCATAAGCAAATCTAAGTAAGGTTGTTTCATCTTTTCATTGATTACTTGGTTTAGACTCTTGCTCTGGGTATTTATTTATCGTACGCATAAGTTATCATTATTTGTGGTGTAACTTGCGAGGCTCATTCAACGCACTTTAACGGTATTGCGCCTTACTTCGTTGGTTGAATATAAATGTTCTCTATTCTTCAGAACTTGTTAACAATTCTGCAATTAGTGTTTTGATGTTTTATAAATTTTAACTACTCTTTGACAGATCTTAATTTGAGGCGGTTGTCTCATGTCCACACATGCACTTCATTTAGACTGCATTTCCATTTAGTGTAATTTCTATCCGGCTACCACAGCATCAGGTACAACCAGTAATTTTTTTAAATAACATTGGCAAAAGAGGATCAGTTATATATCACTCAATGCTTGTATGAATGATGAAGACTTAACAAGATATAAAGTCGTCAAAAAAGAAGCTAAACATGTAGCAAGTAAAACAAGAGGTCAAGTGTATGAATAATTTTATAAACGGCTAGATACTAAAGATGGAGAACATGATATTTATAAAATTGTTCGAGCTAGAGAAAGGAAGAATCCATAGGCGGTGGATAAACGATGCCCTAACCCCACATACAATGCAAATCCTATAGCGAGTTCAAATTAATCACTTAGGAGTCGTCACATAGGGTTTCACGGAATCGGCGTCGTGAGATGATCGCGGGATTTTGGGATTTCTCTTCTCCAAAATCTATAATAACCTATAACAGTCTTCATACACTCTTTTTTATAATAAAGAGATATTAGGGCATCCCACCATCGACGGCTATGATTAGCCGAAGATGGGGTAGCCTGATTACATTAAACATAAAGCAAAAATGACTATAATATATGAAATCATGTCAGGACGACAGGCCGGACGTATTTGTGGAGTCGGATCAATGATCCGGGTACGCCATATATGATAAGTAACCAATCGGCCCCAAACGGGCCCAAAACTAGCCCTCTGTTGCGGGTTCACATCTCCATTCCACATTATTCTACCCGAATTGAAAGAGTTCATCTCCTGATGAATAGAGATCAGAATTCTCTCAGTGTATGCTAGGTAAGACTCGATGAGATCCACCAAAAGTCGTTCAAGTATCATCGATGGTAAAGTATACTCGTCAATGGTACTCTTCTGTCTGACTGACTAGCACAGTTATGTATGCATAAGCCACGATATATATAATGCTCTCAATAATCCACCGTTGTGCTAGAAATCCCGGTGTGATCACTGGTGCAGACTGTGAAGCCATATGCGACTGACCCAAAGGCAGGTGGGGCTCAAAAGTAGACTAGGTGCAGGACTAAGGATATGGAGGTGTAGGCTTCAAAGGATGTAGAAGTGTAGGCTCAAGAGGATCTTCATGAAATGAGTCCATGTGCTTATGAGGTTTGTAGTACAATGTTAAGTCCTCAGCATTAAATATGGGACAGATACTCATATTAGTCGAGATATCAAGATCATAGATATTTGCTCTGATATGTCTCATGATTGTGTAGAGATCCATTCACCTAACGTTCAAACTTTTAGCAGGCCTCCCACGAAGCCTCACAATGCAGATTCTCACATTCATCTGCTCGTCTTCATGAAATACATGTTCGTGTCAGTGAACATTTGCATGTGATTTAGAAGATTTATCACTAATATTGATCCTCCATCGGATCGACTCATGACACACATGCAAACGATGAACAAACAACGTAACAGACACATGCAAATGATGAAGAAACGACTCAACAGACCCATACCAATGATGTAAATGAAACACGACATACATGACACACTCGCTAGGGGAAATCTAATAATAACTAGGGTGTCTTTAAAATGCGGTGGCCTATCAGGAGGTTCTTTTTGTAAAGAGTAGAAAAACTCATCGAGTGTGCGATGAATATCCAAATTATTGCGTGAGACATCAACACTCAAATACGAGCTTGTAAAGAGCCAAATGTCTCTCAGTGAACGTGACACGTCAGGGAGCTCACCAGGAGGTATGCATGAAAAGTCATCGCAAATGCGACGACCACTTGAATGAAAAGCATGTACATCGACTAGAAGACGTGAATCTAGAGTGTGACAAGTGTCCCTGAAAAGAAATAATTTATTTGGTGGGTCAGTAGGTGGTGTGTCCCAAAACTCATCAAGAGTGTGATGCGTTATAAGGTAGACTCTCAGAATAACAAGAGTTTGCTCAAGTGTACCTAAGTAAAGCCCTATATACTTGATACTCCACTCAAGATCCATTCTCTGTGGCAAGATCAAAGGCAGTAATGGGAGAGATGTTAATAAATCGATACTCATAAATGAGTGGCTCACCAGAATCTCATCCTCACCAGGACGTGGTGGTTCATCAGGAGGCTCAGCAGGGGGCTTGTCATATAACCTGTCAACATGCCAAGATCCTCAGATGAGTACCAACGTAAGGGGAATGTTCTTATAAATAAGTGACATAGCCACTACGAGATCAACACCAGGCTCTTGACTATCGGTCGTGATGTGACTCGCAAGGAGAGAATGACATATACCTACTCTCAAGAATGGGTCTGTAGGTGTGGTGTCAAGAAATGAGTCTATGGCAGGGGTGTTAACTAACCCAGTGCATGACAGAAGAAGAGGTGTAGGTGAGGGGCACAACACTATAAAATCAATAGGTTACTCAGACTCACTCTCAATCGGGGTCACCAGAAAAGAGTCGAAAACAAAAGACAGACCACTCACCGGACTAAACACCTTACTGGGGTGAGAGAAATCTACATCAGGTATCATTTCTGTCGTGACTTACAGGACAATGGTAGGCATCGTGGTGACCTCGGTATGGGAGGGACTCGTACTGCAGAGGTCAAGGTATGAATCTAATCGACTAGCTTTTGCGGATCTCAAGGACTGTTCATGATGAAGGGCGACCTGATATGTTAGCTCAAAAGACTCCGAGCTATGATAAGCCAACTCAGTACGTATGTCGGATTGAAGTCCATACCGTAATTAGGAAGTGGTCATAGCTGGTTATGAAGAACTGACACTTCAAAATGCCCAGCGTGTCTGTGTCAGACTCTCCGACATGCGTCCGACACAGGGACACGTCCGGATACGTGTGTCGAAAGTCCGACAAGTTGTCTCACGCGGGACTCGCGTGTCCCACTCAATCAGACACGCATGTCCCACTCATCCGCTCATCACAGTGCATTGTGTACATGAGCAAAAAATGGGAGTTGCGGAGATGAGAATGCTTAGCTGGATGTGTGGACACACGAGACTGGATAAAATTAGGAATGAATGTATCAGGGATAAGATAGGAGTAGCACCAATTAAAGAAAAGATGTGAGAACCTTGACTAAGATGGTTTGGACACGAACAAAGGAGACCATTAGAGGTACCTGTTAGGCGTTGTGAGAGTCTAGTCACTTGGCATGTTAAAGGAGGGAGCTTGGAATGAAACTATAAGGAAAGACATGATGTACTTAGACATTAGTGATATTATGACTAAAGATAGGGCACAATGTCGACAAAGGATCGATATAGCCGACCCCACTATAGTAGGATAAAGGCTTGAGTGTTGTAGTTGTTGTAACATTGGCATGCCATATAATCATATATGATGTATTGATAATTCTGCCTTGGAGCTGGTTGGATTTCTTATAAGATCTTAAGTGTTCTTGCTACTTGGTTTTTGAGGCAGCACATTTATGAGATTTGACTTGTGCTGTGTGAAATGTGGCAGGGAGGGGATAATTGGTATTCTTTTCTCTGGCCACGTGGCTGCTTGACAGTGCTTGTCATGATGAATACAATGAGCATTTGACTGCTGTGCCCTTAGAAGCATATATTGAACAATATAGTCACCCTCCAATTTTTTGATCAAGTTAATAATGGTTTGGTGTGAGGGAAAATAGTAAACAAACACTTGGGAGCCTCGGTTGCCGAACAGCACAAATATATGTTTGACAAATCAAAAACTGTGCTAGACTTTTTGTCCTTCCCTTTGACTTTTTCTTCACTCCCTGGTAATGACTATGGCCGGTGGTTAAAGATGATGAGCTGATAATATATCTTCTTCCCTACCTCTTGGGGGAAATATTATAGAAAATTATGTTACTACATTTCTAAAACATTGCATTTTTACTGTAAGGTCTTCTTTTCTAGTAATATTTAAAACTTCTTGATTTTATAAGGTATTATTTACCTTGAAGTTTGGAAGTAAAACCAAATGTATGTATATAAGTGTGGAATGCGGATTGGTACTTTGTGAGTTGTGTTACAAGCCTAGCCCGTAAAAATAGGCCCACAGTAGGTGGTGCGGTTTGAAACAAGAAGGTGGGCGCAGGGATCGAAGCCCTGAAACAAGATAATGGTTGCGTGTGTAGCAAGAGGCATTGGGCTAGAAGAAGATGGGCACCAATTCTGTGGCATGGGGAAAACACTAGCTCTATCGTGTGTTTTGTGTCTGGGAGAGAAAACGACGATGCCGATTTCTTGGTCGGAGGGCTACTGCAATGAAACGTTTGGTCGAGAGAAGATGCTTGGGAGAACAGATAGCAGTGAGATTCTATGGTGTTGGCAAGACCGCAAGGCGCAATTTCAAAGACTGCAAGCGGGCTAGATCATGGATCTGGAGATCGACGATGGAGCGACACGGAAGGTCGATGATAGGTTGCCTCTTCCTCGTGGCCTACGAGGTTGAGGCAGATGGTTGGGCCTTCGATGCTAATGGTTTTCGAATGGAAAATGAATGAAAAATGGCGCAGTGAACTCATGGAACCATAGGAAATTTCAGCGGGAAAAGGGAGGAGAAGAGGCAGTGAATAGTTTGGCTACGGGGAGGATCTTGCGAGGGGGGAGGAAGGAGGAGACCAGTGTTCAGCCCTAATCCTAAAAATGTGAGGAGAAAAGAACTCAAGAGAGGAAGAGAACTTCGTTAATTTCATTCAACCTCATACAATAACCCAAGAGGTCTATTTATAATCTTACAGGATGACAAGGTATAAATAACCCGAACATAAAAATAGATGTGTGAAACACTAAAAGTATGACTATAATTAGTCATAACGACTCAACTCGAACGCTCAAAATAACATACATAAAGACAACAAATGAAATATGCAAAGTTGAGAGTTATTTTACAAGTCATTTTTTCCGTGTGTTGTGTAAGTGGGTTTTAGTCCCACATCGTGTGTTTAAGTCTTCGTGTTTATTGTAATAGTATATATATATACCTCTATGGATGAATAATAGAAACGCAATTAATCTATTCCTCCTAATTCAACTTGGTATCAGAGCCAGGTTTCAATTCCGCTCCCTCCCGCATCTCGTGCCCGCTACAGTGCCCGCATCCTCCTGGTTCTGTTCCGCTCCGCTCCCCCCCCCCCCGCTCCAAATCAACTCCCACCGCTCCGCCTGCATGCGCTACAGATGTCGGGCGGCCTCCAAGCCACCGTCGGCTGCTGAGAGGGATGTTGTCGCTGTCCCTCAGTGATGCAGCCCGCCGATCCTTCTCCTGTCGTCTCCCCATAATGCAGGCCGCATAGTTCTTCAGCGGCCCCTTCCTGCTCTCGGCTACGACACCTCCTACGAGGTCCTCTTCGACGACGAGCTCATGTGCAGTCCACGGTATCTTTTGGCTGCCTCCTCTGGGGTTTTTTTCCTGCTCTTGCTGCGTCGTCGGCCTGTCTGTTGCTTGTGCGTCGATCTCCGGTGTTGTCCCTGTATTCTTGGGTTCCTTTTTTGTGTTCCCTCCTTATGGCTGCTCAATCCCCCGACGTAAGTGACCCTTCAGTGTCGTCACCGAGCGTGATTCCAACTCAGATGAGTGACCCTCAGTGGTCTTATGTCCACTCCGGCTCCCTGAAGATTACCATCGTCCCTTTTAGATGACACAAACTATCTCGAATGGTCCTGGGCGGCGCAACATGTCATTTGCAGCCACCAGATGTTTGGCTACATTGATGAGACTATTAAGGAGCCCCAAAACACTGATCCCTCTGGAAGCGATGGGACTCAAAAAATTTACTGGTCGTTTCATGGCTTTTTCACTTTATGTCTCTGAAGGATTACCAGAGTTACTCTGATATCTCCTTTCCCTCACGTGTACCACCGACGCTCCTCTCGTATATAGGCTACTAAGGCTTCGCCTTTACTAGTGCATGCTTCCTCAGATTCTGATGATGCAGATTTGCATATCCCGCTTGCTTCGTTGAAAGGTAAGGTTACATGTACTAAACATCCTATTTCTAACCATGTGGTTTGCCACCATCTTAACCCGGCCAATCAGGCCTTTGTTGTTTCTCTCTTGACGGTTGTTATTCCCAAGACATGGCAAGAAGTGTTGGGTATCCCGGCCTGGACTCAGCTATGAAAGAAGAGATGTCAGCCTTGGACAAGAACCATACTTAGGATGTCTCATCCCTTCCTCCTGGCAAGAGAGCGATTGGCTTGAGATGGGTGTTTTCGGTCAAACAGAATCAAGAAGGAAAGGTTGAATGGTATAAGGCACGACTGGTTGCTCAGGGGTACACTCAGACTCAGGGAGTTGACTACCAGGAGACTTTCCCCCTTGTGGCTAAGATGGACTCTATTCGGGTATTGTTGACCTGCGCGGCTTGCATGGTCTGTGATCTTCATTAATTTGATGTTGAGAACACGTTTCTCCATGGTGAGCTTGTTGAAGAGGTATACATGAAAGTTCCTCCTGTTTCGTAAAAAAGGAGCTGAAGGGTTTGTCTGTCGGCTAAGGAGATCTTTATATGGCCTTAAACAGTCCCCCAAAGCATGGTTTGACAGATTCCTCACGATAATGCTCAAATATAGGTACAAACAGGCGTAGTCTGATCACACTATGTTTATTCGGAGACGTGATCAGGGTGTTGTGATCCTTATTGTCTATGTGGATGATATTGTGATCACTGGTAATGATTTGGAAGAGATTGTAAATCTCAAGTTTCTCTTATCTGCAGATTTTGAGGTGAAAGATTTGGAAAGGTTACGAAACTTTCTGGGAATTGAGGTGACTAGATCAGATCAGGGTATCTTTATATCACAGCGGAAGTATGTTTTAGATCTGTTGCAGGAGACCGGTATGCTTGGTTGTGCTCCTGCAAACACCCCGATGAAAGAAAATCATGGAATCTGTGAAGATGGTGACAGTGACCAGGCAGATGTCACTCGTCACCAGAGATTAGTTGGGAAACTAATATATTTATCGCATACTCGTCTAGACATTACTTATGCAGTTGACAATCTGAGTAGATACATGCATGTTCCTAGGGTCAGACATCAAGAGGCAGTGTACCGTGTTTTACGGTATTTGAAGAAAGCCTCAGGTCGTGGTCTTTTGTTCTCCAAAAACGACCACTTGAGGATTGAAGTTTTCGCGGATGCTGATTTGGCAGGATGTCGTGATGATCGAAAATCTACAACAGGTTATTGTTCTATTGTTGGAGGAAACCTGGTAACATGGCGCAGTAAGAAGCAAAATGTAGTGGTCAGATCGAGCGTTGAGGCAGAATACCGTGCAATGTCGCAAAGGCATGTGTGAGGGCCTATGGCTGCATACTGTTCTACATGACTTGGGGTTTCCCGTGACGTATCCCTTCTTGTTTTGCGACAACAAGACAGCGATCAGCATAGCTCACAATCCAGTTCAACATGGCAGGACAAAGCACGTTGAGGTGTATCGACATTTCATCAAAGATCACTTGGATAAAAAGACAGTGGTCACACCATTCGTACACTCTAAAGATCAACTAGCAGATGTGTTCACTAAAAGCTTGGGAAGTGACTCCTTCATGAATAACATCAAAAGACTTGGAATGACCGACATCTTCCATCCGACTTGAGGAGGAGAGTTGAGAGTTATATTACAAGTCATTTTTTTCGTGTGTTATTAATATTGTGTTGTTGGAAAAGCCCATGTAAAGGGTCCATTATTGGGCCCTCTTTCTGTATTTCTCTCCTTCTTCTTTAGTCTCACATCATGTATAGGATTTATTTTTCTCTCTTCTCTCCTATATAATTGTATTCTCTCCTTGTATTTGGACACTCAATACATACATACAAGCTTTTGGGCTACTTTCTACATGGTATCGGAGTCAGGTTCTCGCGGATTCCAGCTTGTATCCGCACGCTCTCCGGCGGCCTGAGTCTTGAGTCCGCGCGCTCTCCTAGTCGCCTAGTGTCGGCGGTCTGCCCTCTCCTGTCCGCTCCCTCTACATTCTCCGTGGATCCACTTAGCCCTTCTGGTCCTTTTATAGCCCCCCTCTCGGACCTGTGGGGTCCACTACTTCCCTTAGTCCGCTGCGAACCTTTTTCTGTCCGCAGCGAACTCGGCGAACTCGCTCCCTTACTCTGCGGTCTCCTTCTGCCCGTTGCGAGCTCGACGAACTCGCTCCTTCTCTCTTCCTCTTCTTGTCACTCTTGCGAGCTCTTTTCTGTCCGCTCCATTTTCTCTGTCCACTGCGGATTCTCTCCCTTTCTCGGGTCTGTCACCTTCTCAAATCGCTCTATGGCCTCAAACAATCCCCCGGGCATGGTTCAATAAGTTCAACAAGGTCCTCCGGGAAATTGGTTTTACTCGGAGCTCGGCTGACTTCTCATTATTTACTCGCCACCAGACAACGGGTACGGTTCTCCTATTGGTATACGTCGACGACATCATCATTACTGGAGACGACTCGAACGGAATACGGGCTGTTAAGTAACATCTGAGCTCCGTCTTTCAAACTATAGATCTGGGACACCTTCGGAACTTCCTAGGTCTAGAGGTTGCTAGACGATCAGATGGTCTGGTCCTCTCTCAGCGGAAGTATTGCCTAGATCTCCTTCATGATGCGGGCTACTCCGGCTGCAAACCAGTGAACACTCCCATGGATGTAAATCACAAACTATGTGCTCAGGCCTCGGAGTCTGATACTCTTCTACAAAATCCAGAATATTATCATCGTCTTGTTGGGAAACTAATCTACCTAACGGTAACAATACCTGATATATCCTTCGATGTGGGGATCGTCAGTCGATATATGAACTCTCCTCGGAGCTCTCATCTTCAGGCAGTGGAACGGATCCTCAGATATCTTAAGACAGCTCCTGGTCAAGGACTTGTATACAGAACCTCATCTTCAATCCCAACATTGGTGGCATACTCTGATGCCGATTACGCAGGTTCTCTGCATGATCGACGAATCCACTAGCGGGTTCTGCACATATTTTGGACATTTGATTACTTGGCGGAGCAAGAAACAAGCAGTAGTTCCTCGATCCTCAGCAGAAGCAGAATATCGGGCAATGGCTTCTGTAGTTTCAGAACTCACATGGATTGAGAGTCTCCTTGCAGATCTTGGTGTCAGACTCTCTTCACCTGCTCTCCTCTTATGTGACAGTCAAGTTGCTATACATATAGCCAAGAACCCGGTCTTTCACGAAAGAACGAAGCATATTGAGGTAGATTGTCATTTCATCCGAGAGAAAGTCCACATGAAGAAGATCGAACTCAAGCATGTTCTGGGTACTGAACAGGTCGCGGACGTCCTCACAAAAGCTCTACCAAGTACCCTCTTCTATCAGTGCCTATCCAAGCTTGGCGCATACGACTTGTACGCTCCAGCTTGCGGGGGAGTGTTGGAAAAGCCCATGTAAAGGACTCATTATTGGGCCCTCTTTCTGTATTTCTCTCTCCTTCTTCTTTAGTCTCACATCATGTATAAGATTTATTCTTCTCTCCTATATAATTGTATTCTCTCCTTGTATTTGGACACTCAATACATACATACAAGCTTTTGAGCTACTTTCTACATGTGCGTAAGTGGGTTTTAGTCCCACATCGTGTGTTTAAGTGTTTGTGTCTATTGTAATAGTATATATATCCCTCTATGGATGAATAATAGGTACGCAATTAATCTATTCCTCCTAATTCAACTTGCACAACCAATGACGGTTGGTGGGGACCCATAACATTGCGTTTGGAGTTTACTGTGAAGATTTACTCGGTATGGCGACTAATCAAAGGAATGTTATAGATAAGGGGAAACATGTGAAGAGCTCTTATTTATTTTTAACCAACATTAAGTAATGTTATATTTTATGAATTGTTTTCATTAGAAAAATAGCTTATGTTAGCCTGAAAATATTTGCATGATTGATGAATGAACATCTATGAACTAGTCTCCCTTTGAGATATTCTTTTCTAGTTTGTGGATGAGTTTTCCGATCTATTCCTAATTTGGGCCTGTTCAAAAAAGAATGAAATAAAGGACTAGACTTTTGTGTTAAATGGGTGCCTTACAAAAAATATAGATATATAGAGAGGAAATGATGATATTATAAATAAATATAAAAGCTCTGGTTATACTGATCTTCTTGATAGATTCATCTACTGGTAATTTGATTACCTGATAGAAATAAGAATATTTCTACATATGCATTCTTCTCTGCCTCTTCTTCTTTCTCTACCCTTCCTTAAACATTCTCACAATTCTTTCTTATCATTGTGAACATCTGTGGTTTTATGAATATATTTTTCCTGTTATTAATTACTTCAGCTTCTCCATATAATGGTTTAGTAAGTAGTGCATCAATCTGTGTTATAGCAATATTTTCTATACTGAAAACCTGAAGGTAAAATCTCCTATACCTCTGAGAGGGGTGCAAAACTATCCCTATATTTTGAGAATACAATGTCCCATGGATAAAAAGTAAAACTAGTGGTACAGAGTCTATATGTGAAGTCTTTGATTATTCAATCATTAGTTGAGATATTGTTACAGATTGGAAATAGATATTGATGCGGGGAAATGTAGTTTTATGTGATGTCCCGTGTCTTGGAACGTGGGAGTTTGAAAATAGTCCATGAAGATGTCTTCGCAGATGAAGGCCGAAATAGGCAGTGACTGGAGGAGACCCCCCCCCCCCAAAAAAAAAGTGGCTTTGTACTTGGCCGGCTGGCACGGCAAGCAGGCCACCACAAAAGATTTAACCTGTTTGAACATGCCAGACCACTAAAGAGAGGTCGTGAGGCGGTGGTATGTACGCAAAACACCGGCATGGCCCCCTCGGGGGTCGAGCGGGAAATGAGCTGGGACATAGCTGAAAACATCAAACAGTCGAAGTAGTAGAGGCGATCTCCCGTGAGACTATATGGCGGGCAGTGGCATCCTCCCTGAGGGCTGCAACAAGATCGGCTTCCACGTCATGCTGGAGGAGAAAAGCATCCTCCCAAACCGGACAGGAGATAACAGCTAAACTAGGTGTTGGCAACTATCGAGACAGAGTCGCTCGAACGGTTGGATGAGTTGGCGCCTAGCGCGGAACTCGATAGATAAATCATAGCCAAACAATTTGGCCACCCAGACTTGCTGAGTTGGAGTAACAATCCTTTGTTGGAGAAGGTACTGGAGGCTATGATGATCCATCCAGACCATAAAGTGGCGGCAAAGCAAGTAAGGACATCAATGCAGAACTGTCATAACCAAGGTCATGAGATCAAACTCATAGGCAGAGCGGGGGAGAACGGTGGTGGCGAATAGACATCAGAAGTAAGCAATGGATTGGCCCTCCTGCATCAAAATCATCTTGATGCCCGTGTTGGAGGTGTCACACACAACCACAAACAATTGCGAGAAGTTTGGGAGGGCCAATACAGGGGCAGTGCTCAAGGCCTACTGTAGGGCCTAGAAGGTTGTGGCCCTTTGAGGCCCAGGAAACGTCGGTAGTACCCTTTAAGGCCCGGTAAGCCGCAGATATCCTGAAGTGATCGAGGTATGGGCTGCTGAAGAAAAGTGTGGACCTTGTTCGGGTCCATGGCCACTCCCTGCAGCGAAATGGTGTGTCCCAAGTGATTAATTTTGATCTGACCAAAAGTAAACTTCTTGGGGTTCACCTAGAAAGCGTGCGCCTAAAGGGTGGTGAGAGTTGTCCACACAAGATGAAGGTAGTCCTACTAGGAGGAATTGTAAACGAGGATGTCATCAAAAATGACTAAGATATACATGCGCAGGGTCGGCCGGAATAGATCATTCTTGGTGTCCTAAAAAGTGGCAGGTGAATTAATCAAGCCAAACGGCATGACGAGGATACTCATAATTATTGTCATGTGTGTGGAATGTCGTCTTGAGAATGTCCTCCCACACCCGAATTTGATGGTACCCCGCGTGGAGGTCTAATTTAGAGAAATAAGATGCGCCCTGTAGCTCATCCAACAACTCCTGAATGACCAGAATCGGGTATTTGCCCGAGATGGTGACCTTACTGAGTTCCCGGTACTCCACTCAAAAACTCCAATTATCGTCCTTCTTGCGGACAAGGAGGACCAAGCTCGATAATGGGATAGCACTGAGGAGAATGATATCCACGGCAATCATGTCACCCACAAGTGTCTTAATCTCAGCCTTTTGCGTGTGAGTGTGTTGATATGGCTAACAAGACACGGAGGACGCGCTCTCCTCTAGGGAGATGCAGTCATCCGTTGATTGGGGCGGTGGAAGGCGGGACGGGGGGACAAATACACCCAAAAAGAGATACAAGACGACCTGCAGGACGAGAGGAGTCAGTGAAGGGGGCACGTCCTAGTCCACGACGTGTCACAAGTACGCAAAACAATTAATATCAGACATTCTGAAGAGAGCGAAGAGAAATGGTCTGGCGTAGTAGGACAGAGTCACCCTTGAGCAGGTAGGGGTTCCCTCTTGGAGAAACCTCAGTCATGTAATCCCAGTTCACGCTGACGTCGCCAAGGGTGTGGATCCCTGCGACCCTCAAGATAATGTCCATGTGGCCCAGCTTGTATCTTGGCAAGGGCCCATGGTAATGGAGAGATCCGAGCAAAGGTCACATGTGGCCCAACAGAGACTGTCCCCTCAAACAAATGGTGAAGTGAGAGGCGGGGCTCAAAGTCAACTACATGCGATCCACCAGGCACTGAGAGATGAAGTTGTAACTCGCCCAACTGTCAATCATCACGATCACAGGCAACCCATGGAGTGCCCCTGAGAGCTATATTGTCTGAGGACCCGAGAAATCGCCGACGACAAACAGTGGAAGGTCCAAGCGATGGAAGGTCCAAGCAATGAAAGGTTCAAGCGATGGACGTTCGTTGTTAGAGGGTCTGCATTATTCATATCTACCTCATGTTCTTCAAAATCCATGAGTAACTTCGGGCTCCTCCTCACAAATGAAGACCCGTAGGTCTATCAATGGGCAATCATGAGTCGGGGAGTAAGATTGTTTGCAGCAAAAACACAGTCCCTTGGTGTGAAGATCGTGGTACTCCTGATTGAATAACCTGGGATGGGTCATCGACCTTGGAGGACGGTTTGGTTGAACAGGACGGCCTAGTGGAGGGAGGTAGGACACGGTAGGTCTGGTTGTAGGCCCCGACAGGTCTAGTGGTCGGGTAAGTAGAAGTCACCATGGGCGGCTGACCAGTGTCTATGTCCTCGACAATAGACGAAGGTGGTGGGTGCGCAAGCAGGAACGAATGTGTGAGAGGTCATGCATGAAGAAGATGAAATAGTGGTATGGAGGAAGACCCAACACATGTGTGGCAAGAGCTATGAATTCGTCAATGTAGTCGTCGAGGGAGCCAATGCACCCAATGGAGGGCGGACGCCACAAAAGAGCTCCACCGCAAAAAAAAAGTAGCGAGTGTCATATCAACAAATGAGCTCCTGTTGGAGAGCAGACCAAGACAAAGCCGGTGTGGACTGACGAAGCCAACACACCCAATGGAGGGCGGAGCCCCCAATGCCAATCAGAGTCGTACTGACTTTATGCGGCTTCGAGATCTACTAAATATTGAAGAACTCATTCACTCGGGCAATCTATCCTATGGGATCGGTGTCGTTCAAGTACGGAATGTTAAAGGACCGGTGGTGAAACAGCGGCCACAGGAGTGGGGTCCTTGTAAGAGTCTGGGGGTGCTCCGAGAAGGTACGGCGAATCCATGTTGGAGGACGCGGACGTGCTTCGGGATCGTTCATGAGGTCATCAAGCTTCGCATCCATCCGCAACATGAGTTCCTGGAGGGAGTCATGACCTTCAAGGCAACGTAGGGTGGTCGGATCAGCTGGAGGAGGAGGTGCTCGTGCGTCAAAATGGGCAATGGAGCGGAGCCGAGGTGCATACACATAGTGAGGCTCTGGCTGGAACATGTTGATCAACTCAGCAGGGGAGTACAGAAGACGAAAACTGCACCGTTCGATGTAGATGTCGCAGGTCGACAAAGATGATGAGGTCGTTGTGGATGTCGAGGGTGTTGTAGATGTTGAGGTTGCAGTGGGTGTCGCAGGGACAAACGTCGGTGTGGTCAATGTTGAAGTCTATGGAGACCATGTGTCGAGTCGAGGTCGGAGAGGGGAAGCAGATGTGAGGTGGAGGTAGAGGTCGAAACATAGGGAAGGAGAAGTCTAAGGCTATACGAGGAGTGCAGACGCGGCTTCGGGCAAGGTCGTGCACGACAACGAGGGGGCTAGAAATGCTTCAGGCGACGGAGACAGCGGCCGGAAGGAAGGCAAGGTCGGACCAAATGTTATTGATCGAAAATAGAGAATCCTACGGGGGAAATAGATGAAGAGAAGAGAGGAGGAGAAGAAATTAACCCATTAGGGTTACCCCTTTTCATTAGAATTCCAAGATAAAAGATAATACATGTGTCTCGGGCTTATATAGTGCCCAGTCCAAACATAACATAGCAAAACAAATATGCAAGACGTTGCCTGACCCTTCGTGTCACTTAAGAACCTTCTGCCAATGTGTCACTCTCGGGTACTTCACGACGTCAGTAATCCTGTCACATCGGTAGACTTCCATCACCTCCCTCTGCATCTGTAACAGATATTCACTGTTTTTTCTATATGACTCACACTTTATGATGATTGATGGAAGAAAATTAATGAAAGTATATGATGTGGGGAGTAAGTGGAAGGGTAAACTCTATGGGGAAAGGGTCAATAATAGCCGCCAAACGGAAAATTTTCTCATCCTAAACTAAAATGCATATGAATGTGCCAATTGTTAGGACATGACAAAAAAGGTAAGTCTGGTCAATGCTGCATTAATAGCTCCCTATATAGAAAATAAAAGAGAAAAAGCTTAACAGGTCCTTGCCTTACCTCCCTACAATAGAGAAATGAATTGGCCAATTCAATTGCAAGAAAGCATAAGGCTAAACAGACTTATTATGGTTTATAAAAGGAATCTTAAGAGCAAGAAACTTCTGCAAAATTTCAAAAACAAGTCCTTGTTATCCTTATCTCAAATTTGAATAATGATCATATGAACAGATGCTTATGCATTGATCTCGTAAAGACTTACAGACAATTTAATTTCTGTAGTTTTATTTGTTTATGTAAAAAACAATTTCATATATGTATATATGATATATGGATCTGTATGATCCAATGGACAAATGTTTTGAAGAGTTTAACTTAATATATATATATATATATATATATATATATATATATATAGTGTGGTTTATTATGAGCATGGTTTTCTACTCTTCTTGAACCAGGCCGGGTGGGACAAGAGGGCATGTGTGTGCCCTAACGGAACACCCACGGGTGAATGCGAGTATATATGATGTAAGGAATTTAAAAACAATGCAATGCTCATGCGAGTGTCCAACAGTTAAATTAACAATGAATGTTGAATTTAACAAGCGAGATACGGACGTCACAATCTAAAAGCAATGAATTAGTTAAGCGGCCTCGTGTGGGTGAATTAAAATAGAAAGTGCTTCAGAGAAATGTTCGACGAAAGTCTTTTACTAGCACCAACAATTAGGCAAATTTGTTTGAGATTTTAATCCCAAATCGTATGTTTTTTCCAACAAAATATTCAAGATTAAGTATTAAACTTCCACATATGAACTTAAGTAATTAAGATCAATGGAGATGTTTAGTGCAATTTCAGCCATCAATTGGGTGTAGACAACTTGCTGGAGAACCAGGGTTCACTGATTGGAGGAAGAAGTTGAACTGTTCAGCATCTGACAGTACGAAAAGGAGTTATTGATGTTCTGGAAGGTTGGGAGCAGGGTAGGCTGCAGGCTGTTCTTCTGTGAACTCCCTTTTCACTGTTCTAGATGGCCAGAAGCTGGAGATGGTCTTCCGGAGCAGTCTACAGTGATCTTGAGCAGGGAGACAGCGAATTAGGCTCCTGGCAGCACACAATCGTCGTTCTGGGCAGCTAGAAGCGGGATGAACTGCAACGGTGTCTTGGAAATCAGGAGGCCGACAATTTCTATTGCAAGGGAGGAGGCCAGCGCGGGATACAAAAAGGATCCTTGATGGATGATGGCGCATGAAGAAAGCCCCACACGTTCGAACACTGGAGAGGGAACTGGTACCGGACAACTCGCTCTCGACCAAACAGGGATCGATAATTCTCCACGAGCTCTATGAGAAACAGAGGAGTCTTCGCCTCCTCCAGGAAGAGCCAACGTGTCACGGTGAGACCTGCGATCGACCGGGAGGATGCTCGTTTTCACCCAGGAAGGGGCCAGCCATCTAGACTAGACGTGATCTTGTAGTAAACAGATCGTTCCAGGCAGTTTTGAAGTAGTTACTGGTGGTTCGCAAGAGGATGTCGAGGGGTTTGTGGAAACAGAGACTTTGCATTAAAAATAATAAGGAAGAAAATGAAAATTTCAGGAAATTAACCGGGAGGTTGCACCCCAAGGTTCGCAGGCATCGCACCACGAGTTGATCGCAGATTCTGGAATCACTCACAGAATACACAATACCCCTAAATGAAAGTGCCCGCTCCCATTTATAATGAAGGAGGCGGTTGGGCACCCGGCGTGAACGAATATAATTTTTCATTAGGACCAGTGGCCTAAAACACTACATATAAATCCAAAAATAAATAACAAAATACATAGAAATAATAAAACGGCGCTTCAGACGCGCTCGTGGTCTTGGATTGTCGATCCGATCAACACCACCTGTGCGAGTACACAAAAGCAAGCCCTGCCGAATTGTGGTGGCCCGTAGTCCAACGTCGATCCTCATCAACTCCCACGGACTTGAAAGCATTCCACTCTGTAAAATGTCGATGGTCACACTTTTGCGATGATATCCATATAGCATCAATTGTCAACATCTCCCTACAGCGGACTAGGTAGTGGCTAATCTGTCTGGTGTCAAAGTAGGTGTATATGGATCTACGATTAACTGTAGTGGGTTGAGGCTCAGTATTGGGTTCATAGAATCGGCCCACTCATGAAGTTCACAATATGGAGTCAAATCCTCAATGTTGAAAATAGGATGGATTCACATATTCTTAGGGGTATTCAACTCATAGGCATTGACCCAACCTTTTGTACTATTGTATACAGACCCATTCTCCTAACATTTAATATTTTTGCAGCTTCTGAAGGAAACCTCTCAGCTCTAACTCTTACCATCACTTGCTCACATTCATTAAAACTCTGCACTCTCATGTGAATGTTTGCATACACTTTATAATTTTCAATAGTAATTGCAAATTTACATCAGACAAATTCCAATTTATGTAAAGCATACAACATGAATGAATCATCCAACACAGGTGAGTTATTCAACATATGTAAGTTATCATGCAGCCAATGTGAATGAGGAACAAGTGTATGACTGACTCTTTAAACTGTAGATTGATGGGGCTATAAGGAACTCCTAAGAATGGTACATGGTTTGAAGGCTCGGGTGTAGGGTGTAGAAAATTACATCGCGAATGTGATGATCACTCGAATAATCACCTAGGACATCAACAAATAAATATGATACTATAGTATGTTGACTGTCTCCTAGAGTGTAGGCAGTGACAAAATAGGTATTTGGGTCATTGAGAGCACTTTCTGTGAAGACCCTTTTCCGGTCTCCACAATGAATTCAAGATCGGATCATAGTTTTCTTATTCATCGCAGTATATGACATCAAAATGCTCAAAATGTACAAAATAAAACACAACACGACTTTTATTCCATTTACAAAGTTTATATAAGTTTTATAGATGATACATATGTATAGATAATTAATCGACTTGGTTGTAGAAGGCACACTGTCAGTCTTCACAGACAAGTTTTATAGATGATACATATGTATAGATAATTAATCGACTTGATTGTAGAAGGCACACTGCCAGTCTTCACAGGTTGCCCTATTCTTTTCTTGCGCCTTTTCAATCCCAATAAATATTTTAAGCCATGCATTTGCGAGTTTTTCAACACGTTTTTGTTTTTCTTCTGCCGTTAGGGGAGTCCTTCTTGGTGCGCTAGGTGATGCTCCTGTTTCCTTAAAAAATGGGTCCACGAAGGGGACTATGTGAGTAAGGTATCTATTGAATTGCTATACATAGAAACAAGGTGATAAATAACAATATGCATACAAAACATCATGAATTATATATTATGATATTCAAAGAAGTTTTTTGTATCAAAGTTATTCTCAGTTTCCATCTGTTGGAAAAGTCCATGTAAGGAGACCCATATTGGAGCCCTTTTGAGTTGTCTTCTTTTCTCCTCTTTAGTCCCACATCATGTATAGGGATCTACTCTCTCTTTCTCCCTCATATAAATGTGTATTCATACCTTGTATTTGATTATTGAGAAAGTATATACAAGTTTGAGGTTTTCTCCACATGGTATTAGAGGGAATCGGTCTCTCCTTGCGGCTAGCATTCTGCTAACCGTCTGGTCTTCCCTTTTCGCGCAAGGCGCGGTCTGTTTGTGTCTAACCGACCGACCTTCTCTTCTCGCGCAGGTCGCGGCTTGGTTTCTACCCGCTTGCGACTAGAAAATTCCTACCCGCCTCTCCTCCCCACCAATCCTGTGGCCTCCACTTCGTCTTTGTTCTCCTCTTTATAGGACTCTCTCTGACAGGTGGGGCCTTCTCCCCACTCCCTCTATCCGCACGGTTTCCACCCTACCCACTGCGATCCACCTATCTGAGTGGTTTCCTCTCTACACGCTGCAACTGTAACATCCATAGATTTGACGCGAAATTTATTTAAATTGTAGGGTCGAGTCGCGACGGATTTTGATCGAGGTGGCGCGTCATTGAGGTACGTTAACTGTATGATTATAAATTTTGCGACACGTAGCACGTTTTTGGAGGGAGTTGCATATAGCAAAAATTTATAGTTGGGGTGCCAATAGCAGTTTTTCCCCCGCTCCTTACGGTTAATAAGAAAACCGCAATACAAAACCGCAAGGCCCGATAGATCTCATACTCGCACGCCTCTCATTTCTCAAGGGAGAAAAGCAAACCGCAAGGCCGACCCCTACGCGCATCTGTCTCCCGCAGGCGCCGATCCGCGACAAGTCGGCTCCCGCAGCCCTTTCTGTCGGCCGATCCCCCTCCAGAAATCTCTGACTTCTCCTCCTTCCTCTACGGGTGCCGGTGGGTGTTCCTTCTCCTTCCTTGGCCGTGGAAGAGTCGGGTTCAACTCTAACCGATGGAAGTTGAAATCGTTTGGTTTCGGTGAGTTTTATTTCTCCCTTGTCTCTATTCCTTCGTGGAAATCTTTCGATTTGGAAGTAAATCTAACCTAGGTTTTCATCCTATGACCCTAAATAGGTTTTGGAGTACGGAATCCACCGCAAAATTTGAGTTGGGCGCATCGAGAGCCTCAGTCACTCCCACGTAAAGGTAATACACTAGGTTATCCGTTGATTTTGGGTTACCCTAGCATTATTGGAATTTTTCCAACGAAAACCCTAAGGGGAAAATGTGTAAATTAGGGTTGTCTTGGATTTGCAGGATTTTGGTGGCCTCGGGGCAAGGTTCTGAAAGTCCCTAGCAGTCGGATTTCCTTGGGAAAAGCAAATGTCGTCGCGCCGAGTGTACGAGTGCCGCACCACCACAGTAAGGAAACCTAATTCCTGCTAGTTAGACATACCAAGAAATATATTTTGTATACGCATGTGTAGGTTTTGTACAAATATCATGACCATGCATAGAAAGGTGTGGTGATAGAAAAACGGTCGCGGAAAATGTGTAGGATGGCACCCTTCTCCAAGACCCAAGTACCCAGATCATGAACAGTAACGTTAGGTACGAAACCTTTACCCGTGTACGTAAGCTTGGAATTTGTCCAACCAAGGGCGTAAATGTCACTTCTAGTCGACCACAAGAAAGTCAAAAGGTCGCTCAGTAGTACACTAAAAGAAATGTCCCAAACAGAGTAGCATCAGACCGAAAAAGGGTCAGTAAGCACACATAAGTCTTTTTGTGCTAGGTAGATGCGCACTATCTTTCTTATAAGGCATATGGTACCTTGTGAGCAGTATAGTCTTGGGATTTGACTCCCCTTTGAGACAGTTAGTAGATTCAAGACCGTGTCCGCGCGACACTAGAACAATTGAGTTCGTCAGATAGTCTCGGGTCGTCAGTTCAGATGCGCGTTAGGAGCTACTCTAGCTAGAGCCTTCCAAGTAGATGTGCAGGCTAGAAGCCACCTAGAACTCAAGTATAGACCTGACGTGAGACGGTACACTAGTTAGTGAATGCTGGGACTTGAGTTAGTGAATCAAAGTCACGAACATAGAACAAGTAGATGTGTTGACCAGGAAGTGTTGTGAAGGCATGCATAACATATAGCATAAATGTTTTTAATGCACAAAACTATTTTCTAAAGACATGCATTCATCATATGAGAAAATGTTTTTAGTGTCACTAGGAGAAGTTATTTTTCCTTACTCTGACCCCCCGTGGGCAATGTTTTTACAGGTGACCCAGGTGGGAAACTACGCCTAGGATGAGCGTTAAGTGGAGTTAGTTTGTAGTTGCTTCCACTTTCAGTTTTTCTTTACTTTCAGCATATACTTGTAGTTGTGGACAATGTACCTTGTTAATGTTTTATACGCCTTATATCAAACTTATAATGTTATTTCAGATTTTCAGTCATTTCACTTCTTTTCATGTTTAGTGGCTCTGTGAATTCAGATATGAGGTATGTGGTTACCCTTAGTTTATTTTATTAGCTTCCGTTGTAAGTTTTAAATTCTTACTAGTTGCTTCTTTTTACTTGTTGCATACTAGTTTTAAAACTGTTTCCTAGTTCTCTTTATATCGCTGACCCGGCCGGATGGCTGATTATTGTAAAACTGGGAAGGAGTGTTACAAATTGGTATCAGAGCCAGGTTTAGGATCCCTGAACCCAAGAAAGATTCACAGTCATAGGAACGTATAAGAGTAAACTCATGTTAGCAGAGTATTTTAAGTTGCGTTTAAGCCTTAGTTTTCGTAAGAGTACGAAATAAATTGCTAAGCCAGATTTCTCAGATGCTTGATAAATAATCAGATTTCTTTTATATGTTCTATCAGGCACCACGAGTCAGTGAACCGGGTGAATCTTCACGTTAGGATCTTATTCCTAACGCAACTATGGGATACGCGTCCGTGCCACAGGTACCACCAGTTCCAGCAGCTCTAGAGGGCACTGACATAGCGTCTCAGATTGCCAAGGTGGTCACTGTTGCCTTGATGGAGTTTCAGAGAGGACTGGTTGCAGGGTTTCCAGCTCCAGTACAAGTACCAGCCCCTGCACCAGCTCCTGTACCAGCACCCGAGGAGATGACCCTGGAACGCTATTTGAGGAACTTTAGAGAGCTTCAACCCTCGAACTACTGTGGGGATGAGACCCCGATGGACACAGACGATTGGATAGCAAACACCAGAGACCTGCTGAACGTTTTGGAGTGCCGGAGAACAAGAAGGTTCCTCTGGCAGTTTTCCTCCTCCGAGGTGAGACAAAGGTCTGGTGGGACAAGTACCGGGCAGATGATCCCGCAGGTAAAGTGTTATGAAAATTTCCTTTTATGTTTGGAACTGATACGTTCTTTTAAATAGTATGACCATACTTTTGGTCAGGTCGTACGTCAGACATGTTTACGTGGGGCGAATTTTCTAGAGCCCTTGCAAGTTAGTTCGTGTCTCCTTCCGCACGACGAGGTCTCAAGGAGAAATATCTTAGGCTTTTCTAGGGGGACAAAACCGTTACTGAGTATGAGCGAGAGCTTACCCATCTGGCTCGGTATGCGGGCGTGATGCAGGGAGATCAGGCTGAGAAATGCAGCCGCTTCGTGGATGACTTGCGTGACTCGTTGAGACAGCCGCTGATGACCATGGTCAACGCTGACTACAGGAGCTTAGTGGATACCGCTCGCAGACTGGAGGCTGATCAGCAGAAGGTTAAGAAGCGAAGTAGTTTCCGTACGAAGCGATCTCAGGATTCGCATCAGCCGCAACAGAGCAGGAATGACCAAGGGAAGAACTGGAACAAGAAGCAGAAGCCTGAGCGAAGAAGAGTGGTCAGTCTGGAGACAGGAGCAAGGACTACCCCCCTTGTCCCAAGTGTCAGCGTCGCCATCCAGGAGAGTGTTTGGCCAGCGCAAGCGTGTGTTACAAGTGTCGTCAACCTGGACACATAGCTCGCTTCTGTCAGGAAGTTGGTGCGAATCAGGTAATCAAAGCCTTATTGTATTCATTACATTAATGTAATTACTATATATGACAAATGTAATTTGTTCCTGCAGTTGAAGTACGAGGTTGGTGGATCAAGCAGGGTAGACAAGGGCAAAGCCTGATGATCACTGATGGGAGACCACAGTAGGGTCGAGATTTAGTGCCGCCCAGAGCATATGGGCTTGGTCAGCAGGAGGCAAAGGATCAGGAGGATGTAGTGACTGGTAAGTGTTTAATTTTCTTAACAAGTTTATTTAATCCTCCGTATTGACACTTTCCATCTTTTGTAAATCATTCATGTAGGCATCCTTATGATTCGTAATTTACCCTTCAAGATTCTGTTTGATACGGGCGCCTTGCACTCGTTTATCGCGGAATCTCTAGTGCGTAAGCTGAATTTAGAAGTCTTTCCAAAGAGAGTACCGCTGGAAGTCATGATGCCGAATGGATCCCTTCTGCAGACCAGAGATAAGTGCAGGGTACCGTTACAGTTTGGTGATACCGAGATTATCGTGGAAGCTTTGCAGCTACCTATTGCAGGATTCGACATGATCTTTGGAATGGACTGGCTTTCGGCAGTCAACGTCAGGATTGACTGTAGGGCAAAGCAGATACAGTTTAAGGGCCCCAACCAGACTGCATTTTCTTTTCAGGGCCTGAAGGGAGTAGTGAAGATGATCATCTCCGCAGTCCAAGCTAGAAGGTGTATCAGTAAGGGTTGTCAAACCTTCGTAATACTGATGAACGCAGAGGCTAAGGCTGACTTGGCAGAGGTACCAGTGGTGCAGGAGTTTCCCTATGTTTTCCCGGAAGAGCTCCCCGGTGCCCCTCCGGATAGGGAGATTGAGTTCCCGATAGACTTACAGCCTGTGGCTACACTGGTAGCCAAATCCCCCTACCGGATGGCTCCAAGGGAACTAGCGGAGTTGAAGACCCAGTTGCAGGAGTTGCTTGACTTGGGCTTTATACGTCCCAGTACTTCACCTTGGAGTGCTCCAGTACTATTTGTGAAGAAGAAGGATGGTAGTATGAGATTGTGCATAGACTACGGTGAATTAAACAAGCTGACAATAAAGAACAAATACCTGATTCCCAGGATTGATGATTTGTTCGACCAGTTGGTGGGATCGAGCACCTTTTCCAAGTTAGATTTGAGGTCGGGCTATCATCAGTTAAAGATTCGGGACGTGGATATACAGAAGACGGCTTTCAGTACTAGATATGGACACTTCGAGTTCGTAGTCATGCCGTTCGGGCTGACCAATGCCCCTTCAGTATTTATGGACCTGATGAACAGGATATTTCAGGAGTACTTGGATCGTTTTGTTATTGTCTTTATCGATGATATCTTGGTGTTCTCTAAGAGTACAGAAGATCATACCGCTCACCTCAGGATTGTTTTGAGCACCCTCAGGAAGAACCAGCTGTATGCCAAGTTTTCAAAATGTGAGTTCTAGCTTTCAGAGATTGCATTCTTAGGCCACGTCATCAGTCAGAAATGGGTTAGTGTCGATCCGAAGAAGATAGAGGCCATTAAGAATTGGCAAAGGCCAACGACAGTTTCAGAGGTTCGCAGCTTTTTGGGCCTAGCTGGTTACTACAGGAGATTCATCAAGGATTTCTCAAAGATAGCCTTACCACTGACTTCCCTCACCAGGAAGGGTAAGGGCTTGGTTTGGACAGTTGAATGCGAGTTGGCTTTTAAGGACTTGAAGGACAGGTTGATGACCGCACCGATTTTGAGTTTACCTTCAGGGATCGACGGGTTTCAGATTTATAGCGATGCATCAGATCAGGGTTTGGGTTGTGTTCTCTTGTAGCATGGAAAGGTCGTAGCCTATGCCTCGAGACAGTTAAAGGTTCATGAGAGGACATATCCCGTGCATGACTTGAAGCTTGCAGCAGTCATACATACTCTGAAGATTTGGAGGCACTATCTCTATGGAGCGCGTTGCGAGATCTTCACTGATCATAAGAGCCTCAAGTATATCTTTGATCAGCGGGAGCTCAATTTGAGGCAGCGCAGATGGTTAGAGTTTCTATCAAACTACGACGTGGACATTCAGTACCATCCAGGAAAGGCGAATGTTGTAGCTGGCGCCCTTAGCCGGAGAGGTTCGTGTTGTAGCTGACGCCCTTAGCCGGAGAGGTTCGTATTTTTTCCTCGCACTCAACAGAAGGAATTGGTGCGGGAACTGGAGAGACTGGGCATCATTGTTGTGCCCCGTTGTAGTTTTGATTCTGCAAGGTTGAGTTGGATGGAGATTACTTGCAACATTAAGGATAGGATCAGGACAGCTCTACTTTTGGATCCAAAGATGGCAGAGATTTAGATCTCAGTGCAGACGGGTCAGAAAAAGAGATTCTCTATTCAGGATGATTTATTATTGCACGATGGCAGGATGTGTATCCCCGATGTTAGCCACCTTCGCGAGGACATTCTATTTGAGGCACACAATTCAAGATATTTGATACATCCTGATAGCACAAAGATGTATGCAGATCTCAAGAAGGTAGTTTGGTGGTCAGGCTTAAAAAGTGATGTTGCAGACTATGTAGGGAAGTGCGAGACATGCAAGTTAGTTAAGGCCGAGTGCTAAAGGCCTGGAGGCAAGTTGCAGCCACTTCCCATTCCTGAGTGGATATTTGAGGATATATCCATGGATTTCATCCATGGTCTGCCGAGATCGCAAAGTGGGAATGATTCCTTATGGGTTATAGTTGATCGGCTTTCTAAGGTCGCCTATTTCATTCCTCTTAAGAAGACGGATCAAGGTCCGAAGTTGGCACAGTTATATATAGACGAGATAGTTCGACTTCACGGTGTTCCCAAGACTATAGTTTCAGACCGAGATGGCAGGTTTACCTCCAGGGAGTGGAGATACGTTCAGGAGCGGTTGGGTACCAGATTACATTTCAGTACCGCATTCCATCCCCAGACCGATGGACAGACTGAACGCGCAAATAGGACTTTGGAGGACCTGCTACGAATGTGCATTTTGGACTTTGGAGGAAAGTGGGAGAAGTATGTTACTCTTGTGGAGTTGTCCCACAACAACATTTTTCAGAAGAGTATTGGGATGGAACCGTTCGAGGCCCTCTATGGTAGACATTATCGGACACCGTTGTGTTGGGTTGAAAGTGAAGAAAGATCTACCATTAGGGACTCATGGATTGATAAGACCACTGATAGGATCAAGCTCATTCAGGAGCATATGAAGACAGCTCAGGATCGCCAGACCAAGTATCATGATCAGAAGCACAGGTCAGTAGAGTTCAGTGATGGAGACTACGTTTATCTGAAGGTCAGACCAATCAGAGGAGTCTCTAGAATAAAGCGGATGAAGAAACTGAGCCCCAGATTCGTTGGTCCTTTTGAGGTGCTGGAACGAGTTGGTGAGGTTGCATATAAGTTGGTCTTACCTGAGGAAATGAGTGGTGTACATGATGTATTTCACGTCTCCTATCTGAGGAGAGCAGTCAGAGATTCTAGTCAGATTATCAGTACCGAGGAAGCACCAATTGAGACAGATCTTAGTATTGGGATTAGACCAGTCAGAATCGTGGATTCATGGATACAGAAGCTCGGGAATAGAGAGATTCGCATGGTCAAAGTCCTTTGGATGAACTGTAGCCGTCCAGAGTATACTTGAGAGCGAGAGGTTGAGCTTAAGAGCAATGCAGAGTATTCTTTCCTCTTCGATTCAGGTATGGTTACAATTTTCGAGGAAGAGAAATTTTGTTAGAATTGGAGATTTGTAACATCCATAGATTTGACGCGAAATTTATTTAAATTGTAGGGTCGAGTCGCGACGAATTTTGATTGAGGTAGCGCGTCATTGAGGTACGTTGACTGTATGATTTTAAATTTTGCGATACGTAACACGTTTTTGGAGGGAGTTGCGTATAGCAAAAATTTATAGTTGGGGTGTCAAAAGCAGTTTTTTCCCCTCTCCTTACGGTTAATAAGAAAACCGCAATACAAAACCGCAAGGCCCCATAGATCTCATACCCGCACGCCTCTCATTTCTCACGGGAGAAAAGCAAACCCGCGACAAGCCGGCTCCCGCAGCCCTTTCCGTCGGCCGATCCCCCTCCAGAAATAATCTCTGACTTCTCCTCCTTCCTCTACGAGCGTCGGTGGGTGTTCCTTCTCCTTCCTTGGCCGTGGAAGAGTCGGGTTCAACCTTAACTGGTGGAAGTTGAAATCGTTTGGTTTCGGTGAGTTTTATTTCTCCCTTGTCTATATTCTTTCGTGGAAATCTTTCGATTTGGAAGTAAATCTAACTTAGGTTTTCATCTTATGGCCCAAAATAGGTTTTGGAGTACAGAATCCACCGCAAAATTTGAGTTGGGCGCATCGAGAGCCTTAGTCACTCCCACGTAAAAGTAATACACTAGGTTATCCGTTGATTTTGGGTTACCCTAGCGTTATTGGAATTTTTCCAACGAAAACCCTAAGGGTCCGTTCGTTTCGCGGGAATTGGGCCATTGGAATTGGAATTCATTTACTAATTCCAATTATAGGCGTTCGGTAGCCAAAAAAATCACGGAAATCGGCATTACTTTCGTAATTCCGTCGGAAATGGGTATAAGGTAAACGCGGGATATGCATTTCCGACCTCGCTAGGTCAGATTTCGCGATTCTTCTTCTTCCTCTCCCGGCTCCCGATTCTCCGCTGCTCGCTGGTCGCTGCTCCCGCTAGGTCAAATTTCCTCTCCCGGCTCCCGATTCTCCGCTGCTCGCTGGTCTTCTTCTTCTTCTTCTCATCCATAAATTCTGCATCCAGATCTTCTTCTCATCCAGAAATTCTGGATCCTACTACTTCTTAACTCTGGATCCATCCAGAAATTCTGGATCCAGAAATTCTGGATCCAGAACTCTGGATCCAGAAAAATCTGGATCCAGAAAAATCTGGATCCAGAACAATCTGGATCCAGAAATTACATTGGTATAAATTAATGATGTGGTAACAATAAATTAATTCTTAACTTAATGTTACTGCGATTTTATTCAAACAGTGTTGTGGTTAAGAGATTTTTATAGGAGTAAGGTTCATTTACATGTATGAATTAGAGTTTCATTTCTTAATCTTTCACCCATTTTGTAGATGTCTATTGGTTGAAATTATATGTTTATATAAAGGGCACTTTCTATTTTTTATAAGAAAACTAACTTTTCATATGCACAGAAGGAGAATGAGGGTGTTTGTGAGCATATAAAATTGGAACAACGAGTTTTATCTTTCGCTGAAATCAACTGTAGGTTTTCCTACTTGTGTTTTCTGTCTTTTTAAAATAATGTGCATTTTTTTATGTTTAGATGGATGAAACAGTGAAACGTCGTAGACGTAGGAGAGCAGCTGTAGCTGCTGCTCTTGCTGCTTCCGTCATAGTGATGATGAAATGTGGGGTTAGAAGAAATATCGTGCATGCTAATGCAAAAAATGTTGTAAGGGAAAGTTTGTTTAGGCGGTTGTATGGCGGAACAGATATAAATTGTTTTAACCAGCTTCGGATGAATAGAAGCTCGTTCGAAGTTTTGTGTAACATGCTAACCCAGCGTTGTTTGTTGAGAGACACAAAAAATGTAGGAGTTAGAGAGGCAGTCAGCGTTTTTTTACATGTTTTGGGGCACAACAAAAAATTTAGGGTTGTTGGTGGGACGTATCTACGATCAACAGATACAATTAGCCGTCATTTCAACACGGTGTTGCGAGCAGTTCTGAAATTAGGTCCTGACTTTATAAAACTCCCTGATGCGTCAACAGTACAAAGATGGCGTCATTTTCATGTATGTTATTTCTTTTACAACCCTAAGTTTTACTTTAAAATATATGTAACAATATCTAAATTGTTCATATGTCTATATAGGATTGCATTGGTGCGATTGACGGCACTCATATTGAAGTTACAGTTCCTACTAAAGACCAGGGTAGGTATCGGAATAGGAAACAGGCCATTACAACGAATGTAATGGCCGCATGTGATTCAAATATGAGGTTTTTGTATGTGTTACCTGGATGGGAGAGATCCTCATCGGACTCCAGAGTTTTGCGCAATGCACTCGAAAGAGCAGATCGTTTTGAGGTGCCACTTGGAAAGTACTATCTGGCGGATGCGGGATACACCAATGGGCCTGGCTATCTAGCTCCATATAGGTCAACCAGATATCACCTGAAAGAGTGGGCGGCACAAGGCAATAACCCTACCAATTATAAAGAGTTATTCAATCTCCGACACTCAAAGGAACGGAATGTCATAGAGCGGACATTCGGCCTCCTTAAAAAAGATGGGCGATTTTGAGAGGACCATCATTCTATGACATCAAAGTCCAGGTATACACATTTAAATCTTAACATTCGAATAAGTTAATTCATAATGTGTTTTTAATTACCTTTTACTTTTAACAGGTTCAAATTATAAATGTTTGCTGCATTCTGCATAATTTTCTTATAGAGAGGAGATTAGAAAATCATGGTCGATTGCTTGCCGAGGTAGATGCGGAAATATTAAATCAAGATACAACTTCTGCTAGTTTCGAGTACGCGGATACATTCGCTCCAGTCCAAGCAACACCAGAGTGGAGCACGTTTAGGGAAACTATAGCTATGAATATGTTTAATGAGTATTGTGCTCATCGGGGCAATTAAAATATGTTTATTGTGTTAATTTCTGACTTATTTTATGCAAAAAAGTGGGTATGTTATGTGTGTGTGTCTGTGTACATTTTGTTAACTTCTTTTTAATCCATTTATGTTCTGCAATGTGGGTATGTTATGTGCACGTGTTACCTGTATGATTTGTTAACTTCTTTTTAATCCATTTATGTGCAAAATTGTGGGTATGTTACGTGCGTGTCTGTGTAAATTTGGTTAACTTCTATTTAATAACTTTTTTGTGTGTCTGATTTATATATGCAGAAATAAATGGATAAAAAAGGAAAGGGGGTCAAGCCAAGTGAACGGTCCTATGTTCCTTGGACGCCGCAGATGGATTGTGCGTTATCGACTGCTCTCCTTGAGCAGCAAAATCTGGGAAATAAGGCGGCTAGCGGCTGGAAAAGTGTCGCGTACACGGCGGCAATACAGGCATTGAAGGATGATTGTCACGTTGATATTAGTAAGGAGAAGATAATGGCCAGGATTAAAACATGGAACAAATACTACCAGGAAATATCGACAATGCTGGATACCAGTGGTTTCGGATGGGATTGGGAGCGTAATGTGGTGAAGGTTGACAGCGAGGAAGTCTGGGCTAACTACGTACAGGTAATATTTTAATTGAGCAAATATTTAACTGTGTAGAAAATATATTAAATTTTGATTCTAATTTACACTAAACTTGTAGGCGCATCCGACAGTGAGACATTATCGGAGCAAGGTGATCGTCAATTGGGGGGACTTAGCTATGATTTGTGAGGTTGATCGGGCCACTGGAGCTAATGCTGCTACTGCGACTGAGCAAATGAACGAGATCCACATTGAAGACTCAATGGACGAAAACGGCATGGAGGAGGTTGAGCCAAAGAGCAAGAAGAGGAAGGAGAAAACATCCGCAGTAGATATTATTGCTGATGTTGTTTCTGTGATAGCGAGGAACATGGAGCATGATAGCAGCGTGACTTCTCAGCCGCCACCGCCACCGCCGCCGATCTCAAGGGCAGACAGGATATATGCGGCCATTGCAGCTATTACGGATTTGACTGAGAGTGAGGTCATACAGGCTATCGATATGCTGAGTGTTGACGACAAGAAGGCCGACGTGTTCATGGCTTTACCGATGCCAATTAGGAGGACCTGGCTCCGCTTACATCTACGCGATTGATTAGTTTATGTTAAGGACTTTTGGTTTAATGTGCGGACTACTATAATGTTGTAGACTATTTTGAACTATTTTGAACTTTTTTTAATGTTCGGTGTATGAACTATTAATTTTTATTCTGTTAAAGTATGATTTTTATTTAGCTATTTCAATTCATTTTGTAATAAAAATTACAAATTTGAATTCTCTACTTTGAATTCCAAGATACAGCCGAACATCGGAATTGCTAATTCCAATTCCTGTGACAGAATTCCTGCATTCAGCCGAACAGCAGAATTGGAATTGAATTCAATTCCAATTCCTGCGGGAATGAGAATTGAATTCAATTCCAATTCCTGCAGCTCAATTCCCGCGAAACGAATGAACCCTAAGGGAAAAATGTGTAAATTAGGGTTGTCTTGGATTTGTAAGATTTTGGTGGCCTCGGGGCAAGGTTCTGAAAGTCCTAACAGTCGGAATTCCTTGGGAAAAACAAATGTCGCCGCGCCGAGGGTACGAGCGCCGCACCACCACAGTAAGGAAACCTAATTCCTGCTAGTTAAGCATAGCAAGAAATATATTTTGTATATGCATGTGTAGGTTTTGTACAAATATCATGACCATGCATAAAAAGGTGTGGTGATAGGAAAACGGTCGCGGAAAATGTGTAGGATGACACCCTTCTCCAAGACCCAATTAGTCAGATCATGAACAATAACGTTAGGTACGAAACCTTTACCCGTGTACGTAAGCTTGGAATTTGTCCAACCAAGGGCGTGAATGTCCCTTCTAGTCGACCACAAGAAAGTCAAAGGGTCGCTCAGTAATACACCAAAAGAGATGTCCCAAGCAGAGTAGCATCAGACCGAAAAAGAGTCAGTAAGCACACATAAGTCTTTTCGTGCTAGGTAGAGGCGCACTACATTTCTCATAAGGCATATGGTATCTTGTGAGCAGTATAGTCTTGAGTGTTGACTCCCTTTGAGACAGTTAGTAGATTCGAGACCGTGTCTGCACGACACTAGAACAATTGAGTTCGGCAGATGGTCTCGGGTCGTCAGTTCAGATGCGCGTTAGGAGCTACTCTGCCTAGAGCCTTCCAAGTAGATGTGCAGGCTAGAAGCCACCTAGAACTCAAGTATTGACCTGACGTGACACAGTACACTAGTTAGTGAATGCTGGGACTTGGGTTAGTGAACTGAAAGTCACGAACATAGAACAAGTAGATGTGTTGACCAGGAAGTGTTGTGAATGCATGCATAACATATAGCATAAATATTTTTAATGCACAAAACTATTTTCTAAAAACATGCATTCATCATATGAGAAAATGTTTTTAGTGTCACTAAGAGTTATTTTTTCTTACTCTGACCCCTCGTGGGCAATGTTTTTACAGATGACCCTGGTGGGAAACTACGACTAAGATGAGCGTTAAGTGGAGTCAGTTTGTAGTTGCTTCCACTTTCAGTTTTTATTTACTTTCAGCATATACTTGTAGTTGTGGACAATGTACCTTGTTAATGTTTTATACGCCTTGTATCAGACTTATAATGTTATTTAAGATTTTCAGTCATTTCACTTCTTTTTTTGTTTAGTGACTCTGTGAATCCAGATATGAGGTATGTGGTTACCCTTAGTTTATTTTCTTAGCTTCTGTTGTAAGTTTTAAATTCTTAGTAGATGCTTCTTTTTACTTGTTGCATACTAGTTTTAATACTATTTCCTAGTTCTCTTTATATCGTTGACCCGGCCGGATGGCTGATTATTGTAAAACTGGGGTATTACAGCAATCTACCTGTCTTACCCGCACGGTTTCTCTCCCTGCTCTCTTGTCGCCGCACTGTAACTTTCTCGCGCGGCTTTTCTTTTGGTTCTCTCGAGCTCTCTAACCGTTGCGTGGCTTCTCACTCTGTCTTACCTGCGCGGCCGTGTGGACTTCTTCCGGACTACGACATCTCTAACCGCTGTGGGCTATGCATTTAGATCGTGGTATCTTCTCTTGTCGCTGGTGTATTGTCACCGAGACCGTGCGGACTCCCCAATTTTCTTCATTAGGCGACTTCTCCTTTCTTTCCGCTCCGTTTCTTTGGTCACGGCCTCTTCTGTGCTTGCCGTCAGACCATTGTCATCCTATCCGCGCGGTTTCCCTGCAGAGACTACCCGTACAGTTTCTTTTCTATCCGCCGATTCTCTTACCGCCGGTCTAGCCTCCTAATCGCTTGGACATGGGGTCTTCTCTTGACTCTACCAGACAAGCGGCTTCCTCCTCTGCAGACCGCCCGGCCCTTGCCCCTGAACTTCAGGATGAACTACGGATTACGACTATCTCATTAGCCGGGAAGAAGAACTTTGTGGAGTGGGTGCACTCGTTTCGCCGCGTTCTTCAGTCCAAAGGCTTCTTACATCACTTGAATCAGGCTGCTCCCGCTACTCTTACTGACGACTAGTTGCGCAACGATAGTCGCGTTCAGACATGGCTCCTCAACTCCCTTGATGGAGAACCGTATCGCATGGTCATGTATCATGAAACGGCCAAGGAGATGTGGGATGAACTTCATTCCCTCTATTCCGGAAAAGATAGTCTACAGTACTTCTATGACATCAGCACTGACCTTCAGACTCTTGATGTTGGCGGGGCCACCGACCTCACCTCCTTTGTTGCACGGGTCAAAACTCTGGTTGAAGCATGGATTCAACATCAACCTCCTACGACGGATCTTGCTGCACAACATGCTCAAAATGAAGTCGTTGGCGTGGCCATGATGATGGCTCATGTGCCACCGCATCTTCAGAGCGTTCAGGCCCAGATCCTCTCCTCTGCTGCTACTTAGTCACTATCCGATGTATGTTTCATGTTGCTCAAGGTCTCACCGCCTCCTGATGGTTCTGGACCTCCATCACCAGCTCTCCTTCGGCAAAACTTCTGCGCCCTTACTGCCCCTTCCACCTTATGCTCGAGGGGGGGGGGGGGGGGGGGGGGCGTTCCGGCTCTCGCGGCCTAGGAGGCCGACCGCGACCAAAGTGTTCCTTCTGCGGTAAGGATGGCCACCTTGAGGACACGTGCTATTGCAAGCATGGGCTTCCTCCTCGTCCACAGCCCGTCGTTGCTGCCCACGATTCATCGATCACTCGTACTGACATTGAAGAGGTCCGGCTTTAGCTCCAACAACTTCATGGTCTGCTCAGTCGCCCACCTGCCTCTGTTACCTCGGCTTCCTCCATCTCACATGAAGGTATCATTTGTCTCTCCCCTAGTCCATGGTGGATAGTGGATTCAGGTGTCACTCATCACATCACCTCCCTGCGACCTCATCAGTACCTGGATTCTCCTCATCCTAAGTGTATCACAGTGGCCAATGGGGACACTGTTCTAGTCTTCGGCTCGGCGGATATACCTCTCACCTCTTCTCTATCTCTACACTCAGCTCTTCATGTTCCAGGCTCCCTATTTAATTTACTTTTTGTTGGTCGTCTCACTACCGATTTAAATTGCTCTATAACCTTTACATCTTCTTTTCTGATACATGATCGACAGACGCGGAATATCATTGGTGAAGACTGCAGAACGGGCTCTACCATCTTGATGACTCCCCTATTATCCTGTCTTCAGTCTCCTCCGTCGATTGGCATCGGCGTCTTGGGCATGCTCCTTTGCCAGTCCTCCAGAAGGCTCTACCAGATGTATCTCTTCCTCCTTTTCAGTGTGAATCTTGTATTTTCGGCAAGCAGCCGCGTTCATCTTTTGTATCCAAAGGTCTGGCTTGAAAAGTGATGTTGCAGATTATGTAGGGAAGTGCGAGACATGCAAGTTAGTTAAGGCCGAGTGTCAAAGGCCTGGAGGCAAGTTGCAGCCACTTCCCATTCCTGAGTGGATATTTGAGGATATATCCATGGATTTCATCCATGGTCTGCCGAGATCGCAAAGTGGGAATGATTCCTTATGGGTTATAGTTGATCGGCTTTTTAAGGTCGCCTATTTCATTCCTCTTAAGAAGACGGATCAAGGTCCGAAGCTGGCACAGTTATATATAGACGAGATAGTTCGACTTCACGGTGTTCCCAAGACTATAGTTTCAGACCGAGATGACAGGTTTACCTCCAGGGAGTGGAGATACGTTCAGGAGCGGTTGGGTACCAGATTACATTTCAGTACCGCATTCCATCCCCAGACCGATGAACAGACTGAACGCGCAAATAGGACTTTGGAGGACCTGCTACGAATGTGCATTTTGGACTTTGGAGGAAAGTGGGAGAAGTATGTTACTCTTGTGGAGTTGTCCTACAACAACAGTTTTCAGAAGAGTATTGGGATGACACCGTTTGAGGCCCTCTATGGTAGACATTATCGGACACCGTTGTGTTGGGCTGAAAGTGAAGAAAGATCTACCATTAGGGACTCATGGATTGATAAGACCACTGATAGGATCAAGCTCATTCAGGAGCATATGAAGACAGCTCAGGATCGTCAGACCAAGTATCATGATCAGAAGCATAGGTCAGTAGAGTTCAGTGATGGAGACTACGTTTATCTGAAGGTCAGACCAATCAGAGGAGTCTCTAGAATAAAGCGGATGAAGAAACTGAGCCCCAGATTCGTTGGTCCTTTTGAGGTGCTGGAACGAGTTGGTGAGGTTGCATATAAGTTGGTCTTACCTGAGGAAATGAGTGGTGTACATGATGTATTTCACGTCTCCTATCTGAGGAGAGCAGTCAGAGATTCTAGTCAGATTATAAGTACCGAGGAAGCACCAATTGAGACAGATCTTAGTATTGGAATTAGACCAGTCAGAATCGTGGATTCATGGATACAGAAGCTCGGGAATAGAGAGATTCGCATGGTCAAAGTCCTTTGGATGAACTGTAGCCGTCCAGAGTATACTTGAGAGCGAGAGGTTGAGCTTAAGAGCAATGCAGACTATTCTTTCCTCCTCGATTCAGGTATGGTTACAATTTTCGAGGAAGAGAAATTTTATTAGAAGGGGAGATTTGTAACATCCATAGATTTGAAGCGAAATTTATTTAAATTGTAGGGTCGAGTCGCGACGGATTTTGATCGAGGTAGCGCGTCATTGAGGTACGTTGACTGTATGATTTTAAATTTTGCGACACGTAACACGTTTTTGGAGGGAGTTGCGTATAGCAAAAATTTATAGTTGGGGTGTAAAAAGCAAATTTTCCCCCTCTCCTTACGGTTAATAAGAAAACCGCAATACAAAACCGCAAAGCCCGATAGATCTCATACCCGCACGCCTCTCATTTCTCACGGGAAAAAAGCAAACCCGCGACAAGCCGGCTCCCGCAGCCCTTTCCGTCGGCCGATCCCCCTCCAGAAATCATCTCCGACTTCTCCTTCCTCTACGAGCTTCGGTGGATGTTCCTTCTCCTTCCTTGGCCGTGGAAGAGTCGGATTCAACCCTAACTGGTGGAAGTTGAAATCGTTTGGTTTCGGTGAGTTTTATTTCTCCCTTGTCTCTATTCTTTCGTGGAAATCTTTCGATTTGGAAGTAAATTTAACTTAGGTTTTCATCCTATAGCCCTAAATAGGTTTTGGAGTACAGAATCCACCGCAAAATTTGAGTTGGGCGCATCGAGAGCCTTAGTCACTCCCACGTAAAAGTAATACACTAGGTTATCCGTTGATTTTGGGTTACCCTAGCGTTATTGGAATTTTTCCAACGAAAACCCTAAGGGGAAAATGTGTAAATTAGGGTTGTCTTGGATTTGCAGGATTTGGTGACCTCGGGGCAAGGTTCTGAAAGTCCCTAACAGTCGGATTTCCTTGGGAAAAGCAAATGTCGCCGCGCCGAGTGTACGAGCGCCGCACCACCACAATAAGGAAACCTAATTCCTGCTAGTTAAGCATAACAAGAAATATATTTTGTATACGCATGTGTAGGTTTTGTACAAATATTATGACCATGCATAAAAAGGTGTGGTGATAGGAAAACGGTCGCGGAAAATGTGTAGGATGACACCCTTCTCCAAGACCCAATTAGTCAGATCATAAACAGCAACGTTAGGTACGAAACCTTTACCCGTGTACGTAAGCTTGGAATTTGTCCAACCAAGGGCGTGAATGTCCCTTCTAGTCGACCACAAGAAAGTCAAAGTGTCGCTCAGTAGTACACCAAAAGAGATGTCTCAAGCAGAGTAGCATCAGACCGAAAAAGAGTCAGTAATCACACATAAGTCTTTTCGTGCTAGGTAGAGGCGCACTACCTTTCTCATAAGGCATATGGTACCTTGTGAGCAGTATAGTCTTGAGAGTTGACTCCCTTTGAGACAGTTAGTAGATTCGAGACCGTGTCTGCACGACACTAGAACAATTGAGTTCGTCAGATGGTCTCGGGTCGTCAGTTCAGATGCATGTTAGGAGCTACTCTGCCTAGAGCCTTCCAAGTAGATGTGCAGGCTAGAAGCCACCTAGAACTCAAGTATTGACCTGACGTGACACAGTACACTAGTTAGTGAATGCTGGGACTTGGGTTAGTGAACTGAAAGTCACGAACATAGAACAAGTAGATGTGTTGACCAGGAAGTGTTGTGAATGCATGCATAACATATAGCATAAATATTTTTAATGCACGAAACTATTTTCTAAAAACATGCATTTATCATATGAGAAAATGTTTTTAGTGTCACTATGAGGAGTTATTTTTCCTTACTATGACCCCCCGTGGGCAATGTTTTTACAGATGACCCAGGTGGGAAACTACGACTAAGATGAGCGTTAAGTGGAGTCAGTTTGTAGTTGCTTCCACTTTCAGTTTTTATTTACTTTCAGCATATACTTGTAGTTGTGGACAATGTACCTTGTTAATGTTTTATACGCCTTGTATCAGACTTATAATGTTATTTAAGATTTTCAGTCATTTCACTTCTTTTCTTGTTTAGTGACTCTGTGAATCCAGATATGAGGTATGTGGTTACCCTTAGTTTATTTTCTTAGCTTCTGTTGTAAGTTTTAAATTCTTAGTAGTTGCTTCTTTTTACTTGTTGCATACTAGTTTTAATACTATTTCCTAGTTCTCTTTATATCGTTGACCCGGCCGGATGGCTGATTATTGTAAAACTGGGGTATTACAGCAATCTACCTGTCTTACCCGCACGGTTTCTCTCCCTGCTCTCTTGTCGCCGCACTGTAACTTTCTCGCGCGGCTTCTCTTTTGGTTCTCTCGAGCTCTCTAACCGTTGCGTGGCTTCTCACTCTGTCTTACCTGCGCGGCCGTGTGGACTTCTTCCGGACTATGACATCTCTAACCGCTGTGGGCTATGCATTTAGATCGTGGCATCTTCTCTTGTCGCTGGTGTATTGTCACCGAGACCGTGCGGACTCCCCAATTTTCTTCATTAGGCGACTTCTCCTTTCTTCCCGCTTCGTTTCTTTGGTCACAGCCTCTTCTGTGCTTGCCGTCAGACCATTGTCATCCTATCCGTGCGGTTTCCCTGCAGAGACTACCCGTACAGTTTCTTTTCTATCCGCCGATTCTCTTACCGCCGGTCTAGCCTCCTAATCGCTTGGACATGGGGTCTTCTCTTGACTCTACCAGACAAGCGGCTTCCTCCTCTGCAGACCGCCCGGCCCTTGCCCCTGAACTTCAGGATGAACTACGGATTACGACTATCTCATTAGCCGGGAAGAAGAACTTTGTGGAGTGGGTGCACTCGTTTCGCTGCGTTCTTCAGTCCAAAGGCTTCTTACATCACTTGAATCAGGTTGCTCCCGCTACTCTTACTGACGACTAGTTGCGCAACGATAGTCGCGTTCAGACATGGCTCCTCAACTCCCTTGATGGAGAACCGTACCGCATGGTCATGTATCATGAAACGGCCAAGGCGATGTGGGATGAACTTCATTCCCTCTATTCCAGAAAAGATAGTCTACAGTACTTCTATGACATCAGCACTGACCTTCAGACTCTTGATGTTGGCGGGGCCACCGACCTCACCTCCTTTGTTGCTCGGGTCAAAACTCTGCTTGAAGCATGGATTCAACATCAACCTCCTACGACGGATCTTGCTGCACAACATGCTCAAAATGAAGTCGTTGGCGTGGCCATGATGATGGCTCATGTGCCACCGCATCTTCAGAGCGTTCAGGCCCAGATCCTCTCCTCTGCTGCTACTTAGTCACTATCCGATGTATGTTTCATGTTGCTCAAGGTCTCACCGCCTCCTGATGGTTCTGGACCTCCATCACCAGCTCTCCTTCGGCAGACTTCTGCGCCCTTACTGCCCCTTCCACCTTATGCTCGAGAGGGGGGGGGGGGCGTTCCAGCTCTCGCGGCCGAGGTCGGGGAGGCCGACCGCGACCAAAGTGTTCCTTCTGCGGTAAGGATGGCCACCTTGAGGCCACGTGCTATTGCAAGCATGGGCTTCCTCCTCGTCCACAGCCCGTCGTTGCTGCCCACGATTCATCGATCACTCGTACTGACATTGAAGAGGTCCGGCTTTAGCTCCAACAACTTCATGGTCTGCTCAGTCGCCCACCTGCCTCTGTTACCTCGGCTTCCTCCATCTCACATGAAGGTATCATTTGTCTCTCCCCTAGTTCATGGTGGATAGTGGATTCAGGTGTCACTCATCACATCACCTCCCTGCGACCTCATCAGTACCTGGAATCTACTCATCCTAAGTGTATCACAGTGGCCAATGGGGACACTGTTCTAGTCTTCGGCTCGGCGGATATACCTCTCACCTCTTCTCTATCTCTACACTCCGCTCTTCATGTTCCAGGCTCCCCATTTATTTACTTTTTGTTGGTCGTCTCACTACCGATTTAAATTGCTTTATAACCTTTACATCTTTTTCTTTTCTGATACATGATCGACAGACGCGGAATATCATTGGTAAGGGAAGACTGCAAAACGGGCTCTACCATCTTGATGACTCCCCTATTATCCTGTCTTCAGTCTCCTCCGTCGATTGGCATCGGCGTCTTGGGCATGCTCCTTTGCCAGTTCTCCAGAAGGCTCTACCAGATGTATCTCTTCCTCCTTTTCAGTGTGAATCTTGTATTTTCGGCAAGCAGCCGCGTTCATCTTTTGTATCTCATAGTACTCGGAGCTCTGCACCTTTTATTTTAGAACATTCCGATATTTGGGGACCGTACAAACTTACTAGCATTTCGGGCTATCGTTATTTTCTAACTTTTATTGATGACTATTCTCGAATGATAGGGCTATATTTACTTCGGGATCGCTCTGAGCTTCCACGGGTCTTTCGGGTTTTCCTCCTTGATACTCGCACGCAATTCTCCACGAACATCAAAACTATTCGCACTGATAACGCTCGCAAATATACTAGCCACAAGTTTGCAAACCTTTGCTCGGAATTTGGAGTCATTCACCAAACATCGTGTGCTTATACCCCTCAACAAAATGGCGTAGCCGAACGAAAGAACCGACATATTCTCGATGTATCTCGCTCTCTCATGTTTCAAATGCAAGCTCTCAAATCTTATTGGAACTTTGCCCTCTCAACAACATGTTATCTGATTAACCGTCTCCCCTCCCACATACTCCACAATGCCACTCCGTTCAGCCTCCTGTTCCTCTCTAGTCTGACATTCTCTCTCACACCCCGTATCTTCGGTTGTACTTGCTACGTTCACATTCTTGGTCCGTCCACGAACAAGTTGGATCCCCGGGCGGCCAAACACATCTTCGTTGGCTATTCACGAACTCAGAAAGGCTATGTGCGTTATTCTCCTGCTACCTGCAAGGTGACTGTTTATGTTGATGTTACCTTTCGGGAAGATCTTCCTTTCTTCTCTGCCGCTCCAGATCCAACTCATCTACCACCACCCGTCCTACGCCCTGTCATCCCCGTTAACATTCCTCCACTGTCACCAATTCTTGACCGGCTCCCGCTGTTCCCAAGCCACCTCTTATACGTGTCTACACTCGTCTTCATCCTTGCTCTGTTGCCCCAATGCAGTCGGCTTCAACTTCTGACGCTCCACGTCCTGCTGATACAACACCAGAATCCGCCGCTCATCCCATGGAGAACTATGTATCCTTACATCGCCTATCCCCAGAACTTCAAACATTTGTCACTTCACTATCCTCGATTTTTGTACCTAAATTTGTGTAGGAGGCTCTCCAGCATCCTGGTTGGCGGGTAGCCATGGAAGAAGAAATGAATGCCCACTAGGCTAACCAGGCATGGAACCTGGTACCTCTACCTATTGGTCAGACACATGTTGGGTGTAAATGGGTCTTTGTCATCAAACATGCACCTCATGGAACAATTGACCGTCTGAAGGCCCGCCTGGTGGCTCTTGGCTTCACCCAACAACACGGTCTCGATTATGAGGAGACATTCTCTCCCGTAGCCAAGCTCAACATCATTCGGGTCCTCCTCTCCATGGTTGTGCATCGTCAATGGCCCTTACATCGACTGGACATCAAAAATGCATTTCTGAACAGCGATCTCCAGGAAACTGTCTACATGCAGCAACCTCCCGGGTTTGATACCACGGGGGAGTCCCGAGTGTGTCATCTAAATAAGTCCATCTATGATCTCAAACAATCCCCTCGGGCATGGTTCAACAAGTTTAGTAAGGCAGTTCGGGAAGTCAGCTTTACTCGGAGCTCAGCAGACTTCTCTCTGTTCACTCGTCATAAGAAAACAGGAACGGTTCTTTTGTTAGTTTATGTTGAAGACATCTTAATCACTGGAGACGATTAAAAGAAAATCCAAGCGGTCAAACAGCACCTTAGCTCCGTTTTTCAGACAAAAGATCTGGGGCATCATCGATACTTCCTGGTTCTTGAGATCACGAGACGTACGAATGGGCTTGTCCTCTCCCAACGGAAGTACTGTCTAGATCTCCTTCAAGATGCTGGCTACTCTGGATGCAAGCCTATTACTACTTCAATGGATGCAAATCATAAGCTGTGTGCACATGCGTCCGATACTGATCTTCCTCTCCAAAATCCGGAATACTATCGACATCTTGTTGGAAAATTGATGTACTTAACGGTCACAAGGCCGGATATATACTTTGTTGTTGGGGTGGTCAGCCGGTTTATGCATGCCCCTCGAATATATCACCTTCAAGCCGTTGAGAGAATCCTAAGATACCTTAAAATAGCTCCGGGTCAAGGGGCTGGTATACAAAACTTCATCATCTACTCCAACATTGGTTGCGTATTTTGATGCAGATTATACTGGCTCCTTAAATGATCGGCGGTCAACCAGCGGCTTTTGTACCTATTTTGGAGGGTATCTTGTTACCTGGCGGAGTAAGAAACAAGTTTTGGTTGCTCGATCCTCGGCTAAAGCAGAATACAGATCGATGGCATCAGTTGTCTCTGAGCTTACATGGCTTGAAAGTCTCCTTATTGATATAGGAGTTAAACTTCCCTCACCTGTCATCTTGTTATGCGACAGCCAAGCGGCAATACACATAGCAAAGAATCCAGTCTTCCATGAAAGAACAAAACATATTAAAGTGGACTACCACTTTATCCGGGAGAAAGTTCAAATGAAGAAGATAGAATTAAAGCATATTCCGGGTACTGAACAAATTGCCGATATCCTTACAAAGGCCCTACCTAGTACTCTTTTTTATCAGTTTCTGTCCAAGCTTGGCGCCTACGACTTGTACGCTCCAGCTTGCGGGGGAGTGTTGGAAAAGCCCATGTAAAGAGGCCAATATTGGAGCCCTTTTTAGTTTTCTTCTTTTCTCCTCTTTAGTCACACATCATGTATAGGGATCTCTCTTTTTCTCCCTCATATAAATGTGTATTCATACATTGTATTTGATTATTGAGAAAGTATATACAAATTTGAGATTTTCTCCACACCATCAAACTGCTTCTTCAGAACTTAATTATATTAAGTTTTTCAAATGTTCTCTCATTCTTTAATTACATAACTCCGAAAATATTAAGGGATGCATCAAATGCGGGCCCCACCCCTTCCGGGGTAATCAAATGTAGGCAAACCACTAACAAGGGAAATTCATCAGTAGGTCACCCTACATCATAGGACTCTCCTTAATATTCCTCAAATGCATCTTATTAGGCGTCTTTATCTTTTCCTATTATAGTGTATCCAATTATTTAACATCTCAAGATATGAAAACATATATTTTGAAATATTAATTCCCCTCAGAATTGATATCGTTTTTATTTGTCATTCATATATAATTTCATAGCGATATTTCAGTATCAGTGAATTCAAAAATAATATGCACAAGCAAAGTAATCTTAAAAAAACAAAACAAAATGTAGATAATATCCAAATACTTTAATGGAGCATAATTCAAGAAATAAGAAACTCACCATAGCTTTTTTTCCCGTTATCCTTTTCATCTTCTTAACCACCCCTATCACGATACGCCATCCGTTGATTTCTTGGCCTCAAAAAATACTGAAATAGTGCGCACCTTTAATTGGGTTGTGTCTCTTAGATAATTGTAGTGTTGATGCTAAAAATGATAGGACTTTTATTAAGGGTGTGTCGAAGGTTTGTGAAGCATTATGTGAGTGTTTAAGAGAAAAATACATGTTTCAAGAGTCAAAATCAGTAAAAATACCATTTGAAAATAGGTAAAAAAAGTCTAATTGCAACCTAACATAATTACGAACGGCCGGCCAAAAATTCCTTCCTCAAAATATTCAAAGCAAATACGAAACTGCCCAAACTACAACTAAACACCAAGTCCAAAATAGCACAAACCCAACTGAAATTCAATGCCACAAAAAACATAAGTGTAACAAATTTTAACATCCAACAAGTGAGGTAAACAATCAGTCAACACTCACAGGAAAACCATAAGGGAAGGAAAGGATAGACAGCCAAGCAAAGGCAAAATCCAACAACAGCCATCTTAATTCAATTATAGCTGATTAACTAAAGACCAAAACAGTAGCCAATTTTTACAGGATGAAATATTAAAAGTCTGCCAAGTAAACTAATCCCAATTGCCTGAACAGCCATATTATAACCCAAAACAGCAGCTGGCCAAATAACTAAGCTAAACTGTAGCCGGCCAAATGTAAATCCACAGCAGCCGACCAAAATGGCTAAAATAAAGGTAATATATGTTATCCCCTCCCCTCCAACCTAATGTAATAAGTAAAAAAAATACAAAGCATCCAAGAGCTATTCCCCCCTTCAACACAGCAGCTGGCGACACTCAACCAAAACTGCAACAGTAGAAGGAGAAGGAAAGATCCTACAGTGGAAGGAGGAAGAAGTTGCTGCACCACCGGTCCTTCTTGGACAAGCAGAGGTCCAGCCAAATCCTTCCAGAAATTCCGAAAGAGGCGCTGAAGTGGCTATGTAGCAAGGTAGAAATCGACAACCTTGGGTAAGCAGCGGCAGAAAAGCAGAAACAAGTGACACAAGTGCCCTAAATCAGCAGCAGATGCAAGACAGCAACCCTAGGTCAGCCGTAGAAGGCTCAGAGAGGGAGAGGGAGAGAGAGAGAAAACTTGAACGAGAGGGAAGTAGAGGTAGTCCAGGAAGAGCGGCAAGTAGCGCATGGGAGCAGAGAAGCAGCGTCAGCATAGAGTACTGAAAAAAAGGCGTGTACAAGAGAAGAAAGCTGATCGGTTCTTTTAATAGCGTGAATAGGTGGTGAGCGGTGAAACCGACCCAATTACACTGCATAAAATGCATCTATATGTCATTTAATCATCCCAAATAATGCCACCAGCCAACACAAATATATGTCAAGTATCCACATCCAACATATAATCCAGCCATAATTCTTTTATACAAACATATGTTATAAAACAGCCACATCCCAACATAATGTGTGACATAACCAGCCAAAAAAATAAATGTCACAAGGTTTAGAAATCCCAATTTCAAGATAATTTTCTTAACTTAAAATTAACATAACACAAAATTAAACAAACAAACAAAAATTTTAAAAAATATATGCACTGCCTTTTTTTCTCGTCATCGGGGATTTCGAAGTGTGTTATGCATTTTATTCTTTGGGTTGTTACACTTTCAACCACGACAAACTCACTAATTATGTGCAAACACCTAACCAGTGGGGGCTTGTCAGGAGGCTCTCTAGGTGGAGAATGGAAGAAATCGTTGTGTATGCGGTGAACAGACACATACTTATATGAAGTATCAGGACTAAAGTATGAGTCAATGACATCGAATATCACACAAGGGATGTGACTCGTTAGGAGACTTATCAAGCATTCTGTATTTAAAATCATCATAAATGCGACAATCACTCAGAAGAACATTCAAGACACCAACACTAGGATACCGCTCTGGAGTGTATCGAAGGTCTCCAAGAGAGGTGAACACATCAGATGACTCGTCGGGAGGGGTATAATAAAATTCGTCGCAAATGCAATATAGGTTTCCGAAATATCAGAAGTGACTTCGAGCGTGAGAGGGAAAATCACTAAATACTCAACACTAGGTTCTCGACACTCGATCTTGATGTGGTTCAAGATGAGGACATGGAAAGAGTGGGAAAAACTCATACTCAAAAGTGGGCCAATAGATATATTATCGAGGACTGGATCTCTAGTCGAAGGTGAAGCTAGGTCTAAATGAGGTGAAAAGGATGGATATACTATCACAGTATCACAGTCTCACTGGGTCGCTCGTCCTCACTCTCATGACCATACTCACTAGCCCTATTAATGTCTCTCTCCACCCGTAACATACGGTCATGATTGGACTGGACTTCTAAAGCAAGTGGTGACTGAGTCTCATCAAGATGAGATGAATGAAAATTAGGTGTCGGGTCACGCATCGGTGGCTTGACCTAAACCCCTAGACTTTATCTTATTGATTCTTATTAAGTCCTTTGGTGACCAAAATGAGCATACATGCAATCAAATCGATCAAGATTTAAACGCTAAAATTCGGATTCTAACATCTCCGTTTTCGGAATAATAGGACAGCCATTACGCGTGATGTTTTCCTAATGATGACGACCTTTTAAGGGCTCTTAATACTCATTGTAGTAATCACCTCTAAAAGAATCAAATAGAAGGAGGTCGGCAATTTTTGTTGCAAGGGAGGAGGCCGGTGCTGGATACAAGCAGGACCTTGTTGGATGATGGCGGAGAAGAAAGCCCTGCATGTTTGAACAGAAGAGAGGGAACTGGTATCGGACGACTCGCTCTCAACCAAACGAGGATAGATAATTCTCCACTGGATTTGAGAGAAAAAAAGAAGTCATCGTCTCCTCCAGGAAGAGCAGTGAGTCACAGTAAGGCATGCGATCAGCCAGGTGAATGCTCGTTTTTGGCAAGGAAGGGGCCGGCCATCTAGGCTAAACGTGATCTTGCGGTTATCAGGAAGTTTCGAAATAGTTACTCGCAGTTCACAAGATAATATTGAGGGGGTTGTCGAAACAGAGGCTTAACGGGAAAAATAAAAAAGAATAGGGGCGGACGCTTTAAAGAAACTGAGACAAGTCACCCTGCTGTCTCGCGGCGACGCAGCACGAATTGATTGCAAATTCTGGAATCGCTCAAAAAATACACAATAACCATAATGAAAGCGTCCGCCCCTATTTATAATGAAGGGGAGCAGTTGGACACCCAACGTAAAAGGCTATGATTTGTCATTACGCCCGGTGTCCTAAAACACTCAATATAAATCCAAAAGCAAAAAAACAAAATACATAGCAATAATAAAATGACGCTTCGGACACGCTCGTGATATCGGGTCGTCGATCGGATCAACGCCTTCTGCGCGAATACACAAAAATAGGCCCCACCAAATTGTGGTGGCCCGTAATCCAACACCGATCCCCATCACTTCTATTTCTCATGATATAGATGTCATTTATGCTGGAATGATTTAATTGATTAAAACACAAGTCATGATTCTTACTTTTATGATACTTTGTGATTGTATTAAGGCAAAAAGTTGTTTTTTGCCCTAGTTAATGTAAACGTGATATGGTGATGATGTATTAGGGTCATTATAATGAAGTGGTATCAGAGCAAAGTTTTGATTACTAGAATGATAAGGTGATGAATAATACAGCGTAAATGTTGTCTACTTAAATCAGGATACTAATGAAGCTCTTTTTGAGCAGGAAACTACTTGGGTATACACAAATAAGAGATCTTGAGAAGAGCCTTTAATGGAGAATGGATATGAATCTAAGGATATCCAGGATATGGGGACATATATAATGCATGTATCGGAGCTAGCTAAAAGCTTTAGCGGAAACAATAAAAGATGATTAGAGAAACAACTTCGGCCATACATGTAACACCCAACTCATCACATAAGTAAATCAAAAAATTGTTCAATTAAAACTCTAGAATTTTAGTCCCCTACGATGAGAAAATATAGTGAGTGTCAAGTCATTCCGATATTTTAGATAGTTTTACGAGGTTTTTTACGATGAACATTTTTTGATGAGATTTTTATTTGTCGACGAAATTTCATTAATGTTGAATTATATTTCCAACAATATTTGGATAAATCTTATGGTGGATGGAATATGGACATTTTGACATGAATATTTTCATAAGAGGATGGCTGGATTATACTCAATGGACCCATGATTAAATTGTGGCTCTTGAATAAAGGCAGGATTGGTATTATTAATGTAGCATGGTGGATTATTTGGTGGCTATGCTAAATTATATGATGGTTGGGCTTAAGGTGGTTTGATTGTATATGGTTGGTTTAATTATAAGGCATGATGATTATTATGTGGCTTGTTGGGATGGGAAATATTCTTATGATTTAACTTAACAAATTAATCTATAAGTGATTTTACATCCTAGGATTATTACTCGTGTTGTATGGAGAGAGTAATATGGTCATAGATGTCATATTAAGTAAGTTGAGTCAAGGGCATGAGGTAGGCACACTGAAATAGAGAAGAAAATCAAAAGAAGTCAACATGTGTTGACTAGAAGTCGACGCAACGCATCACTTCGACTAGAATTCAGAGCATCAATAAAAGTTAAGTCGACGCAACTCTAAGGCAGAATACAACGCATGCGTCGATATGATATCGACGCAACATCGATTCTATAATCAAGTCAACTGGATTTATTTTAAAGGCAGAACTCGTGGTAACGTGGCGTCGATAGGAACTCAATATGGAATCAACAAAGGATTTGTCCAGGCTTATTTCCAGGAAGTTTTTAAAGAATTCTTTCAAATATTTTGAGTTGTTGGAAGAGAGCTTGATAGAAAGAATTTTCCACATATTTCAGAAGAATTTTATTGAAGAATACTTCGAGATTTATTGAAGCAAAATTGAAAGAACATGATTATATTCCTTCTGAAGAAATTTTCCATGAAGAGGAGAAATTCAAATTTATTTAGAGAAGGATATACTCAGATGATCGACAAGCATACACGACATAAAAAGATATACAACATTAATACAAGTTGATAGCAGCACTCTTCTTCCTTCTTCCTTCTGCTACAACAAGAACAGATTGCTCTTTCTGGATCTAAGACTTATAACCCCTGCAACTTGTTCTCAAGCAAGGGTTCATCATATTGAAGGGATCCAGAACACTTAGTGCCTACAGTCCTAAGATTCTTGCTGAGAGATGACTCATCTTGAAGATATTTCTTCAATTCATTCTTCTTCTCTCTTACTTCTCACTTCTTGTATTGTTGAGTAAAGAGTTTTTAGAATTCATCTTCAAAGGATTCAGTCACTAGTTCTAAGAGTCTCCTTATCAAAAGACTCGGTCCTTGGTTCAAGATCTCCTTATCAAAAGATCTGTTCATTGGTTCAAGATTTCCTTAACAAAAGATCTGGTTGTTGGTTCTGAGTGACTCCTTATCAAAAGACTCGGACACTGGGATATTGTACTCCTACCAAGGTGGTAGAAGAGTGGATGCACCCAAATTTTGGGAAACTACTATAGTTTTGGTGTCTTCTGTGGTGTGCATTTCTATGATTGTGTGTATTGTTGTGTTTACTTTTATGCATATTACTTCTTGTTTTTTTACTTATTTCACTGTGACTGGGAATTGTAGATTCAAATCTGAAAATACTCGGATTGCTTAAGTAAAATATATTTACATTTTTTAAAACTCTATTCCCCCCCCCCCTCTAGAAAATTCTCAGAGGTTTCACTCCACTGTTCACCCCTTTCATAGCTTTATTATTATGTGGTTGGGTTTAGGTTTGATTAAGCTGGCTAAATGATGTAGATGGTTCTGGACCAGCTCTTGCTAGATAAATCGAGAATGTCTTTTCTACTCCCATAGTGACAGTGTCGTTTGATACTAGAGCTAGTCATTCTTTTATCTCAAAGGACTTTCTTGAACTGCAATGATTAGAATCATATCCAAACTAGAAACAAGCAAAAGTTATAAATACCTAATAATACAAGAATTAGATGTAGAACTGCAATTTTGATATATAGTAAACACATTGAAGTCAACCTCGTTGTATTACCATTAACTGAGTTTGATCTTATATTGGGAATGGACTAGCTATCCAAATTTGTGGCAGTAATAAATTGCCACAAAAAGGAGGTAAAAATAAAATTGATTGACCAGATACAGATTTGTTTTAGAAGAATGTGTGGTGTGGCACAGGCAATGATTTCTGCAATGAAAGCAGTGAAAAAGATCTGAAAAGACTGCGCAATTTTGGCTATGATAAAAGGAAATAAAATTCAGGAGACGCAACTTTAATGTGTTCATAATGTGAGTATTCAGAACTATTTCCTGAACAATTATTGGGTATTCCTCCAACACGGGAAGTGGAGTTCAAAATTGATCTGATCAAAAGGGCAAGGCCAGCAGCAAAGGCATTATATTGAATGGTACCGAAGGAATAATAGAACTGAAAAGACAAGTACAAGAACTGATACACAAGAAATTTATTCGACCAAGTTCTCTCCATGGGAAGCACCAGTATTGTTTGTTAAGAAAATGAAAGGAACAATGAGGTTACTGATTGACTATAGAGAGTTGAATAGAATAATAATGATATGCGATTTGTTTGATATATATAATATATATGCATAACTTAAGAACAAAGACCAAAAAAGTATGATTCCTCAAGAAGTGTTTCCAATAGAGGATCTAAGGAGGAATGATCTATGCAAAATGACATCTTCATAGCAGTCCGCCTATTTATTTAATTTGAGCCCCTTACCTACAGATTATAATGGAGACTACCTAACTGAAAACACTATACATTTAAAGTTTAGAAGAAGAAAATAATAATAAAGCCTTTCAGGTCAAAGAAAATAAGCTTTGCTATATTGCTCGTATCTCTATAATCTCAAGGAAACAGTACTGGTAACAATCAATGGAAGTTTCAATGTAATAAATCAGAAACCATACCTTTGAAACGATCATCGGAATACACAGGAACATCAAAGTATACTAAGCCCCTTCGAAAAAGACCTTTTACAATACTAGAATCAAAGATAACAAATGAATTTACTTCTTCCTTGCAAACTTTGTCTATGGTTGACATTTCTTCTTCAGTTAGCTTCTATTGAAAGAAACAGGAATTTTACAACTTTGCATTAGATTTATTTAAGCGATCAGTATTAACAAACAGAAAATACTTTAAATTAATGTCAAGTTCACCATTACAATACAAAAAAATTCAAGTTCATACCTTAAACTCTTCTAATGTAAAGTTAACAAGACAAACTCCCCACCATGGTTCAACTACAAAGTCCACAGGTTGTATGGGTAGTAATTCTTTGGCAATCGACTTGTTCAATTTCCACATTATTTTCTGGATATGCAATAATTAAAAAAAACATCAGCAGATAACCAAAGCTCAACAAAATTTAAGATATTCAAAACCAGGTTTAATAAGAAAAGTCATTATGGGAAAATTATGTTGGGAAGTCGGAGATGATAACAATAAGCAACAAAAGACAATTCTATAAAACTAATAAGAAGGGTTATTTAATAAATTTGCACAAAGAAAAGTCTTCAGCAGGGTGAATACACCTGGCAATGGCTGATGCACAATTTGGAAAATTAGCAGGTCTTAAGCTAAACATCATCTAACAAAATGCAATCACCTTTCACACCTCTAACAGTTCTATTGATGTGGATCATAGATCGTGGGCGGATCAGCACTTATCGGACAGCATGAGTCTATGTATGTAGGAGATGGAGTTAGGATCGTCGCATAGGCGATCCAAGCTTGCAGTCACGTTGAGAGAGGCAATGAGATATTTTATATGTTTGTATTATATTTTGTATTTTTATTTCAAGCATTAGTATGTTTGATGTTATGCGCTATCTAGACCATCCATAGTGGTCGCTATATCTATAAATAGGGGTCTAGAGGGCTGTTTTCAGTTATTACGGAATTTGGATAGAATATTCCTGGGATCTCGCAATCCCTCCACAATGCCGATTCCATGGAATCTAGGTGTCAAAGTCTAGATCCACCTCATTGTTTGGCTAGCCATCACTGATAATACAAGAGAATGTGAGTATTTTATTTTTCTCATTTTGTAATTCTCATGAGATTTCACATCAAATATACTACACGGACACAACACAAAAAAATAATGTGGCGGAACAAAAGAATCGTCATCTCCTCGATGTTGTGCGTACCCTACTATATCAAATGAATCTTGCATTGTATTAGGGTAATGTTATTTTTTTCTCCTATCCTTTCATCAATTGCATGTCATCATCAGTCCTCAATGGGAAATCACCCTTTTGTGTTCCTTATCTGGATGCTTCTTCTTTTTCTCTTACCCCTCGTGGGTTAGAGTGTGAAGCATTTCACAATGTCCCCTCACGAGGCTTTGATAAATTATCTATGTCGTGCAATCAAATGGGTCTATTTGGGTTACTCTCCGACCCAGAAAAGAATAGCATTGCATCGCTCTGCTCTCCCAATGGCAATATTTTTTGTCGATGTCATGTTTTTAGGCGTTGTGAGATAGTCACTAGACATGTTAAACAAGGGAGGGGTAGACTAATAAAGACTTGGAATGAAACTGTAAGGAAAGACATGATGTACTTAGGCATTAGTGAGATAATGACAAAAGATATGGCACAATGGCGACAAAGGATCCATATAGCCGACCCCACTATAGTGGGATAAAGGCTTGAGTGTTGTTGTTGTTGTCATGTTCTTCAAATTTACATCATATTTATCAGATCAAAATAAAACACTCTCCTTCGAACCTACTATACCTCCCAATTTTCCATCATCTGTCTACTCCACTTTGATCTCAATCGTACATTCCCCACCTCTGGATCCCCTGACAACATCTTCTAAAGACTCCACTCCATCAGATAGTATAGCCACCAATCTATCAATTACCGTCCGAGAGTGTCATATTTTAGACTCAACATCTCATTGTCAATGCGGTTTCATTTAAATAATTGAGTCCCCCTTAAGGTCAATATTGCTTAGCATTCTACTAGACCACCTGAAACACCCCTAAATTTTAATGCCAAAAATAAAATAAAATTTCAGAGTCTGATAGTGAGCGGAATTGATCGAGTCAGCGTCGTGACGAGGTACGATTTTATTACAGATAATTATTGCACGTTATCAATAAATTAGTTAAAGATATTGGTATTTATCCATGCAACTTAGAGGTAAGCATGAATTTTAAAATCTAAACATTAGTGTATTAGTTGTTAAATGTCAAACTTGTAATAAGGAGAGAGTTGGCCTGAATTCACGTCAAATTCAAGTCAAAACCACGATAATAGTTACTTCCCCCACTCCCTCTATGGTTTCTTATCATAACCGGCAGCATAATCTCACGTGCCTCTTCAAAACACTCTGCACGCTCGATATTAAGGAAACCGCCGCTTAGTTCCCCTCCTCGCTCCCGTGAGGCTGATTCTAGGGCTCTTCCGTCGCTCCCGTTCCAGTCCATCAAAGGCGTTTCTCCTCTCGCAGGTGTCGCGCGTCTTCGGCGGTTCTTTCGACTCCCTCGTCTCATCCGCTCCTCTCTTTCCTAGCAGGAGACGGCGCTCCCTGTTAATCGACGATAACAAAGCCTGGGAGTCATCTCCTCCAAGAAATCTTAGCACCCTCTCCACCATCCTTACAAGTGCGTAGGAGGTGCACCCCCAACCCTAGCCGATGGTGGAAGGGTTTCATATCTGTCGTTCGGGTTCCGGTAAGTGTCGTTCCTCTTTCTTTTCGTTTCCCTTGTGTAAATCATCAATGTTAGATGTCAATACTGTTTACCCTACGTTCATATCGCTCTCAATTTCAAGAACTCAAGATCTCAGTTTTTCCCAATCCGAAATCAGACGCCTATTTTGGATCTAACCATTGTTCGATCAAGGTAATTCTCCCACATATCTTGTCTCTCAGTATTAGATTCCTTGTCATATATTGATTAATCCCCACCGAAACCCAAAAAGGATAAGAGTTTAAGTTTGGATTCCAATTGGAGTTGAGTTTTTGGTAAGTCGTTGGTGCCAACGATCAGAGACGTCTCGCATTTATCTCTGAATCAAGGTGAGATCTTGGTCTTCGAATCTCTTTTCGATTGATTTGAATCCAGCTAAAGGGTATACCTCCTTGAAAATCAATTCTAATTCTAAGAAGTTGATTGGTGTTATTTTAAGGATTATCTAAGGATTTAAGAAGAGCAATGGGTTGCCAGGCTAACCGAACTCCTTTCAGTTAGACATATTATTTTGGATAATTCATGAATTATATTATATTAGCACACATATATGAAGATACAAGTTTTTGCTGTCACAAATCGGACCAACAACGAAGGATTAAGATATTATGAATGAGAATTAGATAATATTTAGTCAAAACTCACAAACCAGGTGATAATCAAGTTAACATAGCAAGACATAAATCCATACACCAAAATATTAACTTCATTGACGAACATAACCAGTTTAAGGTGTTAGAAACACTTAGTGTAATATACCAGAATAATCTATATGAAGAACTTTAATCTAGTTGACTCAAATTAGACGTTACACCATGAGTGTCTTACAAACCTCTAGACTAGATCAATCCAGAAAATGACGAGAGGGGTTCTCCCTCATATTGTTGGTGGAGGCACACTACCGTAATCGCATGGCCAGCAATCTACCATATGAGTTTCAGACTTAGGGTTGATGGTACATGATTCCCTACGTGGAATCCCTCAGACATGAGTTTGTATTCCTTTTGAGGGACACTTATTTCAGGGCACCATCAGGTTTGTCACTCAGACTATAATTTCAGTTTGTGTACGGTTGCCATAAATAACAAAGTTTAATAAGTCAATCATAAAATATATTAGAACTTACAACATACATAATTCAGAAACACCAGATATCATTAACCAGTAGAAATAAAAAAAGAACACTCCTAATAAGTCAATTTCATTAACAGAACAAAATACAAAATGACAAGATTATTAGTATTCAATATTACATATTTTGTGCACAAGAAAAAGTTTTTTTTAGTGTTGCTGGAAGCAGTGGTCTTTCATACTCTCTGGTGGGCCTGACCTAGTTGGATTTTTTTTAAAAGAGTCTCAGGTCAGGATATTCACATGGGATAGGTGGTGCAATCTACACAGTCGTTAGTTTTCTTCAGTTGTACCTCTCTTTTGTTGTACTTTATTTTATTTCCACACATTATATATTTGTACTTCTGTCATACTCTGATGTACCAGACTATTCCAGATTTTCAGTATTTCGGTTTCATTGTATATTTTCAGTTTTAGATGCCTTTGTGAATTCAGAAATTTAGGTACATGTACAACCCCGTGTTCGGCGAGTGGATCCAGATGGGCAAACAAGCCAACCCTGACCCGCGCCAGTATAAGCGGGCAGATGATCCCAGAGGAGCGGTTCGCCCTCCTCAGGGCCTGAGAGGTCACCCGGGCGAGCCAGCCCCGACCCGCGCTTCCTAAACGGGTCGGCCCCAGCCCGCGCTTCCTAGCAGAGTCCGCCTCCTACGCGGGTCAGCCCCGGCCCGCGTCTCCTAGGCGAGTCCGCCTCCTAGGCGAGTCCACCTCCTAGGCGAGTCCGCCTCCTAGGCGGGTCAGCCCCGGCCCGCGTCTCCTAGGTGGGTCAGCCTCCCGGGGGTTCGGCAAGAGGCCCCAGCTCGCGGGGTAGCGTTTCGGATGGGTTGGGCTCGCCTCCGCCCGGTGCCATTCGTCGAGCTCGCGGCAAGCGAGTAGGGCGGGCTGAGCCCGTACTCGCCAAGTGCCATGCTGAATCAGCGAGTGCCAGCTCCATCCGGCACCCGCCGCTCTTGCCGAGCAGAGGCAGTGGAGGGCTACTCGCGCAGTCTTCAATAAGGGTGCTTTTTTTCATTTTGCCCTCGTAGGCCTGCCCATAACCAGGTAGAACAGCGGAGTTACGCTGTTGGCAGACCTGGCTGGGCTGCACATAGCTGGTCAGAACAGCGGAGTTTGGCTGTTGGCAGGCCAGCCCAAGGGGCTTTCAGTAATTTCAGACCAACGGAAAATGGTTATTTGCAGGTCATCCTCGGAAATCTATAAATAAAACCAAGGGGTACCTCAGAAGGCATGCTCACTTGTCTCTCAGTTTGCTAGCGCTTTCTGAGGTACCTTAGCCCGGCATTTGGCTAAGGAGAGGAAGCGCTCGGTGATCTTCCGGGTGTGTGGTGGGTCCTCCGCGCGGGGCCCTTGAGTCAGTCCATTGTTCTTTTCCCTTGTCTTTTTGCTTGCATGAGAGAAGTAGGTGCGCGATCACCCCTTCCCCAAGGGCTAACTCCACAGAGACCGGTTTTTTGGTTTCAACATTCTGGTGCGGTGAGCGTGGTCAGCACAGAAATCTTCGACAGACTTGATGACAGGAGAATTGGGACAAGGATTTGACAGGTCCGACTCGCCACCCCCTCCCCCTCTCGTCACAGTGGGGATGTTCGAGGACTTCAGGCAGGAAGTACTCGGCTTGGTCTGATTCGCACTCGGCGCGCGTGCCGAGTGCTCGACTCCAGCGATCCCGGTTCTCGCGGTTGCAGATCTCGGCGAGGACGCTCCCGCAGGCAAGCTGGGAAGGAGGTTGTCGAGGAAGGGAGAAGCGGCGAGCTCCCCGTGCGGGTGCTCTTCCCCGACTCGGCAAGCGACGGCAGGTTCGGCGAGATGGGGGTGCGAGACCCCCCGGCTCGCCCGGTAGGGGGAGGCAGCCCCTTCAGCGAGTTGGTTTCCTCTGCTCCGGTTCCAGAGGGGTTCAGGGAGCCCGAGATGTCCTATTACACCGGGAAGGGAGACCCGGTTCAGCACGTCCAGTGGTTTGAGGACGTGGTCTCGATCCGACAGATGTCGGATGGATTCAAGTGCAGGCTCTTCGCCATCACCCTCAAGGAGAAGGCGAGAGAGTGGTTCCACCAGTTGCCGGCCAATTCCATCTACTGCTTCGAGGACCTACGTCGGGTTCATGCTGAGGTTCACTACCTCTAAGAGGAGGAAGGAGTCGGAGTCCCTGTTCCACATCAAGCAGGGGGTGAACGAGACCCTGGTGAGCTACGTCGATCGCTTCCAGGAGGTCACCCAAGTCCAAGAGATGTCAGGGCATACCCTGATGATGGCCTTCACCCTGGGGCTGCAGCAGGGTTTATTCGAATGGAGCTGAAGAGGGTGTCGCCCCTCTCTTACAAAGAATTGATGGAGAGGGCGGCAAGAGAAGTCGACGGGGAGGCGTCGAACCCGAAGTTTGCCCGGAAGTTAGCCAGGTGGGCTACGGAGGAGGAAAGGCCCAGAGGGGGTAGAGGTCAGGAGGAGAGGATAGATGAACCATGACAGAGGGAGCAGCAGCAGCAGCCCAGGTGGGGGCGTCAGGAGCCGAATCATCGACTAGGCTGGAGGCCGGAGTGGCAAGATCAAGGGCCGAGGAGAGGTCATCATGGTGGGGATAACCGCCAGGGGGGCCAGGGCCAGTTATATCCTCCAGGCGGGAGGCAAGGCCAGAGACAACCTCTCCCCGACCAGGAGCAGGCTATGGCAATAGCCATGGGGGAGAGAAGGAGAGAAGCGCGGAGGAGAAGAAGGGAGGTTAGGGTGGAGCTGCCCTACTGTGAATTTTATCAGGAGGAAGGGCACGCCACGGCCACGTGCCCGGAGTTCCTCAAGATGAGAGGAAGCAGGGAGCAGCAACAGCAGCGAGACCGCCAAGGAGTGTGGATCGAGGAGGTCCTGCCTCGGGCAGAGGAGGACAGGTGTGAAGATCGGGTAGATGTTGGGACCCGGGGAGGGATCAGAGTGATCCACGGGGGGAGGGGGGGTCGGGGCTTCCCGTAAGGCAAGCATCCACACCATGTACCGAAGGAGCGTTGCCTCCACATCCCAGGCCCCACCCCCGGAAGAGAAGATCACCTTCTCAATCAAGGATATGTCGGGTCATGAGGATCCCTTTTACGATGCGCTGGTCATCCAGACGGCCATCGAGAATTTCGCCGTCTCCCGGATCCTCATCGACAATGGGAGCTTGGCCAACGTCATCTTCAAGAAGGCGTTTAACGCGATGAAGGTGGAGACCAGGAGGGTGCTGGCCTCGGATGGGCCCCTGTTTGGCTTCTCAGGGAAGAGGAAGGAGGTCGAAGGAGGAGCGGGACTCCATGTCTCCCTGGGGGGGCAGTCCCGTACCTGCAGGTCCGTCATCGTAGACGCCTCCAGTAGCTACAACGGCATCTTCGGGAGGTCCCATCATCAGCGCCTTCCGCTGCGTCCCCTCTTCCTTCCACCAGTGCTTGAAGTTCAACGTCGAGGGAGTCCAGGTCCGGGTCCGTGGAAACCCTAAGGTGGAAAGGGAGTGCTACGTCACCGCCGTGAACTCCATCTCATGGCAAGAGGGGGCTGAGGAGATGGGGCGAAGGCTGGAGGAGGCGGAGCAGGAGGCTGGCGTAGAAGAGATGGAGGTAGAGGTGAGCCGCTCTCAGGAGGAGGAGGCGGAAGAAGTCTGGGAGTCGGCCGAAGCGATGACCGTGGAGGAAGCTGAGGAGGTCCTCACCCACGGAGGGGAGGGCATTGAGGAGTGGGGAGAGCAGTCTCGTTTGGCGGCGGTGGAAGAGGTGGTGGAGATGGAGGTTCTTACCCTCGGGGGCAGGGTGGAGAAGGTTCGCGTCAGCGGAGGGCTGACCCCGGAGGCACAAGGCAGGGTGCTGGAGTGCATCCGAAAGAATGTGGGCATCTTCGCCTGGAGCGCCGCGGAGATGCCAGGGATCGATGCTGATGTGGTCTGTCATCGCCTTAACCTGGATCCGGAGGCCCGCCCCATCCAACAAAAGAAGAGGTCCACGGCGGACAAGCTAGCCGAGGTAATTCGGGAGGAGGTGGCCAAGCTCCTCAAGACTGGCTTTGTATCCGAGATACAATACCCCGGCTGGGTCTCCAATGTTGTAATGGTTAAAAAAGGAGACGGTCGGTGGAGAATGTGTGTCGATTTTTCTTTACTAAATAAATTGTGTCTTAAAGATTGTTATCCCTTGCCTCGGATCGACGCGTTGTTGACTCAGTCGTCGGTTTCCCTGTAAGGAGTTTCCTAGATGCTTTTTCAGGTTATCATCAAATCAGGATGCACCCTCCTGACATCAATGACGTCTCTTTCATCACGGGGGACGGGTGTTATTGTTATAAAATGATGCCCTTTGGACTAAAGAATGCAGAGGCAACCTATCAGAAGATGATGGACGGGGTCTTCTGAGAGCAAAAGGGGAGGAACTTGGAGGTGTATGTAGATAACCTCATGATCAAGAGCCAAGACGTCGACTCTCACCTCCGGGACCTGGAGGAGACCTTTGCCACTCTCCGCAAGTATAAAATGAGGCTGAACCCCTTGAAGTGTGTCTTCAGGGCAAGCTGGGGCAAGTTCTTAGGCCATCTCCTCACCCCAGCGGGGGTAGAGCCCAACCCTGACAAGATAAAGGCAATCATGGAGCTAGGGTCGCCATGGAATGCCAAAGAAGTGCAACGGTTGACGGGGAAGCTGGCGGGGTTGAGCGGGTTCCTCTCCCGGGCCGGAGAGAAATGTTCTCCCTTTTTCAAAACCCTGAGGTGAGGCCAGAAGTTCGAGTGGACCTCGGAGTGCGAGGAGGCATTCCAGGCCTTGAAGAAGCAGTTAAACCAGGCCCCCCTACTCCAAGGGCCCAAGGAGGGAGAAGATTATCCTTGTACCTTAGGGTCGGCGCGGAGGCCCTGAGCACTGTATTGGTTCGGGAGGAGGGGAAGAAGCAACTCCCAATATACTATGTAAGTCGGGTCCTGAGGAAGGCTGAGCTTCGGTATCCCATCTTGGAGAAGCTGGCCTTTGCTCTCGTCATCTCAGCTCGGAGGCTCCGGCCCTACTTCCAGGCACACTCGATCCGAGTGGTGACTGACCACCCCCTCCGCAACATCTTCGAGGGGGTGGAGCATTCAGGTCGGCTGGCCAAGTGGTCGGTAGAATTGAGCGAATTCGACATCTCCTTCGTCCCTCGCCTTTCGATCAAGGCACAAGCAATGGCCGATTTCCTGGCAGATTACGTGGTCGAAGTGGCGGAGGCGAAACTCCCTCATCCTGTCCCCTGGAGGGTGATGGTGGACGGTGCGTCGGGAAAGCATTCCCTAGGAGTGGGAGTGATCTTAGAGAGCCCACAGGGGACGAGGATCGAACAAACAGAAGTGATACACTTCCCCATCACCAATAACAAGGCCGAGTACGAGGAAGTAATCGCAGGGCTACGACTGGCCAGGGAACTAGGGGTACTCGATGTGGAGGTCCTCACTGACTCCATGATGGTGGCTTCCCAAATCAATGGGAAGTTCGAGGCGAGGGAGCCCACCCTCCAGCTATATTTGGCAAAGGTGAAGGGGGTTATCGGTATGTTCCAGACCTTCTCCATTTGGCATGTCCCGCGGGAGGAGAATGAGCAGGTGGACCAGCTAGCCAAACATTGCCCTCAGGTGGGTACTATCACCGACCTATTCCACCCATCCGTCGAAGGAGAGCTGATGGAGGTGGAACAACACCCCTCGTGGATGGATCCGTTCACAACCTTTTTGTCCACGGGGGAGTATCCGGAGGGGATGGACAAGAAGAAGCTCAAGTACAAGTCGGCATACTACCTCATGCGCGACGGACAGCTATACCGAAAGACCCTCTCGGGGATGTTGGCACGTTGCGTGGCCGAGAGGGAAGTCCCGAGGATCTTAGAGGAGGTCCACTCCGGGGAGTGTGGAAGCCACTCCGGGAGTCGGACCCTGAAAAGAAGGATCATCAGGCAAGGGTACTTCTGGCCAACCCTGGGCCATGACGCCGCGAAGTTCACGAAGGAATGTCACAAATGTCAGCTGTTCGCTCCTCTCCAGCTGCAACCGGCCCAACGCCTCAGAAGTATCATAGCACCCTGGCCATTCGCAATCTGGGGAATGGACCTAGTCGGACCCTTTCCCAAGTCCAGCGGTCAAAGAAGGTTTCTACTGGTCATGATCGATTATTTTTCCAAATGATTGGAAGTCAAGGCGTTGGCCAAGGTAACCTCTCAGGTCATCAGGAACTTTGTATGGGGGGAGATCATCTGCTGTCACGGGTTGCCCCAGGCCATTGTCAAGGACAATGGGCCTCAGTTTGCTAGCGCCGAGTTCATCAGTTTTTGTGGGCAACTCAGGATTGATCTCAGGTTCGCTTCAGTCCATCACCCCAGGAGCAATGGGCAGGTGGAGGCAGCAAACAAGATCATCGTCAACCTCCTCAAGAAAAAGGTAGAGAATCTGAAAGGTAGCTGGGTGGAGCAACTCCCCTCGGTCCTCTGGGCTCTCAGAACCACATCAAACACAGCCACAGGGGAAACTCCCTTCAAACTTTTCCATGAATGCGAGGCGGTGCTCCCCATAGAGTTCGAGGTCCGAACGCCTCGGGTGGTCGAAGCAGAAGACGGCAGGGAGGAATGGAGAGCTGAGAATGAAGAAGAGTTGTGGCTCTCCCTCGACATGGTGGAAGAGTTGCGTGACCTCTCCGCCATCAGGCAAGAGGAGGTGAAAAGAAGGATGGAAAAGTACTTTGACAAGCACGTCAGAGTCAAACAATTCGTGGAAGGGGACCTAGTCCTGAGAAAGGTGGATGCCGCAGGGAGGTAGCCGTCGTTGGGAAACTCAACCCCAACTTGGAAGGTCCATACATAGTACAAGAGGCCTTGAGGTCAGGAGGGCATCGCCTCCGGAATGCGGAGGGTGAAACCCTAGGCCTCACCTGGAGTGGTGACGACCTGAAGCGTTTTTACCCGTGAGTCCTGTAATTGTTCTGATTTTCGAATAAAGCTTCTTGAAGTGCTTGGGCTCATATCATGTTTTGTGCGGATGGAAGAGTTAGTCTACCCATACCCCAAGCAGATCCCGCTGTCAGGCTCTCATTAAGCTGGTAGGGCTGGATATCACTCGGAGAAGTCTACAAAGACCCCGAGCAGATCCCGCTGCCAGGCTCCCATCAAGCTGGCAGGGCTGGATGTCACTCGGAGGAGTCTACCCAGACCCCGAGCAGATCCCGCTGTCAGGCTCTCATCAAGCTAGCAGGGCTGGATGTCACTCGGAGGAGTCTACCCTACCCAGACCCCGAGCAGATCCCGCTGCCAGGCTCCCATCAAGCTGGAAGGGCTGGATGTCACTCGGAGGAGTCTACCCTACCCAGACCCCGAGCAGATCCCGCTGTCAGGCTCCCATCAAGCTGGCAGGGCTGGATGTCACTCGGAGGAGTCTACCCAGACCCCGAGCAGATCCCGCTGTCAGGCTCCCATCAAGCTGGCAGGGCTGGATGTCACTCGGAAGAGTCTACCCAGACCCCGAGCAGATCCCGTTGCAAGGATCTCATCAAGCTGGCAGGGCTGGAAGTCACTCGGAGGAGTCTATCCAGACCCCGAGCAGATCCTGCTGCCAGACTCCAATCAAGCTGGCAGGGTTGGATGTCACTCGGAGGAGTCTACCCAGACCCCGAGCAGATCCCGCTGTCAGGCTCCCATCAAGCTGGCAGGGCTGGATGTCACTCGGAAGAGTCTACCCAGACTCCGAGCAGATCCCGTTGTCAGGCTCTCATCAAGCTGGCAGGGCTGGATGTCACTCGGAGGAGTCTACCAAGACCCCGAGCAGATCCCGCTGCCAAGCTCCCATCAAGTTGGCAGGGCTGGATGTCATTCGGAGGAGTCTACCCAGATCCCGAGCAGATCCCGCTGCCAGGCTCTCATCAAGCTGGCAGGGCTGGATGTCACTCGGAGGAGTCTACCCAGACCCCGAGCAGATCCCGCTGCCAGGCTCCCATAAAGCTGGCAGGGCTGGATGTCACTCAGAGGAGTCTACCCAGACCCCGAGCAGATCCCGCCGCCAGGCTCCCATCAAGCTGACAGGGTTGGATGTCACTCGGAGGAGTCTACCCAAACCCCGAGCAGATCCCTCCGCCAGGCTCCCATCAAGCTGGCAGGGCTGGATGTCACTCGGAGGAGTCTACCCAGACCCCGAGCAGATCCCGCTGCCAGGCTCCCATCAAGCTGGCAGGGCTGGATGTCACTCGGAGAAGTCTACCCAGACCCCGAGCAGATCTCGCTGTCAGGCTCCCATCAAGCTGGCAGGGCTGGATGTCACTCGGAGGAGTCTGCCCCGACCCCTAGCGAACTCAGCTGTCAGGCTCCCATCAAGCTGGCAGGGTTGGATGTCACTCGAGAATTCACCCAGACCCCCCGCTGTCCGGCAAGAGAGGGAAGTCTTGGTGAACGCGGCGCCTAAGGTGAAGAACTAGACGCCCGCATTACGAAGGCGAGAGTCGCAGGGTCGCCGAGATGACCTTAGCGAGCCAGAAATGCCGACTCCGGCCTATGGTCAGCGAGCCCCGGGGAAGGGGTCCAGGCGGCGAGAGCTCGACCACGCCGAGACCCCCGGGGGGCCGGCTCGCGCGAAGTCAGGAGGTATAGGCATTAGCTGAGCCTTCTCGCCCGCTCTACGCCACGAATGGCGTGGCAAGCCCGGACGGAGGACGCGAGTCGCCGACTCGCGGTGCGGCTAGCTAACGTGCCTCTCGCTTCTAAGCCTAAATTCTGAATCTAGAACGAACAGGCGACCTCACTCGCTCGCAACAACAGATCATAACAGGCTAAGTAAATCGCGAGTGCAAGAAGAAAATATTTACATTATAATAAAAGCAGAATACAGGAACAGTTTTTTGAGTACATTGGGTCGATCAAAAATTTATGGTTATTACAAATCCCGGGCCTCGGCCCGCATCCCTGCTACAGCAAAAATGTTGGACGAGGCGCAAGCTTCCGGCGAGGCGGGCCCCGAACGGCGAGCCCCCCTATATGCGGTGGTAGGGGCCGTCGTCCGGCTTTGGTACCGGAAGGAACAATTCTGGTACCAAGTCGCTCGTCGAGAGCTTGACGCCCTCGCTCTTGATCAGGTCGGCCCGCTACAGCATCTGGAGGGTATACTTCGCCGCACCCACGACGTTCTTCTGCATCATCACTTTGAGCTCGTACTCGCTGTAGTGCGCGAGCCAGCAACCGTTGCTAGACGGAGGCAGAGCAGCCGCTGCAGTCTCTAACTCGCCCACCTGCGCCTGCAGCACTTGCTTCTCCTGCTGAAGGGTGACGATCTCGGTGCCCAGCCGGCTGGCCGTCGCCGCGTCCTGCGAAAAGGGGAGTCACTGAGATAAACTGAAAGGAAACATCAAAAGGCTGGTGCGGGTCAAGGAACTTACCACCCCCCCCCCTAGGTATTGAGCGAGGGCAGCGTCGGCTCGCCTTCGCTGGTCGTCCGCCTCCTCCGCCGCGAGCTTGCGGGCCGCTTCCTTCTCATCAACCAGCCTCTTGAGCGAGGGGGCGTTCTTTTCTATCCGGAGGCATCGTCGGCCGACCATGTGGGCCAACTCAAGGCTGCGGAGTTGGGCCCGCGCACTTTTGTGAATCAGCACCCGCATAGCCTCCTTGTCATAGACGGCGGCGTCCTCTCATGCGTAGAGGCCGAATGAGAGGTTATAAGTCTCTCCGCCGATGGTGTCCTGCTCCAGCCAACTCGGCAGCAGCGAGAAGATGAAGACCCGGTTCGTCTCCTTGTCCCATTGGAGGAGCGGGACGCCGAGCTCATCCGAAGGCCCCTCGCCGTAGCCAAAATTACGGTGCCCTCTTGGCACTGGCTTCGCAGCGGGCTGAACCCCTTCTCGCGGCTCCGAGGTGTCGGCCTCCCCGGCGAGAGAGCTGTCGGCCGGAGGGGCCGCGGGGGCGAGATCCCCAGATGGTTGGCCCACTGGGGCCTTACCTTTCTCGCGAGCTGAGGGAGGCGCGATGCCCGCTTTCTTCAATTTCTTGGGCGGTGGCGGAGCCTGAGACTGCTCGCAACTGGGTCGCTTCGGGGCTGCAGGGACCGTGACCTCGCGGTGAGCGGAGGCCGCCGCCTCGGCCCGGGCGAGCTCGCTGGAAGCGAGCCGCACGCTCTCGTAAGGGGGGTGTAGGGGGATGTCGTGCTCGCCTGCGAGAAGTGTAAGGCTTAGAACATGTAAAGGGCGGATAGAAAAGCGGAAGTGCGAATCACTTACCTTCCCCGGGCGGGACGGGGACGAGGTCGTCCAGATTCCTGCGAAGGAAAGCCACTTCAAAGTTCTTCCCGGCGAAGAACCCGAACAGCTCCGCTTCATGGCCTCCCAGGCTAGGGGGGCGGTAGCTCGCCTCGCTAAGTTGGACCGGCGAGAAGGGAATGTTGCCGAAATCCCCTTTGATGAAAACGAACTTTTTGAGCCTGTTGTGGCTCTTATTGACGGTCTCCCGCACCTTGACCTGGCTGCTGGAGAAGCAGGCGGTCCCATCTTTGTTCGCCCGGAAAGAGAACAGCTTGCCGAATACCGCAAGGCTGAACTCAATCCGCTCCTCTCGCAGAAAGCAGGCGAACCCGACCACCACTGCAACGGAGTTAGGGTTCATCTGCCCAGGGACAACCCCAAAGTACTTGAAAATTTGGCGGACTTCCGGCCATAAGGGTAGTCGGAGGCCCGCCTCGAAGTGAGCTGTGGGGAACGCGAGTTCATAAGCGGAAAGTTCGTTTATCCGCCCCCCCTTCCCGGGTCGCCTCGCCACAAAACCTGGCAGAACCAAGTTGCCAACAGCGTCCAAGAACTCGCGCTCGGTAATGACGGCGGGAGGGAAGTCGTGCTCGGAAAAGGTCCAAGCACACTTGCTCCTCCCATCCGCCTCGCCGTTGCCGCCACCCATCTAGCAAGAATTTCACCGAGCGGGACAGAGAGGTTCTCGCAGGGGGCTAATAAGGAGATGAAGTCTTAAATGCGATAGGTGAGAAGGAGGTCGGCAGGGCCTATTTATAGAATCGAAAAAGGGCGGGAAAATATTCCGCCGGCGGAAAAAGTGCGGATAGCAAATTTAGCCCCGGCATTTCGATTTCCAAACCCGACCAAGGTCCTCATCAACTCGCTGGTAGGCCACGAGAAGTTCCCGGCCGCGGACCGCCCTCACCCGCGTCCGCATAAGAGAAGAGCGGTCGTGATGCGGAACCGCCCTGACCAGCGCGCGAGTCACCAGATGCTCGACCCGCGGGCGGCCGGCTCGCCCCCGCCAGGACTATACGATACTGGCTAGGTGAGTCGGCTCGGCAATACCAAGCCCGCTTGAAGAAGAGCCGGTCGAGCTAGAGCGTCTCACCCGCACCCCCCAAAGAGAACGAAACATCAACTCAGTGAAAGAAAAATGCAGCAAAAACTCGCCCGTTAGCGGGCGAGGGTGGTCCTGAATTATTACAAACGTTCAATTGTTCCCAACAAAGAGTTCACCCTGCTAAGCGTTTCGGTATTTGCATGTGAAGGCGATCCGGACCCGGCGGTTAGCAGCGAGGGGAGAGGGGCAGGCGGCTCAATACTGGATCCACTTCCACCTGCCTCGCCTCCCCATGCCGGATCAGGGTGGTGCGCGAGGATAGTGATACTCGCGGACCGCCGACAGCTCCCGCTGGGTCAGATCGACCTGCTCCGAGGAATGCCTGAGTCGCTCCTCGGCTCGTGTAAGGTGTACACTCGGAGAGGTCACCCCGTCCTCATCAGCTGGACGTCTTGCTCCTTCCACGGCCGCAAATCGCTCCTCCGCCTCGGCCTTGTCCTTCTCCACTCTACTGAAGACCTCTTGTAGCAACAGCGTATGCTTCTGAAATAGTCGCGTCACCTGCTTCTTCATCTTCTCAGCATCTAGCGGGTCCCCCAGGTACTCTGAGATATGGTTCATGTCAGGGGGAGGCGAGTACCCCTCGCTCATCTCGACGTCGGAAGAGGAGATCGCGTTATAGCCTGCAGAAATAAGATCAGAAGAAGCTTGCAATGGTAAGCGGGCTAAAGCCAAAGGTTCACCTGGGGTTGCCACGTCGCCCGCACCGCCAGTTGGCCGAGAGGTGCCCGGTCGACCCTGGAAGGGTTCCCCTCCAAGAATAGCGAAAGGTTTCCCCAGACCATGAGGTCTTGGCGACGGAGGCGTTACAGGAGGGATGTGCGCCTGGGACAAAGGACTAGCGACCCGATCAGCCACCACTAGGGTGGAGCGCCCAGGTTCTCCCCCATCTTCCCCATCCTCGCGAGGCGTCTCCTACAAAAAGAAAAATCAGAAAGCCGAGTGGCGGATCAAACAGTAGAATCACATACCTCAAGGACGACCCCGGCCCCACCAGCCGAGCCAGATGCAGGGTCGTCACACGCCGGAGATTGCCGGATGATTTCTCCTTTCTTTGGCCTGAATAGGAGGCCAGGCGACCCGCGCGCCAACCACGGGGCGGCTTCAAGAGCCATCTCCCGGGTACCCTCCCTCGCAACCGCAAAGCAAGCTCGCATCTCCTCGGGCATAGACATCATCCGGCTATGGATCGTGGAGAAGGATAGGATAAGGAGGAATTTTCCCAAAGGCCCGACGGCATATTTATAGCATAAAGGTAGGCCCCCACCAAAAGAATCCCTCCAGCCCAGCAGGGCTTTCACCGAACACGTGGGGTTGGATGGTTCTTTCCGAACTTTAACAAAGCTCACAAAGAGCGGGGATTATGTACAACCCCGTGTTCGGCGAGTGGATCCAGATGGGCAAACAAGCCAGCCCTGACCCGCGCCAGTATAAGCGGGCGGATGATCCCAGAGGAGCGGTTCGCCCTCCTCAGGGCCTGAGAGGTCACCCGGGCGAGCCAGCCCCGACCCACGCTTCCTAGACGAGTCGGCCCCAGCCCGCGCCTCCTAAGCGAGTCCGTCTCCTAGGCGGGTCAGCCCCGGCCCGCGTCTCCTAGGAGAGTCCGCCTCCTAGGCGGGTCAGCCCCGGCCCACGTCTCCTAGGCGGGTCAGCCTCCCAGGGGTTCGGCAAGAGGCCCCAACTCGCGGGGTAGCGTTTCGGATGGGATGGGCTCGCCTCCGCCCGGTGCCATTCGTCGAGCTCGCGGCAAGCGAGTAGGGCGCCCGTACTCGCTAAGTGCCAAGCTAAATCAGCGAGTGCCAGCTCCATCCGGCACCCGCCGCTCTTGCCGAGCAGAGGCAGTGGAGGGCTACTCTCCCAGTCTTCAATAAGTGCGCTTTTTGTCATTTTGCCCTCGTAGGCCTGCCCATAACCAGGTAAAACAGCGGAGTTACGCTGTTGGCAGACCCGGCTGGGCTGCACATAGCTGGTCAGAATAGCCGAGTTTGGTTGTTGGCAGGCCAGCCCAAGGGGCTTTCAGTAATTTCAGACCAACGGAGAATGGTTATTTGCAGGTCATCCTCAGAAATCTATAAATAAGACCCAAAGGGTACCTAAGAAGGCATGCTCACTTGTCTCCCAGTCTGCTAGCGTTTTCTGAGGTACCTTAGTCCGGCACTTGGCTAAGGAGGGGAAGCGCTCGGTGATCTTCCGGGTGTGTGGTGGGTCCTCCGCGTCGGGCCCTTGGGTCAGTCCATTGCTCTTTTCCCTTTGTCTTTTTGCTTGCAGGAGAGAAGTAGGTGCGCGATCACCCCTTCCCCAAGGGTGAACTCCACAGAGAACGGTTTTTCGGTTTCAACAGTACACTTATACCCTAGTTTTTCTTACTCTACTTCTGTTGTAAGCGTTCTTTTAGAACTTTTTTTGTATGTCTGTTATGTCTCAATTTTAGTCTCGTCACTTGTTTACTCCTTATTGCAGGGCTCGACCGAACTGCTGATTTGCTGTTGAACTAGATTGAGGTGTTACACCACCATCCTTTCAGTTGAACTTAGTCTTATTTTGTATTTTTTTGTTTTTGGTTCAAGTCGTCTCGTATTTATTGTCTTAGTCGTAGTTCCGTCTTGTGTTATTTTTCGGCTTCTATATAAGCCTTGTAAGGTCTTGTTTTGCAATTGAATAGTATTATTGTGATATTCAACTTAGTATCAGAGCAATAAAAAAAACTAGCCGATGCCCGCTCGTGTGTCAATCTCGTCGTCTCCGCTCACGATCGATCTCGCGTTCTTCGCTCAAGTTCGATCGCTTCCATCTCCCGTTGCTCGTCCTATGTGGCTGTCGGCGGCCTCCTCTCCACCGTCGGTTGCTGAGAAGGACGTCATTGTCGTCCTTCCATGAAGCATCCTGACCGCTCCACTCGTTGCGTCGATCTGCTCTCAATCTCTTGATCTGCTCTCTGCGTCGATCTGCTGCGCCAATCTTCTTCCTGCCACACCAATCGATTGCCTCAACCATGTTGATGATCCTGTAGCTCTTTTGACTGTTGTTCTCTACAGTTTCCTCTTCATCCTGATGGTGGATAATTCCTTTGCACTGTTGGATGCCCTCCTCCTTTTTGTTGTTGTTGATGTTTGAGTTCTTGTAGATTATCCTCGCCGTTATGGGTGATCTGAATTCTTCTGTCCTCTTCGGATGTGATTTAACCATAAATGAGTGATCCTCAGCGGCCTCATGCACACTCAGGATCTCTGAAGATTATCATGGTTCCTTTAGATGACAAGAACTATCTCGAGTGGGCACGCGCTGCTCAACACGTCATCCGCAACCACCAGCTATTTGGTTACATTGATGGAACCATTACGGAACCCCTTAAAACCGACCCCTCTTGGAAGCGTTGAGACTCTAACAACTCCCTCGTGGTGACCTGGCTTTACCATTTGATGTCCCCCAAGGTATATCGGAGTTATATGTTGATGGACTCAGCTCACGAGATCTGGACCTTGGCACAGGAAACAAACTCCCGGATTGGTAGCTCTACTCAGGTTTATGAGCTTACCCATCGCATTTTGGAGTTGTGGCAAGGCTCGATGACCGTGTCGTCGTCCTTCTCGGAGTTCGAGCGCCAACATTAGGAATTTGACTACTTTGCTCATTTTACCACTTCTTGTACTGCGGATGTTATTCAGCTGAAACAACGGGAGGACCACTTTCATCTTTATGTATTCCTCAGGGGCCTGAACATAGAGTCTTTAGGTCTTCATTATTAATTTCCTTTTAGATAGCCAGATTAACAGGCACAAGGTCAGGCTTGCCGATATATCATTGGATTTCATTGAGGGGTTACCTATGTCGAGGGGCCAGTCCATCATCTTTGTGGTGGTAAATTGCTTGTCCAAGGGAGGGCGCATTTCATGACTATAAGCCACCCTATTACAGGGGATGTGGTGGCCCGCATCTTCTTTGACCAAGAGTTTCGTTTGCACGGCATTCCGGAGAGCATTGTGTCTGAAAGGGACAAGATTTTCACTGCACTATTCTGGCAAGAGTTATTCGCTTTATGTGGCACCATGTTGGTATTTTCTTCGATATACCACCCGCAGTCTAATGGGTAGACAGAGATGGTCATTCGGACACTAGATTATACCTCTGTTGTATTACTGGAGACTGCCCAAAGGATTGGGCGAGGTGGCTCCCATGGGTGCAATGTTGCTATAACACGTCCTACCATTCGGCCTTGGAGACCACGCCTTTCCAATTAGTCTATGGTTGGGATTCGCCTCGCCTCTTTACATACGCCAGCGCCTCCGCCCGTTCACCCACTGTTGATATCGAGTTGTCCACTCGCGACCAGATCCTCTCTTTAGCCCGTTAGCAACTTCTTCTGGCTCAGGTAGGCATGGATACTGCCTACAACTGGGGACACCGCGATATATTCTTCTCTTGATGGGATTGGGTGTGTCTTATACACCTCCCTTACCGCCAGAAGACTGTAGCTCAGAGTTCATACAACAAGCTGAGGCCCAAATTCTACGAATTTTTTGTGATTTCAGAGCGCATCGGAAAGGTGGCTTACCATCTTCGACTCCCGTCCGACGCTCGAATCCATTCTCGCATTGAAACCATTTGTGAGGATGCCACCACCCGAGTCCATGGTATACTTACCCCTACAGCTCCGAGATAAGCTTGACGTTGACGCGGGCGGAGATGTTACGGACCCCCGTTGGGGGATCACATACAAGTGTCGTACCTCAGTGCACACAACTTTTATATTTCCGCATTATATATTTTATGTTTTCACATTTTTATGTGTATTTGGAACCTTGGGTCGATTTGGGCTCCAACCGGTTATAGGGTTGGGGTGTGCTTTGTTTCGTGGTATGAAAAGTATGAATCAAATCTCTCTCTCTCTCTCTACTTCTTATCTCTCTCACTTTCTCAACCTCACAGAACTCACGCCTGACTCCCTAGCCACTCGCTCCTTCACGATTCCGCCGACGCCTGTTCGCCCGCACTACGGCAATCGGACTCACCTCTCAATCCTCTCCCGATGAGATAGGCTTGAGAGGATCGCGCAAGGCTAATGTCAATCCTCTATGGGATGTTTCCATTAATCCCATGTGAACGAGATCCCAAACGAAGGTCTGTGATAGAAACCAAATTATATCTAGGAAAATATTTTGTGACGAAGGATATGAGAGCTCATCGGTACTTACACTAACGACTCGCAGACAGACAGTTTTCTAGAGCAGCATGGTAAATATATAAACACAGTAAGTATGAAAATTCACAAGAAAATCAATACATTAGAAATATAATTATGCATGGTCCCAGACCCAAATACAACTACATAAGCACAACTATAGACACTTTGTGTCCCAACAACACTTTTTGTTTTCCTCAATCACCTTTGTGATTCCAACTAGCAACTTGGGCCACAACTGATATTGCTCCGCTCTTTTCTTTCCTTTATCCTAGGTCAATTTCTTATTTGTGTTCTAATTTATGCTTAGACCCTAAAAATAGAATAAAAATGGTTATCCATAAAATGAATAAATGAGCCTTTACCTCTTAAAATGTTGATGCAACCTGAGTTGCATCTTAATTTACTTATATTTTCAATATTTTTATTGGTGACGTGCAAGTCTTTGCGGTTATTGTTTCCTTTATTTCTGCGTATGTTAAATAGAACAATATGTTTTGTTTATGTTGTTAACACGCGCCTGTGTGTTTTCGCACATGTCACTCGAGCATGTTTTTTCAGCTTATTGGCATGACCAATCAATAAGACCTTGAATGAAAAGGTCCGTCAAATTATGTTAGATGAAAATTAGGGCAAGCTTTGAAATTATAATGAACTTTATTTTAAATTTCAAAACATAGCCTGAAATCCCCTCTCACTTGAACTGCCAGCCTATGAAGCACTAACACTTCAAAATGCTCAGCGTGTTGGTGTCGGACTCTTCGACACTCGTCCGACTCTCCGACACTCTCTGACACTCGTGTCGGAAGTCCGACACGCTGGCTCACGCGGGACTCGTGTGTCCCGCTCAATCGGACACGGGTGTCCCTCTCAATCGGACACGCGTGTCCCTAAGCTAGCAACTCACGGTAAGGCGGGAGGCAATTGTCTTGGAAATACAATTTTTGTGAAAAAAGTTGTATAAGTTCATATAAAAGAGTGAAAGCACATTTGTTAATCTGGTGGAAAAGAAATTGGAAAGTGGGTAAAAGTCTTAAGAAATGATCTATTTGAGGTGAAAAAATTATAAGAAGAGGTAATGTGTTAATGTTCTATCGTTTTTTGACATTTGGTTAAGTTTTGCATTTGAATATTTGATTAGTAATATTTAAACATGTCTTGGTTTATTTGAATATTTGTTATTTGTTCATTTTTAATTTTTTTGTTAAATATCTAAGGATTTTCATAATTATAAAAAATAAATAATTAATATACGTGTCCAAACGTGTCAAAATATGATATTTTTTGAGAATTTACGAGTCGCGATTCGTGTCGTGTCGCGTGTCGTTGGCGGTGCAACATAGCTGTCAGCACCCCCATCCTAAAGAGGACATTTGAAACCCTTTTTTATTAATTAGCTTCTTACAAGCTAGCCTAAACCCTTTCTTGCAAAACTCCTGGTCCCCCGCCCATCGTAATGGTAACTTGGACAATTTTGGGAATAGAGAATTCTTTTCTCTATTTCAGCCGACTCCTCTTCCTTCACCCATCTCCTTCCAATCGCGCTGATCTCGATAAAGCCTTGTCGACGCCGACTCCGGCCCTCGTGGGCTCCGACGACCATTCCAGACATACCACAAATGACGATCTTCATCTGAGCCTCCATCTGACCCGGTTTAGTATTTTTAGTGGATCGACTACTATTTGTGATGAGTATATAATATACCTCTTACTTTCATTGCTCACCTACGATTATTATAATTTTATACTTAAGTTTATTTTATCTTTAAAATTTTCAGAGCTTGGCAAAATTACCATTTTCCTGTTTGTTGTTAATTTGAAAATCTTCTTGTTTCTATTTCTTAATGTTGTTTGTGGAATGTAGTACATCAATGTTGGAATGCAAGATATTTAGCACGTTTGCAATCCTTGGGTTGATTGCCACGAGTTATTATTCATGAGCACCTCGCTTGCACCGCATTATTGAAAAGGAACTCACTTTTAGCATTTAAAATATAATTTCTGAAGTTTAGAATATATCAAATGTGCATGCAAACACAAATAATTGGTAATAATAAGCGCATAACATTTTATAGTAAGCAAAAATAGTATGAAGCAGTAATCAGGATTAAAAAGTAACAGCGTGGTAATCTATAATTAGAATGTAACAGTGTGAGGCAGTATAAACTTATATATATGAGCAATATGAAAATCTATAAAGAGACTGTATGAGCAATAAAATCATGTATTATCTTACATTCAATTATTTATTCTTCGTTAGGTATTTCATCATTTTCATTTTCAATCTAAGATAACGTAAAGGGTAACTGTATTGATATCATTCATTGGGCCCGACCCCTCATGGTCATCATCATCGACCAATCCAGCACCCATCCACATGCTTTGGGACTTTCAATCTCCCCCCCCCCTAATTGGTCATCGCATCTAATCTTGTGCGTACCTGCACACATAAGGCCTTTCGACCCAACAGGTATTACAAATCCTATTTACTCCAGCACGCACTTACACGCTTCGGGCCTTTTAACCCCCTGGAGTCCAAATCAGAGCGCATCCATATGCTAATGGTCCGTCGACCCAACTAAATTAGAAAACAGTACACAGAGATCCCTTAATATTAAATGTGCATCAATGCATTCGGTTTTGTAGTTTTTCTTTGTCTATGTGATTGGCTTAAACATAAGATGTTAGTTACATATATTTTTCCTCAGATTAGTAATCTCTTGTTAATGATCTTTAATCATTTTAGCGATTATTAGGTGTCAATGATTCAAAACAGTGAACTTAATCTATTTAAAATATATATATGTAAATGCCTATGCAAGAACTAAGCTAGTGTGAAAATAAGTAATTACGCATGTCAATTAAAAATAATCGAAAATAAGCGCAAATTAAAGAGTTACAAACTCACAACTATCTTTTTTTTTCCTTTATTGTTTTTTTATTCATCATCGTGCCTATCTTGGGGCAACGTCCTATGTAGTATCTGTAATTAGGTATCTTTTTAAAATGGATTGTGTCTTTAAATAGCTAATGTCATTGACAGCACTAAACAATTACACTTTTTTAAGGGGTTGTCTAAGGAGAAAGATAACACTAAGGTGGTCTAAATTGAAATGGAGAAGGCAGACAAACTGAAATTCCATAAAATCATATTTCATAAGTTTGCCCCCCCACCCCCACCCCCACCCCACCACCCACACGCGCACGCACACACAAATTCAATAAGCAGCATAGAATGAAGATAGCAAAAAAGGGATATCAACAGTAAATTTGAAATAAACCAATATCTGAATGAATAAAAATTGTATGCACCAACAAGAAAATCAAATTTCTCCCACTAAACATCTAATCGGCCACCATGAGATTCCAATAAGAGGTTGCTCGGGGAATAGTAAAAGCTATGCGTCAATATCATTACTACGGTTGCAAAGTAATAGAAGAGCATAGAAAGCACTGCAAAGACAGAATATTAATCACAAAGACATTTAATTATATTTTGGTTGATGTGGTATTGGTTTGAGTGTAGTTTTTGGTTAGCAGGTTTGATCTGTACAAATTATGTCGTTGTTCAGTGACCATTTTGTGTATGTAGAGAAAAGTGAAGGGAGAGAGAAAAACAAGATTTTATTAATTTCTCAAAAATCTTCATACATACATCACAAATATTTGTACATATATATAGAGGAGAGGGTAGAGTCTAAACTCAATCCTAAGGTGTGGGACTAATCCCTAAGAGGGCTTTACATGGGCCTCCTAAATGAGCCTTTATTTACAATTTCTTTAACACTCCCCGGCAAGCTGGAGCATACAAATCGTAGGAACCAAGCTTGGACAAGAACTAAAAAAATAGAGGTCGCGGTAAAGCTTTTTTAAGAATATCGGCGATTTGCTCTGTAGTTGGAACATATCTTAAGTCCAATTTTCTTAGTTGAACTTTTTCTCGAAAAAAGTGGCAATCGACTTGGATATGCTTGACACGTTCATGGAACACGGGATTTTTGGCAATATGAATAGCCGTTTGACAATCGCATAACAAGGTGGCAGGAGAGGAGAGTTTGACAGGTCTCCCAAAAGGCTTTTTAGTCATGTGAGTTTAGAGACGGTAGAGGTCATTGATCGATACTCAGCTTTTGCATATGAGCGTGCAACGATAGATTGTTTCTTGCTTCTTCAGGTAACAAGATGTCCACCAAAGTATGTGCAAAAACCACTTGTGCAACGGCGATCATCAAGGGATCCAGCATAATCAGCATCAGAGTAGGCAATGAGAGATAGAGACGAAGAGGGCTTATGTACAAGCCCTTATCCAAGAGCATATTTCAGGTATCGGAGAATGCGCTCAACTGCCAGGAGATGAGAGGTCCGTGGAGCATGCATAAATCTACTGACAACCCCAACTGCAAATAATATATCAGGTCTTATAATTGTCAAATAGATCAATTTTCCGACAAGATGACAATAGTATTCTTGGTTTGGTAGGAGCATATCAGAGTCGGAGGAATATGCACAGAGCTTGTGATTGACATCCATGGGGGTGTCATCTACCTTGCAACCAGAGTAGTCAGCGTCGTGAAGAAGATCAAGACAATACTTTCTTTGAGATAGGACAAGACCATCAAGACGACGAGCAACCTCGATGCCAATAAAGTATCGGAGATTTCCCAAATCTTTAGTCTGGAACACGGAGGCTAAGTGTGTCTTGATCATATGGATGTCTTTTGAATCATCGCCCGTAATCAAACATCAACATAAACCAAGAGTATTGTGGTTCCTGTTGGACAATGACGGGTAAAGAGAGAGAAGTCAGTCGAACTTCGAGTAAACCCAACATCATTAACAACCTGACTGAACTTGTCAAACTATGCCCGATGAGACTATTTGAAATCATAAAGAGATTTCTTGAGGTGACATACAAGAGACACCCTTGTGTTCTCAAAGTCGGGAAGTTGATGCATGTAAACAGTCTCAACAAGATCACAAAAGAGAGGCATTTTTGATGCAACAGCCAATGACAATGAACAACCAAAGAGATCAGGAAATTGTTTTCAGCTTCGCAACCGGGGAGAAGGTTTTTTCGTAGTCAAGAACGTGTTGTTGAGTAAGACAATGGGAGACAAGGCGAGCCTTGTGCTGGTCAACTGTCCCGGTTGGAGTATGTTTGATAGTAAACACTCATTTGCAGCTCACACATGTCTGGCCAGGAGTGAGAGAATCTCAGGTGTGATTGGCCCATAAGGCAACCAATTCTTTTTCCATAGCCGTCTGTCACCCCGAATGTTGAGGAGCCTCCTACAGAGAATTAGGGGTGAAAACCGACGACAATGATATCGCAAAGGTGTAAAGCATCAAAGATAATCGATGCAAAGAAACAAAATTATTGATGGAGTGAGTTGTAGACGGCGTGTCAGGATTAACAGAGCGCAGATTGTCATCGGTAGAGGATAACGACTTTGGGGCATCGGAGTGAGGAGCATGACGAGTGTACACACGGAGAAGAGGAGGGTTAGTGGGTCTGGTGGAGGGTGTGGGAAGAAGAGTTAGTGCAGAAGAGATGGCAGGAATGACAGGACGTAGTAGGAGAGGAGGTGCAGGAGAGGCCAAAGAGGATAATTGAAAAGGATGGCCTTCGAGAAAGGTTACATTCGCACTCGTTACTAATTTAAGAGTGGAAGGAGAATAACATACATAGCCTTTTTTGGGTATGGGAGTAACCAACAAACATATACTTAGTGGCGCGAGGATCAAGTTTGTCAGTTGTAGGGCCAAGGGAGTGTACATAGCAGGTGCAGCCAAAGAAAGGAGGTGTTATGGGAAAGGGAGAGGTGGAAGGGAAGAGAAGACTGAATGTAGTGGCAAATTTGAGAAAGGGGGAGGGCATGCAATTGATGAGATAGCAGACGATGGACACCGCAAAATGTCAATAATCCTTGGGTATCTGCAGTTGAAATATGAGAGAACGAGCAGCGTCCAGAAGATGACAGTTCTTGCGCTAAGCGGCGTCATTTTATTGTGGTGTGTAAGCACAGGAGGTTTGGTGGGGGATACCGAGCTCAGTATAAAGGTTTTGAAAAACATGACTCGTATACTCGCGTACATTATCGGGGTGAAGAGTGTTAATAGTAACAGAGAACTGAGTGCGTATCTCAACATTAAAGGCTTGAAAAACACAAACTAATTCAGAGCGATCGCAAAGTCAGTACAATCAGGTCATGCGAGAGTAATCATCAATAAAAGTAAGAAAAAAATGATAACCAGAAACGCTAGCTATTTTATAAGGACCCCAAATGTCAGAATGAACTAAAACAAAAGAAGCATTGCTCTGAGTATAATGAGAAGAAAAACAAAAGCGATGATGTTTGCCGAAGATGCAGGATTCGCAGGTGAAATCAGAGAGGGACACATCTGAAAGAGATTTCTTCAGAATAAAGAGAGGACAATGCCCAAGACGTCGATGTCAGTCAATGGAGGCAATAGAAAAGAGCAGTGGGAGGAATATCCAAGGTGTACAACCCATTAGACAATCGCCCTCTATCAATGATATTTCGCGCCTGTCGATCCTGCACAGCAAATGAGGAGGAAGAAAATGTTACAGAGCAGTCAAAATTTTGAGTAAAACGCTTGATGGAAAGAAGATTAAAATGAGAGCCTGAAACATGAAGAGCCAAGCGAAAAGGAAGAGAGGAAGTCAGGTCCATGTTGTCAGAACCAAAAACAGGGGTAGTGTCACCATTTTACATAATGATGAACTTAGGACAAGCAGTGTCCAAGTACCGAGAATGCTTCTGTGGAGTAATATAATTGGTTGCCCTGGAGTCCATAATCCAAGATTGACTATGGGATAAGCAAAAGATACCTTCATTGGAGATGGCCACTATAGAGCCTGAAGACTGACCAAGCAGGCCCTGAAGATTCTAGAGCTAAGTATGTCTATGTTGCACCAACACCGGCATGCGACACGCGACACGACACGTGACTCATCAATTCTCAAAAAATATCATATTACGACACGCTGAGACACATATATTAAATATTTATTTTTTATAATTATGAAAATCTTAAAACATTTAACAAATAATAAAAATGAAAAATTAACAAATATTCAAATAAACTAAGTCATGTTTAAATAGTATCATCAAATATTCAAATGCAAAACTTAACAAAATGTCAAAAAAATGATAGAATATTAACACATTACCATTATATATCATCAGTAAAAATAATGGATTTTTAAGCAAACTTTTTCCCCCACTTTCAATCTTTCTTTTTCTAGAGAAAATATCCACCTCACTAATAGATCCACTTTCACTACGTGAAATGCTATAAGGGGGCAAAGATACTTTTTAGGAGCAAGACTCGTTATTCTAGCATTCATCTCTTCTTCTAGTTTTTTCCACCTCAAATAGATCACTTCTTGAGACTTTTACACACTTTTCAATTTTTTTTCTACCAATCATTAGCAAATGTGCTCTCACTCTTATATATAAACTTATAAAATATTTTTCACAAAAATTACACTTCCGAGACATTATTTCCCGTCTCACCATGAGTAGCTAGCTTAGGGACATGCGTGTCCGATTGAGAGGGACACGCGAGTCCTGCGTAAGCCAGCATGTCGGACTTTTGACACGAGTGTCAGAGAGTCGGACGAGTGTCAAAGAGTCCGACACCGACACGCCGGGCATTTTGAAGTGTCCGAGTTTCATAGAAGTATGTAATGCAGCAATGTCAGAGGAAGTAGTAGTAGGAGCAGCAGTCGCCAGAGATGCAAGGTGTGTAGGAGGAACACCATGCTTACGATAACAAGTAGCCTCAAATGACTGTCCTGACCATAGTATGAGCACTTGGGATGTTGTCTACTAGATCGATCTTTCCCTCGAGAGCCGGTGCGACCTCCACGTGTCGGCAGAGAAGGTAAATGAGTAGTAGGAGATTGTTGAAGAAGAGCTGGAGAGAACGTGTCAGGAGTATCAATAGGCGGTGTCACCTTCAAGAACATGGAGCAGTAGAGCACACATCGAAGAGAGAGGGCAGAGTTGAGGATGAGAGGATACTAGCCCGAACACTGTAGAGATGTGGGGGAACACGAGCCATTATCATGGTTATGCCAACAGCCTCTTTCTGGGCTCGTTGGACAGTGAGATCCATCGTGAGAGGCTGATGTTGAATCCATGCCTCAATCGGTCCTTGGACCATGCAACAAAGGAAGTGATGTCACCATCCACTCCTAGATCGAGAGACTGGAGATCATTGAAGATGTCAAACAGGTGTTGCAAACTGTCCTGGCCAAAATATAAGGAGTGAAGTTCATCTCACATAGCTTTGGACGTGTCATGATACATGACCATACGGTAGGGTTCACTGTCCATAGAGTTTAGAAGCCACGTCTGAACACGCCTATCATTGCGGAGCCGGTTCTCGGTGGGGGTAGTTGGTTTTGCCTTGGTAAGGTGATGGAGAAGCCATTTGGTCAGAAGGACAAGACGCACCGAGTGGACCCACTCCACAAAAATTTTCTGAGCACTAAGAGAGATAGTGGTGATTCGGAGCTCATCTCGAACTTCAGGAGGAGGTGTCGCACGAGCCGGAAGAGACGAAGCATCATTCAAGGCCATGACCGCCAAGATGAGAAACCAAGAGGAGGTGGCAAGGGCAGTCAGAAATTGCAGTCAGGAGAAGGTTGTGGTATGAGCGGGCAAAAGAAGTTGCGGCTAAACAGCGATCAGCAGAGGTGTGGACTAAGCGGGTAGAAGGAGTTGAGGCTAAAAGAGCGGTTAAACAACACGTATAGATCGACAGAAGCAGTGGCTAAACAGTAGTCAGAGCTCGGCAATACTAAGAAGCGGCGATCAGAGCGGTTTGAGCGGCGTGAAGAAGAAGCGGAAGCGAGCAAAGGCAGCGGCGATTTGAGCAGGCTGACGGTGTTTTGCGGCCTGGCGTTAACGACGAACAGTCGGCGCGATCTCATTCACGCGAGCAAGAGACGGCAGCAAGAGGTTGACGCAAGCGAGCCCAGCAATTAGGAGAACACAAACCGCAGAGGCCGCAGAAATCTTCCTTCAGGAGGGGCCCGGCTGGCAGCAGGGAGAAAGCTATAAAGCTAAGAGGAGGGAGACGCATAGGAAGGACAAGCTCGCAGGGCAAGGTTGTGGTAAAACAATTTTTGACCATCCCTACGGTGAGAATGAGGAAATCTGAGGAACCTAGCCCTGATACCATGTAGAGCCAGGTTCCAAGTAGGAAAACAAGATTTTATTAATTTCTAAAAAAATGTTCATACATACATCACAAGTATTTGTAAATATATATAGGAGGAGAAAGGAGAGTTTAAACTCAATCCTAAGGCATATGACTAATCACTAAGAGGGATTTATATGGGTCTCTTAATGTAACACCCCTTCCCAGTATTTCAGAAATCAGTCGTCCGGCCGGGTCAGCGATATAAAAAAAACTAGGAAACAGTATTAAAACCGCTAGTAGCAGCAGGTAATGAAATAACTATACTAAGCAATGGCGCGAAGAGATCTTACAGCGGAAGTTTAAGTAAAGAAGTAAGGCCCACCGCCTTGGTGAAGGCATCTGCAGTAACTGCAGGGAACATAGGTCGTGGCTGAACGAATCTGAAAAATTCACAGAGCCACTAAACAGGACATAGAACTGAATTAACTGAGGAACCGGATCTGGTTACGAAGCCATAAGGAGCTAGTAGCTCGGTACTCAGCAGCAGAGGATTAGATACCATAGAACGTATTGAAGTCTCAGTGATGGACCAGCATAGTTCTCATCTAACAGATAAGTACATACTAGAAGATAAGTAGTGAAGTACTGCAACAAGATGAGAAATAATACAAACTGACGCACCTCACAGCAAAAATGGGCTCAAGTCCTAGACGCTAGCTTCCCGGACCTCAGGGTCACCTGGATTCAAAACAGGTGGTTCGGGTCCACTGGAGAGGGTCACCCAAGTAAGGCCAGTATCACTCAATCGAGTGTATACTTGCGCTCCCCCTAGCTTGGATCACCTCAAAGAACAGTTCTTACCTTATGAATGTATGCATGCCTTTAAAAGAATACCCGTCATCGTGCATCTAGACAAGACCATTTTATGTTGATCTGCATGTCTATCTGCATGCTTGCTTCAGCCTATCAGCTTACCTGAAGCTCAACATCCATATAAATCTATTGGTTCCATTACATTCGGCAAGCTTTTTGGTTCTTTTCACCCCGTAAGTCCTGGACGTCTGAATCTTCGACTAAGTGTGAGCCTCGTAGCTCACGACAGGTCATATACTTGATGGTTCTATATGATTTCTAACCTGCTCATCTACTAAGGGGGAGGCTCTAAAGGACAGAGTAGCTCCATAACGCCGCCAACTGAAACTGACTGGACCTCAGAATGACCATCTTAGTGAACCCAATTATTCCTAGTGTCACGCTGGTACACGGTCTCGAATCTTGCTAAGCTAGGCTCAGAGGGAAGAACACCTGTCCATCAAGTCCTGTAGCTGGACTCTATAAAGGTTTCATGTGCCTCATGGAGAAAGGTAGTGCCGTCTCGTAACCTAGCACGAAGGAGGAACTCTGTGATGTTGGCTGTACCTTGTTTGGTCCTACGACGCGATACTCCCTGCATGAGGAGGAATATCTTTAGCTTTGTTATTGGAGTGGGACTACGGTAAAAACGACACACATTAGGAAACTTTCTTGTAGGTCTACTAGAATGGACATTCCGACCCGCTCTTGTTCGGCAGACACCAATTCAGCAAACCATACGGAGACAGCGGGTTAGACGCTTTCGTACTCTATGTTTCTTGTTCACGATCCGACAGACCTTGGGTCTCAAGGGCAGAATCGTGTACTCCCCCTTATCAGCGTTTTTCGTGAACTGTTTGCCTAGTAGCACCACACCTTTCTATGCATAGACATGGTACTTGAAATAAATCTACATCAGATGCGTATACAAATCATCTATATATTTTTTATTCTGAATGTCTCAATTAGCAATAAGTTAGTGTGTTTGCCTTCACACTGGTGGTGCGGCGCTCGTAGACTCGGCAGCGGAGGACATCTTCTAATCTCCGAAGGTAAGCCTAGCTGCTGGTGGACCTTCCAAAAGTACTCGCTCACCCGTAGCCCCTCCGAAGTCCTGCACATTTAGGGCAGCCCTGTAATTTCTAACATTTTCCCCCAAGGTGAAGGAGTTGCCGGTGGAAGAATTGTCACATCAGCGGACCTATGGACACTACACAATAATAATGCTCACCTAGTCATTTTACCTTTGATTGGGAGTGTACAAGGCTCACCCAAGTGCCCATGACATCCAACCTGACGCAGATGGATCGACGAGAACGACGAAGGTAGGCAACCTAAATAGGGCAAAAGGAAAATGAAAAACCTATGTTTAACCATAAGCTGACTCCAGTCAAAGAAGTCCCAGAAGAGGTACTGTAATCAGGCTGAGCCTCCAAATCGAGATAGAAGTAGCGGAATCGACGGTCACGAGTAGCGGAAGACTGCAGGTGAGGAAAGAGTAACTCAGCACCTGGCCCTCTCGTGACCAGTCCGCAGGCAGTGCTGACACTGAACAGTAGCAAACGGGCTCCCGCGGCCACATCCACACGGCCAAGGAAGTCCGAAAAGAAGAATACTCAGACGCCAGGGCTGAATGATCCTGGAAGAGGAACGGTAGCAGGAACGTGGAGACAGCAGTCAAGCGGGCACGATGCTCATGGCTCCTCAACCATGGAGTAAGCATCCAAAATATCAGGAAGAGGGTTCATGCTGACAATCTGAACCCGAATCTGGAAACTCGGGCCGCAAGCCCATCAGGAACTGGTAGGTCTCCCGCTTCTCCTGACGACGCTTGGCAACAAGTGATCCTCGGGATGCGGGAAAAGCGGACTAAGCGGCTCGAGGTCTGAGAGTTCGTGCTGGAATTTTTCTCCCAGAGAGAAAGGTAAAGTACTCGTGCACGGAACGGTCCCCCTGACGAGCTGTAGAAATCTCCTGAAACACAGAATAATATCCGCGTGTCAACGCGGGTGTGACGTAGGTACACGTCAAGGCAGCCCAAAGAGACGGCACAGAATTCTTATTAACCGCATAAACTGCTCGTAAGATCCTGGGCTCCATGGAGAATCTTGAAATTTTCTGTGCGCCATTGACGGATAGCCTTGTCGTCGGTAGGTTTTGGAACACCATTAGGTTCAAGCCAATCGAGCTTGTCATGTCCGGCAAGATGAACTCGCACGGAGTTGGACCAAGCGATAAAATTCACGTTCATTGAGAAGAGAGGTAGTTATCGGCGACGAACAAAGCCATCAATCGAAGTAAGAGAGGAGGAATCCATGGGGGAATAAACACAAGGAGAAAAACTGGAATGCATGCCCCTAAACACAAGGAGAAAATCTGGAATTCATGGGGGAATAATCAGAAGAAAATCTCATCCCAAAGGGAACAACGTACCAAGGATCACAGAGACGGCTGGGTGGCAGCGGGAGACGCAGGCGAGAGGCGAGCCAGGCGAGAGATGTCTGGGTGGAAGCGGGAGACGTCAGGCGAGAATCAGCGGGAGACGCAGGGCAGCGGGAGACGCGTCGCGCACGAGCGGCGAGCGGCGCAGGCGAGCGGCGAGCGGCGCTATAATTTACGAAGGCGATCACATCGCCTTGGACGGGGCCGCCGTTAGGTGCAGGAGGCGGCTAGGGTTAGCCGCCTCCTCTGATGTTACCAAATTAGAATGGGAAAAATGAAAATTACTTAGTTCTCCCACAAAAGGGGAGGAATTACATAATAAAACCGCTTCCGTACACCACCATCCAACATAACAGTGTATTATACCTATCACTATGTACAGTTAGTGTTTTGGAAATGTATCCTATAAAATTATATATATGTGAGATGAAGCGGTATATCGTTTTGTTATATGTTGATTCTCTTGTATCACTTTATGATACTCTGTCTACTAAATGTTTTATCTTCGCTGTGATGTAAAAAAAAAGTTCAAATGCAAATTTCTCTGGTTAAGGATGATGTATCATTTTAAAATTTATGATGGTTTGGCGGGCCATAACAACTTGGTTACATAAAAATTCATTACTATATTTATGTTTTCATGAGTGGTAACTTGATATCTTGGCGCAATAAGAAGCAGACCGCTAATGCTCGATCGAGTGCAAAAGGTCAAGTATCGAGCTTCGACACTTTGTCCCACGTAACTGTTAAAATTATGTGGGCCCAATAAATCTTCAAGAGATAGGCTATCTAGTTCATGATCCTACCCAACTTGTTGAAATGGATTGTGATTTTGTTTGAGGGCAGTATGAAGGACTTATCTCAATTGGGCGCATTAAGACTGAAGATCAACTTGTTGATATCTTAACTAAAAAGGTTTCAGGACCAAAAGTGAATTATCTTTGTAACAAGTTGGGTATGATTAATATTTCTTCAAAGGGAGTCTTAAGATATTAAGTGTTTATATTACAAGTTGTATCATTTCGGGGTGTTTCATATATTATATAAATAGCCTCACATTGAAGAAGGTGTTTTTTCTCCTTACTAGAGTTTCACAAGATCTAATGTCAATTGGGCATTTGAATCTTCAAGGCATCCAGTAAATTTTGAGGTAAAAGGTGGGATACCATTGATCCCCGAGGTAAAGAGTGTGAGAATAAATAAATAAACACACCTATTTCATATCTCTCACTAAAATCATCCAGAAATTTAATTCAGTAGTGTGATTACTTCAATAAATTTATGCTCTAAGAATGGACATAAGCAATAGGGATATGCTAACAAGACACCATTAGAAACAACAGCTTCTAAGATTACCTTTGATCTGCACTTGTTCATTATATCAATAAATTCATTTCTACCAATCCCGGTAAGCCTCAAAGCATCTGCAGCACTGAAATTAGGGATGCTGTCATATGGTTGCTCTGCATAAATTTCTCAAAAAATCAGACAACAAATTTAAAAAATAATTCATGATCATGAATATTGGAAAATTGAATGATGATTTCCACACCATTTCAGGAAGAGACATTATTATCAACTATTCGGTAACAGAAACAATAACAAAATTGACAGAAACAAACTATTAGGTAACGGAAACAATAATAAATTTGACGGAAACAAACTATTAGGTAACAGAAAGAATAAAAAAATTGGCAGAAACAAAAACATGATGACAAAAATAAGTATAACAACCAGAAATAGAGAAAAACAACAACATTCAAGCCTTTATCCCACTATAGTGGGGTCGGATATATGGATCCTTTGTCGCCATTGTGCCCTATCTTTTGACATAATCTCACTAATGCCCAAGTACATCATGTTTTTTCCTACAGTTTCATTCCAAGTCTTTATTGGTCTACCCCTCCCTCGTTTAACATGCCTAGTAACTAGACTCTCACAATGCCTAACATGTGTCTCTAATGGTCTCCTTTGTACAAAGAAAAAGAAAATAAAAGAAAAAGAAAATAAAATTTGGGCAGTCTCCCAATTAGCACTAAGTTAACATCTTCACCAGGTGCACTCTAATCAATGAAAAGTCGCGGGACACACAAAACTAACCAAGGGGGTGTGAAAGCAACGGGATAATTCCAACAAAATGCTAACCTCCCATGCCTTGCAGTCACAATCAAAACCAATACGTGCATGAGGTGACAGTGCTAACAAACTCATGCAGCAGGTGATCAAGGCCGCACCACGAATGGGGCAGTGTTTGGGAGAAGATAGATGTGGTGATCGTGGCGACGCGGAGTAGGGACCAAGATGCCTCCAAACTCATGCAGCGGGTGATCAAGGCTGTCATGCGACTCTCGGCCGGAAGAGAGGAAGAATTCCCGATGCGACTTCCCCGTCAAACAACCCTGTCAGACTGTCTGCTTGCCTCCCTGCTGCCAAGTCACGGTAAGGCGATCAAAATCTCATGTCAGGGGACTGAGGGTGTGCAACCAACGGACAACCAATACCACCTCGAAGCCTTGAAGATCAATCATCAAGAGGTCTACCTTTGAGTGACACCCAAGTAGCACCGCTCGAAAGATACCAAGCACTCCATAGTGCTTCTGTTGTCCACAGCCACACTCAAGCGGGGGCGGCTTGTCACGGTCTGGTTGAGTCAGTTGGCAGTCTCCGCACTAATGAAGTTGTGCATGCTACCCGTGTTCAACAGAGTGACCAACAGATGATTAGCAACGAGAACCGAAAGCTGAAGAGTCTCCCTGGATTGTGGCCCATCAATGGCGTGAAGGGAAATCTCGGGATCTCAAAATTCTTCAGCTTCCTCTTACTCTCCCTCCTCCTCTTCCTCTTCCTCTTCCTCGGATGTGACATCCGCCTCCAAAAAGAACAGATGTTTGCACTTGTGGTCATGCATGTAGGTTTCATCGAAGTTATAACATAGACTCTTAGTATGGTGGTCGGCCGTTTCTTGGAAGGTGAGATGATGAATGGGTGGGTGACATGCAGGAATAAAAAATCTGAATACTTATTTAGAGAGGGTGAATAGAGAAAACGTCCACAAAGATGGTGTTTAGAAATCTTTTTTATTTATTCCTTAGATTAAAGGATATTATTTAGGTTAAATAATCAGTTGAGAAAAATAAGTAAAAAAGGAAGCAAAAAAACATCCAAAAGACAAGATTTTTATAGATGTTCCCCAATCAACTGGGTGCATCCTCTCTTACATTGATAAGTGGGCTTCCATTGTCTCTCGATCGAGACAGCGAGTTTTTCCTTACGGAAACTCTAACCCAACTGGATCTTTTCCATCATAGATCCAAGAACCCAAGAAGCACTTCTGAAGGGAGACTCTGATAACCCTTTATAGTGATTGA